>CM053783.1:399280426-399897926 GCA_028749045.1 Cupressus sempervirens
AAATCAAATTAATTTTAATAATAAATAGCTAAAAATATTATATGTTAAACAATTAAATTGTATATATATATTTTAATACCAGTTAGTAAAATAATTTAAACATCTTCTCTAGAAAAATTAAATAATTTTAAATAAATATAAAATTACCTATTAACAAACATAAAATCTTATAAATAAATAAATTTAACTTTTGGAAGTAAATAAGATAATGAGTGTAAAGTAAAATAATTTAAGAACTAAATATTAATGCTGATAGGCATTCTACAATGGCAGAATGGGGGAGTGAGATGGTGTGAGCATGTTAATGTTAACTTTTATTCTTCTAGGTTAAATTTGACAACCATTTACATGTCAAAAGTTTAAATCTTATTATAAATAGAACATAAAATATCTATTTAAATTATAATATTTGTAGCTATAAATCATCCATTTTTTAAGAAATTAAAATAAAAAACTTAAATTAGTGAAAAACTAAATAAATGGAGATAAAGGAAATATAAATAATTTTAGATGTAGTAAATTAAATAATAATTATTTTGTATTGGATATCTGTCGCCATTTCTTTAGATAGATTTATTTAAGATATCTATACTAGTATATAATTTAAGTTAAAGTAATTCTCACCACAAGGCAAGGCAAGGCTACAACACCATAAGGGATGAGGTCAAGATCTTGCCCCGAGTGATTTTGACAGTGTGGATGTCCCTTAGTCCTTGGCTTTAAGCTGGCCCTTATCGGGTTCCTAAATCTTTCAATGGTGGCCTTTGCTAGTTCATAGCTCATAGGCCTTATGCCTTGTTGGGTTGCCTTGCAGGTCTAAACCCTCCATAAAATAAAATAAAAAATTCTCACCCACATTAAAATTTTCTAAATAACTAAAAACTAGCAGTTGCATGTTTATGTACGTGCAATGATTAGCCTATAGGAATGACTTGTGTAATTGAATGAAAGGAAATAAAGAACTATTATGGTTAAATTTAGAATTTTAATTAGATTAAGTTTTCAATTTAACATAATATTTAATTAAGCTTAGAGTTAAGTTCGAGGTTATGTTTCAAGTTGGATAAGATTAGAGTTAGGATTATGATTCAAGTATATCTTGAATTTTTTAATATCACTTGGGATTAAGGCTATGGTACACAAACATTTCTTAAAATTAATTACATAGTGTAGGATTAGGGTTAACTTGTTTATGTTTCAAATATATTATGATTCAATTCGGTTATGTGTAAGTAGAGTTACCTAGGTTCAAAGTTTAATGTATTGGAAAAGATTTTGGAAAGTATCAAAAACTCATTTTTTTAGGGTAAGGGTTCAATTTTTAAGTATGATTTAATAAAGTTTAATGATAGGTAAATGGTTAATTTATTAAGATAGATGGATTTATATTTTTAGTAGGTGAATACAATTTTCAAGCCATAGACAAAATTGAATTAAGTTGGAATTAACATTATGTTTAAGGTTTAAGCCATAGTTAAGGTCACATTGTAGCTACATGATTAAAGTTTTGATTAAGGTTTAGCCTAGGGTTAAGGGTCTAGGGAAATGATTATGGTTAGAATTGAGATTATGATTATAGTTAGGATTGAGTTTATGGTTATAGTTAGGATTTACATGATGGATAGTTCTAAAAGTTGTGAGAATATAATGATCCTTGAATACATTATTAAAATATAGGTAAATAAATGTTTATATTATGTATTATGTTGGAATTAAAATAAATTTATTTATTTTAAATGAATAAATAATTATGAAAATTTTTAAAATAAAAAGAAATATAAATTAATTTACATATATGACAAACATTTCTAAATTTTAAATCTTTTTTATTTTAAAAAACTTAAATTATAAAATTAAACTATAATAATAAAACTAAAACCTAGATACAAATAAAATCTTTCTATTTATTACAGGTATGTAAATAATATTTAATTTCATGCATTTCATTTTTATCTTAATACTTACTAAATTTTAAAAAAATAGAAATAAATTTGTATAACATATATTTTAATTTTTCTTCTTGTTTGTAAATCATTTCAAATTTTAAAATTATACAAAGTTCTATTTCTATTTTTCAAAATGGATCAACATAAATTGAAAACAAAAAAACTGAAATCTAGACTTAAATGTTAACTTTCTATATTTATTCAAAAAAATAAGAAGTATTCCTATTTTATTTTAAGTTTTTGCATACATATCATTTCAAAGTATAATTGATATGAAGATGTTATTCTATATTTTTACGTTAAACAACATTTGTATTAGAATTTTTTCAAAATGGTACAAACTAATCTATGTATATAACAAAGTTTTCAAAATTTATTAGCCTTTTGTTTGTTGCTCTCCCTATTTGTAATTTATTAGCTTTCTTCAATAAAATAAAATAAAAATAGTTTTCTAAATTTGAAATCATTCTTATGTAAAAAATTAAATGATAACATTAAACTATAAATTTAAAACTAAAATCTACTTACAAAGGAAATCTATCTATATCTATTGAAGATATGTAATCTACATTTTTTTGTACCTTTTTATTTTTATCTTAATAATTACTAAATTTCAAAAATATAAATATATATATGTGCTAGATATATATTTTAATTTTTCTTCTTACTTATATATTATTTAAAAATTTAAAATTATATTAAATTCTATTTTCAATTTTCTAAAATGAATCAACTTAAATTTAAAACCAAAAAACTAAAAATCTAGACTTAATGCGAACTTTCCATATTTTTATAAAAATATAAGTATCTTATTCTATTTTATATTTTTGCAAGCATATAATTTCAAATTGTAATTAATATGAAACCAATCTTTCTATATTTTTTCTATAATAATCAACTTTTCTAAAAATAAAATCTAGATACAAATGCAATCTTTTTATTTTGTTTTAATTTTTTTTGTATTCTATTGACTTTTTGCATTTGAAATTATAATTTAATTTTTTAATTCTAAAAATCAAAATGTATATATAAATTGACTATCATTATTATTTTTAAGATTTATAAAAAGACAAGAATCATTGTCAACATATTTGATAATGAAAATAATATAATTTCAATGTCTTTTATAAACAACACAGATATATGAGTACATATATTTTCCGAGAGATGGATAAATTTGTAAATCAAATCTAGGCTATCAAAAATGTTTCGAACAATAAATTGAAACAAGCCTATAGTTATAAAATTAAGAAATTTTTATAACTAATATGATTTAGTCCTATTCATATTTTTTGTGGTCATGCATGTATTACCATTTCTATTTGTTTCCTCAACTTCTCTATAATCCATATGCATGCATTTTGTAACTACTAGGTATGTGCAGGATCATGGTGTACCAAACTATGGCCTTAAGTGCCAGTAAAAAATCAGCAAATCAGGGTTATGTCAACTTGACACATAATTTTAAAGTGGTTCTGGACTTTATATCAAAATGTTGTAAGAAAAGAATTTGTAGGAAATTGAATATAGTTTCTAAACTATAAGGCCTTATCTGGAGACAAAATTATTTGATTGGTCAAAAGTTTGGATTTTAATGCAGTACTACAAAAATTTTAGGGCGAAAATAAAAAGTAGGTGTATGTCTGACCACCTTAATCATAATCAAATGATAATATTTTTAAATATAATTTTAGATATAAAAAGTAGACTCATGCCTGGATGTGACGCATATTTTTGAAATTTTTTATTCCAAATAAATAATTAATTATGAATTTTCTACTATATTGTTTTCAGAATTAAAAAACTCCCGTGTCTGACCACCTTAACTAGTTCAAAAAAAATCAAAATTAAGTTTTTTTTTTTTTCTTATACTAGTCGAAGCATAGAATGTGACGCATCTTTTTGATTTCACAAATCTTATACGGTTTGAAAGTTATAGCTATTTTTCAACCAGTATGTTAATCAGCACTTTGTAGCTAACTCCATTAGAAAATAAGTAATAATTACTTACTGAACTCATAATTTGACAAAACTTACATTTATGAAAAGCTAAGAACATTCTTAAGAAACCCTTTTTATTACATCAAATTTTGGTTTAAAAAAAGTCGTCAGCTACATGCTTGAATTAAAAAACACATAAGAACATGCCAAAAACACATTTTTGAGATGTTGTAAAGATGACCATATAAGGTTGGTATTGAAAGATATAGTAGGGATTATAAAGGTATTAATTATTTTCATTTAGTATCAAGATGGGTGGGAAAAAAGTGGGAATAGATTTTGAAATTCTTTGAGGCATTTCAGAACTACATATTTTTCAGATCGCCACTTTTTGGCACACCATGATCCTACACATACCCTACTCACTATGTATTTATTATTATATTAAACTTGTCAAATAATTCAAACTAGTATATAAACTTGCTATAATCTATATGTATGCATTTTGTAACTACTCACTATGTACTTATTATTATGTTAAACTTATCAAGAAATTCAAACCAGTATATAAACTTGTGGCATTATAATACCTACATATATGAAAAAAAATTGAACATGCACAAGAAGAAAAAATAACCAAAATTGTTGATAGGACAAATCCAATAGAGCCTACACAATGTCAGAAATGAGAGAAAAACATAGGTTAGTTGATAAACATATAAGTTAAATAGAAGAAAAAATAGAAACTTTTGAAGAAGAAATAAAAGTTAGAAACTTTCCTACAAAATTGACAATGATAAAGGAAACTTCAATTTTTTTAAATGAATTTTTACATCAACGGAAAATCATAAAACCGAGAAGTCTTACAACATTTTCGTCCAGTCTTACAACATTTCTGTGCAAAAAATGCAAATTAGGGAGCAAAGCTCCCATAATAAGCCTATCGGCTTAATTATGATAAGAAACAATTGTTTTTGAAGTGCCTTTAAATTTGCATTTAAATATAAACTTAATAAAAGAGAATACAAGAACGTGAAATGTTTTTCCTTACCAATTTTAACACCAACAACAATAAAAGGACACAAATATTACTAAATCTATTCTTATTTACCTAATAGATAATCCATCTTCTTAAATATGATCTATCCTCCAACTTTCAAAATCTTATAGAAAACAAAAGAGCATAACAAGAATCATTTGAATAAATACTTTATAATGTCTCAAGGTTCACCTATTTTTAAAATCAAAGCAAGAGATCTAGCCTAAATCTAAAAACATATACACCTATAATAAGAAACACTAAACCAGAAACCATCTTCAAGCACCCAAAAATTTTCTTCTAAATCGATCTCATGTATGACTTAAGGTCTAATTTTTTGAAACTTACAACAACAAGAATTCAATTAATTGTAATCTTAAATGACTTCTCCATGTTAATCAAATGATATATGAAATCCTTGTCAGAAGTTCCTAGGATCCTTTGTTGTATGTCTCTTTTTACACAATTAAGGAAGAAAGAAAGCCATGAAATAACTTAGGGCCTGTTTGGCAAGAAAAATACGAGTGAAATTGGGTTCAATAAATTCCAAAAATATTTAATGTTGTGTTTGGGTGCATCGAATGGGTGTTAGGAATAGGGTTTCATATTCCATTTTTGCCCCAAAAATGGGCTTAGCATATTCCACCAAAATAGGTGGAATAGGAATAGTTATTCCTATTCCAATCTTTACTTTTCCACATTTGATATTTTTTTTAGATCTTCCAATTTTTTATGCTTATCATTGCATTTTTCTTTTTCACATTTGATATTTCCATCAAGTCTGCCACAACATTTCGAATGGTTTTGGAGCACGGGGGTTTTCATCTACAGCATTCTCGCTGCTACTTCTATTGCCGCTACTACTTCTGTTGCCATTGTCTTCCAACAACTGGTGTTTCTTCCCTTGTTACAGAGAGCTCTACCATTGTGTTGTAGAGAGCCGTGGAGGTGTTCATTACCATAGGTATTTTTCACAAGCCTTTCATTTTCTTCTTTCACTTTAGGCTAAATAATGTTTTTTATATAGCTGTGAAAATCTTTATAGTAGTTGTTCTATTTAAACTATCTTCATGCCTTTTGTGCTTATTTTTAAATGTTCTATATTTTCTATAAGGCACTTTCCAAAAGTTTGTAGCATGCTTCATTTTAGTTTTAGCTTTGGCATCTTTTAGGTGATGTTTGTGCGATTTGTTTAAATGATCAGCATGTTTTCAATCACTTGTTTGACATGAGCTTATTTGTTTTCCAACAAATGTAAGGGTTTAGTTTAGATACATCATTTGTTGGAAAGCTTTTTATTATTGGAGGATACAACACTATATAGATTTACTTGCACTCTGATGCTTCTCACCCACCTGATTTTGTTATTAGGACTTCTTTGAATGTGTTTATTTGTAAGCATTTCTCTTCTTACTAGTTAGCTTTAAAGCAGTACATTTATATACCATCTTCCATCTCCATGCTTTTTTGGTCTAGGGCATAGTATGCTTTGCGGGGATGGGCTATATCCATGTTCTACTTCACTATTGCCATTGGCATGCATGGAGGACAAAGTTATCACTAATTTGAGGCAAACAAATCTGTCTATATTTTGCTTTTTTTTGGCTACAGGAGAAATCCAAGCCTTGCAACAAATGTAATGTTAAATGCCCGTAGGAATAGTTTCTTGATGATATTAATGCTTTTTCTTTCTTCTAGGATGAGTATTAGATAGGTGGAATGGGTGTGATACAGATTTGCAAGTGTCAAGTTGGTTGGAAGAGTGGGTGTGGTTGTAGATGGTCATACCTCTGAATTTGTGGGATGCCATCCTTTTTTGATATAGATTTGTTAAGTATCAAGCTAGTTGGATGAGTGGTTGTGGTTGTAGATGGTCATACGTTCAAATTTGTGGATGTCATCCTTGTTTAACATAGAGTTGTTAAGCATTCAGCTAGTTGTATGAGTGGTTCTGGTTGTAGATTTTCACACCTAATTTGATGGATGCCCTCCTTTTTTGTAAAGGTATTAACAATCACTGAGGGATATTTTCTCATTTGTGGAGTTGTTAGACAGTTTGTGAGCTTTTTTCCACTCATGGGAAACATTTCTTTCAACAATAGAAAATAGTTAATGAGGCACATAGGACTTGTATAGATTAGATTACATACATTTATTATATATTTAGTTTTAACATTATCGGTAGATATCTGAAATTTTTAATAACTTTGAAATATTAGCTACCTACACAGCCATCTTCATTCTATAGTGTGTAGGATGTCAAAGCAAAGTTGTCTATGTTTATAAACTTAGTTAATGTTTTTGTCTAATGTCATTTCAATACAATATATAGTCTAAATCTAATTGCATAAATTCTCCAAACTAAAAATATTTCCATATAGTCATCTTAGAGAGAGAAGTTCTTTGTATTTATCAAAGTTCATAAGAATTTACCTACTGATGTGTATGTACTATGTAGACGAAAGGAAGGGTGGTTGGCATTTGAATGATTAGAACAAGATAAGTATTTGCAAATTGAAGATTTCAGTGACAATTACAATGGAAAAATAAGTGCCCACCATAGTGAAATGGCAATCACATTTGCATTGGAAATTAATAACCCATTTTAGCTTGCTAACAACTAGTAGTCAAAATGACTATTGATAAGTAGTCTCAATCCTATGATATCTCATCCTATGGCCATTCTAATGTATCTCTATATCAATAAAATCCATACACAAAACAATAATGACAACCCATTGTAGCTCGCTAACATCTAGTATTCAAATTAACTAAAATTAAACAATCTCAATGATAAGCCTATTCCATATGCAACTCAATATTAAGCTTGTTATGATCAAGTGTAGCATTGGCCTCTTTCTAGTCCACTAGCATTCTTATTTCCGCCCCTATAGAAGCCTTTTTCATTTCTAAAATTTGATTCCCAACCTCTGGACAACAGCTTCGAAGATTGATTGTCATGATATTTAAGGAAGAAGCATTTCCAACAAGAAGATTCAACATCTCCACTTCATTACCAGTCATCGTGCATATAAAGTCCACAAATACTTCTTTAAGATTTGTAAAGTTTTAATTCTGACCCACTTTCCATCTCTCTCCCTGGCACCATATTTCTTTCTTCTATAGAACATTGCAGTACACAAACAGTCAAAATGCTAATAGAAAAGATAAAATAAATTATGCTCAGGATAAAAAAATAAATATAGCTATATAATAACATATATTACCTTACATATGGTCAAATTTTCAACGTTAAGAAAATTACTCAACGTGTTGAGGAAACTAAAAACACAAGGCAGCTCCCAATTTTCAACTAAAACTTTCCTCATTGTTTCGGAAGCTAAAAGACTTTCAAGTAACCAAATTTTTGATACATTGACATATTTGAGAGATGTAGGATAGCTCACCTTAAATGTAGATATTCCACAGCAATTTTCTCTTTCCACATAAGCAACAAAATAACAACCGATCAATTCAAGTTGCATCAGTTGAGGACAATCCACAATCAACATTTGGAAGGAGTAGTATAAAACCTTCAAATATTTGAGATGTTGAATACATATTTTTAAGTCCTCTAACTCATAACATTCACTGATTCACACATTTTCAAGTTGTGGGCATAGAGTTATGAAATTTTCTATTATATTTTTGTCATTCTCTACAATAATGTAGTGTAGACAGCATGATACAAGGTGAGGAAAACCTACACAAGATTCGAGAATCTTAGTTAAACCTAAATATTCAAGTTTCAAAGTAGTGAGTGTCTGACAGGAAAATAGAGTAGTAAGAACTTGTATTATTGGGATGAAATGACTTGTTATACTAATTTCTTTCATCCCTTTTACCCTTATACTCTCAATACATTCCTTCATTTTTTTAGTGTTGCTCTTACAACAAAATGGAGGCTCAAACCTAAAGCTTGTAATTAGAGGTGCAAAGTGTTGTTGAATAATATTATCTATGATGTCAGTGTACTCACTTGGGTACATGGAAGTGAAAAACTCCTTAGAAAAGTGAAGATTGGGAGTTTTAGTCCAGAGTGAAGGCCATCTAGTGGATAGGATGGAGTATCTAATAGCATCTCGCAAGGAGAGCTTTGACAAGATTTCATAAGAGAGTATGTTATCTGCCAGGTCACTTAGCCTGTCTTCCTCTACTACCATTGTTTGCAACCCACCAGCCCAAATATATTGCCAACTCCTTCAGGATCAATAGGAAGGGGAGCAAGCAGGGGAGAGATCGGGGGGAAGTGCATGTTCAAATTTCAAACCTAGCATTGAGTGGGAAATCTGAGGGAGGTGGATCTCAGAAACTAGGTATGTAGGATGGGATCTAGGCTGACTGTGAAGAGGCAGAGTCTGCAGATGGGGACCCACGTGTAGCCGATGGAACCCAGGATAAGCCAGAAATGTAATCCAAGGTGGATAGACTAGGGAACCTCCCAGTGAAATGGGCCTCACTCTTTGGTGTTAAGCCTTATGGTAAGTCCTCTTTCCCTCTGATTAAGGTTGTGTCAGGCTTGGAAAAGGGATCATGCATGATTTCCATTCCAGATGAAATTTTTGACCACAAAATTGCTATGATGGCTTCCACACTTGTGGGGAAGTTTATGGGTCAGAGACCAAACATCGATGTTGTTTGGTCCTTCACAGAGAAGAAATGGAGTCTGAAAGGATAGGTAAGTGTTACTGCTATGGCAAAGGGATTTCTTTCTTTTGAATTCACTTGTATAGAGGATATGGTTGACATCCTGTGTAAAGGACCCTGGATCATTGGAAGGGCTACCCTGGTGCTGCAAAAATCATCTTCAAAATTGGATTTAAATGAATCTTTCTTTTAGCAAGCTCCAGTATGGGTTAGAATCCCTGAGCTACCCTTGATATTCTAGAATGAGGATGTTTTTATGGGTGTGGCAAGTTCTTTTGGAGAGCTTCTCTTCATAGACCCAACTATTGCTTCTAAGAGCAAGCTGACCTATGAAAGGATCTGTATAGGTGTTAGGGAAGGGGTCAATATTCCTGAAGTGGTGTGCTTTCAATCAAAACTTGGCACCCATATTCAGCAGTTGGATTATGAGAGTGTCCCTTTTGGATGTTTCCATTATTTTAAGACAGGCCATAAGGCTTTTCAATGCTCGAAAGCTAAGTCAGTTCAGAAGAAGTATTCTTCTGCTGCTTCTCTCTTCAGGGTCAAGAAAGTATGGGAAAAAAAGACCTCCAACAAGGGGTAGAAGGGTCCTCTTTTAGAAAATAAGAAGGTTTTAGAAACTTCAAAGAAGGTAAATCAAATGCAACCTTCTGATTCCACTCTGCCTCTGGGCATGGATGGAAAGACTATTCCTTGGGAGGATCTATTGAAGACAACCTCGAATTTCTCTCTAGTCATTAGGGAGTGAAAAATTATTTTCCATCCCCCATTGACTAAGGGTGTTCTAGTTGAGGAAAGGTTGGATCCTCAAGTGATTTCAAGAGATGTAGAAGGCAACGATGCCCCACAATAGGCTGTTCAGGAGGCTGTGTTGTTAAGCTCTCCACTTACTATGGGAGGGCTTGACCTAGCTTCCATTGAGGAGGAGAAGGATAGATTTAATAGGGATATTATCACCTATCAAGACCTAGAGGAAAATCTTGTTTCCTCTATAGCTGGAGGGACTAGTACAGGAAAGATGGATGTTTTGGTGAAGGATCTAGACCAGTGGGAGGATCTTTCAAGAAACCCAAAGTTTGCTCTCAAGGCTTCTAGGTCATTGAATTTTGGCTTTGGCCACTGAATGTGGGCTCAGTGGCCAAAAGAGGCAAAAAATTAGAGAAGGAAGCTAAAGAGGAGGAGACCAGAAGAAGCTTGGCAAATGGGCACTAGAGCACTCTTGAGGAGTGTTCCAAGAATTAAATATGAAGATCATATCATGGAATATTAGGGGCCTTAATGGAGCCCATAAACAAGAAATTATCAGGTACTTGATTAAAGACCAGAGACCAGACATCTTGATGATCCAGAAAACTAAGATGAAAAAAGACTTTTTGGGGAAGATTAAGTTTAGCAACTTGATGAGTGGGGAGGCTTCAGAATTTGATGGTGCCTCTGGGGGTTTACTGACCCTCTTTAACACCAAAAATTTTAAAATGGAATCTACTTACAATGAAGGTAATATTATTTTGTGTAAAGTTTTTCATATCCCTTCCAATGATTGCTGGTTCTTATTGAATTTATATGCTCCCAACAATAAGAGAGAAAGAAAGAGTTACTAGACTAGAGCTTGAAGTCTAGTGCAGAGTAGCAATTTAAAGAAAGGAATTATTGTGGGTGACTTTAACTCTCCTCTATTGGATGAGGAGAAGAAGGGAGGTCTGCCTCCGGATTTGGAACGTAAACATGACCTATCAAACTTCATTAATGGTCTGGCTTTTCTGGATATGGACCTCATGGGAGGTGCCTTTACTTGGTTAAATAAATGCATTGGTCAAGACTATATTCAGGTCAAACTAGATAGAGCTCTTATCACTCCCGATTGGCTGCAGTCTTCCTCTTGCAAATTAGCCCTTTTTCCTAGAGTGGGTTCTAACCACTCCCCTATTTCCCTTTTGGTTGTTCCTATAGGCCCCAAAAGGCCTCCCCATTTTGTTTTGAAAAAATGTGGACCTCCCACCCTAATCTTTTAGACAAGGTTTAGCTTTGGTGGAGTATTAATGTGGAAGGCACAAATATGTACAGGGTAGTTAGAAAACTTAGCAGCATTAAAAGGATGGTTAAAGCTTGGAACAAGTCTGCTTTGGCCACATATTCTTTGAGAAGGAAGTCCTATCTGAAAATCTCTCTTCTATCCAAGCCTCTATTCAAGAGGATGGGTATGACAAGTTAAACAGGGAGGCTGAGTTGTCTATCCTTTCAGAATTACACAATATTATTAGTAAAGAGGAGAAGTTCTAGAGGCAAAGATCAAGGGTCAACTAGCTCAAAGATGGAGACTAGAATATGAAGTTTTTTCATCTTACTACTCTAAAACATCGAGCCAATAACAGAATCACATGTTTAAAGAAAGGAAAGGGTATGATGACCAAGGATGATGAAATCTCAAATGAAGTTTTTTCTTTCTTCTCCTTCTTGTTGTCTTGGGATCCTATGCTATCCAAAGTGGATCAAGATGACATTATCTCTTGGATCCCTCAGATCATCCATCCTCATCATGATAAACTACTTCAGGCCATTCCCTTTGATTTGGAAGTTAGAGAAGCTCTCTTTCCTCTGCTGGCTGATAAATCTCTTGGCCCTAATGGTTTCCCTACTTTCTTTTTCCAATTTTTTTGGCTAGTTTTGATGAAGGATGTGGTGAAGGTTGTTTAGGAATTCTTTGGGGCTAGAAGCATTCTAAAGGAGATTAACTCTACTTTTTTAGTTCTCATTCCTAAAGTTCATGGAGCCAATTCCTTACACAAGTTTAGACCAATTAGCACATACAATTCTTTTTACAAGATCATTTTGAAGGTTCTTACTTCTAGGTTGCTCAAGCTCCTTCCTTTGATAATATTTGAGTAGCAAACTAGTTTTGTCCTAGGCAAAAAAATTTTAGACTCGATAATGATGGTGCATGAAGTGATACACTCTATGGAAGCTGGAAAAAGGGAAGGGATGTTACTTAAACTAGACCTATCAAAAGCCTATGACCGGTTTGACTGGTCTTTCTTGGATATGGTGCTTAAGGCTTTTGGGTTTGATGTCAAAACATGTAAGCTAATTTCTCAACTGGTAACTACTTCCTCACTTGTTGTTTTAGTTAATGGATCCCCCTCTAATTTTTTCAAACCTTCTCATGATCTTCGTCAGGGGGATCCTCTTTTGTCTATTCTCTTTATAATCTTGGCAGAATGTATAAGCAGACTTATTGAGAAGAATAAGGAGGGGAGAATCAAAGGTATTAAACCTTCTTCTAAAAGTGCCCCTTTTACACATCAAAAATTTGTTGATGATACTATAATGGGAGGGGAGGCTTTTGTGAAGGAGGAAAATGCTATGAAGGACATCTTGGATACCTACTCTAGAGGTTCGGGAAAACTCATCAACTGGGATAAGAGTTCTATTTCCTTTATCAACACTCCTAAGGACAAACAGAAGAGAATCTCCAAAATTTTGGGTTGTAGTGTGGGGAAGCTTCCCTCTACCTATCTTGGGCTCCCTTTGGGCACGAATCCTCCCAATTCTTTCTAGAATGGCATTATGGACAGATTCAGTAAGAAGTTGGTTGGTTGGAAAGGGGCCTCTCTAAGGCAAGCTGGAAAATGCCAACTGGTTAAATCCACCCTTCAAAACTTGCATGTTTATGCTTTGAGCCTTTTTATGATCCCTGTGAAATTTTCTGAGAGGATGGAAAAAATTTAGAGAGACTTCTTATGGACGGGGCCTAAAAGGAATAAAAGGTAGCCCTTTGTTGCTTGGGCAAAAGTTTTCCTCCCAAAGAAAAATGGAGGTCTTGGCATCAAGAAGCTAACTCACCTCAACAAGGCTCTTTTGGCTAAGAAAATATGGCGTATCTTCAGCAGCATAGGGGAATGAAGAGACATTTTGGTAAACAAGTACATAAAGAGGTCCTCTAAATAGTTTACCCTCTTTAGTGAGAGTATCCCAAGAGGATCCGCTATTTGGAATGGTTTTCTAAAAGCCAAGGACCTAGTGAATTCTACAGTCTCTTGGAAATTGGGAAATGGGGAGGATATCCAGTTCTGGTTTGATAGTTGGCTTATTGAGGGCCCTCTTATGAACAACCCCAGCTATGAGGTCTAGGTGAATGACTGCATCAACCATTTTGGGCAGAAAGTAAGTAACTATAGGAATGACCAGGGATGGATAAACCTTTCTGTCATCTCTGAAGATCTTAATCCTATTATGATAAAACTAAACTTTATGGCCCTAAGTAACAAAAAGGATGAATTGGTCTGGCGAGATAACACCAATGGGCTATATACTGATGCCTTTGGGTATTCGACCCTTTGGAGATTAAATGAGATTCCTCCTTGGTCGAGGGCTTGGCTTCCTGGCCTCATTCTAAAAATTAATATGTTCTATTGGCTAGCTCTACAGGACAAAATCCTCACCCAGGATAACCTCATTAAAAGAGGTCATATTATGCCCAACATATGTGTTATGTAAAGAACAGACGAAGATCGACAATCATTTGTTCATTAATTGCTCTTTCTCCAGGGAGGTTTGGGTTTTCCTCACCAAGGACTTGGGCTTCAGCTGGTGTGTGCCTTTTAACCTCTTGGATCTCTTCTGTCAATGGAAATGCATGTTCAATAGGTCTAATCTTCAGGAATTAAGTTCCTGGATCCTGCCTCATTTCTGTTGGAGCATTCGAAAATAGAGAAACAAAAAAATCTTTAGAGATAAAGAGTAGCAAACTATAATGATAGGGAAGAAAATATTTTCCAACATTAAGGAAAACTATTTAGTGAGGAAAGGGGGAGATATAGAATTAGGTGGCAAAAAAAGAAGGCAAAAGACAAAAAGATGAAAAAATAGGAAGCCAAATGGCTTCTCCACCTAGAAGGATAGCATAAAGCCAACTTCGACAGAGCTTCCAAGGGAAATCTTGGCTCCTCGGGAACTGGAGGCAAATAAGGAATGAAAATGGTGATGGTATTGTGGCTTTTTCCCTTCCGTTGGGATTTCAAACCAACCACTTTGTGGAAGCGAATGCTACGTGTAATGCTATCAAACTGGCTTTTGAAATCGGAATTACTAACCTTTGGCTTGAAGGGGATTCAAACAAAATTATAAAATGTATTAAAGGCAACTCTCAGTCATCATGGTCAATTGCAAATCTTATTGATGAGACATGTGGGACTCTTGCCAAATTTAATAGAGTCCACGTCACTCATATATTACAAGAAGCTAACCCGGTTGCTGACAGGTTTTCTAATATTGGGGTTGGTGCAAATCAAAAAATGACATGGTATCCTGAAAATAGTTTAACAGTGGATGTCAAAAGCATGATCGAACTAGACAAGATCCAGGGAAGTATAGAGAAGATCAATGTGTAATAATGAGTATGAATGGATTAAGGGGAAAGGGTACTTCCCAAATAGGTAGCATGGGAAATCATAATTACTATAATTTATTACAGACTTTTCAACATGCTTTGTGGGTCATTTTTTGCATTTGCAATAGGAGTAACAAAAAGGTTAATTCTTTCTACATTCTACTAATACACAAAGATTCCCATCAGTTACAATATAAGGTGCATATGAGAATTGAGGTTGTGCAGAGTGCAGATATGGTAGGTGAAAGGTGTAGAAAGGGGTTGGTGGGTGAAATAGAGAAATGGAAGAGTAGGGAAAAAGTTTGGGAGAAGCTGGATCAAGGCAAGATTACTAGATACATTACAAAACTACATGGATTTGATCAGGAGGTGACCAATAGTATGGTTGGTTCATGGAAGGATGGTAGAGTAAAGCTTAATGGGGTTTTTTTCATGATCGCTGAGGAGGTGATATCGACCGTTTCTAAAATCCCGATTGAGGGTTTTAAGTTCTTCATGGACAAGAAGCTCTCGGCTAATGCTGTGCAGGATTTTGTGAAGGATGCAGAGGAACTGAAAGCCCTGAAGAAGATTGACATGTACTATGTTCCTGATACCATGAAGAAACTATGGAGGTATGTTCTGAGAGATATAATCAAGTACATTACTCTGGACCCTAGGTTTGATCGGGCTTGTACCTACCACTTTGTTCTTTTGAATCATTTTTAGAATAGTTGTAAAATTTCTTTTCCTTTTTACTTGTTAACTTCCATGAGCAAGGTGGTGGATAGCTTAAAAAAGAAGCCCACTGATAACCCTGATCTGCATGAGGGGCTCTTGCTACTTATTTATGAGCACTTTAAGGCTCAGACAATAAGTTCCCCCCTCAGACCGAGAATGTGACCTCTGGAAGCTCCAGCTTCTCTTCAGACTAGGATGATATTCAGAGCCTAAGCTCTAAGGATGGTAGGATTTCTTCCACTAGTAAAAAAGTCATCCATCAGGTCAAGAATTTTCCTTCTTCCATAACCCCTAGTAGAAAAAGCCCTAGGGCTCATGGGCAGAAGCAACCTGTGAAGGATGAGAAGGTTGACAGCGATGATGAGGAGGATGTGGAGATGAAAGAGGAGGAAAAGGAGATGTAGGAGGAAAATAAGGAAGACCAGGGAGGGAACAAACACAAGAGGGAGGGTCTGGAGGATGAGAGAATGCAGCAAGAATAGGATATGTCTTCGCCGCCTCTTTCTCCTATCCATCTTCAAGCCCAACCTAAGGAGAAAAAAATGGATTCTGAGATTGAGGGAGGGGAGGTGTAGGTTAAAGATAGGAGGAAAGCTTGGAAAAAATTTAATGTTAAGACCTTAAAAATGGGCATTTTTAGAGAGGTCATGAACCCACAGGTCCTCGTGGAAAACCAAGAAGGACCGCGGCTTGAAGAACTCATAGACCCGGCGATTATGGCTATTTTGGATAAAGCAAGGGAAACTGGGATGAACCTCTTGAAAAATTCCCACAACAATATGATTGATAACTTCAAATCAATCAAGTGGCTTTTCCATGAGCTGGAGGAGGTCAAAGAGCAGGTGGATCATATGGAGGAATACAAGAATGGAGCAGATTCTGATAATAGAGATGGCCATAGTGAGAGGCTCAGTCTGGTGGAGAGAAGGATTAACAACCTTGAGATCTACAACCACATTCTCTCAAACCAGATGATTTCACTGCTAAGCTCCATTAACAACATCATATCTTTAACTAGCTGGATCAAAGACAGAGTAATGAAGGAAGATGAGGATGAAAAAGATAGGGAAAAAGCCAAACTAGAGGTCAACCCTACAAAGGACAACATCAACAATGGTCAGGATCAAGAGGATCAAAGGGCGCACCAGCAAGAGGCTGAGGAGAACCAGATGGCCTATGAGGCTGCTGAAGTCATGCAAGAGCTAGAGAGAAAGAACGAGGACTAATCCACTACATGTTCCTTTGTTTCTATCTATGCCTTTTTTTGGCTTTTTTTTAGGGCTTTTGCCTCTGTCGGTTCTTGTTGTTTCTGTCCCTAGTATTTTCTATGTTCTTTGCTTTTCAGCTAGGCCTTGTGCTTATTATCAGCCTCTAAACTTGAACTCTTTTGGCTAGGCTTTTCACATTTATTTTCAACTTTGTTAATGTTTTAACTCTTTGGTTTCAAGGTCCCTGTAAAACTTGTTTATCTAATCAAAAACATCCACTACAAAAAGTTGCTTAACTAATTGTCATCATGAATTAAGACCCATCCACAATCTTTTTGGGAGGTCCTAGACTACATCCAGTTTGAGGAAGCCTAATGATGTGTTAAATTGTCAAAGTTCCAAATTGTTGAGTTCCACTGTATTCTTTGTAGGACTATAAGGTCTAAATTTGCAACTTCATGAAGATGATATGTATTATAAGCGAAAAGCTTTGTCAAAACACATTTGAGGAAATGAGTAACTAAACTACTATTGTAGTACATTTAAGTGGTCAATTCGGGCTTATAAGCAATGTCTTATAATGCCATCAGTACTTTGGGGTCATAAGTTTCCAAATTTTCATGTTTCACTTGGACAAATAACACAAACAAGAAATCTCTAACCCCTTTTATTAGCTAGAATTTACTATTTTAATCAAGAAGTAGATGGTTTCTGATGATCTTTGACTTAATTTATGCCCATTTTAAAACTTTATATCATGTTATGTATGTGTGAGGAGCTTTTCTAGGTACATCATCTTGCTAAGAGATTGGTCATCAAATACTGTTTTGAGTTGCCTTCAGCCATATTTTAGCTCTCTAGAACCAAAATGTAGATCTGGACTGATTTCCTGGAAGATTGTCTTTCTACTAGAAGACATGCATTTTGGTGGTCATTGGAGAGAGAGAATGAATTTTTGATGGCTTTAAAAAGTCACTATTTTGTCAAATACTTTGAAGGTCAGGTTCTCTGCATCAAGAGATCCAAATAATTGCTCATTGTTTGGAGAAATTGGTAGCAAAATTTGTATTGTGTAGGTTATTTATGACCCAAACCTTTCTTGTGCTAAATCATTGGGAGTTTATTGGCCTCCATGGCATTCATTAGAGGGGCTAGAAAATTATGTGGGTCCAGTCTTACAAAATCATTGTTTTACCATGTATTTGTGCACAATTATCTTGCCAATTGGAACTAAAGGTGTGGGTATGCTCTATGTATTTAGCAGTTAAAAAAATATCTAGCCTAGTGCCTGTTGGGATGTACATTAGCCTTCTCAATTGACACAGTGACCATTTTAATGCTCAGGGGCAATATTACATAATATTTTCTAATTGGAACTAATGTATATGGGGTTTGTGGTGTGCCTAAATGACCAATACCGCATTTTGTTTGTGCATCTACCCTCCTATTTTTGTGGGAATTTTTTTTTTGCTTTGTTGGTGTACCTGAATGATTGATACTGCATTTTATTTGTGCATGTTATCCTCTTATGTTTGTGGAAAGTTTGTTTTTTCTTTGGGTACTGCTATAGATGATCATTTATATCAAATTGTGGCATTTTTTGGGAATTCATTTGTTCTTTGCCTTGTAATAACTCTACAGTAATGTTTTTAATACCACATACAAATTATATGGGAATATCAAATAATAACTCCATTAAAATGTTATAGGGCATTCGATGGATCCTTCTAATGATGTACAAGTTTACGGAAGCATTGTTAGGAAGATTACACTCTTGTGTGTACTCTCCATTTTGCTTGCAGCCCAAGTGGTATTCATAGTAGTAGCATTAGAAGATGCTAGAAGACAAAGGCACAAGAGAAGAAGGGCTGATTATCCTTTTTATAAACATATTATCTATTCCAATGAGATGGATTGCCACAACCAAATATGCATGACTAGAGGAGAATTATTCAAACTTACCAATATTCCAAAGGAGAAAGTGAGCATTAAAGATATGATAAACATGAAATTGGAAGAACAACTAGTTATGTTCCTATGCACTCTTGGCCACAATCTAAGGAATCATAAGATTAGCCATAACTTTAGTCACTCAAGAGAGACAGTGAGTCACTACTTCCACAAGGTTTTGAAGACTATCATATCACTACATACAGTTACTTTTTGCCCCCTTCTCCAAAAACTCCTCTAGAAATTATTGGGAAGGGCCGTTTTTATCCATACTTCAAGGTAAATCTCATATTATCATGTATTTTGGTGCTTGAGTATATTGCTAAATATTTGACAATAATATTTCTTACACTAGGACTGTATTGGAGCAATCGATGGAACCCATATACCAGTTACCATTGATGTCGACAACAAACCAAAATATCATGATAGAAAAGGCCACCTATCACAAAATGTAATGGGTGTTTTTTTGTTTGACTACAAGTTTCAATATGTTCTTGCTAGTTGGGAAGGGTCAACTAAAGATAGTTGTGTTCTTGCTTTAGCTCTATCAAGTATAGATCCACTACTAGTTCCCCTAGGTATATTAAATCATTATTTTAATGATTATATATTCATTTTTGTCAACCATAGTTTTTATGCTATTTCCAATATTCTTTTTCCTTTTTATAGGAAAATTCTATTTAATTGATGTTGGCTATCCAAATGTTCCTAGATTTCTTGTGCCTTATCAGTCTACATGCTACCACCTCAAAGATTTTTCCAGAGAAAACCCAATCAATAGTGCACATGAGCTATTTAACCATAGACGCTCTCTTAGGAATGTGATTGAGCACACATTTGGTATTTTGAAGCAACATTTTCCTATCTTGAGGCATGTGACATCCCACAGTATCACGAGTCAAACAAAGATCATGTTAGCATGTTTCATACTACACAATTTCATTATGATAGAGGATGGTGTTTCACCTGATATGGAAATTGAAGAGGATGATGATCGTGATGGGATAAATGTGCCAATTCTTGAAACTTATGGGATGACTCAATGAGATAGAGATGATTGGGGAAATTTTTGAGAGGAAATAGCATGAAGGATGTGGGAAGACCATAGATCTCGACATTAGTTGTTCTTTTTAGTAGCATTTCCACTTTTTTCCTCACTTTTGAACAGCTACAATACTTGAATTACAAATCAGAATTATTGTTATGCTTTCAAATTGCTGATTGAGTGATTTAAAAATGTGATTTTTGGATTACAAATCAGAATTATTGCTATGCTTTAAAACTGTTGATTGAGTGATTTAAAATTGTGATTTATGAATCGCAAATTACAATTATTGTTATGCTTTCAAATTGCTGATTGAGTGAATTAAAACTGTGATTTATGAATTGCAAATCAGAATTATTGTTATGCTTTAAAACTACTGATTGACTAATTTAAACCTATGATTTATGAATTGTGAATCACAATTATTGTTATGCTTTAATTTATGATTTAAAACTATGATTTATGAATTGTGAATCACATTTTTCATGGTCCATCTATATATTATGTCAATAGCTCTCCATACATTCTAACAATTCATTATTACTAACAACTCATAACTTATTGCAAGTTTTGCGGCAATATAACAATTGCTTTTCTCAAAGATGAAAATGTCTTTCATTAATCTATTAACGAGCATACATGAGGATGTTAGTATGCCCCCCATTGCCACCCCTATTTCTACCACCATTGGTAGTTCTTCTAGAATTCCAAAAGTGGTATGGACTAGAGAGATGGAGAGGAAACTTCTTGACTTATTCCTTGAGCAAGTTACCCTAGGAAGGAAAGGTGAAGGGGGTTTTAGGAAAGAAGCACGGACAATGATAGGGAGGAGATTCAATGAAGATTTAAAGTTGAATCTTGGAAGAGATAACTTTAAAAATAAGTTAAAAATGTGGAAGTCAGTGTATAGAGTAATGAAAGAGCTTCAAAATACAAGTGGTTTTGCTTGGAACGAGACAACATAGCGCATGAATGTTGAGCATAGTGCATGGGATGAACTTTTGAAGGTAATGTCCTCTTCAAAGTCATGTCCTATTTTGATTTCAAACAAATATCTAATTATTTAATTTTTCCAATGTGTAGAGAAATAAATTCAAGATTGCAAAAGTGTATAGGAGGCAGTCATTCACCTATTTTAATGATCTAGAGGTCATTGTGGGAAATGACATAGTGGAGGGAAATGTAGCTGCAATGATGCAAGATGTGGAAGATGATAACCTCTTTGATGAGGCTGTTGGTCTGGGTGATGATGAGGAAATTAATATGCCTCTGAATGTTGATGATGATTTAGATGAAGATTACCTTCAATCAAATTAGTCCACTACATCCACTAAAAATAATCCTTCCACACCAACAAAAAGGAGGCCAAAGAGGCAGAAGGCAAGCATGGCCGCTTCTTTGGATGTAATATCTGAAAGCATCTATGGAGTACAAGAGGGAATCAATAAGTCACACACCATCAAATTTGATAAAGAGGATACCAAGAAAGATGTTGCAAATTTGTTTGCTACCTTGAAAGCCATCCTCGGAATTAGTCAAGAGACTATGACTATCACATCTAATACTTTTATGCAAGAACCAACAAGAGCTATTTGGTTATTAGAGATGGATGACTTAGTGAGGGAATATTATATTATATATAAATTTGGAGGATAGTAATGGTTTTATTCAAAACAAACATTTAAATGTCAATTTTTTTTCTTTCAAGCTAAAAGACATCATCTTTTGTATTGAACTGCTAATCTATTTATGTCATACATTGTATTCAACAAGCTGAAAGACATTGTCATAATTTATTTTTGAAATCTATTTATGTTTCATGTCATTTATGTAGATGTTGAACATATGGATGGCTTTTTCCATTGTCCAAAAATAGAACAAAAACACTAACCTATAGCTTACAGTAGTACCATGTATCTTACAATACTACCCTTATTTTTTCTCCTTTTTAAAGTTTGAAAACAAAGTGGAAAGTGAGCTTGTTATATAAATTATAACTCTAGTTTCTCATTACTTTAGTTTATTGTTGTTGTCTATACAATGGTTTATTATTAATAATTATTATTGTTGTGCTGATGATGATGAGCAATTCATGGGATTCAATTTGATCATTTTTAATAACTACATAATCCATTGTATGTGATTCTTCTCAACCATCTGCAATATCTTTAATTTGAAGATTTTTTTTGTGGAGGCTTCAAATGTAGAGAAACTTACATGATATTCAAATATTGGTTTCAGGATTTCAATTCAAAGGTAATGCTGATGTTGATTCTATTATTTATTTTAAATATTTATATGTTGATGATGTTATACTTAGTCATAAGAAACTTAGTCACGGTTTCATGGAATGGTAATGTTGATGTTGATCCTATTATTTCTTTTTAATATTTATATGTTGATGCTATTTTACTTAGCCATAAGAAACTTAGTCATGGTTTCTTAGAATGGTAATGCTAATGCTGATGTTGCTATTTATTTTTAATATTTATATGTTGATGTTGTTTTACTTAGTCATAACAACATTAGCATCTCATTTATTTAAAATATTAAATATGAATGGAACATGTAAAACTCCTATTGATTCAAATGTACATGTGGATGAATTGTATCTCTCTTTTGTGGAAGAATTTGTGTCACTTTGATTGAGTAACCACCTAAGAAACTCTCAAGTATTTATTTATCTATTTTGCAGGTTTGTGTTTTTTTTATTTAGCTATAGCTTTTAGTGTCATCACAGAGTTTTTCTATCTTGTACTCTCACTTTCACTGAGCAAGTAGTTGAGCAAATCTTGTATGTATTTTCATTTTAAATTTTAACTAGAGAGATTATTTTCTTATTAGATCTCCTTTAGAATTCTAGTGAATTTTCCATTTCAATCAAGTTTGATGAGGAAGAATTATTTATGGAACTTAGTTTTGAGGTTAAAATTAATACAATTAATCAATGGACATAAGCTTCTATAATAAATGTTTCTTAAATAATATATCTTGCTAATTGAATGTTTCATTTTATTTGTATTTGTTCATATTTTATATAGGATTGATGGATTTAAATTTGTCAATGTGTGAGTGTGGTGTTGGCCATGTAGTACTAAAGACCTCACACACAACAAATAATCTAGAATGTAAATTCTTTTTTGTCCAAATGGAAGAAAGGTTATTACTAATTTTTGTTGTATGTTTAGATTTTTTGTAGCAACTAATTGTTGTGGAGACTACTAATTTAGATTTTGTATTGCAGATGGATTGGGGTTGTAATTTCTTTCAGTGGGTCGATGATGTCCCACCCACATCTACCGTAGCAAAATTTGTAGCACCTAAAAGTACTGATTACAAGTTGTGCAGGGTCAGAGAGAGTGAAAACATGTTTCTTTGAGGCATTTTGGGAATTATAATTATTTCAATATTTATGCCGGAGGCATTCCCTATATGAACTTCATGAGCTAAGTTTTAGAATCAAAGGTTGAAATTCCACTAAAGGCATGGATGACCATAAAAAGTGTTTCATCTATTGATTTTCCCCACCAATTTTTCACTATACAGTAACACACATGGCCTTATATGAGACATCCCAAGTTGATTTGTCCGATCGACGATTCTAATCATTTCCTAGTAGTGGATGACCATTGGAGTCATTTACATCATTAGATGAGATGGACGTTATCATTTCTTCCTTTTCCCTCGCAACTTGTAAATCCATGTCACTGCTCTAAGCTATGCTTATCCATTGGTCTTTGGGCTATAACTTCCTGCCTCCCTTGTTTTGAGAATTCAAAGCATTCTCACCTCAACTAGCTAAAAGATACATGACTCAGGGCATCCATCATAGATGAATACACCATTCTGATGAACTCGAAGTCTAGATGTCGTGATTTTAACATAGAAATACCCCATGCCATTCACGTGATAGAGCCAGGACATTTTTGAGATCTGTCACCAAAACAAGAGAATTGAAACACCAAAAAAATTGCCACTTCAGGTTTGAAATGTTCATTGTCACCAAAAATAAAAAATCAAACCACCAGCAATTCAGAAAATTTAGGATGCAAAATGCCTGACTCCTTGGCTATATATGCCATTCAAAATTTCTCTCAAGAATTTTGCATCAATCTTTCTAAAAGTTTAAAGTTTTTACCATAATGAAATTATTGTCAATGCCTTGAAGTGATGAGATATTTTTTGGGCTAAGTTTTACTTGGTCTCTAGTTTGAATCCAACAATGCATGAATGCTTTGTTGTTAGTATTTTAATATTGAGGAAAGCTACATGAGATTTTGGACATGCTATTTGTTTTCTTCTATATTTAAGAATTTGCGGTGTTCTTTCACTCGAAGCAATGTGGAATTAATCAATACCTTCTAAGATTCTTATAATTAGGTTCCTTTTAAAGGAGTTAGACTTTTAAAGAAATGATGAATACAATACGATCTTGGGACTTTTGTGATGCTAATCTACTACAGTGTCATATTTAAATGCAACAAATATATTAAGGCTTTTTATTGACATTCTATACAATTTTTGGTGAGTCTATTTGATTGATCGTTATAGTATTATATCTAAACATATTGTTAGAAATATTTGTTTGGAGCAATTAATTAGAAAATTGAATGGCTTATTTGTTTAAATATATATATACAATAAATGAGGTCAACTAGAAGGTCATTCAGCAAAGTGTTGTTTGTGGAACAAATGTATCAATGTTAAGTGACAGATTCTTATTAACTATGAATCCACTGATAAGGATTCAAACAAGATTGAAACAAAACCTTAGAATCAAAAAGATAATGAGCACTCATTAATTTACAAACAAACTTTTCTTAAGCTTCTCAAAAATTAGCATAAAAAAGTTCAAAATTTAGTCACGAGGAATCATAACAAGAATTTTTGAAGGTGCTCAACAAGGGAAACCAAAAGGTAAGTTAGATAAGATCTTCATCAACAAACCTTCTAAAGATTCGTAGCCTAAAAAATCATCATTGAAATTGTGAGAAAGACCTAGGTACATATGAAATAAGTGAAACTCTAGACATTTTTAGTTTGCAAGGTGATCTACCCTCCTCTCTATCATATATCCCTAAGAATCTTCACTAAAACACACACTAATACAAAATTGAGGGAACCAAAATATACCAAAACCATAACAAAAATTGAACAAAATTAGAATAAGAATTGCAAGATCTACCTTTGAGGGAAAAAATGTCAATTGGAAAAATCTTTAGTTGCTTTCTTTCTTCTTCAACACATAAAATTGACAACCTTTTATTTATCAACCAACTAATTTCAATAACAAGACAACAAGACCATTTAGTACTAGAACTCCCACCAGAGTCATTCAAAGAAGAAATAAATTTTCTTGAAAATTGAGAGGAGAAGGTAAAGAATATAAAGTTGTGAAGGTGGGTCTGAAACTAATAATATGGAGATGTAAAGATTTAAAGATATAGGAAGAGGGTGTCAGAGAGATGAATATAGAGTGAGAAAATAGGAGAAACCTACATATAGATATAGAAATAGATAGAGAGATAGAAATAGATTGAGAGGTAAAGATAGCAAGATATCAAGGGAGATAGAGAGGAAGAGATAGAAAGAGATACACTTATAGAAAGATGAAGAGATAAAAAAAGGATGATAGGGAGAGACTAAAAATGGGACAAAAAGTTAATCTTCCATACCTCTACGGCGTACCCATTGCACACTAAGGTGTGATTGCTAGTACTAGTCTTTTGGGACCATATGTGTAAATGTAGTTAAAAGTCAAAGCAACTATTGATCATTGTAAAAGGGTTTTAGGCACCCTTCAAAACCTATTTTCCTTAATAAAAAACTATTGAACATTGTTATTTAGTTTATGATTTTGAATAGAAATGGTGGACATATTTTATAACGATTTGACTATTTTTTTATTTGGAACTTATTTTTTATTGTATTTTGGTGACTAATTCTATTAAAACAATGAATAAATTATACTAGTTTCACTACTATTTCAATTGACTGTCTCTATTTTATTTTATTTTAAATCATAATTTAAAAATTGAAAGAATAATCTTTAAAAAAAAAAAGTAATCCAAATCATTCAAATGTATAATGAAAAAAATTAAATAACAATAAAAAATAATCTTATTCCAATTCCTCTTTTATACATATTCCCTATCAAAATTTGAATGAACCAAATAGAGAAAAGGAATACATATTCCAATTTTGTATTCCCGAAATAGAAAATCCAGAATAAGTATTCCTATTTTGTTTGCCAAACAGACTTATAGAATACTTGACCTAGGGGCCTCTGCCCAAGTTTTTTTAGGTGGCTAGTGAATGAATTGTAAGCTAGAGGAGTGAAGGAAGAGGGGGAAATATATGTACATGTCGAGACTACATCTAACCAACATGCCCATCACTTTATTGATTAAATTTAAATAGAGAGTAATATTTGTAGAACTAGATCTTAGTGTGCAAGGAACATTAACATTAAAGAAAGCATTCACAAACTAAAACTAAGTTCACATATATGCTTAGACAAAGAAAACAAACAAGAGATGCAAACCTCAAAAGATAAAGCACTTCATTGCTTTCTTGATTTTGTAGATGCATCCTTTGATGTGGATGTATGCTCAAGATGCTCAAAGTTTCTTCAATGGTGGAGATGGGTAATAGCAAATTGGTAGCTTTGTGAGCTCTCAATTTGGCATTATAAGGTTATGGGTATGGATTTTGGCTCTCAAAAGCGCATGATAACTTTAGCTCAAGGATTGTTATTGAAATAGCTTGGGAGGGGATTCAATTTATAGGCTAAGGGCTTGAGGGATGGAGGGCTAAGATGCAAGGAGAGATGAAGGCTTAAGGAGGGCTAGGATGCACTCAAAGGAGAGCACATGGATTGTGCTTGTTTAGCACCAATGGGAAGGTGACACTTGTCACAAGGAGGAGGAGTGTGAGAGCGTAGGGTAAAGGGTTGGTTAAAGGCATGATGAGTGGGGTTGAGTATGTAAGAGAGATGTAAGAGGAATGAGTGTGGAAGAGGGAAGACTGTGGAAGATGGATGTAAGAGTCATGAGTGGGCTTGTAAGAGTCTTTTATTTTTTGTAAGAGCACTCATGACTTGGTGGTTGGGATTCTTGAGGGGAGACTTTGGTTTGGTTTAGGAAAGTCTTAAACTTGCTTAGTGAATGTGACAACATTAGGGGGTGGATTAGGCTTGGGTTTAGGATTAGATTAGGGATGTTAGAGATGTGCAAGTGGATGGCATTAATGAGGGTGGGTGAGTTAGTGGCTAAGCTTGGTTAGTATGGGTGGATGAGGTGGATTAGGCTAAATGGAGGATTAGGGATAAGTTAGGGGTTTTTGAATTTGAAGATTTTATTTATCAAATAGATTTATTTAATAAATGGGGATTTTTGGAATTAGATAGAAGAATAGGATTTAATTGATAAATAATAGGTTATTTGATTTATCAATTAGGACTATAGATGATTAATTAAATTAATCAGCTAGGGATGGAAAATGATTAATTAAATAAGAATTTAATTAATGATGCCTTTAGAAATGGCTAAATTAGATTACCAAAGTGGTGTAATCAAATTTAGGTGTCTACATTTTGCCCCTCTTTGACATGGTGTTGAGACAACACTATTTCAAAGAAGTTCGAGTGAAGATGACATGAGGAAGATGTTTTAGCAACAATGTTGCCTTAGTCTCGGATAAGAAGAGGAGAGACTAGACTTAGATGATGCCCCTCAAGAAGGCGGCGAAGAGATAAAAGAGGCTCGATGGCTTCTTGAAAAGTACAAGAAATTAAGATGAGCAGAGACATAGATTGGCAAAGAGGAGGCACTGAATTAGCTCAAACTCTCACTACGGGAGAATGATAAAGGGAAATCAGAGGCACAATAGTAAAGCAAGCTTAAGACTTTCTAGGATTGGGGGGGAGGATGGAGGAGTGGAGCACTATAAAAGGAATCCATGGTAGGGAGATGGATGATGGAATGATAAAGTTGATGCAATAGGATTTCGAAGAGTCAGATTGGCAGAAGATGGGTTTCGGAGATCCCTAGGACTAGGATTGTGGATTTTGAAAGATGAGGCTTGGTGGATTGATTTAATTGGTAGATCCCTAAGACTAGGATTGTGGATCCCTAAAGCTAAGCGTGAGGAGTGATTCAAAGAGATACCGATGCATAAGCTGGGGTAGGAGCGATAGATGTAGGATATGGATGGGGGATAATGGAGATGAAGGGATTCCATTGAGCACTATATTTGCTATAGGACTGTTGGTTAATTGCCAAGGTTACCAATAACATCAAGGCCTTTTCACCAACCATCCAGAGGACTGACGAACTGACTTGAAACAAACATACAAGGATTGCCCCAGTATCACACATGAATCCCAGAGCAAGCAGTGTGGAAATGATACTGGGTAACCCACAAGTAGAAAAAGAAAACAAGCAAAAGACATGATCAAGACCTTACGCTCTGATTGCCCCTTTCGTAGCATACCATGATATGGAAGATCGTGGCAACCTTGAGCAGGGAACTAGGAGATTGCTTGGAAAAGATATTTTCAAGACCCAAAAGGGAAGATCCCAAATCAAAAGAAAGCAAAAATCCAAAAGAGAACCATTTGCCAACGAGATGGGTAGAACGAGGTACTAACAGACCAAGATCAGACATGAGGAAAGCTATATCCTACAAGGACCTATCGGAGAGCACCTAAGCTGGTGCATTTGGATGAGGGATGCATCTGGCAAGCTGAACTAAGAAGGATAACACTTTGGTGATAGGAAATCTAGCTAAAGGATGCATTGGAATAGCTAACCAAGATGTGCAATGTGTGCAAGATGTTGATCAAGGACGAATTGACACGAACGCTAGATATATACAATGGTACTAAGCTAAACAGGATGTACAAGCCGACGGACCAAGAGATGTTACAAATGTACAAGTTTGTTAATATTTTGGTTTTTGTGGGATGGAAATGTTTATGAAGGATGGGATGTCTATAATAGTTGATAGGCAGATAGTTAGATGGTTTGCGAAAAGCTTAAGTGAAAATGGGGTTCTTTGTGTGCATGTGATAGGATACAAGCTAGGATACAAGATTATTTACAAGCTGGAATATGGTACAAGCTTTGGACAAGATTTGGATATACAAGATATGATACAAAGGATTTACAATGTATAATACAAGCTTTGGTACAAGATTTTACAAGCTAAGGTACAAGATTTTACAAGCTGTACAGGAGGTATTTACAAGCTTCATCAGATTTTGGATATTTGGTTGGAACACCAGGGGAACATGCAGGTGTGTTATGGGATGGTGGGTGGATGGATGAGGGATAAGATAGTGATAGATAATGGATTAGTCTTTAGTACACAAGGCACCTGAATTACCAAGTTTTCACCAAGGTACCTATCTAAGGCGCTTGAATTGCCAAGCTTTCACCATTGGACGCTTATTTCTCTTTACTATTTTTTTGTATGTTTTAAAAGCTAGGTATACCAAGGATCTTCAAGCATAGAACTTCTTGAGATGAATGATGTTAGTGGGATCGTTCAAGAGTTCTCCTTCTAGTGTATATAACTGATAGGCTCCGAAGCCAAAGGAGGCGGTAACCACATAGGGACCAAGCCATGTAGGTTCAAACTTGCCTTTCTTTTCTCGATCTGCTTGGACTTTCATATTTTCTTTGAGGACCATGTCACCTGAATGAAAGTGTCGTGGGAGCACCTTCTTGTTGAAATTCCTTTTGAGATGAGTTTGGTAGATTGTGAGATTGTCATAGGCTTGTTGTCTCTTCTCATCTAAGAGATCTAGCTAGGTGAGCCGAGCTACGCTCTATTCTTCATCTGATATTTGCCCTTGCAAAGATATGCGCAATGAGGAAAGTTCAACCTCTATGGGTAGTACCACTTCGGCACCATAGACTAAGGAGTATGGAGTTGTTCCTATGGATGTATGAAAGGAGGTTCGATAGGCCCATAGAGCCGAATTTATTTGTAGGTGCCAATCGCAACCAGAATCATTGACAACTTTTTTTAGGATTTTGAAGAGGGTTTTGTTAGTTGCCTCTGCCAAGCTGTTACCTTGTGGGAAATATGGGCTAGAAAAGTGGTGATGGATGTGGAGGGAAGTGCATAATTCTTCCATGTTGAGATTTTCAAAGTTACCTCTGTGGTCAGTGAAGATGGTGGATGGGATGCCAAAGCGGCAAACAATGTGGTACAAGATAAACTTGGAGACCTGAACTCCTGTAGCTGAGACTAGGGGGACTGCTTCCACCCACTTAGTGAAATAGTCTATAGCTGTTATTATCCATTTATGTACATCATATGAGAGAGGTGTAATAGTTCCAACTAGATCAAGGCCCCAACAAGTGAAAGGCAAGGTGGTGCAATAGGTTGTAGATCCTATGTTGGAGTGTGCACAAGATTTGCATGCTGCTGACATGGGAGACACTTTCTGACAAAGTCATAGGAATCTTCTTCAATGATAGGCCAATAGTAACCTTCTCTAAGGATTTTTCATGCTAGGACAATACCACTCGTGTGGGCACCGCAAAGTTTGAAGTGTACTTCTTTTAATGCCATTGCAACCTCATTTTCATCTAAACATCGAGAGAGAGTATCGTGATAACCTTGACGATATAGGGTATTGGCTATGATAATATAGTGAGATGATTTTTGGATGAGGTTCTAGCATTGGGTACATGTGAGCTGAAGGGATATGATACCATCGTTAAGGTAAGTGTGAATTTCATGGTACTAAGGGGATTGGGGACCAACCAAGATACAAACACAGTTTGAATCCTCATTCGCATAGGCGGGTGTGAGGAGCTACTCGACTAAAAACTCATATTGTGTAGCTACTTGGGGAATTTCCAAGAGTGAGAGGATAGTAGCCATAGCATTTGTTGCTTTGTTCTGCATTCGAGGTACTTGTGTAAACTGAAGCTTTGTAAAATGCTAGGTTAGCTGATCAACTAGCTTTTTGTAGGGTAATAGCTTTTCATCTTTGGTTTGATATTCATTTAGGAATTGCTTGATGATGATTTGAGAATCGCCAAAGACTTGTAACTTAGTGATATTCCATTCTGCAGCTATCTTTAATCTTTCTACAAGAGCTTCATATTCTGCTATATTGTTGGTGCTAGGGAATTGTAGCTTGAAGGCTTTTGGAATGTAATCTTCTTGAGGTGTAACCAACAATATTCCTGCCCCTAATCCATGAGGTGTATGAGACATCAAAATAAAGTTTCCATGGGGGTTGTTCTTCAATTAGACAGATATGCTCATCTGGAAATTCTGTGATCAAAGGATATGCATCTATTAGAGGTGCACCAGCTAGGTGATCTGCTATAGCTTGCCCTTTAATTGCATTTCTGTCCACATACTGGATGTCAAACTCACTTAGTAGCATAACCAACTTTGCTATCCGACCTGTGAGTGCTATTCTAAAGAGCATATACTTTAGAGGATCAATTTTGGATACTAGTTGGATGGTATGACTTAGGATGTAGTGGCGCAGCTTTTGAGTTGAGAAAACAACTGCCAAACAAGGTTTTTCCATAAGAGTGTAATTGAGTTCATAACCAACTAGGGTTCTACTGATATAGTAGATGGCTCTTTCTCTACTATAATCATCATGTTGTGCTAGAAGTTCCCCTAGATCAGTAGGTGTTGCTGATATGTACAAGATCAAGGGACGACCAGGAACTGGTGGGACCAAGATAGGGGGATTGGCTAGATACTGCTTGAGTTGATCAAAGTTGCGCTGACATATACGATCCCACTTGAAGTTCTCATCCTTCCTTAGTAAATGTGAAAATGGTGTACACTTATCTACAAGCTGGGAGATGAAGCACCGGACGGATTGAAGCTTTCCCTAAAGAGAGCGAAGCTGTCACAATGTCTGGGGAGGAGGCATGTCTAAGATAGCCTTGACCTTCTTGGGGTCGATCTCTATACCTTGTTTAGAAAATATGAAGCCTAGAAGCTTGCTAGATGTGACCCCAAAGACACACTTCTTGGGATTTAGCATGAGATGATATTGGGCTAACCTATCAAAGACTTTCTCCAGGTTAGCGAGATGATCCATGAAGGTGTGAGATTTGACTAGGATATCATCCACATAATCTTCCAAAATGTTATGGATAAGATCATGGAAAATGGCTATCATAGCTCTTTGATAGGTAGCCCCAGCATTCTTTAGGCCAAAAGGCATCATGGTGTAGCAAAAGGTTCCCCAAGGGGTAGTGAATGTTGTCTTATGTTGATCCTCTTATGCAATCTTGATCTGATTATACCCGAAAAATCCATCCATAAGGGACATAATTTCATGTCCAACTATAAGATCTATAATCATATCTATGTTGGGAAAGGGAAAATCATCCTTTGGACAAGCTTTGTTAAGATCTCTGAAATCAGTGCAGATTCTAATGTCACCGAAAGGCTTAGTGATAGGGACCACGTCGGAGATCCACTTTGAGTAGTCAATAGGTCAGATAACCTTAGTAGCTAACATTCTTTCTAATTCAGCTTTGACCAGTAATGCCACCTTAGGGTGCATTTTTTTAAGCTTTTGTCTGACGGGCTTGATCTTTGGATCGACTGCAAGATGATGAACTACAAGCTTTGGATCCAACCCTAGCATGTCCTGATATGACCATGAAAATTGGCCAATGTTATCTCTTAAGACCTCAAAGAGGAGATTAGCTTGGTCTTCTGATAGGGATGCAGCAATATGAACAAGTCTGGGGATCTCTGAAGAACTGATGTTGACTTCTCTAGTATCCTCAATTAGAATAGAAGACACCTCTGGTCGATTATCTTGAAGAGGTAATACTAAATCCTCATGTTTTTCTTATGGCTCTAGATTTTCTTGCTGGGGGGTTCTCTTCACTGCCTTAGCTAGTCTCGAATTCACCTTAGTTCCAGTTTTGGGTGTATCAAAACTAGGTTGGGGATTTTCTCCAAAATACCCCTTGGGATCTAGCTTGTAGATGTAGGCAAAATTTGGCTTTGTTTTCTTATGAGGAGTTTCGGCTCCCATGAATCTTAGAAGTGCTTCCTCTAATGTGAACTCATCAATGTGTATGATGCTTGGTTGGTCCCAATCTATGAGTTGTGGGTGAGCGAGTGGTAGGTCAATGAGATGGATGGATAGTTCTCGGAGAATAGAATCTCCTAGGAAGATTTGGTCTGGGATATCGTTGTAGGCTTTCTTTTCAACTTCCTCAGGAATGTCTTCAATTTTGACAAGGTCACGGTGGACGTTCGAAAAAGCGTGACCGTTCTCGTTGGTGCTCCCAGTTGTGGGTATGCCAAAGCCAAGACCTGACTTCGTTTCCCACTTATGAGCTTTGATGGGACATTGCATGCCCCTTTCATCTGGTCCTAGTCCATCTCCTTGATAGTTCCATTTTTCAATGATGAGCTTATGTTGTTGGGGATACTTCTGGCTGAAGTGGTCAAGGCGTTCTTGATTTCTTGGAGGTGCATCCTTATGTAACCAATTGTTGATATTTGGAGTGAGCTCTTCACGAAGAGGGATTTTTGAGGATACAAAGGTGGTTGGGCCAAACTGTTTGTATCGAGGAGGTGGAATCTCCTTAGCTTTGTGATATGTCGGTCGTCCATGGGTATGAGGATCAAATGGGATTGCTCTGATAGCAAATGCATCTGACAGAGTATATTCTCCACAACCTTTGTTATTGATCTTCACGGTAGATAGGGTGGAGGCGAGGATGGTTCCTGGGTCATTACAAGTGTGGGATGAGCTGGCGATGGTTGTGCCGATATCAATTCTAGGGCAAAGATTTGTATAGGAGGCTTCAACTGCATTGCAGTAAGCAAAGGGTTCTAGATCGACATGGATGGTTACCTCAGTGCCCTGATGCAAAAATTTGATGCACTGATGGTACATGGATGGAATGAATTTCATGGCATGAATCCATGGGCGGTCAAGGAGGATGTTAAATGGTAGGTTTAGATCAATAACATGGCAAATTGTCTCTTGGATGGCCGACCCAACCTTGATTGGTAGCAAAATAGTTCCTTCTATGGTTCTTTTCAAGTTGTCATAAGCTTTGATGGTGATAACCTCACTAATCATATCTGCCTCAGTATACCCAGCTTGTTTTATGAATTTTAGGGTGCAAATATTCAAGGCTGATCCATTATCTATCATTAGTCTTTTCACGGAAAAATTGGATACCATGATGGCTATGCGAAGTGGAAGGGTGTGATCTGGCTCGACCACGGGTATGTCAGTGGGTTTGAAAGATAGGGCACATGAGGATGAAAGGTGTCCAACAAGATTACAAAAATCAGTAGCATTGATATCAGAAGGGACACGAGATTCTATGAGAGCACTGTCAAGGATGTCTTTGTACACAAGACTAGTGCGAAGAAGGTATAAAATGGAGATTTGGGCTGGCATGTTCTCCATGTGTTCCAAGATATTGTACCAGCTTTTTGATGGAGCTGATGGTGCTAATGAAACTGGTGGGCCTGCGATGTTAAATCACGCTCTTCGAGTGGTGACTGCACACTCATTGTTTGGTCCTCGGATATTGATAACATTGAAAAAAGGCTCCTTCTTGGATATACAACCTATAAGGCCACCATAGTCTATATAGGATGAAGTGTGGTCATTGTTCTTCCCATGCTGTTGGTTTGGCTGGCGGTTGTTGGTGTTGTTGTTGTTTTGAATAGGTGCTTTTCTAAGATTTTGGTTATTGTGAGGAGGAAATGCATTTTGATAGATCTACAAGCCTGCATTGGGAGATGTTTGTGCTCCAACTGTGATTTCTTTTCGATCAATGAGGTCCTACACATAATCTTTCAATTTCATGCATCTGAGGGTGGTGTGACCTTTTACCCTATGAAATTTGTAGTACTCATTGTCTTTGTACCATGCAGCTTTGGATTGGCTTGGGTCAATTTTTTGGGTAGGAGGAAATTGGATGAGGTTTTCCTTGACTAATTTCTCAAAAATGACATCTAATGGCTCACCAAGGGTTGTATAGTTTCTAGGTGCAGGTTGGAATCTGGGCTTTTGCCCTGCAGCTACATTGATGGCATTAGCTTGATTGCTAGATCCTTGGAAGTTGGGTCTTGGATTGTGGTTTTGATAGCTTTGGTTACTCTACTATTGGTAGTTGATAGCTTGTTGATTCTTTGTTTGATATGGTGGGTTAGACTAATTTTGGGAAGGACCAACAATATTCACATGTCTGGTGTCAGTGACGCCATCTGTTGCAACGTGCTTGTTTTTGTTCCAATACCTAGACTTGTCATTGGAATGTGATTGATTTTGGTTGGTTTCCTTGTAAATCTTGACCACACCATCTTTAATGAGTCCTTGCTCAATGATCATTCCTTTCTCTTTGATATATTTATAGGTCTGCAAACAGTTCATGGTCATGTGGTGAGCCAAGCTGGGATGAGCATTATCAATAAACATTTTCACCACATGGCACTCTGGAAAGGTGCAGGATATGCAGGTGGTAAGGGTTTGCCATCTTTGCAGGTATTCAGCAAGGCTTTCTCCACCTTTTTGCTTAGTGTGGACAAGGTCAACTATTGATAACTCTATTTCAACAAGATGGGCATATTGGGCTACAAATTCCTCAGACAATTCAGCAAAGTTTTTAATTGTGCCATATGGGATTCTATAAAACCATTCAAGAGCTGGTCCGACCAAGCTTTTGGGAAAGAGGCATAAGAGGAAGACATCACTATATGCCACTTCTTGGCAGTGCATGTAAAATTCTTTGATGTGGGTGACTGGGTCTCCTTTTCCTCTAAATTTTTCAAATTTAGGTACCTCAAAATGCTTGGGGAATGGAGTCATAGTAATGGCTCTATCAAATGGATAAGGACACACAGTCTCAAACTTGAATGTCTTCGGATCATTCCCTTCTTGGATGGCTTTCAAAGCTGTCTTCATTTGCTCCCATTCTGAATTGATAGGCAATGGCTAGGGTGCCCCCAATGTAGGAGTGCCTTGAGGTAGGTATGCGCTAGATGGGGCCACTGAATATGGATGGCTGTGAGGGATTTGCTGATAGGGATTGTACATTGTTTGGGCAGCTGGATGGTGGATGACGGGTTGCTGATGTGGAGGTGGCGCATATTGCTACATGTGCTACGAGGCTTGCTGTTGATATGGGATTTGAAGTTGGGATTGAGGAACATAAGTTGGCTATGGGATAAATGGATTGCTTTGTGGAGGTAAGGTATAAGATGGTTGTGAAGCTTGGGGAAAGGATTGGGGGGCTTGTGGGGTTTGACCAATATATGTGGGTTGCACCCCCATTTGGGATGGTATCTGCAAATAATTGGTGGTTGGCTGGGGTGGTGGATTACCTCCTAGAAGTGGCATTGAAAAGTAGTTGGTAATAGGAGGTAATGGATTAGTTGGTGGTGGAGGTGGCGGGAATTGAAAGCTTGGGAATGGAATCGATGGGATTTGATAGCTTGGTGGCTAGATTTGAAAGCTTGGTAGATTGGTGGCAGGAGCTTGGGCCACTTGAGAGCTTGGAAAAACATTGGTGTTATCTTGTGTGGTTTGATAGCTTTGTGGAGTGAGAGTAGTAGCTTGTGGATTTGTGGCTGATGGCACTGAGCTCCAAGGACCTAATGGAAATGATGGGATTGTGCTTTGGGTTGTGGTGAGCAAGTTAGCGGTGATGAAGGGTTGATTACTTAGCCCCATGGGTGGCATCCCTATTTTATATTGTTGAGGTTGGCCAAAGATGCTAGCACTAATTTGGGAGATGGGTGGATTTGGAAGGCTGGGTTGGGGAGCAGCAGCAGCAGCAATAGTGAAGGGAGCGAACGGTGAGGTGTTTTGGGTAAAGGGGGTTTGGAGTGGAGAGGTATGAACCAAGGATGGCATGGTAGTGGCTGGATTGGCTTGCGGAATGGAGATTTCGACTTGGGTGGAGGATGGTATGTTTGGGTCTGTTGGATCAAAAGGATTGGCTTGAGGCTCTTCTTTTGGCACATATTGAGGATAATTTGGATCATATGAGCCTATGGGTGGTGGCAGCTACCCAAACAATGAGTGAGATGGATCTGATAATGGAGGGGGTCTTCCAAAGTCAAAGGTTCCTACATTTTCCTTTTGAAAATTAGCCATGATTGTCTCTTTGTTCTTGTCTATAATGGCATTTACCAATATTGCATTTCTTGGTTGGTTCATGAAAGCTTCAATGTCAGTAGGTGATGGCATAGCTTTCTCTGGGCTGAAGGATGGCTGAGTGCTCAAGGGGGGTGATGCTATTCGATCCAAATGATAGGGCTCCATTGTTTCTTTCTTCTTGGCTAAGCGAGTGACGGGTGGCATGAAGATGCAGAATGTTCCTAGGGATGAGATGCAACAATGTTGATGGATACAAAGGGGGAAGGCTTCTCTATGCAAATGATTTCCTAGGTTGAGGCAAAGCTATATGCCAAACTTAAGTGAGGATTGGGTTGGGAATTCTAACTTTCAAAGATATGTTGCCAAAGTATGAAAGGTATGCCTTCCTATGTGTGAGCTTGGTGGTGATTGTGTCAACTTAAGGATAGACTAATGATCCTTTAGGAAGAACACAAGATTGACCACTTGTGGATCCCAACCTTTAGCTCAAGGTGATGAGGGATAACAAGTGACAAAGCTAGATTACCAGAGACAAAGCTCTGTCAAAGGGATAACCTTGGTGAGATTGGTGGATTTGGAAGATTTTAGGAATGGCAAACTTTTGGCAAGGTGACAACAATTTTGAAAGCTTAGATGTGCAGTTTTTGGATTGTCAGCTAGATGGTTTGGTTCTAAATAAGATGGATGAGCTAATAATGCTTACGGGAATAACCTAAGATGGTTGGCTTTTCTACAAAGATGACTCTAAAGTGAAGCTTATCCAAGAAGATGTGGAGAAACAAGGGTGTCTAATCATAGGAATCATGCCTATCTGGTAAGGCATAAGCAAGATTAACTCCTAGATGTTGGCTAAATTTGATGGTGCGCTCTAATCAGGCCTCTTGAAGTGCTTCGTTGGCAGCTTTGTCCTCTTCTTTGTGGAGTTTGGCAATTCCCAGGCTTGGTGTTATTTCTTTTCTCTTGGCTGAAAGTTCTTGGTATGCCAGTGATGGCTTGAGTTTGACTTTTTGAAACTTCTGTTTGGGTTTGGGTTGTTCTGACATAAATTCCTGAATCTACTTGGCTTTGGGAGATTTTGGTTGTTTTGCTTCAACTTGTTTAACTTCTAAAATAGGCAGTGACTACGCTAAGTGTGCCCTAAGCTAGGATTGACCAAGTTTGGCAAACATTCATTCAATAAGTAAAATAAATTCAAGCAGTAGATAGGAACACCCAGATAGAAGTTTGTGGTTCTTAGAATGTGATACTTGCGCCGAGGAGTGTGTATGTTCTAAAAATGTTTCGATCAGTCACTTCAAACACATTAACATCCTAGATGGTTGTCTGCAAGGCTGACAGTTGGTTTAGTTAGGGAGTCCTCGATATACCCAAGGTACATGAGGCCCAAATTCATAGATGAGACCAAAAAGATGTCACATAGCCAAGAGGAGCGGTAACCCACTTCTCTTCTTTCACTTCTCAAAGGTATAAAGTTCCTTGAGGCTTAGCCCGAGTGACAAAATCTTGATCCCAAGAGAGGTGTCTTTCGATTCACCTCCCGGTTCTTATACTCCACCGGAATGCTAGAGTTGAGGTTGTCCAAAAGGTGATGAAATTCCCAAGCAAGCCTCCTAAAAAGAAACAAGGTTTTGGATCCTAATCTTATGCACCCAAGATGGCCTCGAAAGGCAACAAGGGGAGAGAAGACTTGGATGTCCTTGGGCTAAAAAACATGCTTGTTCTTTTACCAACTGACTCTTATGTGTCCTAATCTAGACTTTGCAAGCACTCATGTTTAAGAGACAATGCTCAATTCCAACTTGAAGCACCAACAAAAGTAAATCGATCGAAGAATGCAAACAAGAAGAAGAGTTAGGGTCAACAAAAGAAAACTCATGCGCCCGGAGGCCCTCCACGTCAAGTATTGATTAATTTTCTTTAAGGCATTCAAGATTGAGTGTGAGTTTGTTTTAATCCCAAAAAAAAAGTGTGTGAGATTCGATTTCAAGCACGTGCCCGAAGCCTCTTCACGTCAATTGTTGTTCAATTTTAGTGCCCAAACTTGAAGTGTGATTGATTTAATCTAGAGTTTTGGTCATTTAAGAATTTTGATAAAGTTAAAGCAAACTTTCAAAGACCAAGTGAGTTAGTTAGATTGTGAAACATTTAACACCTTTTTCAAGTAGACCCATCCTCATAAATGGCGTTGAGATTGCAACCAATGGTTGAATTGATGGGTGATTAGAAAAGAGGTGAGTCCAAGGAACTACTCAAATTGATTTTTGCAAATTTGTATTTAACTTAACAAAGTTTCTTAATTATCCAAAAATCAAACTTTGCCTAAATTGCATGCAAAAGAGAGATTTGTTTGTTCTTTTTAATGCACCAAAAATTGAAGTGTGAGATATTGCAATGGTTAATTGATCTTTGCATTCAAGATTGAGTTGTTTGTTTTAAGCATGCATTCCAAGGAAAATTGATTTTAATCCATGGCATTCAAGAGTGTGTTTTGAACAACATATATTCAATGAAAAATGTGTTTAACCATTCAAGTTCATTTTAGCAACATGCATTCAAAGACAAATGATTAAACATTTAAGTTCATTTTAGCAACATGCATTCAACGAAAAATGATTAAACATTCAAGTTCATTTTTTAGCAACATGAGAACCTACAAGAAACATGGTTAGTGGTTTCATATGTGCTCCAACCTGCAATGAGACAAAAAAACGCAATTTGGTTAGTCACCCAAAATCTTCCAAAATGAAAGCTTAAGTATGGGAATTTTTTTTTAAACTTTTTTTGTTGTTTATCCTACGCGTAAAAATGCTTAGAATGGTCTAAATCCTATAGAATCACTAAAAGTCAAATTTTGATTTATACTCTTTTTAAAAATAATAATAATAATAAAAAGTGTAGGAACTTATATGCTAAAATAGAAATGTAACATAAATAGGAAAAGATGACATTTCATCAGGTGAAGATGCCAAAATTCAGAGACGTTGATCTGTGGAGACGTCAAAACTCGCAGACGACAGTTTGATGAAGAAGGCAACTGGAAGCGTCAGAGACGACAGTTGACGGATTGCGGCAGTGAAGATGACAGTTTTTCTGCTAGCAACGGCGAAGATGACAGTTCTAGCTCTGGAGGCAGCACAGACGACAGAAGCTAGGCGGAGATGCTGAAACTCATAGACGTTGATCTGCACAGACGCCAAAATTTGCAAATGGCAGTTCAGGTTTTGGCACAAACTACCAGCAAATAGGCAGAGACGCTGAAATTCGCAGACGACAGCTTGAATTGGCGGAGACGACAGTTGAACTTTTGTAGACGACGTTCTGCGGAGATGACAGGCATAGATACTAGTCTACGAAGACAACAGGTGGAGACGCCAATCAACAGAGACGACACTACGCAAAGTGAAACGATGGACGCGAGTTTTTTCCAAAAAAAATTTTGTTTTCTTGGTTATTTTTGGATTTTAAAAGGGTATGTCTTTCTCTCTAGTGCGTCCTTCAACCAGCAAAAACAAGAAAAAGCACCTTGCACCCACTCAAATCTCAACAAACATTAGATGGTTAGTTTGTAAGCACAAAATATGGATTGAAAAAGATTAAGGAATGACCCATAGTGGAGTCCCACCAGGCATGCCAAAATGTAGAACTAGATCTTAGTGTGCAAGAAACATTAACATTAAAGAAAGCATTCACAAACTAAAATTAAGTTCACATATATGCTTAGACAAAGAAAACAAACAAGAGATGCAAACCTCAAAAGATGAAGCACTTCATTGCTTTCTTGATTTTGTAGATGCGTCCTTTAATGTGGATGTATGCTCAAGATGCTCAAAGTTGCTTCAATGGTGGAGATGGGTAATAGCAAATTGGTAGCTTTGTGAGCTCTCAATTTGGCATTATAAGGGTATGGGTATGAATTTTGGCTCTCAAAAGGGCATGGTAACTTTAGCTCAAGGATTTTTATTGAAATGGCTTGGGAGGGGATTCAATTTATAGGCTAAGGGCTTGAGGGATGGAGCGCTAAGATGCAAGGAGAGATGAAGGCTTAAGGAGGGCTAAGATGCACTCAAAGGAGAGCACATGATTTGTGCTTGTTTAGCACCAATGGGAAGGTGACACTTGTCACAAGAAGGATGAGTGTGAGAGGGTAGGGTAAAGGGTTGGTTAAAGGCATGATGAGTGGGGTTGAGTATGTAAGAGGAATGAGTGTGGAAGAGGGAAGAGTGTGGAAGATGGATGTAAGAGTCATGAGTGGGCTTGTAAGAGTCTTTTATATTTTGTAAGAGCACTCATGACTTGGTGGTTGGGATTCTTGAGGGGAGACTTTGGTTTGGTTTAGGAAAGTCTTAAATTTGCTTATGGAATGTGACAACATTAAGGGGTGGATTAGGCTTGGGTTTAGGATTAGATTAGGGATGTTAGAGATGTGCAAGTGGATGGCATTAATGAGGGTGGGTGAGTTAGTCGCTAAGCTTCGTTAGTATGGGTGGATGGGGTGGATTAGGCTAAATGAAGGATTAGGGATAAGTTAGGGGTTTTTGGATTTGAGGATTTTATTTATCAAATAGATTTATTTAATAAATGGAGATTTTTGGAATTAGATAGAAGAATAGGGTTTAATTGATAAATAATAGGTTATTTGATTTATCAATTAGGACTATAGATGATTAATTAAATTAATCAGCTAGGGATGGCAAAGGATTAATTAAATAAGAATTTAATTAACGATGCCTTTAGAGATGGCTAAATTAAATTACCAAAGCAGTGTAATCAAATTTAGGTGTCTACAATATTAACCACAATTTTAGGCAAAGCTCACTTCTTCACCTAATCTATCATGTTCTTTTTCATTGTGTGTATCTACTACTAAGGTGTAGTTCAAATGAGCACCTAACCTATGAGATTTTCTATCAACTAATTATGACTTTGTAAAAGCTTCTACTACAATTAGGAGCTTACATATGACTGCACTATCCAAGGTTAATTTATCCATGATTTAAAATAGAAGAAACTTGGAAATGATAGAAGGTTATCCACGAATATATGAGAGCAAATGAATATAATGCTAATATATGCACATTTTGATGTGAATAATTGGAATAACAAAATGACAAAAAATTACAGGTCATATAAATCAGATAAAAGAATAGAGCTAGAAGAAAATGAGTCAGATTTATACAATGTCAAGAATTTTCTGTATAGTCAACCAGCTACTTTCTACTCTACAAACGTAGATATATAACTAATATATAAGCTTGTGATCACAATTGACAGTGCGAAATGGGGTGAAGAGGAAACACGTATAGATGGGAAGCGCAACCTTATGGGAAAGTGGGATCTTTGGCTACTCATTCCCACCTTTTTGTTACCGTGTTAAACGCCAGTACTCTCAGACTAAGATGACTTATTATTGTGAGGAATATAAATCAACTTCAAAAAAATCACAACACTAAACCTAAAAAATTTCTCGGTACAAACTATTGCCGAGTGCCAGTTTTGCTCGGCACATGAAGGTGTCGAGTGGCAATTTGCTCGGCACTTGAAGGTGCCGAGTGAGCTCAGCACAAAAAAGAAAATGCTTAGCAACAATGGAAATGCTCAGTGCCAATGGATGCTGAGTGAGCTCTGCTCCAACTAAAATTTATAACTTAGAAAATATTAACAACAGAAGAGGATGTCGAGTGTTCTATTTCAAACTAAAAAAATTATAACTTAGGAAATTCCAACATCAATGCTTTCACCACTAAAACCAGATAGCCAAAACTTTAAGCTTCCAAAAAAAACTTGTCAAATACAATGAATAAAGGAAGAGCAATAGATTCAAGTATGCCTATTTTCTTTACTATTCAACTGAGATTTAAACTATTACAAAATTTAGGAGCATTCGGCTTCAACCATAAAACCCTAAAATAATCCTAAATTGGTAAAACTTCAAACTTCAATAAACTTTAAACTTGCAACACTAATGGTTGCATATAATGGCACCTAGAGCAATCACTGCTTCAATAGGTTGAATCCAACATTGACAAACTTACAGAGTGAACAAGGGAAACATGTGCAACTGCAAGCACAAACTTCTTTCCTTCTTCCTTCTCTGCTCTGCTTTGCAACTTTTCTTTGATCTACTTGATCACACACTCTCTGAATAATCAATCTCAAAACATTCCTTTTTGTCATATTTTCCCCCTTAACATCCAAATTCAAAATCTCACCTACCAAAAATAAATGCTAGTCGTTCATGGAATGCACAGACAGGGTAGATGGGCGTGGGGCTTTGTCTTGAGACCCACAAACAAAGATCATTGCTGATCCAAATCAGCTACACCAAGACACTCTCTTAGGTGTACAAAAGTTCCAATGCCTAATGGCTTTGTGAAAATGTCTGCTAGCTACTGCTCAGACTTGCAAAATTTCATTTTGATATCCCCATTCTCCACCAACTCTCTGATGAAGTGATATCTAATCTCTATATGCTTACTTCTCCCATGGAAGACTGGATTCTTAGACAATGCAATTGATGAGATGTTTTCACAATAAATTGTGGTTCCATCCTCTTTCCTTTCATTCAAATCTATCAAGATCCTCCTTAGCCAAATTGCTTGACATGTTGTTGCATTTGCTGCTATGTATTCAGCCTTCACTGTAGATTGAGCAACAATAGGTTGCTTCTTGGATGCCTATGAAATTGCACCCAATCTCATATGAAATATGTATCCGGAAGTGCTCTTCCTATCACCTAAACTTCTAGCCCAATCACTATTAGTATAACCTACCAACTTGAATTCATTTGATGTAGTATACAAAATTCCAAATTCCTTGGTACCTTTCACATACCTTAGGATCCTCTTTCCTGCTTGCCAATGGAAATCATTTGGTGTTTCCATAAATTTAGAAATCAGACTAACTACATGCATTAGGTCTGGCCGAGTCGTAGTCAAATACATTAAACTTCCAACCATACTCTTGTATAATATTGGATCCACTCTCTTGCTAGAGTCTTCCTTGCTCAACTTTAAACCTATTGCTATTGGTGTGGGGGCTAGATTACTGTTCTGCAATTTAAATCTCTCCAAGATCTACCCTGCATATTTTTCTTGAGAGATAAAGATGCCATCATGCATTTTTTTTACTTCTATGCTTAGAAAATATTTCAAGAGACTTAGATCTATCATTTCAAATTCATTTTTCATGGCCTCTTTAAACTCACCAATTAGAGCTTTATCATTTCTAGTAAAAATTAAGTCATCTACATACAAGACAACAATCAATACATTACCATCTGCTACCTTGATGTAAAGAGTGGGCTCACCATTGCTTTTGCCAAAGCCATTGCTCATCAAATATGAGTTAATCCTACTATACCATGCCCTTGGAGCTTGCTTGAGCCCATAAAGAGCTCTCTTCAATCTATATACTTTGTTCTCTTCACCTACAACTTCATAACCAGGTGGCTGCTCCACATATACTTCTTCTTTCAATACACCATTTAGGAAGACGGATTTCACATCTATTTGGAATACCTTCCATTTTTGTTGAGCTGCAATTGCTATGACAGCATGCATGGTTTCCATTCTTTCAACCGGGGCATATGTCTCATCATAATCTCTTCCATACTATTGTGTGTAACCTTTGACTACCAGCCTTACCTTATGCCTATCAATTTTTCTTTCAGCATTGCATTTGGTCTTATAGACCCATTTCACTCCAATCACTTACTTCTTGGGAGGAAATTCAGTTAGCTCCCATGTCTCATTCATTTCTATAGCATCTATCTCCTCATCCATGGCTTTACACCATTTCTTCTCTTTGATTGCTTCTTCAAAATATATTGGATCACTATGAGAAAATAATGCAAAATTAACACTCTCATCATAATCTTCATACCTTTCATCTTGGTATAACTCCCTAAGACTCTTAGTCTTTCTTGGTAATAAGGAGGAGAGTGTGGGATTAGAATCTTCACTGTTGCTGCATTGCCAACTAGCTCGGTCTTCACTCGTACTCGACACTGACACTCGGTCATGCCTAGAGGAGCTCGACAATGATTGAACCTGTTTTCCTTTTCTTCTATTTGCTCATTCTTCTTGATGTTCATCAATATCTTTTTCACTCATAATTGACACTTTACTTGAAGTGCTCGATGACTCATCAGTTGGGCCATACCAAGACTGATTTTCAAAAAATTCCACATCTCTTGAGAGAATCATCTTGTTGTTCAATGGATCATACAATCTGTATGCCTTAGATTCTGGGTTGGACCCTGTGAAAATACATTTCACACCTTTGTCATCCAATTTTTGCCTTTTCTCTTTAGGCACATGTGCATATGCAATACATCCAAACACCTTTAGATGTCCAACTGTCCATCTTCTTCATGACCATGTTTCCATTGAAATTATGTCACGGACTGCCTTTGTAGGACACTTATTGATTAGGTAAACTGTTGTTTCCACAGCCTCTCCCTAAAATTCAGTAGGGAGACCTTTCTCTTTCATCACGCTCCTTACCATTTCAACAATAGTCATGTTGTTTCTTTCAGCCACTCCATTCTATTGTGGTGTATAGCTAGCTGTGAGCTCTTTCTTTATGCCATGTTTCTTGCAAAAATTTACAAAAGAATTGGATGTATACTCCCCTCCTCTATCTGATCTTAGGACCTTGATATAATGTCCACATTCTCTTTCAGCCTAGGCTTTAAATTCTACAAATTTATCAAATGCTTCAGATTTGTTCTTTAAGAAATACACCCATGTCCTACGACTGAAATCATCTATAAATGTCATAAAATAAGTACTCCCCCCAATGGAAGTAACTTGCATAGGACCGACTAGGTCAGTATGCACTAATTCTAATGGATATCTAGCCCTCCTATAATTTTTTGAATTAAAGAGAAGCCTATGTTGCTTACCCAAAATACAAGCCTCACACTTGTCACATGAATTTCTTATACATGGCAAACCATCTACCATTCTTTTATTTGATAACAAATTTAAACCAGCATAGCCAAGATGGCCATACCTAAGGTGCCATAGCCGTGAGGGGTCTTCAATCACACTCCTTAGAGTTGATTGTGTGGGAGGTGCAACACCAACTTGAGATGATAAACATGTCTCTATCCTCAAACGAAACATTATGTTCTTTGTCATTTAAACTATTGCAAGTAAGTTCTTACTCCCATCCTTTTCTTGAATGGCACACCTGTTGTTCTCCATCAACACTTTGTATCCATTTTGAATGAGCTGACCAATGCTCATCAAATTGTGCTTCATACCAGGGGCAAAATACACATTTTGTATTTCCTTCTTCTTACCTTTCTTGGTGCGGACCATAATAGATTCTTTGCCAACAATTGGTAGGGTTCCATTGTTACCCATCTTAATTTCTGATTTGAAACTCTTGTGAATGAATGAAAACAATGTTTCATTACCACTCATGTGGTTGCTACATCCACTATCAAGGTACCAAACCTCGGGGCTTCCTTCTTCACCAACATTACACATAATGAAAGCAATGTCATTGTTTCCACTTCCCATGTTCACATCAGCCACATTTGCTTTTCCTGACTGATCATTTTGCTTCTTCCAGCATTCATTTGCATAATGCCCATATTTATAACAGTAGTAGCATTCTACATTACTCCTATTTGAATTGTAGTTTTTCTTACCTCCTCTTGAGGTATTTTGTGAGCTACTTGCTCCATCTGCTCTTCTTGAGCTTTCTACTGCAGCATTCCTTTGTCCTCTATTACCTCAGCCTCTGCCTCTAGAGTTTCTACCTAAGCCATTTTTTCCTCTCCCCCTTCCTTTTGGATTTGATTGAGCCTTGAATGCTTGCTCTTGGGAAGAAGAAGATACAAGTCTATTGATCATATGCTCATGGGTTTGAAGTGTACCCATTAACTCATCCATTGTCAAAACAGTGAGGTCTTTTGCCTCTTCTATGGTCATGACCAAATTGTCATATTTATGAGGTAAACTTCTCCATATCATTTCCACTATCCTCTACTCTTGATAGTCTTCTCCATTTGACTTCAATTGGTTAATCACATTGGAGGTCCTTGAACTAAAGTCTGCAACTGATTCATTTTCCTTCATCTGAAGGTTCGCAAACTCCCTCATTATGTTCTGTAGCTTTACAGTACAAACTTTATCAGTCCCCTTGAAGTTTGTCTCAAGGATATCCCATGCTTCTTTTGCATAATTTTTTGCTAAAATCTCAGGGAATATTGTCTCTATCATTATTGCTTCAATCAAACTTAATGTCTTAGCATCCTTCCTCCTTGACTCCTTCAACTAAGTCTTTTGATTATTGGTGAGTGCAGCATACTATGTTGGGTTTGTCAGATCATTGAACCCATTAATTAAAAACTCACATAAATCATTTGCAACCATAATGGTTTTCATCTTCTTTGCCCATGTATCATAATTTTGTCCATTGAAGGGTGGTGGCTACTGCCATATTTTTCCTATATCTACTACCATGTCAAATATCCCAAGAAAACAAATGCCCTAACTCACTGTGGATGTGGGGCCTCAAAGCTCTGATACCATGTGAGGAATACAAATCAACTTCAAAAAACTCACAACCCTAAACTTAAAATTTTTCTCGGCACAAACTATTGCCGAGTGCCAATTTTTCTCGGCACATGAAGGTGCCGAGTGGCAATTTTCTCGACACTTGAAGGTGTTGAGTGACAGGGAACAAGTGCCGAGTGAGCTCAGTACACAAAAGAAAATGCTCAACAACAATGGAAATGCTCGGCACCAATGGATGCCAAGTGAGCTCGGTTCCAACTAAAATTTATAACTTAGAAAATATTAACAATAGAAGAGGATGCCGAGTGTTCTGTTTCAAATTGAAAAAATTATAACTTAGGAAATTCCAATGTCAATGCTTTCACCATTAAAACTAGAGAGCCAAAACTTTAAGCCTCCAAACAAAACTTGTCAAATGCAATGGACAAAAGAAAAGCAATGGATTCAAGTATTCCTGTTTGCTTTACTATTCAACTGAGATTTAAACTATTACAAAATCTGGGAGCATTCAGCTTCAACCAGAAAACTCTAAAATAACCCTAAACTGGTAAAACTTCAAACTTCAATAAACTTTAAACTTGCAACACTAATGGCTGCATACAATGGTGCCTGGAGCAATCACTGCTTCAACAAGTCAAATCCAATATTGACAAATTTACATAGTGAACAGGGGAAACATGTGCAACTGTGGGCACAAACTTTTTTCCTTCTTCTTTCTGTGCTCTGCTCTGCAACTTCTCTCTGATCTGCTTGATCACACATACTCTGAATAATCAATCTCAAAACATTCATTTTTGTCATATTTTCCCCCTCAAAGTCCAAATTCAAAATCTTACCTACCAAAAATAAATGCCAGCCGTTCATGGAACGCACAAACAGAGTAGATGGGTGTGGGGCTCAAGGACAACCTGCTAGCTCTTCAACGTTTAATTTGTCCAACAATTATGCACACGCACTCACCCACCCCACAACATATCTATCTCTGCCTCATATTGTACTCACAAGAAGCCATTAATTCTACTTCCATATCTTCACCCATTTCTTCCAATAACACCCATTTATGTAACCCCTCTTCTTTCTTTGATTCGCTCTTCTTTTTCACGAGTTGCCATATCTCGACTTTACTGTATTTACCACTCTCTCTCCTCTTCCTCATAATTACCATTAACAAAACTCCTCTGCATCCCACAAGGCAAGGCGAGGACACGTCATTACAACTTACAGGCATTTCTGCTTCCAACTCTTCCCACACATCTCTTCTCATCGAAAGTAACAACGCCACAAGGCATCTCTACAATGCAATAAAATAGATTGTTTACCCAGACCCCTGCATCCACCCCAAATTTGGCTTCAGCCATTGTTTCCCCTGACATTCTCCAAATTTGAGTCTTGGAATCATATAATTCTGTCAGCAATCCTCCAAAATTGTTCACAGCGCGGTCCTCCTCTCCCACTACCATGATCTTGTACGTCCCCTCTTTGACAAGATTCAAGCTCACTTTGTGTATGAACCGAATCTTATTCATGGGCAGCAGATTTTTCACTAACTTTCTGACGGGATCACAAATGCTCAACGCCCTGCAATCTGCCACTAAATTCCCCAGACAAACCAAATTCCCGCTAGCGCTAACGATACTCTGTCTGTGGAAAGGAGGATTCCGAATCTTGTGCCACCGTTTTAGTGAAAAGTCGAAGGCGCATGAAAACATCCCAGACGTGCAGAGGAGGAGCCACGTATTCCCCTGTTCGACTGCGGATCTTCTCGTGTAATAACTATTTGAGGCTAAACATTGCCTCCATTCTTTGCACACGCTTTTGAACTGCATAGCGCTTGCCAAGGGTAAGAAAAGCAATACCATTTCTAGGACATGTTTGGGAAGATCTTGCCACAGATCAGAATCCATATTTACTAAATCTTCAGGTGCCTCATCATGCATTCTTGTTATGATTCATTCAGTGGACTCCGTATGGCTGCGTGCGGAAGAAGACCATAGAGTTTGGATTTGATTTTGCTACGGATTCCGTTTATGTGGTGAATATTTCAATTTTCTACCTTGGGGAGTGCGACAGCTAATAAGAAATAGGAAAGGCCAGAAGAAACACGCAAACTCTATTTTTATTTAAACGTGTTGTGAAGGGATATGCGTTTCAAATATTTGCGTTAACTACTAACAATTCCAATGTTGTTGTTTGTTTAAAATATAATTATTTATTTAACAATGAGAGCTGGATGGCGGCGGCCCGGGGTAGTTTGTCGTGTACACAGAAATTATTTATGCGCGAGTTTTTTCAAGCTTTTCCATGGCGACTTCAAGTAAAAGATTCCGATTCCATGGAAAAGATGAACTACAGTGAGAAATCTTACATCTAATTTTTTTCAATTAATCGAACGAAATTGTAGTTTTCTATTCAGTACTAGTTAATAAGTGAAGTCTCAATCAAAAATCAAATCTTTCTTTTTGTAATTAAATAATAATAATAATAAGCACGTGGATAGATAATATACTCGATTTTAATGCAAGTCCAATGTATATGTAGCTCTCTTATAATGAGAATAAAATGGAATAGCCATTTGTATTGATATGCAACTTGAAATTTCTGTGACAACAATATATATGTCAAACTTCTAAATATTCAATTTCTAAGGAGTTGTCTAAATATCTTAAGTGTTGTGTTCACTTTATTCTGTATAGGTCATTTTCAATATTGTAGAGTTTAATAGTTAAACTTTGATTTTGATCTAAAATATAAAATAAATATTTATCTTTTTTTTTGGTGCAAATTGAATGTAAAATTGCTATTGGTTGTTTGATTGTTGAAATCAATAGTATTTAGAAATTTAAAAATAAATGGAATTAAATGTAGAATCATTAATCTCTCTCCCTCTTGAGATATATCATTTACTTATCATATATTATAAATAAATTTATAAAAACTATTAATATGAATAATAAATGATTAAAATAAATTGCTTAACAAAATTTATATGGACAAAAATTAAACTCACACAAGGATAAGTTCACAAACATTAAAATATCTAAATCTATGAACTTCACTTAGGATAGATAAGTCTTGTGTGGAATATAAACAAAGAAGTGACATTTCTAAAACATATACTTATAGAACCTAAAATTTCAATGAAAACAAGCATTCTTCACTCATAAAATTAAATACATTTATTTTTAAATCTCAACATACAATTTTTATGTACAATAATTTACAATCTTATTTATAAAAAAATATTTATATTTATATATTAGTTTTAAAACTATGTATAGCTCTTTAATAAGAATTAAATTAAGAGTCCACTATTAAGAAATCAGAATTTAACTCAAACCTTATTTGACATTAAAAAAATCAGCAATTTATTGCTGAACCCAACCATAAAAAAAACAAATTTTGTTGTAATTTTAGTACAAGGTGAACTAATCCTCATAATATAATGCACTTAATAGAAAAACACCAAGAACATGTGCATATATGTTGCCCCATAACCACTGGGTACCTGGATATCTCCCCACTCATCCTTGAATGCCTTTTTCAGTATTTCAACTTCAATCGTTATTTGGGCAGTTCACCAATCTCAATCATTAACCATTTTGTCGAAGTCCTATACCCAATGCTAGTTTGGAAAATAATATAATGCTTAGTCCTAACTTTTACTCTCCCATAAACCCTCTGTCATTTTTATCAGATTTCATGTCATTCATAATTTCCCTCCTTTTTATTTTGTTAAAAGGTAAAAAGGAAAGTCTCGCAAGTCTTGATTTTTTATCTTTTTAAGATTTTATGCAAATATATATGTGACTAGGCTTGAGGATATTCATATCTAAATGATTATAATGTTTATGGTGTAAAATAGACGTGTCTATAGAAATTCATTGGGTTTGTTAGTACACCTTAGAGTCTTCAGGTTAAAGACATATTAGTTGTTTCATTCATTGAATATATTCTAAGAGGGAGTTGTACCTTTTAATTAAGAGGAAAGCTATCAATCTAATGAAAGCCTTTCCAATTGTTGGTGAGCTTTGTTCTTCATTTTGGGAGATTTAAGTCAATTCTTCCAATCACTTTTCAAAAGACAAATTTGTTTACCAAGAGATTTTTTGGCAACTTTATTGGGGAAAGAAATTGAAGAATCCAACATTTTCTTTTCTTAGAAATATGAAGGTGCCTCCCCAAGGATGGATGTTGGCGATTCTATTGAAGACAAAAGTTGAGAGGCATTTCTTGCATATCCGAAAGTTATAAAAGATTGGATTCTAGCAAGAAGTGAAGATATCATCGATGTTTTTATCTTTATTCCACCATTTAGAAACAATCCAATTAGATAAATTATAGAAGATGTGAGATAGAAAGTGAGATTGTTGAAATCTTTTTACGACATCATCTTCATCAAAAGAAAAACATGATGTGAAAGAACAATCGTCGAACAAGAAGGATCACAGTGATGTTGAAGAACTTAAAATTTTGAATAGCAAGATTGTGTTGCAACCTTCCTTCACCCCAAAAGTGGAATCTCTTAGTTCTAGATGTATAGAATGTCATCTTGATCTAATGATGATGTAGATTTTCATATTAGTATGCAGCCATAGTGTAAGATTTTTGGTTTCATTGAAAATATAAATGAGACAAATTCTTTACATTTTAAAATATGCTATCAACCAACTAAAATATCTTCTCATTTTGATAACAAAATAATATCATGTTCCTCTACTCGTGATGACAACAAGATAACATATGGATTCAATGCAGAATTATCTATTTCTGAAAATCTAGTTCATAATTAGAACCATGAGGTAGAATAGGAAGAAAACCATGCAAATGAGATACCATAGTGCCAAGAGAGGTTAGTCATATGAGAAAACACTCTCTTCAATGAGGAAGAAATCATGTGTCAATTCCTATTAGCTATCAAAGAGGGTAGCCCCGATATAACAAATCTAGATTACAAAGATGAGGTTGAACATTATGATGTTTTTAAAATGACAAGATGGGTGGAATGTTAGACATGTGTAATGATGATTTTCTTCTACTAGGGACAAAGTAAGTATTCTTGTAAAAGAAAATCTCATGCCAAATGTGATGTCTTCCTTTGTTGAAATCTGTCATAATGCTAAAAGTTGCATGAAAATTGATGATCTTGCTAACATCAATTGCGAAGATTTTTTAATCTTTCTTGAAGAGATTTCTAGGCATATTTTGTTTTAACTATAAGTTGGCAATTATGTGAGAAATGATATGAAAAGGATCTAGGAGAAATAATAAGTCTACGATGAGTCTTGGCTCTTTGGGAAAGACTATTTTGTCCCCAACTTGTTGCACACTATGAGTTTGACATTCAACACTAAGGAAGTATGTAAAGAGAATTGGTCTTGGGCCATTTCGGTCACATACAACCTTCTAAAAGGAAGGGCTCATACTTCTCCTTGCCAGTTAATAGTCATGTGTGAGTCATCTTCCCTTTTCTTCTTAAGGTGGGATCTTCCTACCTATGTACATTTTGTTTTGATTTTTTAGTGTGCATATTTTAGTTTGTTGGTTTTGTGGTGTTGGTAGGGTGAATGCACCAAGTTGTGGTGCCAAAACCATGACACCTTATTATTTTTAAAAAATTTCCTATAGTGCACATGTGTACTATGGCCTAGGGTCCATAAGCCTTAGGCTTGTGGAGCCAAAGAGCATGCACATAGTATGTGGATTCACATAGTGCGTGCACGCTATAGTACATATGCACTATGTGAAATGTGATAAAATGCCTGCAAACCCGCAACCCATATCATTTTCTCCCATTTCTTTTGTTGGTTTCCTTCTCTACCTCCAACAATGCACACCCATTTTGTAGAAGGTGAAAGACTTGCTCGCTCTCCTCCTAAAAATGACTCCTTGTAGCTAAAGATCAAGATCGGGTTCATCAATTATGTCTTCTAACCTTGTTTTTTCATTATTTTGTATGTTTTAGCATTGTTTTGTTTTGTTTTTTTTTAAATTCTTCAAGTTTGTTTAGTTTTTAAAAATGCAATTGGTTTCTTATCAGGAAATATGAATAATCAACCACCAAATCCCCAACCTGATCAACAAAATCCTCCACAAAATCAAAATGAAAATCCTCCACAAGATCAAAATGAAAACCCTCGTGAGGAAGAGCAAGAACTTTCGCAACCTCCACCAATTGAAAGACCTCCTCTTGAAACCCAAGATGATATAATTAATGAAATAGAAAGAGGGAAAACTCAATTAGAAGATATCATTGGTAGGTTAAAAGCTTGTGGGAAAACTAATACTATGAAAGCATAATTGGCATCCTCTCTTGAGTCCGTTATGAGCTAGGTAGCTTCTATTAGTGGTCAGTTGGATATTTGGCATGTTAAGAGAGAACAACAAAGAAGATATTATGCAAACAAATTATCCTATGAATATGTAAACTAGGACATAAGAAAAGATGACATATGTGCATTGTTTAAAAAGCCAACATAAGAGGAAATTGTTAAAACTACAATTAAAAGGTTCCCCATCCACTGGTGCATCTATCATGATTTTAGAAATAAATGTTGGGACAGATGGTGGATAATCTTTCATGCCCCTCCTTGTAATAATCATGAGGTTCAAATATATTTCTTAAGGAAATTGTATTATGAATTTTTTCTTAGAGAGATCTCCAATTATTTTGACATGTTAGATTCTTAGGGTAGAGGTGGGGGTCATCATTTGAGAGGTTGGGGGCACATTGTGACCCTAATGTAGTTAGGGCGCCTATTGTCAAGCTAGATGGTGAACATGTCATTATTCCTTCAGTTGTTAAGGAACATGTAGAGAGTGGTACTGTAGGGACTATTAATGCTTTGGCACCCTCATTCATTGTGTTAGTCCATTAGTTGAGGAGGGCCCTTCTTTATTTCGTGGTCACATGTGCACATCGTGTGGATCCTTATGCATGTTTGGTAGTCACGTTGGAGACATTGTGAATGATGGGCTAGTCACTGATGAATCCCTGAGTGAGACATTTGGCATTGACACACAAGTAAATTACAATTATAATAATCTAATTTGATCACATTTTTAATGTATAATGAATGAGTAATAAATTACCATATCTTAACATTGTTCAAAATTTAGGGTAAGAATGTTGATTGCCCTAGTATAGATTCCCTAGCCCCTTTTTATGTCTCATCGATGAGTTGAAAAGTATGTATCAATCTAATAATTTCAATTAATACAAATATCTATTAAGTAATCATATAAAGGATTGACAATTTTTTTTTGTCCATATGCATTAGTTCTCTACTAGACCATCAACATTCACACGGGACTCTAAGCCTAGGCATGATATGAGCTTCATAGAGGTACATTTGTTCATGTTAATTTAATTCATTTGATTATATTATATTCTATAAAGAATATGAAAATTTTAATATATGATTTGTCATTGTTGACATTAGAGACTCCTCCTCATCTTCGCTAGACCATTGATCATGGAGTTGCTATCGTGATGGCTAGTTTAGAGCCATTGACTGAGGTATGAAAGAGTTTTCATGGTTTTAATTATTATTTATAATAATTAGAATTGAAATTTTAACTGGTATTTATAAGTATGATCGAGTGATTATTTTGATTGAATTGTTGTAGAGCCTTGTTACTTTCGATTTTCTGCGAGCCTTTGAGGTGGATGTACAGAGTGACTATTTGATGGAGGTAAGAAAATAATTAATTTTGTGTCAACATATATTTGATTTCAATTTATAATAATTATTGATTTATTTATACTTTGTTTGTAGTAGCTCCAATTAGAGAGGAGCTTAAATAAGAGGACAAGTTAGTGTGTGAGGAAAGCCCCATCATCTCCATCATCTTCCTCCACACAATGACCGAAGATCTATAGGGATTTTTTTCCTTCCTCTCATGGGAAGAAGAAGATATAGGGATGGACACATGTAAAGGTATTAGTGGACATATATGTTAGATTTTGTGTTAGTGGACATATTCGAGATAAATTTGATGTATACATGATATTGTATATTTGATGTATGACATATATTTGATGCAAGACATTATTAGACTTACAATTTTGATGCGTCAATTTGTTCATGTATAACATTATTGATTATCATAGTATATATCTTATTTTTTTTGTTTACATTTTAAGTATTTCATGTATTTCATTTCAATGTAATTTGCATCCAAAATAAGGGTAGGAATCATTATAATAAGCTTTGATAGAATCTTTTGAGATGTGAATAAGGTTGTGATACTATTTTGTAATTAGATTGTACAAGTTATGAATACTGTTTATTATGATTAACCTATTTGGAGTTTTTTTTGGAATGAAAATAGTGAAACTTGAATTCTTATTACTATTATACAATTAACATTGAAATTTGAATCTTGAGTTGGCTGCATTATGTAAATGTCTAAGCTTGAATCTTAGTGTCATTATAAACATGTCAAGAGTTTATATATTCTTTATCTTCACAATATGAGAAGACTTTAAATAAAGTAATTTAATTTATTTATGTAATTTGATATCAAGATTTTTTTCTTATCCATCTCTTTGAGAGCTTCATTCATTGAAACACATTATATATGCTCTTCTTATGATTCCTATAGCTATAGATGTTGCATCTTTTCTTGTATATCTTTTGTGTGTCATTATTCACTATGCATTGACTACACTGTCTTTTTTATTCTTCTAAGAATTGACACACAATCTTAGGGTCAATTCTATCTGGCATGGCCAAAAATGTTTGAGTGATCAATGGGGTGGGAAGAGATTCGAACTAGAGTTTACTCGATCACTTGAAGCTAATAGAGTAGACATCTTGTACCCATGACAAAGGGTTAGAGAGATTCACCATTTGGCAAATTTGTACTCGCCAATGCTACAAGTTTCATCATCACCCAAGATGGGACAACAAAATTAAATCTCCAAAAGTGATAGAGGTTATTGTAGGTATCAACAACGTGATCTCATAGAACCCAAAATTTCATCCATACCTCACATAATCTCTAAGATGTACCACATCAAAGATTGTTGTCCTATGGCATTTAGTGACTCTTTGGTTCAATTCCATTCAGCATGCCTGAGAACATTTGAGTGGTCAATGAGATGGAACAAGCTTGGGAATAGGGTTTACCCAGCCACTTAGAGCTAATTGAGTAGATAATTCAATCCCACAATGAAGGGTTAGAGAGATTCACTAGTTGGCAACATTGTATTGGCCAACACTACAAGTTCTCATATCACCTGAGATGAGACCACAAAATCAAAATGAAATTGAATCTCCAAAAAAAGAGAGGTTATTGTAGGTGTCGACAACATAATTCTATAGAACCTAACATTGTATCCATACCTCGCACAAGCTCCAAGATATGCCCCATCAAAGATCACTTCCTTATGGCATTTAATGACTCTAAGGGTCAATTCTATCCAGCATACCAGAGAATGTTCAAGCAGTCAACAAGATAAAATCAACATGCAACTAGGGTTTACTAGGCCACATAGAGCTAATAGAATAGATAGTTCAATCCCATGATGAAGGGTTGGAGAGATTCACCAGTTGGCAACTTTGTACTAGCCAACACTACAAATTTCAACATCACCTAAGATGAGGCTGCAAAATAAAAGTAGAATCAAATATCTAAAAAGAGAGAGAGGTTATTCTAGGTGTCAATAACACAATCCTATAGAACCTAAAATTGCATCCATAGCTTGCGTGATCTCCAATATATGCCTCATCAAATATCGCTACCCTATGGAATTTAGTGACTCTCGGGGTTAATTCCATTCAGAGTTCCCAAGAACGTTTGAGCAATAAATGGGATAGAACAATCTTGGGACTAGGATTTACCAAGCTAGTTGGGGCTAATGAAGTAGAGAGTTTGATCCCATAACAAACTATTATAGAGATTCACTAGTAGGTGACTTTGTACTAGCCAATACTAAAAGTTTCAACATCACTCAAGATGGGGCTGCAAAGTTAAAATGGAATTGAATCTCCAAAAAGAAAGAGAGGTTATTGTAGGTGTCAAAAACATGATCCTGTAGAACTCAACATTACATTCATACCTTGCATGAGCTCTGAGATATGTCATGTCAAAGATCATTGCCCTATGGCATTTAGTGACTCTTAGAGTCAATTTTGACTGGCATGCTTGAGAATGTTCAAGGAGTCAACAGGATGGAATGAGATTGGGAATAGTATTTACTCAATTACTCAGAGCTAATAGAGAAGATAGTTCAATCCCACAATGAATGGTTAGAGAGATGCACTAGTTGGAAACTTTGTACTGACCAACACTACAAGTTTTAGCATCACCCAGGATGGGGCCACATGTAATCAAAATAGAATTGGATCTCCAGAGAGAGAGAGAGAGAGAGAGAGAGAGAGAGAGAGAGAGAGAGAGAGAGAGAGAGAGAGAGAGAGAGAGAGAGAGAGGTTATTGTAGGTGTTGAAAATACAATCCTGTAGAACCCAATATTTCATCCATACCTCACACAAGCTCTGAAATATGCCTTTTCAAAGATCACTGCCCTATGGCATTTAGTAACTCTTAGGATCAATTACATCTGGCTTGCTCAAGAATGTTCTAGTGGTCAATATGATGGAACAAGCTTGGGATTAGGGTTTACCTAGTCATTGAGAGCTAATGAAGTGGATAGTTTGATCCCTTGACAAACGGTTAGAGAAATTTACTAGTTGGTGACTTCATACTAGCCAACATTACAAGTTTTAGCATCACCCAAGATGGGGCCAAAAAATCAAAATGAAATCAAATCTCTAAAAAGAGACAAAGGTTATTTTAGGTGTCAAAAACATGATCCTGTAGAACCTAACATTTCATCCATACCTTGTACAAGCTCTAAGATATGCCCCATCCAAAATTGCTGCCCTATGACATTTAGCAACTCTTAGTATTGATTCTATTCAGCATGGCTGAAAATGCTTGAGTTGTTAATAACATAGAACAAGATTAGGAATAGGGTTTATCTGACCACTTAGAGCTAACAGAGTAGATAGTCGATCCCACAATGAATGATTAGAGAGATTGAACAATTGACAACTTTGTACTGACCAACACAACAAGTTTTAGCATCACTTGAGATGGGGCTCCAAAATCAAAATGGAATCAAATCTCCAAAAAGAGAGAGAGGTTATTATAGGTGTTGAAAACATGATCCTTTAGACCCCAACATTGCATCCATACCTTGTACGATCTCTGAGATATGCGACATAAAATATCATCACCCTATGCCATTTAGTGACTCCCAAGGTCAATTCCATTTGGCATGCCCAAGAATGTTCGAGTGATCAATAGGATGTAATGAGCTTGAGACAAGATTTTACTTGGTGATTTGAAGCTAGTGGAGTAGATGGTTTGATCCCATGATGAATGGTTAGAGAGATTCACTAGTTGGTAACTTTGTACTAGCCAACACTACAAGTTTCAACATCACCTAAGATGGGTCCACAAAATCAAAATGGAATCGAATCTCCAAAAAGAGAGAGAGGTTATTGTAGGTGTCAACAATACGATCTTGTAGAACCCAACATTACATTGATACCTCACATGAGCTCTAAGATATGAGATGTCAAAGATCACAACCCTATGGCATTTAGTGACTCTCAAGGTCAATTTCATTCAGCGTTCTTGAGAATGCTCGAGTGGTAAACAAGATTGAAGGAGATTGGGACTAGGGTTTACCCAACCACTTAGAACTAACAGAGAAAATAGTTTGATCCCACGATGAAGGGTTAGAGAGATTCACTAGTTGGCGACTTTGTATTGGCCAACACTACAAGTTTCAATGTCATGCAAGATGGTGCTGCAAAATCAAAATAGAATTGCATATCCAAAAAGAGAGAGGTTATTGTAGGTGTCAACAACATAATCTTGTAAAACTTGACATTGCATCCATAACTCATACAAGCTCTAAGATATGCCCCTCCAAAGATTGCTTCCCTATGGCATTTAGTGACTCTCGAGATCAATTTTGTTCAGCATGCTTGAGAATGTTCAATCAATTAATGAGATAGAACAAGCCTAGGACTAGGGTTTACCTAGCCACTCAAGGCTAATAGAGTAGTCAGTTCGATCCCACAATGAATGGTTAGAGAGACTCACTAATTGGTGACTTTGTATTGGCCAACACTACAAGTTTCAACATCACCCAAGATGGGGCCACAAAATAAAATGGAATTGAATCTCCATAGAGAGAGAGAGAGAGAGAGAGAGAGAGAGAGAGAGAGAGAGAGAGAGAGAGAGAGAGAGAGAGAGAGAGAGAGAGGTTATTGTAGGTGTTGACAACATGATTATGTAGAATGCAACAATGCATCCATATCTCACATGAGCTTCGAGATATGCCCTGTCAAAGATCCCTACCCTATGGCATTTAGTGACTCTTAGGGTCAATTCCATTCGGCATGCCCAAGAACATTTGAGCGATCAACAAATAGAAGGAGCTTGGGACTATGGTTTACCTAGGCACTCAAAGCTAATAGAGTAGATAGTTTTATCTCACGATGAAGGGTTAGAGAGATTCACTAGTTAGCAACTTTGTACTGGCCAACACTACAAGTTTTAGTATCACTTGAGATGGGGCCACAAAATCAAAATGGAATTGAATTTTCAAAAAGGGAGAGGGGTTATTGTAGGTGTAGATAACATGATCTTGTAGCACCTAACATTGTATCCATACCTAACACGAGCTTTGAGGTTTTCCTAATCAAAGACTGTTGCCCTATGGCATTTAGTGATTCTCAGGGTCAATTTCATCTAGTGTACCTGAGAATGTTCAAGAAGTCAATGAGATGGGATGAGGAAGTAATAGACTAGAAATGTGTAGTTAAAAGTGAAATATAAATTGAAGACTGAATAATCTAAAATTTCTTGATTGTAAGATTGGACCTAATTTAAGAAAAGTCAACAAAAAAATTTCAACTAGAAAATAATGGATCTAATTTAATATAAGTCAACAAATATTTCAAGTAGACAATAATATTCATATCTTTACCTTGATGATATTAATTTTTATGCACAACTTAGCTCTAAAAGGCAGTAGGAGGAAAGAGCAAAGAGAGAGAGAATAGATGAAATATAAATGTTACATCAAATGTTTTTGTAATTATATTCAATCTAAAGAACCAGCTAGATTTTCTCTACATTTTAATGTCTCAAGTATTGTCTTGTGGTCTAACTTGCAAACCTTTCAAAGAGTCTTATTATGTGGTTTTCTTCCATATTTGATCAAGTGGATAGTTGACATGACAACAAGGTTCAAATAATGAAGAGTCTTCCCCTCTGTTTGCCAATCCTTGAAAAATCACAAGTTAGGGTTCTTCATAGAATGTTGTATAAGCCATGTATCAGTTACAACCACTGTGCCTATATGGTACTCTAAACCTTCACCATTTGCAACTGAGTGATCCAATTTTTTTTTGGCCTAGACATAATGACACAAATAATAATATGTCCTTTCTTCATTATCTTTAGGTGCAATAACAACAAAAACATGGCCTATAGTGATAAATGTACATAATGTTCTCATTTATTTCAAACAAATAATTAGGTAAAAGTTATAAAGTTACATATTGAATTAAAATTTATATATGTATATATATATATATATATATATATATGTATGTATATATATATATATATATATATATACATATATATACATATACATATACACGCATATACATATACATATATACATATACATATACATATACATATATACACATACACATACACATACACATACACATACACATACACATACACATACACATACACATACACATACACATATAGGGCATATGCACCGAGTTGTGGTGCCAAAAAGGTGACATGGTTGTTTTTTTTCTTCCTAATTTCAATAGCATGTGCACACTATGGCTTGGGTGCACGCTATAGCGTGCACGCACTATTTGCGTTATCAAAAAGTTATATATGATGGGCTGCAGACCCGCAACCCATCATTTTTATGTTCATTTTTTTGCTATTCCCACAGTGAACAGCACGTACGCGGGTCAAAAACCCAAGTTTTCACCTTCATTTGCAAATATGCCTCCTCGCCAATGAAATCGAAGACAACAAGCACACCTACAACGACACCGTAAGTGATATTAACTTAACTTTGCATTGTTTAATATGTTTTTCATATTTTTTTGTAGGTTTTTTATATTGTTTTGTAGGGTTTTTACAAATTTCATTTAGATTTGTTTATTTATTTGGATTTCAATTGATTTTTTATTAGGAAATATCCATAATCAACCAAAAAATCCACATGAGCCTCAAAACCCTCAAAACCAAAACCCTCCTCAAGAAGAACAACAAATTCCACAACCCGAACCAATTGCAAGACCTCCACCAAGCACATAAGAAAATATAATTAATGAAATAGAGAGAGGCAAAATTGAATTAGAAAGTCTCATTGCTCGGTTGAAATAATTTAGACAAACCAATCCAATGAGGGCTCAATTGGCATCATCCCTCGAATCCATTAACACCCAGATAGCCTCAATTAGTGGTCAGTTAGATATTTAGCAGGTTAAGAGGGATGAACAAAAAATATTTTATGCAAATAAATTGTCATATGAAGATGTCAAAAAAAAGGAAATACCAAAAGGTAGTATATGTGCATTATTTAGAAAACCCGGTGAGCAAAATATTGTTAGAGAGGGTACTAAACGATTCCCCATCAATTGGTGCATACACGATGCTATTAGAAACAATTTTTGGGATAGATGGTGGATGGTTTTTGATGCCCCTCCTTGCAACAATCACGAGGTCCCCATGTATTTTTTGAAGAAATTATATTGTGAGTTTGTCCTTAGGGAGATCCCCAATTATTTTGATATATTAGACTCCCAGGGTAGAGGTGGGGGGTCATCATTTGAGAGGTCGGGAGCACGTCGTGACCCTAATGTAGTTAGGGTAGCTGTGGTCAAGCCACAATGCGAGCATGTGACTATTCCTTCAATTGTGAAGGAACATGTAGAGGCCAGCACTCTAGGGACCATTAATGCTTTGACGCAGACCCTCATCCATTCCACGAGCCCATTAGTTGAGGGGGGAGCCTTCTGTGTGTCGTGGTAACATGTGCACTTCATGCGGATCCCTATGCACATTTGACACTCATGCTAGAGATGGTGCGGATGATGGGCTTGTCACCAATCAGTTCCTGAACGAGACATTTGGCATTGACATTACACAGGTAAATTACAATTATAATTTACTAATTTGATCACATTTTATATGTATAGTGAATGATTAATTAATTAGCATCTATTGACATTGTTCAAAATTCAGGGTCAGAGTGCTGCTAGGCCCAGCAGGATCCTCCAGGCCCATTTTTTGTCCCTTCTACGAGTCTTGAGGTATGTATCGATTTAATCATTTTAATTAATATATATTTATTATGTAATCATATTAAGGATTGGCAAAAAAAAATTATGCATGTGCATCAGTTCTCCACAGGACCCTCAACCTTTACCACAGACTCAGAGTATAGACATCATTCAAGCTTCACACAAGTACACTGTTTCATGTTAGATGTAACGTGTATTGTATGACATGCAACTCATGATGTCAGACACACCTCCTCATCTATGACAATTTGTTGATAGTGGAGTGGCTACAGCTATGGCTAGCTCACAGCCACTGACGGAGGTATGAAAGAATTTTCTTTGTTTTAGTTATTGTTTATAATAGTTATCTCAAAATTTCTAATGTTAACCTTTGTTTATATATTACTATAGCTTTTATGGTTTTTACACAAGCAGTATGTATGTTAGGCCTACTGATACTCTTTTAATTATGGATCGAAACCTTGTTTTTGTTTTACTAAGTGGTAAGGGGTAGTTTTGTTTAATGGTTATCTACTGATAGTAAGTCAGTTTGTTGTTAAAGGGTCAACCACCTAGTTTTGGCTACTTTTAATTCAAAAAGTAAGAGTGAAGGTAGAAGTGGCAGTGAAAGAATTAGATAAAGAAGAACTAGGAGCGCATATTGAAGTTAGAAGTAGAGAAGAAGTAGGAAAATCAAATAAAGGTATGAGGACTAAGAGTAGGAGATAATGAAATTAAAAGTAAAGATATGAATAGAAGATCAGTTGTATTCCAAGTTGATTGCAACTAGGAGTAGGACCTACAAGATGGAAGTTATATGTTTTCTATAAATAATAATCAAGTTTAAAGATATAATTGGTGATTAGATATACTCACCTTGGTCTAGTAGAGTCATAAGTGCAAGAGAATTTTTGTTTTAAATTAATATTATTCATAGGCCAAAGTCAAATGCTGAACTTGATGATAGAACTAGGCATATCCTTAGGATTCAAAGAGACTATAGTTTTTGGAATAAACACCATAAACTCTCCTTCACTATTTCTTTGGGATGAATGGAACTAACATAAAAAAATTCTGCATTCTTTCATTCTCGTCCTCCTCCTCCTCTCATACAAAATAAACTTGGATAAGATAACTTACTAGACTTTTAGATTCATGGCCCTTCTCTCATTTCTTGAACAAGTTTTTGGCTTTTCACTGATCAGTTCTTGAACAAGACATTTGGCATTGACACACAGGTAAATTACAATTATAATTTACTAATTTGATCACATTTCATATGTATAGTGAATGATTAATTAATTAGCATTTATTGACATTGTTCAAAATTCAGGGTCAGAGTGTTGCTGGGCCTAGCAACGATCCTCTAGGCCCATTTTTTGTCCCTTCCACGAGTCCTGAGGTATGTATCGATTTAATCATTTTTATTAATACATACATTTATTATGTAATCATATTAAGGATTGACAAAAAAAATTATGCATGTGCATCAGTTCTCCATAGGACCCTCAACCTTTACCACAGACTCGGAGAATAGACATCATACGAGCTTCACACAGGTACAGTTGTTTCATGTTAATTTAATTCATTTGATTATATTTATTTTATGTTTCATGTTAGATTTAATGTGTATTGTATGACATGCAGCTCATGATGTTGGACACACCTCCTCATCTATGATAGTCTATTGATAGTGGAGTGGCTGCAGCTATGGCTAGCTCATAGCCACTGACGGAGGTATGAAAGAATTTTCTTCATTTTAGTTCTTGTTTATAATAGTTAATCTCAAAATTTATAATGTTAACCTTTGTTTATATATTACTATAGCTTTTATGGTTTTTACACAAGCAGTATGTATGTTAGGCCTACTGATACTCTTTTAATTATGGATCGAAACCTTGTTTTTGTTTTACTAAGTGGTAATGGGTAGTTTTGTTTAATGGTTATCTGCTAATAGTAGGTTAGTTTTTTGTTAAAGGGTCAGCCCCCTAGTTTTGGCTACTTTTAATTTAAAAACTAGGAGTGAAGGTAGAAGTGGTAGTGAAAGAATTAGATAAAGAAGAACTAGGAGCACATATTGAAGTTAGAAGTAGAGAAGAAGTAGGAAAATCAAATAAAGGTATGAGGACTAAGAGTAGGAGATAATGAAATTAAAAGTAAAGATAGGAATAGAAGATTAGTTGTATTCCAAGTTGATTGCAACTAGGAGTAGGACCTACAAGATGGAAGTTATATGTTTTCTATAAATAATAGTCAAGTTTAAAGATATAATTGGTGATTAGATATACTCACCTTGGTCTAGTAGAGTCATAAGTGCAGGAGAATTTGTGTTTTAAATTAAAGTTATTCATAGGCCAAAGTCAAATGTTGAAGTTGATAGTAGAACTAGGCATATCCTTATGATTCAAAGAAACTATAGTTTTGTGAATCAACACCATCAACTCTCCTTCACTATTTCTTTGGGATGAATGGAACTAGCATAACAAAATTCTACATTCTTTCATTCTCATCCTCCTCCTCCTCCTCTCATACAAAATAAACTTGGATAAGATAGCTTACTAGACTTTTGGATTCATGGCCCTTCTCTCTTCTTTTCACACTCTTATAGCTATGCTAGTGAGATAAATCATTGAGTATTTTCTTATCTTTTATTTTTTCTCTTTCTTTTCTCAAGTGACCACTTGAGCTTTTGTTATAGCTTTTACAACACAATGCTTGAGATTGAGACATTTTTTTGAGTGAGGTCTCTTCAACTAGTTGACTTGGAATCTTAGTAAGATTTAGGATTTTGTTGTTCTTTTATGTATCCTTGCAAATGAATGTAATAGTTAATATTCTTGGTTTGGGAGCTTCTGTCCTTCAGCTTGGTGATATTTAATCTCCTTGTAGTTTTCCCAAAATCTTTACCTCTTTCTCTTTTTTTCTTCTACTTTATTGTGTGCATGAGGTGGACACATGCTTCCAATAAAGTGGGGACTACATGTATCATTTGAAAAAGTAAGAACACTTATTTGGTATTATTTTTAGCCCCATTTTAATATACATTATGGGTTCCTATATTGATTTCACACTCTCCTTTAAACACTCATTAGACCTTCAAATTAAAATTTAAGTCCTATATTGATTCATTTTCTTTAAAAACTCAAGGTTACCCTTATCTATAAGTGTGCTTCTCTATTTCAACTTCAATCAAATAATTCCTTTCATTTATTGGACCTTATCTTACCATATATGACATGTATTTTCTCTCTAAACCCAAAAATAAGTTGTTAGATCAAATTTCACATGCTCTAAATATCTTGGACCCAAAATCAAAACTTGGGTTGGAATTGGTGGGTATAAGATGACTTTGGTGATATTTACTTGGGTACAATATATTTTTTGGTGATATGTGTATTTATAAGTGATTATATTTATTGAATTGTTGTAGGGTCTCGTCACGCTTGATCGTCCACAAGCATTTGAGGTGAACTTACAGAGTGACTATTTGTTGGTGATAAGAAAATAATTGATTTTGTGTGTACATATATTTGATTTCAACTTATAATAAATATTGATTCATATCTACTTTCTTTGTATCAGTTGGAGCTAGAGAAGAGCCTCAACAAGAGGTTGAGTGATCGTGTTAGGAGGGCCCCGTCATCTCCACTATCTCCCTCCACATGACTGCAGAGGACGTCAAGAGACTTGTTTCCTTCCCCTCGTGGGAAGGAAAAGATGTAGTTGATCTAGACATGTATATATATAGGCATCAGTGGACATATTCGATACACATTTGATGTATATGACATTCTATATTTTATATATGACATTATTCAACTTAAGACATTATTGGTTAATATATATGCTATTTTTGTTCATATACGACATATGATATGATATGTTTGTTCATGTTTGTTCATGTATGACATTAAATTAGATATGTTTGTGTATGAAATTAAATTAGATATGTGCATGTATGAAATTAAATTCAATACCTAATCTATTCAAAACTTTGATAGAATATTGCTTAACAATAAACTTTATCATTGTATAAGCATAAGTTAATCATTTGCAATATGTCATCGTCATATGATTTATGATCTTGTTCATGTTTAAAGTTTTCCTTCTCTATCATTTTTTTATCAAGTTTAATTCAATACCTAATTAGTTTGAATTTTTGATACAATAGTAGAGAAAAGATGGATTATTTGCAAAAAAAAGTCATTTTAAAAATCATAAATGTAACATAATAAATAATAGTTTTATGTGTTTTCATACATTAACAATTGTAACATAATCACCAGTTGATTGGAATGTGTTGTTATTATTCTATAGTAACTAGATTAAGGTAAAAATAAAAGTTTAATAAATAGTTGTGATGTATAAGAAAGAGAGATATCTCACATGAGAGGGGGACGAATCTAAGATGACACATAAGATACTTGTAAGAGGGAGATATACTTGTTAACAAATTTACAATGCATGTTATGGAAAATCATAGAGCATCTTTAAAAGGAAATAAAAGAGTATGACAATTGGAAGGAACATTTTGTTTTGTAGACTCGTATTCAAATATGGGTGTTGATTTTCTAATGAAGTATTCAAGCACTACAATTTGGTAGTTTTGGCTCATGTCATCCTTGTATCTCACTCTATCTTGTATCTCACTCTCTCTTATTCCCCCTCCCCCCTCTTCGTATTTCTATTTTTTCCATATCTATGTAGCCATCTATTCTCTTCATCTCCCCCTCACTAATGTAGAGATGTTGAGCAAGAAGTGAGGTTTAAGCACTTTCTTGTTCCTAATCTACCAAACTAAACTTGTGGCCTTCCTAATAGCTCACTCCTTTAGGATACCATTTTTTGTGAACTCCTCCAAGGTGAGTATTTCTCCAATCAAGATCTTGCACCTTTTTGTTTTAGGGACACTAGCCCTATTCCAAGCCAATAACTATAACTCTTCACCAATGGCTTCACCAACCCCAAGTTTCTATTGGGAAACCTTCCTTATGTTGAACTAATTGAGAATCAACTCTTGGTTTAACCCTCCAATTGTCATACAGTACAAAATGTTGACTATCATAGAATTCCTTGTAGTTCTCCTAATCTGATTTTCTAGACTTAAATTCCTCTTAGGTTGAAATCTGATTATTCTATGGGTAGATTTAGACCCCCTTTGGAAATTTATTCAAGACTCCAAAGCCTAGATTCCCAATTCCATTCCTGTAGCACCTAACCCATGTAAAGTACATAGACCTAATAAGGTCACACTAGGTTTGGTTTTCAAAGTAATTACTAGATAATTGGTGCATGGCCTTAGACCTCCTCTATTCACCAATATTTATCATCTTCAAGTTATGATGAAACACAATAATGTTTCCACTTTTTTTCTATTATATATTCCCCCTTATGAAAATACTCATAGAACTAATAAACCATTCATCTCCTCCTTGCAAAACTTCTCTACTTCATGTCTTTGCTTGACTCATATCTTAACTATAACACTTCTCTCCCTAAGTAGCATTCGCCAATAGTTCATTTATCCCCCTTTGACTCATATCTTCTATTTTTACATCACTACCTTTGATATAAGTCCATTCAATATTTTATCTTCATTAACAATTTATCAATATTTTAAATTTCCAATGTTGTTAACTAAATTTCCCCTTTTCTTAACATTTTTAAAGTTAGTCAATATTGATTATCCATTGTCACATAGGAATAGGACAAGGTTAGGGATAGGGTTTACTCGGCCACCCAAAGCTAATGGAGCAAACAATTCGATCCCACGATGAAAGGTGAGAGAGATTTGGTAGTTGGCAACTTTGTACTAGCCAACACTACAAGTTTCAGCATCACCCGAGATGGCATTGTAAAATGAAAATGGAACGTGATCTCCAAAAAGTGAGAGAGGTTATTGTAGGTCTCTGCAACATGGTCCTGTAGGAACTAGAATTGCATCTATACCTCCCACGAGCTTCGAGATATGCCCCGTCAAAGATCCCAGCCCTATGGGATTTAGTGACCCTTGGGGACATTCCGATTCAGCATACCTGAGAATGTTCAAGCATTGAAGGGGATAGGATGAGGTTGAGGATAGGGTTTATCTGACCACTTGGAGCTAACAAAGTAGACAGTTTGATCCCACAACAAAAGGTGAGAGAGATTTGGTAGTTTGCAACTTTGTACTAGCCAACACTGCAAGTTTTAGCATCACCCGAGATGGCATTGTAAAATGAAAACAGAATGTGATCTTCAAAAAGTGAGAGAGGTTATTGTAGGCCTTTGCAACATGGTCTTGTAGGAACTAGAATTGCATCCATACCTCACACGAGCTCTGAGATATGCCCCATCAAAGATCGCATCCCTATGGGATTTAGTGACCCTTGGGGACATTTTGGTTTGGCATGCTCGAGAATGTTTGAGCATTGAACGGGACAAGACAAGGTTGAGGATAGGGTTTACCCGGCCACCCAAAGCTAACAGAGTAGACAGATTGATCCCACGATGAAAGGTGAGAGAGATTTGGCAGTTTGCAACTTTCTACTAGCCAACACTGCAAGTTTTAGCATCACCTGAGATGGTGTTGTAAAATGAAAATGGGATGTGATCTCCAAAAAGTGAGAGAATTTATTGTAGGCCTCTGCAACACGGTCCTGTAGGAACTAGAATTGTATCCATACCTCGTACGAGCTCCAAGATATGCCCCATCAAAGACCACAACTCTATGGGATTTAGTGACCCTTGGGGACATTCCAATTTGGCGTGCCCGAGAATGTTTGAGCACTAAAAGGGATAGGACGAGGTTGAGGATAGGGTTTACCTAGCCACCTAGAGCTAACGGAGTAGACAGTTCGATCCCACGATGAAAGGTGAGAGAGATTTGGTAGTTTGCAACTTTGTACTAGCCAACACTACAAGTTTCAGCATCACTCGAGATGGCGTTGTAAAATGAAAATGGAATGTGATCTCCAAAAAGTGAGAGAGGTTATTGTAGGCCTTTGCCATAGTCTTGTAGGAACTAGAAATACATCCATACCTTGCACTAGCTCCGAGATATGCCTCGTCAAAGATCGCAGCCCTATGGGATTTAGTGACCCTTGGGGACATTTTGGTTCGGCGTGCCCGAGAATGTTCAAGCACTAAAGGAGATAGGATGAGGTTGAGGATAGGGTTTACTTAGCCACCCAGAGCTAACGGAGTAGATAGTTCAATCCCTCGACGAAAGGTGAGAGAGATTTGGTAGTTTGCAACTTTGTACTAGCCAACACTACAAGTTTTAGCATCACCCGAGATGGCATTGTAAAATGAAAATGGAATGTGATCTCCAAAAAGTGAGAGAGGTTATTATAGGCCTCTACAACATGGTCCTGTAGGAACTAGAATCGCATCCATACCTCACACGAGCTCTGAGATATGCACTGTCAAAGATTGCAGCCCTATGGGATTTAGTGACCCTTGGGGACATTTTGGTTCAACGTGCCCGAGAACATTTGACCACTAAAGGGGATAGGAAAAGGTTGAGGATAGGGTTTACCCAGCCACCTGGAGCTAACGGAGCAGACAGTTCAATCCCATGATGAAAGGTGAGAGAGATTTGGCAGTTTGCAACTTTGTACTAGCCAACACTGCAAGTTTCAACATCACTCGAGATGGCATTGTAAAATGAAAAAAAAATGTGATCTCAAAAAGGTGAGAGATGTTATTGTAGTCCTCTACAACATGGTCATGTAGGAACTAAAATTGAATCCATACCTTGCACGAGCTCCGAGATATGCCCCGTCAAAGATCGCAGCCCTATGGGATTTAGTGACCCTTGGGGACATTTCGATTCGGCGTGCCCTAGAACATTCAAGCACTAAAGGGGATAGGGAAAGGTTGAGGATAGGGTTTACCTGGCCACCCTGAGCTAACAGAGCAAATAGTTCAATCCCACAACCTTTTTTCCACTAAGTTGAAAATTTGAGCAACTTTTACAACTTTCAACAATGCAAGTTTGCACAAAAAGTGCAATTTTTACATTTTCCACTTGATTCCAATTCTATGACTTAGAAAAGGTTTGGAAATAGTAAAACCTCAAAGAAATATAAGAATATAGATATTTTTATGGTTATTTCCTAAAAGTTGCTAAATTGTTGCAAAAGTTGCTAATGCAACTTTGCAATTTTTGCATTGACAACATTTGGGTGAATTATGTATTTTGGCTTAGAGGGTATGGAAATTGAAAGGTGTTGATGGGAACATGCTTGATAGGGTAGAACAAACCTATTAAATCCTAACAACATCTTAGAGTTTACTATTTCTAAGATTTGCCCATCACGACCTAGAAGGGTCACTTGGCACATTGTTACAAATTTGCTCATTTTGGGTTGTTACTTGGGTCCATCACCCTATCCTCTACATTAGGATTGATCCTAGGTTAGAGGTGGATAGAAAAGACCTATAAAGGTATTAATTAATGTAATAAGGCTATCGAAGCCTCTAAAAGATGTAAAAGGCACTAAAAGTGCAATATTTTGTAAAATTGCCAACATTGGCAACATAAGCCAAAATGGGCTTAATCAAGTCATGTAAAGGGTCCAAAGGGAGGTTTCATTTGGTTTTGAGAGTCTAAATGATTTTAAAACCTCATTCCCACATGTGGGAGACAAGTTTGGGTAGTCAAAATTGATTGCTCTAAAGGTGGATTTAGTGTTTTCTCTAAACAAGAGTTTCATTTTATATTGGAAGTCATCTAATATAACCAAAGTGAAGGTGTTTGAACCATTTTGGGATTCTAGAGACATTGCAAAGTAAAATTTCTAGAAAGCCCTAGGGTAAAGGGCCTAGAAAGGAAGGTTTTGTAAAAACCATTGTAAAGTTGATCATTAGACCAAAAAAATAAAAGAATCCTTGCATTTGAGTCATCTCTTAAGACTACTTTGGGTCATCGGAGTTCCAAAAGTCAAGGGATTGTGAGTTGCTTTGTAAATGGCCTTAAACTAGGCCTAGTTGGCAAACTGACATAGCTAGTTTTGAGTCTTTATAATAGTTGGTATGTACTAGGTGCATGGTGCATGGTAATCTAGCCTTCTGGTGTTGTCAGTTTTTATTGTTCTAGAAAATCAGTTTCAGTTTGGTATTGGACATAGTTTGGAGTTGGAGGACAAATGATGGGGAGGATCTCAAACAAGGTTCTAGACTCAACTAGTAGAACTCACTCTAGGCTTTCTCCTAGCCTCTTAGGTATTTCTCCTATACCCTATTCCAAGGGAATATTCTCTCTATTCCCTTATTACACTAATCCTCACCAATCAACTCAAAAATTTATTTCACCATGGGGTCTCCCTAGTGCTCTCATTGCACCATTCTTCACAACTGGCTTCCAAGAGTGCATTATTGGCTATATTGAATTCCAAGGCTTGTATTAGGTCTCATTCAATAGTTTTTAGGATCACTAAGTGGATTGGAGTATTGGGTTTCCAATCGACACCCATGTCATTCGTACAAGGGATTCCCAAAAATATGCCTATTTACAAGGGTTTCTTGTTTGTATGAACCTGAATATAGAGGGTTTTTCCTTCCAAAACTCAAATGGACTCTAAATGACTAATCATCTAGAATTAATTTCCTTCACTCACCACTCTTTCCTTCCATGAGTTTGTATTGCACCCAACTGATAGGGAGAGAAGGGATGAATCAATCACTAATTCATGTTTCCAGTTTACCTCTGAGACTTAGGGTGTCCTCCAAGATCACCACATGGATTTATAGGATCTTTTTCAAGAAAAGATCCCCCAATCCTAAACCCTTCTCCACTATCTTGAGAAGTTTTCACTTCTTGCTACGTGCCAGGCTGCCATTCTCAATGAAGATCATTGAAAACCTTCAATCAAACTAGGTCTTCTTGACCAATCTTACCAACCACTTGTAGTATCATGGAAGGAGTCTCACACCCTTGCAATTTACTCCTTTATCATGTCAAAATAGGTTGCTAAAGCATTCTTCTTTACTGATTTCACCAAATTGCTCAAAAATAGAGCTACAAGGAATAAAAGGACAACCTATTGTCCTATCTTGTTTGTTGGCCAAATGGATTGGTGGAGCACTATCCTTTCACCCAAAGAATCTCCTTTAGCTCCTCTTCCAAATTTCCTTCAGCAACCTGCAACAAAATCCACAATCTTGCAATGTAAAATGCTTATTTATGCAACTCTTCCCTAACTGGGCTTGCTTTGGCTTGCCTAGGGCAAGAGATTAAAAATGCTTGCCAGCATTTTGAAGGGCCTTTCTTTTTCTTGCATATATTACATTGAGTGTACTCACTATCCCCAAAAGGCTGTACAATTTCTACAGTGGGATAGTGAGTTATCTCATTTTCTTTACAAAGTGTTGTAAACTAGACAACAAACTACCTAAAAACAAAAGATTTTTATAACTACCGAATGAAATGCTTTCAAGCAAAACTTCCTAAATAAAAATTGATCTAAATCATGCCATCTAACATTATATCAGGTATAGCACACAAAAAAAATGAAGGAAAACCTCAAAACTGAAAAAAACCAGTCTTTTTGCTCTCAAAATGCATGCTAAAGCACTTATGTTTTTCAAAATGACAACCTCTTCCTCACTTTAGGGTTTGGGAAGTCATTTATACTTCCTCCTAGGTATTTTCCTCCCCTCCTAATGTTTTTCATCAGCCTCTTTATGTTTTAAAGAAAAAAACTCCAATTTCTAGAAAAGGACAACATTCTTTTCAAAAATTGCAAAATTTCAATAGAGCAACTTTTGCAATTTTTCTTGCTTAAATGCCTTTTTACACTTCCAACTTGTCAAATAGGTCACCCCTTAGAAATTTCATGCTAGAGACCCTTTCGTAAGTTAGTTAATCATCACTTAAGCTACCCATTACCCCATGGTAAGGTATACCTTTCCTTTTAGGCCATTTTGCACTCTACCTAGGACATTTTGACTTCCTACACCCCAACTACCACACTTAGGAAGAAGTCAATAGTAGGAAGAAGAAGTTCTCAAATACTAGCCCCTTTTTTAACATGGTTACTAAGAGAAAGTACAAACCTAATGTGGAAGGTAAGAATTATTGTTTGGGTAGGAAGAATAATAAATAAATAAGAGAATTGGCAAGTAAAGTTGATATAGTAAATGGGAGACAGTTCACCATCTAGGAGAGTTGTAACAAAAGTTATAAAGGAATATAATATCATAGAATATTAGAGGATTGAATGCTCCTCATAAGAAGGATATTTTGCGGAATGTGGTTTGGTAGCATAAATAGGATGTGATTTTGGTGCTAGAAACTAAGATGACAAGAGATAAAGGGGAAATGCTTTCTTTCTTCAAAATGGAAATTGTTGGTTTGTAGGTGATATTTTCCTTTATAATATGTCATGTATGTTCAAGGAAAGGTGAAGTAACCTTTGTTTGAATTTGGAAGTGGTTGGAGAAGGCACTTTGAGAAAGCCCTAGTTTTGAAGGGTAATTAGCCATATTTTGTTGAATCCATAGTGTTGGATCAAATAGCTGGTCCAAATGAACTACAAATGAGATTGCTATATGTTTTCATACTCCAATAGTGGTATTTGTAACTATAATTTACTTGTATGGGGTTTGGGAGAAATTGGTGAAAATAAGGAATTACCTGATTCATAGCGATACTAAGATCAAGCCTAGATAATGTCCAAGTAAGGGGTTTTGAATAAACCTATTAAAGATATGCATTTAGACTATTGGAAAAACCTAATTGAGATATTTGAATACCTTAGAAAGAGTTGGGACAAGCCAATAAATTTGGTAACCCAATTTGAACATTTGGAGGGACCCTTGTCGAGAAGGGTAGGTATTTAGTTTAATGGTTTGAATCTATTCTTGAAACAAGTCATTTGCTGAATGTTTATTACTTCTTAGGGATCTATTTTGACTCCTCAAATCATTGGTATCAAATCTAGTAGATCTATTGAGGGGTACAAAATTAGTTACTCATGTTGTAGATTGTTATATTGAGAAGATGCCCCCAAAAAAAAATATAGAAGGAGATACAAGAGCTGATATAAGCTACTAAAATAATGGATAGAGAGTTTAGGAAACAAAGAAACTAAGATGCAATAAGGTAAAGAGAACTGAGACAAGTAAGCAAGTAAAATGCAACCATCTTGGAAATCTTGGAAGCTTTGGAAAGGATTCCTACGAGGGATGTGCATGAAGAACAAGAAAGTGATGCTTAAGCACTTGAGAATCCTCATAGAGAGGATGGAGGGGACTTAGATCTTGAAGAAAGAAGAATGATAAGGTTGTTGAAGATATTTCAATGTGGTAGAAGAAAGACAATAATTGATTTCCACATCTATCATGGCAAGATAGATAATGAAGAGGTTTTGGGGTTGATAGATTCCCAAGAGAACTATTATAATTATGAAGATATAAGTTAAGTAAAATAAGGTAAAGCTATACAAAACATAGCTAAGATGGACAAAATTGACATGGTGGAGTAGTGTAATGAAAAGAGGTTTTGTAAGGGTCGAACAAACATGACCAAATGGTGAAGGATGTGCCTCTTCCTTCAAATAATACAATCCAAAAATAGAGGATAAGGAATAACTTGAAAGAAAAGGAGATGGGTTTGATGACCTACATAGAGGAATTTCACAAGTTGAGCATAAGAGGTGGATTAGAGCATAAAGATGAAAATTTTGCAAGGTATCTTAATGGGCTCATATAAAACTTGCAAAATGGGATTACCTTGATTTTTCCTAAGATGCTTAGAGATAGTTTCCAATTGGCTATAAGTGCATAAGATATGGTCAATAGGAAGAAGGAGAGACAAGAAGGTGGTAGAGGATATGCAAATAGGGGAAGGGGAAGAAAAACCAATAATATAGGAATAGGACAAGGAATAAATGACAAGGGTAATGAATCTTTTTTTCTTATCAAAGAGGAGGCTATAGAGTTGGAGGAAGATTTTGTTTAGGTAGAGGAACATGGATGTTTATAGGAAGGGTAGGGAACACATCAATTAAGTCTCAATTAAATGATCAAGGTGAAAGGAAGATTAAGAAGAGGGTCAAGAAGTTAGAGCACACAGAGGTTCAGATCCTTATGTTTAACTAATTTTAGAGACTAAAGGATAAATGTTGATTCTTATAAGGGGAAAACAAAAAAAGTGAAACCAAAGCTATTAATTTTTAGAGCACAATATAAGAGTCAAGATAAGTTGTGAATGACAAGAATTCATCTAGGTTCCAATGATATTTTAGTTTCATATGAAATGGTGAACAATTTATATTTGGAATGGTCACCACACAATAGGCTGTATAGAGCATCACAGGTAAGTAGTGATGATTTTCTTAAAAGATAGATGACTATGAGGTGACTATCTTGAATTGAATGAAATCTCTAGGAATTGATTGGAATCCAGTTCTATATGATTGTGCTCTACTTTAAACAAATGGAAGTTCTGAGCATTGTAAATCTGTTTCAAGTCATTAGAATGTGACTTCCCAAAAGTATGTACTTATATAACTATTTTAAACTATGTCAAACTCTTCATGAAAGCTATGACCCAAATGCATCACCATTGTGTTGAATCTTCTAATATACATCTCCATTAAAATATTTTTTCTGGTGTTAACCTATGAGGAATAGTTGGTATTAGGAATGTGATCAATTAATGCTACAAACCTTAGTATTGACATAATTTAACGATATTGCGGGTTGAATTCAATTGGGTTTGAAAATAAGTTATTATTAACATGTGTATGAACTACCAGAGAAATTCTAAATATAGTAGATAATAGCCTTCCATGTTTGATATTGAGGGATAATGTATGCACATGCTATAACAAAACTAGAGGATCATATTATATGCAGATTGAAATTTCTATTTGTCATTCAAAGCATAGTAAAAAAATTATTCTAGGAAGTCTATGCTAAAAACTATAGTGTACAAACAACCATTACTTCATAAATCACTTCAACTCAATCATTACGTTGTACAAACAACCTCATCATATGTTACTTGAACAAATTGATCATGTTACAATAGTATTAACCTCATGGAACACACATGGGATGAATATACATAATCAACTATTAACCCTTTCCAACACGCCAACTTTATGATAATAATGAGTCAAATTCTAACAAATTGGAATCCTTAGAGAGAACTATAAAAGGTACTTGAACAAAGAACACTAATAAATATTGAGGATGTGAATTGATAATACCATTTCACAGATGATTTTGGCATCTCACCCTTTATCGCTTGTGCGTCAACTTTATTAGCCCTCTTCTTTGGTGACCTACAAATGAAGAATTAACACAGTAAAAAATCTAAGATAAGATTAAAAGAATGGGTCCTATTAAAGAATCTAATATAAATTCAAATAATGTATCTAGATTCTAAACAAATAAAAATTAAATCTCATCACTTACACATCATAACAATATGGTCCACCATAGTCATGTGATAGTCTTGGGAAAGAGGTTGTAACATTATATTTGGATCCAATTGATCACTTTTTATCTCTCTCCCTCTCTCCCTATTCAATCTAATGAGCCAACTGGATCTGCTCGACATTTTAATGTCTCAAGTATTGCCTCATGGTCTAACTCACGAAATTTTCAAAGAATCTTATTATGTGGTTTTCCACCATATTTTATCAAGTGGACATTTGAAGCGAAAAAAAGGTTTGAATAATGAAGAATCTTCCTCTCTATTTGCCGATCCTCGAATAACCACAAGTTAGGATTCTTCATAGGATATCGTTTAAGCCATGTGCCTGTTACAACCACCACACCGACATGGTACTCTAAACCTTCACCATCTATAACTGAGTGATCCAATTTTTGTTTGGGTTCAACACAATGACACAAATAATAATTTATCCCTTCTTCATTGTCTTTAGGTGCAATAACAAAAAAATCATGGCCTACAGTGACAATGTACAAAATGCGGTCATTAATTCAGAAAATACTTGGGTAAAAGTTATAAAGTTACATATTGAAATTACAAAGATATATATATATATATATATATATATATATATATATTACCAGGTTGCACTAGATCTGACAAGCAATCAAATTCAATAGACGAATCCATCTCTACCATTTCTAGTGCTTATAGGGGACGATAGGTGTCAATTGGGTCCAACACCCATATATCCCATTTGTCCACCCATTGAGTTGACTCACAGTCATCCCAATCTTCCTCTGCACATGATGGACAATAGCATGCCATTTTTCATGTGTGGATACTCCATGAACCTGCATCAAAGCTTCTAAAAGAGTGTAACTCTCTAGATCCTGTTAGTGTCCAACAATCCTGATATAGTGCAATGTTAGTATTATCTATCAACCAAAACAATCTATGAACTGTAGACTCACCTTCCTTACCTGGACCCATTGTAGCGTTACACCATTGGATGATGGATTTTGCATCTATCAATATTGCTCCATCTTTTTACTTTAGTTCTTCACGAGCTAAGGCTCTTTTAATGCATGTGCCTACACCATCATGCTCTCCCTTACCATGACCAGCCTCTATGAAATTCCACATATATTGAATTCTACACAACTTGTGCATCTTGCTCAACCAATAGAACATCCATGCATTCTTGAATTGAGATGCACAATTGTCTAACCAAATAATGTGCTGACGATATGATATGCCCCTGTTAGCCAAATCTCCATAAAATAGTTAAAAACAACCATGTACAAACCCCGTAGAATGTGATCGATCATCATTGATGTAAAAATGGTACTCCCTCAAAATCTTCCTATCATCCTCTATACTTGTAGGTGAATGCATGAATGCTATGTGAACAAATATGGAAACTTGTTGAGATGTATAATACTTTGCTTGCAAAAATTAATTTTATGAGTTGAATGGCTCGCGTGAGGCTTGAGTTGCGAGCTAGGGCACCCGTGCCCTAGCTCTGTAATGTTGCTGCGTTGGTGGGTGTTTGGAGGATTCAAGGGTGCTATTTTGGGCGGCTCTTCCTGCTGAGATGAGGTCTGGGTCGTGCTATAGGGGAAGAGTTATTTTGCTATGCGTGGGACAGTTTTCTACGTCCTTGCTTTCTCTGTTGTGCATGGGTAGTGGACGGGGCCGTTTGGGATTTGTTTTCCCATGCCTCTGTTCCATTTGTTGTTGGAAAGAAAGGAGGAGTGTTAGGGTAGCACTGAAGATTAGGTGGAGTTGGTTTAAGGGTGAAGGGTCTTGGCTTAGAAAAATGGTGGATGTTAGGGGAGAAACACCAATGTTGAGCCCTCAAATGGATTTTAGGGCAGCTTTAGGCTCTAGGTTTTCAAATCAAGGGATGAAAACCTTTGATAACAATCTGTTCACTCTGAATACTGCGAATGTTGATTTGGGATTATCTAATGTTTTGAGAATCATGAAGACCAATGGTTGTCTTGAGAGGTGCAAGGAGAGGCCAAAATTGGTGGTCCCGGTTGAAATGATTGCGGATGATGTTGAATATTTCTCACATCATTCCATTTATTGTAAGTTCTTAGGGATGAGGGTGTCCTTGCAATTCTTGGAGGTTTGGGCTCAGAGGACCTGGGAGCCGAAAGGGGAAATGGAAATAATGTTGCTAGCGAATAGCTATTTCATAGTTACTTTAACCTGTATTGCCGATCATAATAGGGTGTTTGAGGGAGGTCCCTATTTCTGCAATAAGGTCGGGTTGTTTATCAAGTGGTGGCTTGTTGGCTTCAACCCTATAGAGGAGCTACCTAATTGTGTCCCAATAAGGGTTCGCCTACCGAGGTTTCTGTTTGAATGTTGTCGAGAGGATGTGCCACATCTTTTGGCCTCCGTGCTTGGAAAACCTATAAGGACATCTTCGCAGACATTGGGTAAAAAGGTAATGTCTTTTGCTCGCATTTGTGTTGAAATTGATCTTAGTAGACCCTTACCAGATGCAAAAGAGATGTGTGTGGGTTCTTATTCTTAGGTTTAGTAATTGGATTATGAAACTCTTCCATTTTGTTGTCACCTTTGTTGAGAATATGGTCACTTGCAGTGAAGATGCCCAAGGAATCATCCTTGGGAATCCCATTTGTCACAACCTGAGATCAAGCCTCCTGAGGTAGATAAAGGAAAGCGCATTGCTTCTACAGAGGTAGGGGCTTCTGATGGCTTCATTTCAGTCAAGGCTCGAAATAGGAACAGGGGTCTGAAGAGGTCCTTTAAAGAAAGGCAGGATGATACCTTTAACAGGTTTGAGGTTTTGGATGAGCTTAGCTAATAGGAAGTGAATTAGGTTTGATCAATTTAGACCAAGGGCTTGTGGACTTAGCTGAAGATGATCCTATTATTGAGTCTACTATGCATCCTCCAGGGGAGGAGTTTCGACAATTAGATGTTGATCAGCAAAAGGGGACTTCTAAGATGCAAGAACCCCTGGCTATTGTTTCCACTGCAGGTATGGACTCTTCGGCTCTTGGACATCACATTGGTTCATGTTCAGCAGTGAAGAATAAGCCTCCTCCCAAGCTTGGTATTTTGTAGAAAGATATTAAGAAGGGTGGGACAGAAAAATTGGGTAAACTTGGCAAAAAAAAGGATGTGGAAAAGATTAAATTGGCTGGTGAAAATTTGATGGAGTCGGGGGCAGTTAAGCCCCTAGATGCTATTTTTTCAAGCCCCTTGAAATGATTGTTTTGTCATGGAACGTGAGGGGCTTGAATAGTAGCCCTAGACAAAAAGTTGTTCTTGAGTTAGTTAGAAGACAAAGTCTTGATGTTCTGTTCCTACAGGAAACCAAGTTATCTATGGAGAGTATGCAAGGTCTGAAATCGAGTGTGTGGAGAAGTGGGGAGTTCCAATGCATTGGTGCCCATGGTGCTTCTGGAGGTTTGGCTTGCTTATGGAATCCTAGAAAAATCCAGTCCCTTTGGTGGATTTCCTCCAAATCCTCTCTATCCATGGTTGCTACTGGCTTAGAGACAGGTGAGGTCATTTTATTCTCCAATATCTATGCACCTATAGATATCCAGGGTAAACATGCTTTGTGGTCTCATGTCAGGCTGGTTCATAGTATGCTACCCTTTCATCCTTGGATTTTGGCTGGAGATTTCAATGCTATCTGTGAGATGGCTGAGAAGTGGGGTGTTATTGGTAGATTGGAGCCTTCTGCACTACTACTTCAAGCCAACGTCAAATCCCTGAATCTTGTGGATATTAAACCGAATAATGGACATTTTACTTGGAATAACCAATGAAGTGGTGAGTTTTGTATTGCAGAAAGGTTAGATCAGTTCTTTGTTTCTTGTTATTGGATTGGTGGGATGTGGTCATCTTTCTCTGAGATTTTGGATTGGAGGGGATCTGATCATTGGCCTATCAAACTTACTTTGGAATCATCTCGAGTGCTACAGAAGCCTTCCTTTAGGTTCCAACTTATGCGGCTTCAGGACTCATCTTTGCATGATTTGGTCTCTGATTGGTGGAAGAAAGTTAGACCAGCCTATGACACTTCAATGTATATTTTTGCCAAGCTACTTCAACATGTTAAATTTGAGCTCAAATGATGGAATCATTTGCGCTTTGGGAATTTATTTCATGAAAAGGCAAGAGCTCAGGCAGATTTGGATGGTATCATTAGAAGGATAAGAGAGGAAGGGGTAACTAATGAACTACTTCAGGATGAGGCTCAGGCTATGAAATTGCTCGAAGAATGGGAACTGTGTGAGGAAATGTACTGGAAGCAGAAGGCATGAATTGAGTGGCTCTAGGAAGGGGACGAAAATATAGCCTTTTTCTTCAACTCTGTGAAAGCTAGGAGACATGGTAACTCTATCATGGGATTGGTGAATGATAGGGGAGAGCTTCTTTCTTCCTCTCTCGAAATGTTTAGGGAGGAAATCTAGTACTTTGAATCCCTCTTTAGAGAGGACTCACAAGGGGAGTCTCTCGAGGAAGCGCAAGTTCTTTCATGCATCCTTGCTCTTGTGACTGAGGATATGAATCAACAACTCATGAGGGATATCTCGCTTGAGGAGCTTGAAGGGGTTGTTTTTAACATGAAGAGAGGGAAGGCACCTGGCCCAGATGGATTTCCTATAGAGTTTTTCCAAGAGTTCTGGGATATCATCAAATTTGATCTCTTGGCTGTGGTTCACAAGTCTCAACATAATAAACAAATGTTAAAGGCTCTAAATGCTACTTTCCTTGATCTTATTCCCAAGCAAGAGGGAATTGATAGGGTGAGTCATTTCTGATCCATCTCATTATGCAATGTTATCTGCAAAATCATTTCCAAACTTATTGCATATAGGTTAAAGAAGGGGCTAGCTGATTTAATCTCTGAAGAGCAGAGTGGTTTTGTGGCTGGCAGACAAATTCTGGATGGGATTGTTATTGCATCTGAGGTCAACCATTCTATGGCCAGTTCAAAAGAAAAAACAATGTTTATCAACTTGGATATGGCAAAGCCATATGACAGAGTAAGGTGGTCCTCCTATGGCAGGCTCTTAGTGCTTTTGGCTTTGTAGAAGATTGGATTCAATGGGTTTGGAGTTGTGTTACTTCAGTCTCTTTCTCGGTGCTTATTAATGGGAGCCATTCTAAGCTTTTTGGGGCTTCATGGGGCCTTCGTCAGGGAGACCCTCTCTCCCCTTATTTGTTTGTTCATTTGGAAGAGGGCCTGGGGAGATGGATTAAGTAGAATGTGGAGTCTGGTTTTATTCAAGGCTAGAGGTGGGGAGGAGTGTTACCCCGGTAGACTCACTTGCAATTTGTGGATAACACTGCTTTGATGGGTTGGTTACAATGAGGGAGGTATCTAATCTCTGCAGGGTCTTGGATGTGTACTTGGCTGCTTAAGGTCAGCAAATTAATGAGGGAAAATCTTCCATCTACTTCTTCAATACTTCGGGTTCTATTCAACAGAGGATTGCCCACACTTTGAGGTTTCAGATTGGGAGTCTTCCTTTGAAGTATCTGGGCATTCCCATCTCTGTGAGTAGGCTTCCCAGGGAGTCTTGGCAGGTTATTTTGGAAAAATTTAGGGTGAAAGTTAATCATTGGACCCACCACTGGTTATCCTTTTCTAGTCATGTCCAATTGATTAAGTCAGTTGTGCAGGCTCTGCCCATTTATAGATGCATGCTGCAAGTTGCTCCTAAGGGGTTTCTTAAGGACCTAGATTCGGTGATGAATCAATTTCTTTGGGCAGGATGCTTGGAGGCCTCCAAATGGAGTTTGGTTAGATGGGAAGTGGTATGCAGCCCAAAACACTATGGGGGGTTAGGTTTGAGGAATTCAGCTCTGACTGGTGAGGCGTTGGCTACCAAACTTTACTGGAGGTGGTGCAATGAGTAGGATAAGAGCTAGGCAATGGTTTTGTGAGGCCTCGCCCCAACCCTTCGTAGTCTTAGTTGTTACTTTATCTTTTTGTTACTCACGACTCGAGATGTCGAGACATTATCAGATACTTGAACATATCATATTAAATTTCATGTTGTGTGATGTATTTTTAGATATTTGATGTCTGTCATTTAATGCTTTATGTATATATATGTTGATGAATTAAGTAAAATGTAGGATTAACACATCGACTTTAGAATATTTATGGTTAAGGATATAAGTAGAATGCAAGAAACCTTGATTTATGTATGTTTCAATTTATGTGAATTTATGATACATATACATACATATGTAGATGTGATTTTTGGGACCACTGATGTGTGCAATGAGTGTGCAGATATTTTTAGCCAAGGAAATCGATAGAGGAACAGAACTAATCTCTATGTGCTAATTTTGGAAACCTTGTTGTTCGTAGTTCAAGTATTTTAAATTGAGATGTATGTATGTATCCTTATGTGATCAGTAAATGTTAGTGTTCGTAATTATGTTCTATTAGTGTCGCTTGACACTCGTAAATTGGTTATGTTCTTCTATATGTTGTTTAGGGTTAGTTATGTAACCCATGGACCTAAGTCGGTTTAAGTTAGTGTCAGTTTGCTAATTGAGTTCTTAATCGGGTCTTAATCGAGGTTAGTCATCCCTAATCCAGATTAGTGCTTAATTTGCATTTTAGAGTTATTAGTTGGTCCTAATTATTTCTTAGCTTTTGTTTGGCTCTAAACCTATTCCTAAGGCTTTAAATCATGAAATTATTATACCCAAGGGTATGGGTATGGATTAGGGGTATTTTCCAACCCCTAAGCCCCTTTTATTGACTTTTGAGGTCACTCAAAAAGTCTCTTTTTGCCTTTGTGCGAAAATTGACCATGGTTCCATGAGTTGCCTCACCCCACCTCCTTTTAGTGTCTAACCATAGTGAGGGTAGAGTTAGGAGTTTCTAGAATTGCAAGTGGGTGGGAGAAGTTATTGATCCCTTGGGTGGTTGAGTTTGAGGCTTATTTAGAGGCCTTTCTTGGTCTAGTGGGGGTTGTTACCCAATCTCTAGATTTAGAGAGGAGTTCTTGAAGATTGAAGGAAGGAAAGGGAAGCTCTACTCAAACTTATTCATTTGCCATTACCTCTTTGTGCAGGTAGGAAATTCTCATCTCCCTTGTTCAGTTTCCATGTTTGTTTCATGCTTATGCTACCTTGTTGTTGTTTCAATGTTTGTATGTTTGTGGGTATGTTGGGAAGCTTTGAAAACCATGTTAGTTTTGGATGATTTCCTTTCATGTTTATGTTGCAATTTTGAGATTTTTTTTCTTGCATGGGTGTTTTGGTATTACTCACCCTTGGAGAGGGCAGAAGTGACCAATTTTGGGAAAGGTTTGTTTAGTCAGACTCCAACCAGTGTAGAGTCTCTTCTCAGGATGAGAAGAGGGAGAAAGGGTAGGGTGTTATGGGCCCCTACTTGTCAGCACAAACCTTGTATGATATGGTATGTTGAAATGGAAGAACGGAAGTTCTTGGTTTATAGCCCTGATTGGGCATCTGTTTGGTGTTGTGCTTGACTTCTCCTGGTTGGAAGAATCCACCTTTCCCTAGTGTTGATTCATTGTGAATCATATTGTGAAAACCTTGTATGAATATGCTTGTTTGAACAGTTCTTGGTCATGCTTTTGGTCACCCGATCAGATTTTGTTCCCTCCATAGTTTCGAAATGTGTTGCAGGAATCGTTATGAATCCATTGATGAGGGTCATGAAGGAAATTAAATTTAAGTGTTGCAATTGAGGATTGAAATCCTATGTTATTTGTATCTCAAAACTTTGTTGGATTGGCAAAAAAGCTGGGTTTTCTTCTTGATTCTTTCCCGACTGAGCCTCTGAATCAGGTTTGCAAAAAAAAAAAAATTGGTGTTGAGTATAATTGCTTGTCATGTGATTTAATTATAAATTATAAATTGGATAGATGCACATCAAAATAGGATGAAAATGATGACATTCAACTATGAAATTTTTGAGTTTAAGTATGTTAAGAAAGGAAGATGGATATGATTAATATTTCAATTCAATTTTGTACCTATTAGAAGATCAAATAAATATTGTATTGTTGTGAACAAACTATTGAACCTATGTTTTAAAGCCATTAAGAAAATAAAATAATAATACCCCTTTTAGAAAAATCAAATTCATTGCTTTAAAATCCATACTTAGAAAATAAAACTTCAAGAAAAAAAAAAAATTCCAAGAGCAAAATGCTCTCTGGATTTTGCATGGAAGGAAGAAATAAATTTATTTGTGCAACAGAGAATATTCTCTATGATTCTTTGTTTTCAAATTTAATTTCAACATTAATAATCAATAATATTATTATGAATAGCTAAATATAAACTTTATGCTAATGTCCTAAATATCTACATTGTACCTAATAATCTTTTTGGTCTTAAATTCTATCCCATCTTCCCGTGGGCATCACTTTGGAAAATGCATTAAAAATGGTTTCTAGAAAAGTTTTTGTGGCAAGTCAAAGTGTACATGGGGGTGGGGGGGGGGGGGGTGACGTCACCCTATTTCCCCCCATGTCCCATCCACCTTTCTTTCTTTCCTTATGTGTTTGAGCGCTCACTTTGTTTTGGTGGACTTTATCAAAGTTGGCAATTTATTAAAACCTATCTTCATTGTGTTTGGGCCCCCCACCTTTGATTAGGTTCTGCTCTGGTCAGTATGGGGCAGAGTGTTGTCCCAAGGACAACACTTGGGAAGTGCTTGCCCAAGGGTTAGTGGGGATAGGGGTATGTAGGGTTAGAATAGGTGTTAGTATGTTAGGTTAGTTAGTTTTTGTTTTATTTATATTTTTTTTAGTTAGTTAAGTTTTTAGTTAGATTTAAATTTGCATTAGTAATTGTGTTTTATTTAATGTTTAAATTAAGTTAGTGTTAGATTTTAGATTAGTTAGAAATAGATGTTAGATTAAGTTAGTTTTTATGTTTTATTTTGTGTATTTAAATTTGTGTCATAATAAATGATTTAAATAGTTGATAGTTTTAATATAGTTTTGTAATGATAATGTAGTTAGTTAGTTTTATTATTTAGTATAGTTTTTTTTTGTCAATGCAAATTTGGTTAGTTTAATATTAACGGTCATTTTAGATGTTCATTTGTTTCATTATATATATATATATATATATATATATATATATATAGTTGGGTTAAGGCTTTTAATTCAATTAAATCTTAAAGATTTTTTTTGTTATTTGTTAAATAAATTTAGCTATATTTTTGTTAATTCATTTTCGAATAGTATTTAATTAATTTAAAGATTAGATTACGTTAGATGTAGTTAGTTTAGTTTTACAATTAATTTAGTTGTTAATCAACTTAGAAAGCCATAACATAATGATTAGTTAAAAGATTAGTTAATTTTAAGATTAATATTAAATTAGTCTTCGAATGTATATATTTTTGAATATAGTTTAGTTGCTATTATAGTTTTAATTTTGTGACAATTGAATTTGGTATTTGATTTGCGATTATATTAAAATTAGAATGATAAGTGTAGTTTGGTTATGAAATAAGTATCATGTTAAATTAATATTAATTTATAGGATCTACCATCATTTAAATTAGTGTAACGTTAGTGCTATACTGATATGATTTTAACTAGTTTAAATGTATTTTTGATTTATATTTAGTTAGTTTGTATTTCATTAAATTTAAATTTAGTAAGATTTTGATGGTTTATTAATATGTTAAAAATAGTTGAAATGTTTAAAGTTAATAAATTTGATATACATATATTCAGTTTTATTTCTAGTTAAATTGTTTTTCCTTAAAGTGACTTTTTAATATCGATTAATTTGTAAATTGATAATTGTCTAAGAGTTTTATAGTTGATTTTGATTATATACTTTCAATGAATCTAAACTCGAATACATTTACATTGTCATTTAAATAATTGTTTCTTATTGTTGAAAGTTAATGTAAGAACATAAGTTTACCGATATCAATCTTATAACAAAAGTTTCAAATCTTAATAATGTAATCGTCCTCATGTTTATAATCTTAAGATGTAATGTAGAGAACCTGTACTAAAACTATTATCAATCATTTCAACTTAGAGCATGTTTAATTATTAATTATTATTCAATTTTTATTTTTTTGTGTTTTTGCCCTCGTAGTTTGGGCATGACAGGTTCTTTCTCAGAAGTATCTTCTAGGGATTCCTCATCTTGATATTTCTAGGTACCCACTTGGAGGGAAGGGCTCTGTGATTTGGGACACTCTAAAGAAAGGGCCCAATCTTATTAAGGATGGATTGTTTTGGATTTGCAACAATGCAGCGGAGGCTCAATTCTGGTCTGACTGTTGGGATGACTATCCCCCAATCATTTCTCAGTTCCCCAACCTAAGGTATCTTTGTCAGTGGTTTTATAATGTCGGGTGGTCTTGCGTAAGTGATTTTAAGTCTTTTTTCCTTTGTGGGCAATTGGAAATGGCTAAATGGAAGTCTCCAGATGAATGGCCAGTTGCTAATTTATAGGAGGAATGTGCTACGCTGCAAACTATCCTCTTCAGTAGAAGATGTTGTGCTCTCCGGGAGGCAAATGTTCTTGCCTGGTCTTCCAATTCTAAGGGGATCTATATGGTTGCCTCTGGATATGGCAGATTGGTGTCTCATAGGATGGTTCTACCTGAAGTGCAGTGGTGGAAGAAGGTCTGGAACAAGCTTTCTTGGCCAAAATGCAATTGTTTTATCTGGATGCTAGCCTGGAATAAGTGTTTGACTTGGGATAATATTTGGAAGAGAGGGTTTCACGACCCTTCTATTTGTGTCATTTGTGGGGTGAATGAGGAGGATTCTTCTCATTTGTTTTTTTTTTGCTCCTTTTCTTTGCAACTTTGGCATTTCTGGTGGGGAGTTTGGGCAGTTCCGTGTGTCCATGTGTCCTCTTTGATTGAGTTTTGGCAAAAGATGGGACGTCCCCCTTCTATGGCTCCTTTTCTATAGGAGGTGTGGTTTGTGGGGCCTATCTTCTTATTTTGGCAAATTTGGCTAGAGTGCAATCGTAGGATTTTTCAGGGAGAGCAAAGGCTTGTACAAAAAATTTGGTAGAGGTTATTAGGAATGATTCAAGAGACAGTGGAGGCTAAGTGCAAAGTGGACTTTCCTTTGGGGAAACAAGATACAGAGTTGGTGGAGAGATTGGGGACATTGGGTTCTTCTTTGATCTTAACCAAAGCTAAGAGGCGGCATCGTGAGAAGCAAAAAATTGAAAGGGTTGGTAGATGGTAGCTGCCCCCCATGGGTATCTTGAAGATCAATATTGATGGTTCTTCAAGGGGTAATCTAGGTCTAGCTGGTATTGGCGGGATTGGTAGAGATGCTATGGGTTCAGTGATTTTTATCTTTTCCATCTATGATGGGATTTAGACCATTAACCTAGTGGAGGGTTTGGCTATTCTTTTTGCTCTTGAGAAAGCTTTTGCTTTAGGATGGAGAAAATTAGTTTGCGAGTCTGACTCCTAGGTTTTGATCAACTTGCTTAATGAACAGAGAGTGACTGATGTTAATTGGCAATTGGCTAGGATTGTGCAAAAAATTTTGTATATTAGTTCTTTGATGGACATGGTGACTTTTGCACATATTCCAAGGGAGTGGAATAGGGCAACTGATTGCTTAGCAAAATGGGCTTCCAAGCATGCTGATGGATGGAGAATTGAGGAATGGGAGTTGGTTCCTCAAGAGCTATGCCTAGACTTAAGGAGCATTCTTGATGAGGATAGGGTGGAGAATGGTGATAGATGATGATTTTGGTCATTTTACCTTTTTCTGGATCTATTCTTTTGTTCTTTCTCGGGACCTTTGGTCCTTGATCTCTATGTTTTAGTGTTTTCTTTTTTTGAATAAAGTTTTTACCCCCTTTATTTCAAAAAATAAAAAATAATACTTTGCTTGCACCTCATTTTGTGGTTGTAGTGTGTAGTTCTTTGCAAAATCTACAACCAAAGCAATGGTATCCAATGGAAATGTATCTTTGCACAACTTGAATTGCAAATCCAACCATCGAGCTCTATGGGTATGCCTTGCGTACTTTTAAATAATCTTTTCAAGAAAAATCTTCATGAACTCATATACTGGAATCTTTTAAATGACTAGATCACATCTTTTACCATGTTTTCCATCTTTTAGAGCATATGTCACTGTCTTGAATTTTCTGTAATCTACTATTTCATTTCCAATTGCATGTGTACTATCCATATGTTGACAAGTTGATAAAAGTTCCAAAGAACCACAAAATAAGCATGTACCATCCAAGCATGATGTCTTGTAAAATTGTTAGCCATCCCCTATTTCACATAAAATGTTGGATATGAATTCTCTTGAAGATCTTGGTGGCTCTTTTATGTCACAATCCTACAAAACAAACTAAGAATGCAAAACTACGCATATATGCCTAAAAACATCAAAATGGTTAGAAAATTCAATATGTATCCTACAACAACAAGTTGTGCGTGCGTGATTTATTTTCACATAAAAAGGTTTACCCATCTCAAAAAATCTTTGACTTATTCAAATTTGAGGATACATACCAATAAATTTTGCAAAAAATGTCCATAACTCATTTTTTGTTGGATCTTCTAATCTCTCACGCCTTAGCATGGCTCTCCTTAGGGTACCTCTACCAATTTTTAATGTTTTTCTTGTCTTTCTCATGAGTTGAGCTTTCTTCATTTGGCTACTTACTATTGTCGATGTGAGTACTCATCTTGTGATATTACTATCTTTGGTGCATGATTTAGAACCCACTTTGTCATAAGCACTCATTAGATTCTTTACAATATTTCTTTCATTTCAATCGTCCATCGTTCGTAGCCTAAGAATCTTCATGATAGGCCTAAATTTCAAATTTCTCATCATTTCAACAAATAATTGAGATTGACCTATAATATTTAATTCTTCAAAAAATAATCTCCACATACTATTAACTTTTCTTTGACAAGTACGCTTGCTAATCTTGTCAGGCATTGATTTCAAAACATTAGTATCAATATCAATCAAATATTTTGGTCTTCTAAAATGAATTCTAGAAGGTGTTCTAATCTCTTCAATTCTCTCAACATTTTGAACATCAATATAAGGTTGAGTGTAAATACCTTGAACCGAAGATGATGTGCCTTGGCAATAAGATGTAAAAGATGGAATATCACCTACTTGATGTGTTGATGTTGTGCTTTCAACATGACATGATGGAGTGTGTATATCGCCAGATCTACAAATCAGTGTCTCTTCTACATGAGAGGATGATATGCCTTCAAAATTGGAATATGGTACTCCAACATTGGAAGATGGTGTAGCGGACGATATGACTCCAACATTGGAGGATGGTGTAGCTTCACAATTCAATTGTCTTCTTGAGTGTAACAATCTCATTCATTCTCTTTGTCTTTCTAATTCTTCTTCTTTGTTTCTTTGTACTGGTGGTTCTTGATCCTCTTTGAAAGTCAATTCTTCATTATTGCTTTGTAATTTTATTTGTTCATGTAGTAATTTTATTTTATCTCTTTTAATTGCCAAATCTCTCTCCCTATCTTCATATGTTTGAATCTTTGGTTTCTTCCTTGGCATGATGATGATTTCTACATGTCAAATTATTCAAACATAATTACTTAAAATGTGTAAATTACAAATTATTCAATTACATATAAAAATTATAATTATTTGAATGAATACACAATATATATCAAACAACTTGTCAAATTTCTAACCATTTCGAAATAACATTTCATTCAAACATACAATTTTCAATGAATTCACTATATATTAAATAACATGTCAAATTATAATAAGATTTGTATCTATATATTGACAAATAATATTTAAAATGGATTGCACTAACCTTTTCTATACAAGGAATATTCAAAAAGTCTTCAAATCACGTATGCAATGATTGAATTTGGTGTTTGCTATGTTGAAACCCATGATTTCTATTGGAATAATAGACCTAAAGCAAGAACTGGATGAAATGGGCCCCAAGGTTGGTTTTTTACCATTTTTAGGTGATTTGAGATAGTGCGTATACACTATGTGAAATCACATCACTCCCCATCCTCCCTACTCCCCATCCTTCCTACTCTCTCTCCCATCCCCTCTCTCTCTCTCTCTTCCTGCTCTCTCTCCCCTCTCCCATCCTTTACAATCTCTCACTCTCCCTCTCTCACCCTCTCTCCTCTCCCATCCTCAACTCTTTAGATCTCTCATACACACTCTTATCCCCCCTATCTCTCTCCCTCTCCCTCTCCCTCTCCCTCTCCTACTGCCTACTATCTCTCTCTCCCTCTCTACTCTCTCTCTCTCTCCCATCTTGTACGAGCTCTCTCTCTACCACCACCTACTCACTCTCACACTCTCTCCCATTCCCTACTCTATCTCTCTTACACACACTCTCATTCCCCCACCTCTCTCTCCCTCTCCCACTCCCTCTCCCCCCGCCTACTTTCTCTCCCCCATCCTCTGCTCTCTCTCTCTCTCTCCTCTCCCATCCCCTACTCTCCCACACTCACACTCTCTTCCATCGCCTACTCTGTGATGCAGGAGCATCCAGAGGTATAAGGGCAATCCTGTGTCACCCAAAAAAATGTACTTAGACTTAGTTTCTATTTTATGTCTTTACATTTTTGGATACCCATTTGGCTCAAATAAAGGTTCCAACTCTCATAGTTCAACTATCAGTGCATTTGAAAATCCCGAAAAAATAGGAGCATGAAATTTCACCATCATTTTGGTAACCTAGAAGGTGTGACTTGGCCAGATGAATGTAATTGAGATTTAGAGCATTCCAAAAAAAGAATCAGGTCAAAAGGCCCCACAGTTTGAAAGTTATTGCAGTTTTTCGGGTTTTGGAGACCTCCTAAGAATGCTTCGAAGTCAGGTTTGGAGCATTAAATGACCTCGAAAAGGGTCAAAAAATGGGGGACAAGCAAAGCTCGTCCATAGGGCTATAGAGCGCTTCGAGAGCTTTCCGAAAATGTAAACGGTTCGTCAATCGGAGCTACGGTTCAAAAGTTATGCCTCCCAAAAGTTTGGCTACCGTTTCTGGATTCTTCTAGATTTGCACCGACTTCTAACGCGGCTTCTGGAACCTTCTGTTTTGTCGGTGGATGCCTACTAGCACTTTCTAGAATGTACTCCTAGTCCTTAACCCTCCAGGGTCTATTTAAAGAGATTTTTGGCATTGTAAAAGGCAGTTCGGATTGGAGCTTGAGAGGAGGTGCTAAAAGGAGAAATATTCTCCAGATTTATGCTATTGTAAGCCCGCAGGGCATGTTCTGAAGTTTATTTTCTTTGCACTATTTGTACTAGCATATTTTCTCAGTTAATATAATTCCCCTTTCTATTGTGTCTATTCTTTTGTTGGGTTGTGTCCCCATCAAGTGGTATCAGAGTGGGTTTTCCTGAGTGTGCAGACAGAGCGCCGACTGTGAGGCAGTTTGCACTAGGACTGTGTGGTTGTGGGTTCGAGTTAGAAGATGCCTCCACGAAGAGAGCGTGGCGGAAGGGCCAGAGCTATTGATCCTGAGGAGGTTAGAGCCCTCCAGAGACAGGTACAAGCATTGCAAGAGGAGCTTCGTAGAGGAGCAAATATTGCCGCAAATGACAATAGTGAGGATGACAATGAAGAGGAAGTAATGGAAGTTGACGGGGAAGTTCTGAATCCTGTAGAGGAAAGGATTTTTAGGGCCATTTCTAGGTTTGGGAAAAGACCTACAATTGAAGTGGGTATATTTTCGAGAAATTTGAAACCAGATGAGTTGATCGATTGGATCAATGAACTGGACGAATACTTTGAGTATGAGGATATAAGGGACCCAGATAGGGTTAAGTTTGCAAAGGAAAAACTAAAAGGCCATGCCAAAATCTGGTGGCAAGAGATTCAACTGGAAAGACTTAGAAGAGGAAAGGAGAAGATCACAAGATGGGATCGCATGGTGGACAAATTGAAGAAGCAGTTCATTCCTGTGGACTACGAGCTTGATCTGTTTAAGAAGATGCATGGGTTAAAGCAAGCAGGAAGATCAGTCCAAGAATATACAGAGGAGTTTTACCGACTCCTGATTAGAGCGGGGCATGCAGAAGCAAATAAGGAGAAGGTTGCTCTTTATATCAATGGGTTACGACCTAGCATTCAGGAGGAATTAAGTCTGGTAAGAATGACCAGCGTTGAAGAAGCATACCAGTTTGCCCTACGAGTTGAAGAGAAGCTGAGTAAAAGGTTTGAAGGAAGACAAAGAGGGCGAGGTCAAGGAGGAAGGGGAAGTGGTAGATCATCTGGAGGCCGCAATGAAACTCAAAAGAAAAATGAAGATGAGGGTACTAGCAGGAACCAGAGGAATGAGGGTTTCAACTGCTCCCGTGATCAAGATTTTGGAATTCAAAGAGGAAGAGGTAGAGGACGTGGGCAAGGCTTCCGTGGTACCTGTTTCCATTGCAATGAAGAAGGTCATCGTGCCTTTGAATGCCCTCAATGACAAGGAAGGACAGATAGGAGAGCTGAGGGCCAAGCTAGGGTTGCTCATGTGGATGAGGATGCACAATCATCACATTCAGAGGATGCAGAAAGAGGAGAGGCCTTGGTAAATGAAAGAGTCCTACTAAGTGGTGAGAATGAACCAGGACAACGGAGGAGTTTGTTCCGTACCATATGCAAGTGTGAGGATAAATGTTGTGATGTGATCATTGATGGTGGTAGCACTGATAACCTGGTATCAGAAGAGATGGTCTCTAAGCTGAAGCTCAAGAGGGAGAAACATCCCCAGCCCTATCGGATTTCTTGGGTAAAAGATGATCATAAGGTCCTGGTAAGTGAACAATGTTTAGTAAAATTCAAAATTGGGAGTTACCATGATGAAGTTCTTTGTGATGTTATTTCGATGGATGTTTGCCATCTATTGTTGGGTAGACCATGGCAGTTTGATAGACATGCAATACATGATGGACATGCAAACACATACTCTCTGACGAAGGATGGAGTTTGCCACAAATTGAAGCCCATGAAAAAGGAAGGTGAAAAGGTATGTAGCAGTGCTAGGATTTGTCTTGTTGATGGAAGGAAGTTTTTAGATGGCATAAAACATCAGCGTATGTGCTATGCTTTGATTCCTAGGAAAGATAAAGAAGGTAGTAGTGAAATACCATTTGAAGTTTCAGATTTACTAGGAGAATTTGGAGATATTATCTCTGATAATGTTCCAGATGGATTGCCACCAGTAAGGCAAATCAGTCATCAGATAGATCTGATTCCAGGAGCTAGTTTGCCTAACAAGGCTGCTCACAGGATGACTCCTACTGAAACAGAGGAGCTAAATAGACAGGTTCAGGAGCTGTTGAGGAAGGGCTTGATTCGAGAGAGCCTGAGTCCATGTGCAGTACCTGCAGTACTTGCACCAAAGAAGGATGGAGAGTGGAGGATGTGTACAGATTCTCGAGCTATAAATAGGATAACCATCAAGTACCGATTTCCTTTACCAAGGATGGATGATCTTATGGACTGCTTGAGTGGAGCTCAGTACTTCACAAAGATAGATCTGAAGAGTGGCTATCATCAGATACGGATTCGAGAAGGAGATGAGTGGAAAACAGCCTTCAAGACCAAGGAGGGTCTTTATGAGTGGTTAGTCATGCCCCTTGGATTGACGAACGCCCCAAGCACCTTCATGCGGCTCATGAATGAGGTACTTAAGAAGTTCTTGGGAAAATTTTTTATTGTCTATTTGGATGATATTTTAATTTTCAGAAAGACTTTGGAAGAACATTTACTGCATATTCGTAGTGTCCTTGAAAGGCTAAGGGAAGAGAAACTATTAATTAATCTAAAGAAGTGTGTCTTTGCAAAAAGGGAGTTAGTCTATTTGGGATTTGTTATATCACCTGAAGGTCTCAAAATGGATCCAGAAAAGGTAAAAGCCATCTTGGAATGGCCTACTCCAAGGTCTGCTACTGAGGTAAGATCATTTCATGGTCTGGTTAGTTTTTACAGGAAGTTTATTAAGAATTTTAGTGGCATATGTGCACCTCTAACTGATACAATAAGAGGGGATAGAAAAGAGTTCAAATGGACTGCAGCAGCTGCGAGAAGTTTTGAATTGCTGAAGAAGAAGGTGACTGAACAGCCTGTGTTGGCACTTCCAGATTTCAGAAAAGTATTCTAGGTGGATTGTGATGCTAGTGGTAGCGCTATTGGGGCTGTATTAAGCCAAGAAGGTAAGCCTATTGCATATTTTAGTGAAAAATTGAATGATGCAAAGAAGAAGTATTCTGTTTATGATCAAGAGTTCTATGCAATAGTTCAAGCCTTAAAGAAATGGAGGCATTATTTATTGCCAAAGGAATTTGTTTTGTATACTGATCATCAGGCATTACAGTACCTAAATAGCCAAGGTAAGTTGAATCAGAGACATATGAAGTGGGTAGAATTCTTGCAGAGTTATAAATTTGTGTTGAAGCATAGAAGTGGAAAATCTAACAAGGTTGCAGATGCATTAAGTAGGAGACAGTTGTTGCTTACAACAATGCAGGTTGAAGTAGTTGGGTTTGATGAACTCAAGAATTTGTACCCTGAGGATCCTGATTTTGCTGAAGCATGGAAAGCTTGTAAAGAACCTGTTGTTGTAGATAGAACCAAGTGGTTAGACTATTTGATTCAGGATGGCATGTTGTTCAAAGGTAGTCAATTGTGCATTCCAAGGAGTTCCATGAGGGAAAATCTGATTAAGGAGAAACACAGTGGAGGGATGGCAGGACATTTTGGTCGGGATAAGACCATTGCCATTCTTAGAGAACATTATTTTTGGCCTCAAATTACACAGGATGTGAAGAAGTTTGTACAGAGTTGCCAGGTTTGTCAAGTGGCCAAGGGGTTTAGTCAAAATACTGGCCTATATCAGCCATTGCCTGTCCCATCAAGGCCATGGGAGGACATAAGTATGGATTTTGTTCTTGGATTGCCAAGGACCCAAAGGGGTAATGACTCAGTATTCGTGGTGGTTGATAGGTTCTCCAAAATGGCACATTTCATTCCATGCCACAAAACTCATGATGCTGTCCATATTGCAGACTTGTTTTTCAAAGAGGTGGTAAGACTACATGGTCTTCCAAGGAGTATAGTTTTTGACCGAGATACTAAATTTGTGGGGTATTTCTGGAGGACATTGTGGAAGAAGTTGAGAACAGACTTGAAATTCAGTTCCACGCATCACCCACAGACTGATGGCCAAACAGAAGTGGTAAATAGAAGTTTGGGCAATTTGTTGAGATGTTTAGTTGGGGATAAGCCCAAGGGATGGGATTTGATTCTACCACAGGCAGAGTTTTCTTATAATAACTCTGTAAATAGGAGTACTGGAAAATCACCATTTCAAATTGTATATGGGAATAGCCCAAGGACTGCACCAGAATTGAGGAAGATAGAACAAGGGGAGAGAACAAGTGCTGAAGCTGACGAATTTGCTGAACACATCAAGCGTCTACATGAGGAGGTTCAAGCACACATTATCAAGATGAATCAAGAGTATAAAGCTAGGGCTGATGCAAGGAGAAGACATAAGGAATTCCAAGTAGGGGATCTTGTCATGGTGCACTTACAAAAAGAAAGATTTCCAGTTGGTACCTACAACAAGCTGAAAATGAAGAAATTTGGCCCCTGCAAAATTTTGAAGAAACATAACTCAGGAAATGCATATGAGGTGGAGCTGCCAGATGGTATTCACATTTCTCCCATTTTCAACATTGCAGATTTGACAGAGTATCATGATGATGGTGCAGATGAGGAGCTGGTTTTAGAGCCGTGTCCAATTCCTGCTTCTAAGAAGGAGGAGATAGAAGACATTCTAGATCATCGTGTGGGTAGGAGTACCAGAAACAGGCAGTATGAAGAGTATTTGGTCAAATGGAAAGGACGGCCAATCGAGGACTCGACTTGGATTTCAGTAGCTGAGGTTTCCCATTTGGGATTTCTTCTACCATCCATAAAGTGACAGGGTCACTTTCAATCTACCCTGGGTGTCTGATGCAGGAGCATCCAGAGGTATAAGGGCAATCCTGTGTCACCCAAAAAAATGTACTTAGACTTAGTTTCTATTTTATGTCTTTACATTTTTGGATACCCATTTGGCTCAAATAAAGGTTCCAACTCTCATAGTTCAACTATCAGTGCATTTGAAAATCTTGAAAAAATAGGAGCATGCAATTTGACCATCATTTTGGTGACCTAGAAGGTGCGACTTGGCTAGATGAATGTAATTGAGATTTAGAGCATTCCATAAAAAGAATCAGGTCAAAAGGCCCCACAGTTTGAAAGTTATTGCAGTTTTTCGAGTTTTGGAGACCTCCTATGAATGCTTCGAAGTCAAGTTTGGGGCATTAAATGACCTCAAAAAGGGTCAAAAAATGGGGGACGAGCAAAGCTCATCCATAGGGCTATAGAGCGCTTCGAGAGCTTTCCGAAAATGTAAACGGTTCGTCAATCGGAGCTACGGTTCAAAAGTTATGCCTCCCGAAAGTTCGGCTACCATTTCTGGATTCTTCTAGATTTGCACCGACTTCTAACACGGCTTCTGGAACCTTCTATTTTGTCGGTGGATGCCTACTAGCACTTTCTAGAATGTACTCCTAGTCCTTAACCCTCCGGGGTCTATTTAAGGAGATTTTTGGCATTGTAAAAGGCAGTTCGGATTGGAGCTTGAGAGGAGGTGCTAAAAGGAGAAATATTCTCCAGATTTATGCTATTGTAAGCCCGCAGGGCATGTTCTGAAGTTTATTTTCTCTGCACTATTTGTACTAGCATATTTTCTCAGTTAATATAATTCCCCTTTCTATTGTGTCTATTCTGTTGTTGGGTTGTGTCCCCATCACTCTGTCTCTCTCACACACACACTCCCATCCCCCCTCTCTCTCTCCCTCTCCTACTGCCTACTTTCTCTCCTCCATCCCCTACTCTCTCACACTCACACTCTCTTCCATCCCCTACTCTGTCTCTCTCACACACACACTCCCATCCCCCCTCTCTCTCTCCCTCTCCCACTGCCTACTTTCTCTCCCTCATCCCTTGCTCTCTCTCTCTCTCCTCTCCCATCCCCTACTCTCTCACACTCACACTCTCTCTCATCCCCTACTCTGTCTCTCTCACACACACTCCCATCCCCACTCTCTCTTTCCCTCTCCCACCACCTACTTTCTCTCCCCCATCGTCATACTCTCTCTCTGCCACCCCCTACTCTCACACTCTCACACTCTCTCCCATCCCCTACTCTATCTCTTTCATAGATACACACACTCTTATCCCCCCACTCTCTCCCTCTCCCTCTCCCACTCCCTCTCCTACCGCCTAATATCTCTCTCTCTCTCTCTCTCTCTCTCTCTCTCTCTCTCTCTCTCTCTCTCAAGTTCTCTTTCTTTCTCTCTACTCTCTCTCTCCCATCCCTTACTCTTACTCTCTCTCCCATCCCCTACTATGTCTCTCTTACACACACACTCCCATCGACCCTCTCTCTTTCCCTCTCCCATCGCCTACTTTATCTCCCCCATCCCCTACTCTCTCTTTCCTCTCCCATCCTCTACTCTCTGACACTCTCACACTCTCTCCCATCCCCTACTTTCTCTCTTTCAAAGATACACACACTCTTATCCTCCCACTCTTCCTCTCTCCCATCCCCTACTCTCTACATCTGTCACACACACTCCCATTCCCCCCATCTCTCTCTCTCTCCCTCTCCCTCTCCCACTCCCTCTCCCACCGCCTACTTCCTCTCCCCCATCCCCTACTCTCTCTCTCCTCTCCCATCCTGTACTCTCTCACACTCTCTCCCATCCCCTACTCTGTCTCTCTTACACACACACACACACACACTCCCATCCCCCTCTCTCTTTCCCTCTCCCATAGCCTACTTTCTCTCCTCCATCATTGTACTCTCTCTCTACCACTCCTACTCTCACACTCTCACACTCTCTCCCATCCCCTACTCTCTCTCTTTCAGAGATACATAGACTCTTATCTCCCCACTCTTCTTCTCTCCCATTACCTACTCTCTACATTTGTCACACACACTCCCATTCCCCCTATCTCTTTTCCTCTCCCTCTCCCACTCCCTCTCCTACTGCCTACTCTCTCTCTCTCTCTCTCTCTCTCTCTCTCTCTCTCCCACCCCTTACTACCACTCTCTCTCCCCCATCCCCTACTCTCTCTCACGCTATCCCATCTCGTAATCTCACTCTCTCTCTACCATCCTGTACGAGCTCTCTTTACCACCACCTACTCTCTCTCACACTCTCACACTGTCTCCCATCCCCTACTCTATCTCTCTTACATGCACACTCCCATCCTCCCTCTCTCTCTCCTCTCCCATTCCCTACTCTCTAGATTTGTCACACACTCCCATCCCCCCTCTCTCTCCCTCTCCCACTCCCTCTTGCACCACCTACTCTCTCTCTCTCTCTCTCTCTCTCGCCCCCATCCCGTACGAGCTCTCTCTGCCACCTCCTACTTTCTTTCAAACTCTCACACTCTCTCCCATCCCTTACTCTATCTCTCTTATAAATAAATACACATTCCCATTCCCCCCCCCCTCTCTCTCTCGTATTCCTTGTCCCACTACCTACTCTCTCTCGTCCCCTACTATATCTCTCTTACACACTTCCATTCCACCTCTCTCTCCCTCCCACTGCCTACTATCTCTCTCTATCAAGCTCTCTCCCCCTCTCTCCCATCCCTTTTCCATTGCCTACTCTCTCTATCTCTCTCTCCCTTCTCTCATTCTCTACTCTCTCTCTCCTTCACACACACACACACACCCATCCCCCCTCTCTCCTCTTCATTCCCCTACTTTTTCTCTCACTCACTCTCCCTCTCCCACTCCCTCTCCCATTTCCTTCTCTCTCTCTCTCTCTCTCTCTCTCTCTCTCTCTCTCTCTCTCTCTCTCTACTCTCTCTTACATTTTCACACTCTCTCCTATCCCCTACTCTCTCTCTCTTTCTCTCTTACACACATTTCTATCCCCCCTTTCTCTCCCTCTCCCACTCCTTCTCCCATTGCCTACTCTCTCTTCCATCCCCTACTCTCTCTCAAGCTACTTTGTATTCCCCCTCTCCCATTCCATACTCTCTCTTTTTCACACAAATGCACTCCCATCATCCTCTCTCTCACTCTTCCTCTCCCATCACCTAATATCTCTCTCCCCCATCCCCTACTCTTAATCTCTCTCTCCCAACCTGTACTCTCTCACACTTCCTCTCTCTCCCATCCCCTACTTTCAATCTCTTTCCCCCATCCCACACACTCTCTTTTCTACCCCTACTCTCTCTCTCTCACACTTCCTCTCTCTCGCATCTTGTACTCTCTCTCCCATCCTATACTCTCTTTGCCACCCCTACTCTTTCTCACTTTCTCTCTCCCCTCTCCCATCCCCTACTTTCTCTCCATCTCTCTCTCACACACATGGCCATTCCTTTATCCCCCCTAGTTCTCTTATGCAATTTAGGTCTTAATAGTGCATGCGCACTATAGTGCGTGCACCCTATAGCGCGCATGCGCTACTGAGAAATCATGTTTTAGATAGCATGTGTATGCTATAGGGTGCACACACTATTGAAAGCTTATTTAAACTCAAGCCCAAGGCTTGGTTTTGCCTTGGAGATCCAACCCAAAGGTTTGGAGTTTATGAACAGGTTTGAGACCTATTTTCCATCAAACATACCAAAAATGATTGTTTTTTCTTGTGTGCTCCCCTTCAAGATTCCTCGTGGTTGGGTATCGATAAGATTAGGTTACATAGCATTATAGGTCTCTGTGTTAGCTATCTAACCATATAATTTATTTTTAATTTGAACTATTTCAAACCTTTCATCTATAATTTCTTTTGAATGTATGTTCAATTTTTGTCAAAAATCACCATGTACTAATTGGGCTATAGATTTTAGCTCGTTCATTGAATTTTGCAACAACTAAGTTTTTCAGAAACTAGACTCCATTCTACACACTTTGAAAAAAAAAAAAGTTTTGATTTTAGATTAGTTTTCAATTATTTCTAGGGGGAGCACATAGATATTTCACATTTTTGGGATGTGTCTAGTTAAAAAATTCATTTAAAAAAAATACACATTATAAAATTACCTAAAAAATCTGGGACAAACTACATAGTGTTAAGTAACTTTTGACCAGAGCGATTAAAGAATTTCAAAAATAAAGTTAAAATTTTAGGGGGACCACACTTTGTGCTGTGTTATGTTTTTTTGGAATAAACTGTACCACTTTTTATGGCCCCCTCTTTTGAGGACCTAAAACTAAACTATTTTGAAAAAAAATAAGTAGTTTAGAAACCAGATTCAAAGGACTACGACTTTTATTTTTGTTATATCTTAAAATTTTGAGCGTAACTATCTTCAAATTCTTGTTGAAGTTCAAAATTTGCAGATTTCAAGAAAAAGGTGTCCACTTATACCCCCCTTTTGGCACCACAACTTGGTGTACTTACCCTACACACACACACACACACACACACACACACACACTACAAGGTTGCACTAGATTAGACAAGTAGTCAAAGTCAATGGATGAATCCATCCATACCAATTTTAGTTCTTGTGGGGGACAATAGGTGTCAATTGAATGCAAAATACATATATCTCATTTGTCCACCCATTCAGTCGACTCACACTCATCCCAATTTTTCTTTGCACATGATGGATAAAAAAATGCCATTTTTTCATTTGTGGATACTCCATGAACCAGTGTTAGAGCTTCTAAAAGAGTGCAACTCATTTGATCCTATCAGTGTGGAACAATCCTCATATAGTGCAATGTTAGTATTATCTATAGACTCACCTTCCTTACCTAGACCCATTGTAGCATTCCACCATTGGATGATGGATTTTGCATCTATCAATGTCACTCCATCTTTGTACTTTAATCCTTCACGAGATAAGGCTCTTTTGATGCATGCACCTACACCATTCTGCTCTCCTTTTCCATGACCAACCTCTTGAAATTCCACATATAATGAATTCTAGACAATCTGTGCATCCTACTCAACCAATAGAACATCCATGCATTCTTGAATTGAGATGTGCAATTATCTAACCAAATAATGAGCTGGCAATATGCTATACCCACGTTAGCCAAATCACCATAAAATAGTTTAAAACAACCATATACAAACTTCGTAGAATGTGGTTGATCATTACCAATGTAAAAATAGTACTCCCTTAATATCTTCCTATCATCCTCTGTACTTGTAGGTGAATGTATGAATGTTATGTTAACAAATATGGAAACCTATTGAGAAGTATAATACTTTTCTTACACCTTATTTTGTGGATGTAGTGTGTAGTTCTCTGTGAAGTCTACAACTAAAAAAATGGTATTGAGTGGAAGTGTATCCTTGCACAACATGAATTGCAAATCCAACCATGGAGCTCTATGTGTATTTCTTTCATATTCATAAATAATCTTTTTACAAAATACTCTTCATTAACTCATACGTTGGAATCTTTTTAATGACTAAATCACATCTTTTACCTTGTTTCCCATCTTTTAGAGAATATGTCACTATCTTATATTTTCTGTAATCTACTATTTGACTCCCAATTGCATGTGTATTATCCATATGTTCACAAGTTGATAAAAGTTTCTAAGAACCACAAATTAAGCATGTACCATCCGAGCATGACAACTTTTAAAAATTTTGACTATCCCCTATTCCACATAAAATATTGAATATGAATTTCCTTGAAGATCTAGGTGGCTATGTCACAATCCTACAAAACAAACTTTAAGAAATCTCTCCCAAAAAAAGAGCCTAAAATGTTGGCAAATCCAACATTTTGTGGCTAGGAAAATTTTAATGTCGAGGGTGATTTTTTTGTTCCATATAAGAAAATAAAATATTATATGTTGGTGATTTTTTTCTTTCCCTAGCAAAAATCATTTTAAATGTGGCGAATTAATATTTTTTCTTGCTGGCATATAAATAAATGATGACTATTTTTTCCTTTGCCAAAAATGAATTAATAATATTAGAGGTGAATTACTTGTTTTGTAGGAAAATGAAAAATAATGGTCTTGGCTAATCTTTTAGTGGTAAACTGAAAAATTGTTTAATCTAAAAGCAAATTTGCATGTGTATTGGCTAGTGACTATATTGACTACTGAGTAGTCACTTCAAGTTTCAACTTGTGAACTATCTTAGATCTATTATTAATAATCTTGTAACATCGTTACATTAGTGTCGCTATTACCAAGTCAGCTACTATCACTTTCCTATTGTTAATAGTAAATACAATAGTTTTATTAGTCGTTGATTAATTAGAGATCAACGATAAAAGATGCATTTCAGGACCACTCACTTGAAAAGACTTGGAGTCGCATGAACTTTTGCATAGTAATCTCTGACTGGAATTTACTCAATGTCAGGAACTTTCAATTGTCCGACATTAATGCAAGTAAATTTTGGCATTTCACACACTTGAAAATTAATAGGAATACGAAAAATATATATGAAAGATCGTGAACACCAAATAATTTAATGCAACTACCATTAAATAGCCTCTTCAATTCCTCTTTCATTATCATTTCTCAAATTCTTCAATTTGAATTTGGTTTTTGGAGTCTCTTGAATCTTAGTCATGGATATGTCAATTCCCCTGAAATGCACTACAATGGCTCTACAAAAGCCTTTTTTGGGCAGGATTTTTGATGATGTCCTTGCCATGGTTTGCAAGCCAGATGCCCAAAATTCTTTTATCTTCCATGCTATATTCATGGTCCTTGGCCATGAATTCTTAAAAAATGATAAGAGGTACTGTGTGTCCATGAATATTAACTCCCACCTCCTCACGTCTCTTCTCGACCTTGGAGGTAGTCAAATAGACATTTTAATGCTTATACATAATGTTTTTAAGGAAGCGTCTTTAGAAGATGATGTCAAAATTCTTGTATTGGCCAAGCAAGTACTAGGGCTGGTCATTGGCATCCCTTTTGTAGATGTAGTAGACAAGTGTTGGGAGGAAGGCATAGGGTGCATTATACATAAGCATCCTTTCTTGCTTGGCATGAACGAACAACAATTGACTCGCCATCAAAAGTGAGCACGACTCAAAAGGGATTTTCTACAGAAGTGGTTGTTGTTGGACGACATCAGCGAAACTGACTTCACATGGCTAGATGAGTTTAGCGACATCATCTTCTCCAATAGATTCCTCGTGGAGGGACTTGAAGACCTTTCTGATTGAAGGCTTCAAGCCCTTGGCCCCTTAGCTTGCTGATGCTTCCAGCCTCCCTGGTTCCCTGTTTCCTAAATCCTTAGTCCTTTTTCCTTAACCTTTGTGGCATTGTCCTAGGGCAAAAGAATGTTTTTAAGATATCTATTTTTTCTTTGGATTGGGCCTTTCCCTTTAATGTAAATTACGAAATAGTAAAACAAGGCTGATTTAATCAGCTATTTTGAATATTTATGCTTTGTGCAAATTACAATGTACATTCTAAAATATTATCAATGAAAACAATAGTTTTTGGCTTCTCAAATCGTTGTTCCAACTTCATGTTAGTCTATGACTTTGTTTTTGGCATCTCGATTCTCAATGCATCGTTGAAATGTTAGTCTGCGACTTTTTTAAAAATAATTAACTGTTAATAGTTATAAAGTTAGAACCTAGAAACAAAAAAAGGGTTTCAACAATCCCTTTATGGTTTCATATAATATATTTGATTAACGATTTATAGTAAAAAATTATTCAATTGAAAATAATCCAATTAAATGTTTTGTATTTCTAAAACTATTTTTCTTTAATTTGATTGGTTAAAACAAATGGAGCGATAAGAGCAGATTGCAAGGAAAACTAAAGATTATAATCTTAACAAAGTTAAATAAAATTTTGATAATTTGTGTCAATTGTTTATTTCATACCTATCTTGTCACCTACCTTTTTTTTATTATGAAATATTTTAAATGATGATTCATGAAGAATAGTTTATAAACAATTATCACAATTTTCAATATATGTTAATAATTTATAGATAATTAAACTATATTACATTTTAATTTTGAAACTAAATAATAAATATGAATCAAAACATAGCATTTGTAGTTATATTTTTTAATTTTAATTATTTTATTTAAATTAAACTATTGTCATTATTATTTCATATCTTACACCAATTTATTTTATAAAATTCAACATATCTTCATTGAATTTTTCATATCTTCATTGACAATAAAAAGTTTAAACTTTATGATAGAAAAGAAATCATTTCTATAATAGAAAATAAAATCCTTTATTTATATTATATCATAACTATTATAATAATTAGTTAGTAAAAAATTTAAAACATTTTCTTTACAAAAATTAAATAATTTTAAGTAAATATAAAGTTACCTAATAACAAATGTAAAATCTTATAAACAAATAAATTTCACTTTTAAAAGTAAATAAGATAATAAGTGTAAACTAAAATATAAGATCTAATATATAATTTAAGTTAAAGTAATTGTCACCCACATTAAAATTTTCTCAATAACTAAAATTTATGATAAGAAACAATTATTTCTAATGTCTTTAGTTTTGCATTTAAATATAAACTTAATAAAAGAGAATAAAAGAGTTTTTTTTACTTACTAATTTTAACACCAACAACAATAAAAATACATAAATATTACTAAATCTATTGTTATTTATCTAATAGATAATCCATCTTCTTAAATATGGTTTATCTTCCAACTTTCAAAATCGTATAGATAACACAAGAGCATAACAAGAATCGTTTGCATAAATAATTTATAGTGTCTCAAGCTTCACCTATTTTTAAAATCAAAGCAATAAATCCAGCCAAAAATCTAAAACACATGCATCTTATAATAAGAAACACTAAAACAGATACCATCTTGAAGCACACAAATTTTTTTCTTCTAAATCAAATCTCATGTATGACTTGAAGTCTAATTTTCAGAAACTTACACCAGCAAAAAATTCAATTAATTGTAATCTTAAATGACTTCTCAATTTTAATCAAATGACATGTGAAATATTCGTCAAAAGTTCCTAGGATCCTTTATTATACGTCTCTTTTTACATAATTAGGGTCTGTTTGGCAATAGGAATATAAAAATAGGAATAGGAATACTTATTCTTAAATAGAAAATGGGGTTACATATTCCTATTCTTGTTTGGTTCACCCAAAATTTGATGTGGAATTCATAGACTCAAAAATTTATGTTTTCTAAAATTAAAAAAATTAGAATAGGAATAGAATACCAGACCTAGAGAGTGGCCAATGCCCAATTTTTTTTAGGGGTAGCCAATGAATGAATTGTGAGCTGGAGGAGTGAAGGAAGAGTGGGAAAGATATATACATGTCGATATGACATCTAACCAGCATGCCCATCACTATATTGATTAAATCTAAACACAGAGTAATATTAACTCAACAATTTATGTTTTCTAAAATTAAAAAAATTCGAATAGAAATAGAATACCAGATCTAGGGAGTGGCCTACGGCCCAGTTTTCTTTTTGATAGCCAATGAATGAATTGTAAGCAGGAGGAGTGGAGGGAGAAAAGATATATACATGTCGATATGACATCTAACCAGCATGCCCGTCACTTTATTGATTAAATCTAAATAGAGAGTAGGATTAACCGCAATTTTAGACAAAGCTCACTTCTTCACCTAATCTATCATGTTTTTTTTCCATTGCGCGTATCTACTACTGAAGTACAGTTCAAACGAGAACCTGACCTATGAGATTCGCTATCAACTACTTGTGACTTTGTAAAAGCATCTACTGCAATTAATTAGGAGCTTACATATGACTACAATATCCAAGGTCAATTTTTCAACGATTTAAAATAGAAGAAACTTGGACATGATAGAAGCTTAAATCCATGAATATTTGAGAGCAGATGACTGTAACGTTGATATATGCACATTTTTACGTGAATGATTGGAATAACGAGACGACAACAAATTACAGGTCATATAAATCAGATAAATGAACAGAGCTACAAGAAAATGAGTCGGATTTATGCAATGTTGAGAATCAGCTGTACAGTCGACCACAAACGTACATATATAACTAAGATTTAAGCTTGGTGGTCACAACTGACAGTGTGAAATGGGGTGAAGAGGAAACGCGTATAGATGGGAGGCGCGGCCTTGTGGGAAAGCGGGATCTTTGGCTACCCATTCCCACCTTTTTGTTACCATGTTAAACGCCAGTGCTCTCGGACTGAGCTGAGTGATTATGCACACCCACTCACCCACCCCACAACATATCAATCTCTGCCTCATATTGTACTCAGAAGAAGCCATGAATTCTAACTCCATATCCTCACCCATTTCTTCCAATAACACCCATTTATGTAACCCCTCTTCTTTCTTTGATTCGCCCTTCTTTTTCACGAGTTGCCATATCTCAACTTTACTGTATTTACCACTCTCTCTTCTCTTCCTCATAATTACCATTAACAAAACTCCTCTGCATCCCACAAGGCAAGGCGAGGACACGTCATTACATCTTACAGGCATTTCTGCTTCCAACTCTTCCCACACATCTCTCTTCTCATCGAAAGTAACAACGCCACAAGGCATCTCTACAATGCAATAAAATAGATTGTTTACCCAGACCCCTGCATCCACCCCAAATTTGGCTTCAGCCATTGTTTGCCCTGACATTTTTCAAATTTGAGTCTTGGAATCATATAATTCTGTCAGCAATCCTCCAAAATTGTTCACAGCGCGGTCCTCCTCTCCCACTACCATGATCTTGTACGTCCCCTCTTTGACAAGATTCAAGCTCACTTTGTGTATGAACCGAATCTTATTCATGGGCGGCAGATTTTTGACTAACTTTCTGACGGGATCACAAATGCTCAACGCCCTGCAATCTGCCACTAAATTCCCCAGACAAACCAAATTCCCGCTAGCGCTAACGATACTCTGTCTGTGGAAAGGAGGATTCCGAATCTTGTGCCACCGTTTTAGTGAAAAGTCGAAGGCGCATGAAAACATCCCAGAGGTGCAGAGGAGGAGCCATGGATTCCCCTGTTCCGTTCTTTGCAGATAACTATTTGAAGATAAAAATTGCCTCCATTCTTTGCACACGCTTTTGAACTGCATAGCAGTTGCCAGGGGCAAGAAAAGCAGTACCATTTGTAGGACATCATTGGGAAGATTTTTCCACAGATCAGAATCCATATTTACTTCTTCAGGTGCCTCATTCTGCATTCTTATTATGATTCATTCTGTGGACTATGTGCAGAAGAAGACGATAGAATTCGAGTTGGATTTTGCTACGAATTTCTCGAACGTGCATGCACTTTCTTATTAAAATAGAAGGAACAAAATCCCTCGTGGAATATACCGTGAACACGGCATGAATGTTGATGTGGTGAATATTTCTACCTTGGGGAGCGTGACAACCAATTAGAAATAGTGAAGACCAGAAGAAGCACGCAGCTCTTTTTTATTTAAACGAGTTTTTGAAGGGATGTGTGGTATAGTTTCCTGTCCAAACCTTACCGTTAACTACCAACACTTCCAATGTTGCTGTGTGTTTAAATTTATATTTATTTATTTATTTAACAATTAGAGCTGGACGGCGGCGGACCAAGGTAGTTTGTCGTGTACACAGAAATTATGCGCAAGTTGTTTTCAGCTTTTCCATGGCGGCCTCAAGTAAAAGATTCCGATTCCAGATTTTTGTGCTTACCCCTTGTTTAACACCATTTGTACGAAAATACCTCGTTTAATTAATTGAAAATTAAGTTTTCCCTTCACTAATAATTAATAAAAACAAAAGGTCTCAATCAAAAATCAAATCTTCCATTTTTAAATTAATTAATAATAAGCACGTGAACAGATAATATGCTAGATTTTCATGTTAAGTACAATGTACATGTAGCTTCTTAATAATGACAATAAAAGGGACGGGGCTATCCTCCAAACCTATGACTAAAATAAAAAAATTGAAAATATGGATTTGTTGAAATTTTCAATATTTGTTCTTCATGATATGTATGTTTTGTATTCGAAAACAACAAAAAATTTGAGAAAGCATTTTCCGAGATTTGAAGATAAAAAAATTATTGACTTTTGGTGCATTTTGTTTGGAGCATAGCCAACGCCCAATAAAAAGCACTAGCCATTTATGATCATATACAACTTGAGATTTCTATAGCAATAATATATATTAGTAATTGCACATCGGCAAGGTGCAATGGATACGCCGATAAAAAGATATATCTAGGAAATATTTTAAAAGGTAGGGAAAAAAGTTGGAATTTTTTAAATTTATATAAGAAAATAACCAATGTAAATCTTATAGTCTGATAACTCTTGATGGTAGTGGTACATAGCAAGTTAATAGTTTTTGCATTCTGAATTGAACAATTCACAAAATGTTCTATATTCATGAACAAATAATAGATGATTGAAGACCTCTTTGACCATTTGTTCATGACTTTTTGAATCTTAACACACATTAACAATTATCAAATGGAATGTAACTTAGAATATAGCCATTTGATAACCATGAATTCTTTCAAAATTGGTGATGTTAGATGAACGTTTTATAGACACCTAGTAATCTAATGGAATGTATAAATCATGTCAAAGATGCCAATACATAATTTTAATTTAATATATCATTTACTCAACAATTTACAAAAAAAATTCACTTCTAGAATAGCTAAAAATTGCATAAGGCAATTACCGATCAATTAATTAGTATAAGTTGCAATAATTGAATTGCTCATGCAAATGAAAATTTCACACAACTCTTTCAAACAAGATACAAATCTCGAATACAATGCATTGTACTCTATATAGAAAAATACAAAATTTATATAATAAAACATGAAAGTGCACCAATAATCTACATGACTTAGTGCAAAGTTATCAAGCTCTCTTTTTTGGGGTTGTTTTAGACTCCTTGTCAAAAAGTGTATTTATATGGCATAATATTTGATGATGTGCTATTGAAACCTTAGGTATAAGTAAGAGACTTTCCATGTAAGTAGTAATAAATTATGTGTGATTTGAAATTCTCACATAGGATTAGGAGAAGTGTGAAGTTAGAGTACTCAACTACAACATTATTTCCCCTAGTGTTGGGGGGGACAGTGGGGAGGGGTGGGAGAGTGAGCTTAGCTACAAATTTATTGGTTGTGGTTGTGGTTGTACGAGAGTGTGTGCTTCTACTAGGATGTCCTGGGCTAAAAGTCATTTTTGTGAAGGATGATAGGAAGAACAATATCTTTTTGAATTATATTCTCTTAAAAAGTACATATGAAGAATTGCACCTAAATAATGGAAGTTGTATTAATGGGCTTAATCAACTATTTAGAGTTGCCACTAAATTATCAACCAAATACTCCCTAGGGGAAGAATGTGTAATCCTAATTAATCATACTTAGAACCATACAAAATTATTGGTTATTAACACAATGGCTAAAAAGATTAAAATGTCAAAATAAGCATACATTGTAATTAGTCATACACAATCTTTTATTAAAGAATGAATTTAAAACGAAATCTTCTTCACAATTCCCACTTAAATCATATAGTTGGTGTTATATATTATGCATTCTTATTTTGAGTACATCCTACAAAACACACAACACACAACTTTGACATTAAAAAATATCAAAATGTTAGTCATATGGCTTGTAGATTGCAATAGAGGCTTGATCAAAGAGTATGGTAGATCATAAACTCGATGTTATACACAATAGATGTTACCAACATCCAAGATTCAAAGGGTGTTAAGGTTTGGCTAGTAACTTTCAATGCATCAAATTAACACCTCCATGACCTTTGTTTAAAAATTCCTTGAATATTATGCATGCTTTTAAGCTAGATGGTACCTCTATTCATTGTTGAAATCTTATAAGATATTAAAATCAAAGTATATTATCAATATATAGCCCCACCGAATGTAGAGCCACCTGACACATTTTATCTAGTGTTAAAGAAATTAGTCTTACCATGGTCCTTATTTTCCATTGTACATTTCCTATCTTCTGTTTAATTAAGGGATTATATTGACACACAAAGCCAAAGACGATTATGAAGTTGTAATGCATGAAACATGGAACACTATTGTAAACCCTAATATGTAAGAGGGTAAAAGCACAAACCCGTGTCACCTTTTATAAAGGAGAAGTGATATCAGAATTTAAAGTCTTCAACTTTAACGAAATAAAAGTGGCATTTGTGCTTAGAATTTGAAGATGATGTAAAATAATGAAATGTGTAAAATTGGATGAAGTTTATGTAGACCTATAATTTTTTTTAAAAAAATTGAGTGAAAATTTTATTTATTTTTGAATTTTTAAAGTGTATTTTTTAATTTTTTAAAAATACAAAAAATATAGAGTTTTTTTCCCGTCAAACAAATATATGCAAATGTTCATATTTTGGTTTGATTTTGGAATATGTCAGAGTTAACATGTATACCTGGTGCACCAAAAAAGAAAAATTGAAATTCGGCTAATATTTTTGAAGTTATAACTAGTCAAAGTCAAAGTTATCAGAAATAGATAGTTTTTTTCTCTCGTCAAACTTTTTCCATCAAATCTACATATTTTTAAAAAAAAATTACATATTCTTGAAGAAGACTCTCTCCTCTAGTGCACCATAAAAAAAATTTAATTTTTTAACATGATTTACTATTTTTTTCTTATTTTTGAATAGACATCTTCCTGAATCTTAAGATACCTACTTGTAATATTTTCAAATTATAACATATTATTCATAATCAAAACTTTAAAAAAATTATACAATCATAATTGTGACTCCGAGAACTACAAAAGTATATTTTTAGTTTTAAAAAATACTTCAATTTTGTAGGTCAAATTGGCCTTCAAAGTGAGATGTTTACAGAAGTTCTAATTTTTGCTTGTTTGGCTGCCACATAGGCTGCCACATAGACTGTTTCGACCGGAACCGTTTCGGCCGTAACTATTTCGGCCGAAACACCTGTCAGCAGGAGAAACCACTAGCGGTTAATGTGACTATTTGATATAAAAAAATATTGTTTTCCCTTTTTAAAAAAAATTAAATATACAAGGACAATGAAAATTGGAAGAAGATTTGCAAAAAACAATTAATTTTGAAACAATTTTCAACAACTGTTTTGCGGATTTAATCAATATTGCAAAGGATCGAATATTTTGAAGGTGCTTTTTTTCTCTTCTAATTATTTTTATTTTTATGTATTATATATTGAACCATTAGCTAATATTTAGTGAAATCTAAATTTTTTTTTTTTTTTTTTTCTATAGATTGAAATATTCAATGGGTAGTAAAAGGAAAAGATCAAGGAAATATGATAGAAAAAGAGATGAAAAAATGAAAGGCCATACAAAACATGCTCAAAACCAACCTACTGAAATTCCTGAACATGATGAGATTCATGAAGAAAATGAAAGTAATGAAGAGGAAGAAATTGGCAGTTCTATTGATAGAGACAAATTAGAAAGCATAAAAAATTTGATGGATTTGGATGAAGAACTACTTTTTAACCAAATTCCATCTAAAGATATGATAAATGATAACACTATTAGAAAGCATTTTTAGAACATGTGGGATGAATATTTCAAGGATAAAAGTATATTTGGACAGGCACAATTATTTGTCAAGTTATTTAGGAGAAAAGATATGAGACCTGTTTTAGAGTTGTTGGGTGTTGATAATAGGAAAAGCCATGCCCATAATATTAATAAAACAATAGTTGAAAATTTGCAAAATTCTTATAACAAAATTGACAACACAACTCGAGGAGGTGATTTGAGTAATGCACGTAGAGCATTGATGACTACTATATCTAGTAGAAAATTGACACATAGAAAACATGTACATGCAATTTTTGATGTACTACATATATCTAGAAGAACTGTCCAGAGATACATCAAGAGGAGAAATATGCTAGATGATAACATTGAGAATAACTAGGTGAATATTTGTAGGGTTCCTCGAAAAGACAGAATTTTTGAAGAAGTAAAAAGACAAGTTATTGAATTTTGGACCACACATTCTCGTGTTTCTTCCAACAGGCGTGATACTATACAAATTAAAGATCAAGAAATAGGGGCCACAATTGAACATCCAAAACATTTCATAGATATAACTCAAAGTGAACTTTTTGAAGCATTCAAACAAGAATTTTCAAATGTCAAAATATGTCAGAGAATGTTTGAGAGTTTACGTCCTTCCTTTGTACGCATAAATAAGATGCGAGAAACTTGTTGTTGTAGAAATCATGTTGAATTTGGTCTACACTTGCAATCATTTAAAAAAGTTATGGCAATACTTGATCCTAATTTGGTCATCCCTAGCAGTACAACACAATTTGTGAGGTCCATATTATGTGATAAATTAGAAGATTCAGATGAATTCAAAGGGCAATGCATAAAAAATTAGTGTGAAGATTGTGCAGATTTACACAAATTTTTTAAAATTCTACAAGTTGAGAATATTAATGAATCCACACCAGTTTCGTGGATGAGATATGAATATGAGACATACCAAAATAATAGAGGGGATGAATCCAGAAAGGTTGTATTGAAGGAGAGTGAATTGCATTATGATGAGTTCATGGCCAAGTTCTGTCCATTGATATATCCACATATCCAACATTGTCATGGTGCACGATGGCAAGCTAAACAGTTTCGTGATTCCAAAAATTGTTTTCCACCTGGTTGTATACTTTCAGATGTAGATTTTTCTGAGAATTATACATTTGTACCTCATACAAAGCTCCAAAGCCAATATTATCATTCTGAACAAGTTGCAATATTTGTGCAAGTGACCTATAGACATGCACAATTTGAGGTGGATCAGATAGAAAGATTGGATGAAAATGAACGCATCGTCATCAAAGAGGTTCATTTCTATATTAGTGATGATAAAGTTCATGATAGGAGTTATGTGGCTCATTGTTTTGCAATGTTCTCTGAAGATCTCAGAAATCGTGGAATAAATGTTTCAGAGCACTGGATTTGGTCTTATGGATGTGCAGGTTAGTATACACGAAATAGTTACACATTTATTTAACTTTATTTTAACTTGTATTTATTTGGACATGTCTATTTCTATTTGATATATGTACTTGGATAATTGTAGATACTTATCATGTTTCACGTTCACAGGACAATTCAAATCTGCAAAAGCATTTAATTGGTTAGCAATGCAACATGCTAGAACCAATGTTAAGTTTTTATGGAATTTCTTTGAAAGTGGACACGAAAAAGGGGAGCATGATGGAGCAGGAGCATGTATAAAACGTGTGCTTCCACAACATGAACTTGTAGGTAAATATATGCATTTTTTAAATGTACATGTTTAATACTCTAATAGCATATATTTTAAATTTTATATATACATGCATATTTTATGTACATACAGGGAATAGGATAGAGAGCGCAAATCAAATTGTTGAATGGTGCAAAGTTCATTTTGCTACTCGAGATACTGAATACAATAAGCGTTACTTTTGGGAGGTGAAAGGTGAACTAAGTTATATTTATTTTTAATGTCTTTTTCAAATCAAGTTGAGTTTTTAATTAAATATTTATTTTGAAATATGACAATTAGTTTTTGTATTTGTAACAGATATAGATCGATCTAATCCTTACAATTGTCAAACGATTCCTGGAATTAGAAGTTTACATCAAGTGATGACTACAGGAAACCATAAACCTCTAGTACTTAAAGTAAGAGAGAAAACATGTTTTTGTGATGACTGCATTAAGGACAATGTAGTGAGTGCATGTGAAAATATTGGGAATGGATATGTTTCACATTGGGATTTGAAGGAGATAGTTAGAAAGCCTCCTTTTGAAGATGTTGACATTGACATTGACATTCATGATCCTATATATTCAGCTGATTATGAGCGCATTTCTGATTTAGTTGTGGTAGGTTTGTGTGCATATATACATATATATAAATTAATATACATGTACATTTGTTTTAAAATTAATTTATATTTATCTTTTTATATACATGCAGGAGATATTTTTTCAGTTCAAGCCTTACCAGGTAATGCGGAAAATGTGGACTATTATCTTTTAAGATGCACAAAAGCAAAACACAAGTTGCTAGAAGGAACTATAGATGTTGATGAACAGTCATATCCAATTGGACCAGTTGTTATTGAAGGAACATATTATCAACAAACAAGGGTAATTGGTAGTGGTATTGAATTTATTGAATACAAGCCTGGAGAAAAGGTTTTACACTACAGTAACCATGTTATAGCAACCAAATTACAATTTGAAGTAGTACAAAGAAAAGGACGTCGTGGAAATCAAAAGTGGAAATTGCCAATTGAAGAACATGAAAAACTTCTAGAGATAATAAAAAGTAGAGAGGATCCTAACAATACATTGTTTGTGGAGCTCTAGTTGAGTTATGCCTATATAGCTCTTATACTTTCATATTTAATATTGATAGGATATTTGTTTTATAAATTTTTGTACATTGGATCATTTATCTTGCATATGCAAAATTAGACATGTATTGTTATTTTTATTTAAATTCGACATGGATATCTCATTTAAGACCAGGTCTCTTAGGACCTCCCCTTAAGACAACCTTTTTAGTATTTGTATGTATTTGTATGTACATATAATCTTTATATGTTCTTATATGATACATTCTTTATGTTTGTATATAATTGTTATGTTCTTACATGTATATGTTATATGAACTATGTTATATATTACATGTACATTATGTTTTATTAATTAAATGCTGTTAATTATAGTTAATTAAGAATGTATGTCATTAAATAAAGTTAATTAAGTCATTAAATATAGTTAATTATTAAGACATTAAACATAATTAGATTAAATATAGTTAATTTAAAGGTTAAATATAGTTAATTATAGTTAATTAAGGCATGTCATTAAATAGAGTTAATTATTAAGACATTAAATATAATTAGATTAAATATAGTTAATTTAAAGGTTAAATATAGTTAATTATAGTTAATTAAGGCATGTCATTAAATAGAGTTAATTAAGTCATTAAATATAGTTAATTATACAGTTAATTAAGACATGTCATTAAATATATGTTATATTGTTATGTACATCGACCATTAAAATTATATAGTTAATTACACTTAGATTAAGGCATTAAGATGAATAACTATACATATACATGTAAACTTGAATATTGAAAATATGAATAACATATAGAAACATGTGCACAACACATACATAAGTTACATAAAGGATGAAGACATCAAAAGATCAATAAAATAGATGTCTACATTAAAAGATCAATAACATACATGTGCATATATCTGGAGAATATAATGTACCCATATCAAATGTATAAAAATAGATCATGTAGATCAAATGTCTGGAAATAACATATATAAAACATCAAAATCTCCATATAAACATGTATCTGGAAATAACATATAAAACATCATTTAGTGTCCATGATATAAACACGTATCTAGAAATAACATATAAAACATCAAAGTGTCCATATAAACCATGTATCTGAAAATAACATATAAGACATCAAAGTGTCTGGATATAAAATGTATGCATATGGAAATAACATATAAAACATCAAATTGTCCATATAAATATGTATCTAGACATAACATGTGTGTAATAAAATAAAAGGCCACATATGATCTAATCAGCTACATCCCCCCTCCTGATCCTGGGCCTTGTCCCCAAAAGGGTCTATCAGCTGCATCTGAACCCTGTGTCAAATGATAACAAGTGAACCATTTAATTATGTGTACAGACAAATTATATCAAGATCTACATGTATATATATAAAAATTGTAACATACCTGGGACTCACGACATGTAGGATCTGTCGGTGTCTGCAGATCAGCAAAACGTGACATACTATCACTCAAACCCTATAACACATACACAAACACACACATATACATTAATTTAAACATATAGACATATTATTTACTATAATAAAAATAAATCTAAACATATAGAGATATTTACCGTAGCATTATGTAATGCTTTGCCAATCTGACTGATATTTGAATCATGTAATGAAAAATAGTATCAGCATCCAAATCAATAGTGCGGCCCTGATCTGAAAGCATGGAAGTAAATAGACCAGGCTGTATGGTGCCACTGAGATCCTGAGTGGGGGGGGGGGGGGGGGGGTGTTGTAGGGTCCTGAGTAGCTGGGGTTGGTGCTGTAGCCTGGGCCTGTGTAGTAGTAGGAGTAGTAGAAGGTGCAGGAATGTCCTCTTGCCTTTGTGAATCCTTTGGGACTGTTGTACGTGACAAAATATGTCTAATCTGAGAGCTCATGTCACAAAGTGGAATCCCTGAGAGTGTAGATAATGCTCGATATGCATCTAAAAGATCAGATGCTAAATATGATGCCAAATGATGCAATGCATCCACCTCTAAGACTGCAGAAATGTCTACAAGAGAAGGTATGTCTGCAACTCCATAATCATCATCAACAGGTGTGCTAGATGATGTAGCTGTGGGAGCGGTACCTCGAGACTGTAGCATATATTGACTACATCGATCAGAAGAAATCTTGTGTAACTGTGTGGCGACGGTGGTGATGCTCAAAAAAATCTATGTCCTAATTGTGTCATCAGGAACACTCTCCCCTGCAATAGCCATCTGTGGACCTCTCAGCATAACCAAAAGTTTTGGACCCACCATTTCCCATTTGTTAACGGGTGCAGGAGTGTCTGCGGGTCTAAATTTGTCAGAAAGTCTCCCCTGACCCTGCCCAACATGCCCTAGATAATCTGTATAGTCAACATCATAGTGTAAATGAAATTTTGCAAACAATTGTTTGCAGAAATATAGGGGGAACTCATCCTTCTATGGCCATCTATGATGAGTAGCCAACCAACGAGGATACATCAATGGTGCGACGAGTGGATCAGTACACTTCACCGCAGAGTAGCCTCTGACTCTGTGACGATCTGCATAAGATGGAAACATGGTTTTCACCATGCCGGTGGAAACCTCAGTGTCAATCTGTGTGTACTTCATAGTGCCAGTGACACTGTGAGATAAAGAAGAATAAAATGTCTCAATGCTCATATCATCAAAAGTTTTGTATGATTCAACTGTCTGAATCATACGAAATAACTCCTCTCGCATCGCTATGACCTTCTCCCTATTAGGGAGGGTGGTAGAAGAGGAAAATGAGGTATCCAAAACCTGCATAGCACGACATAATCTCGCAACTGTATCTCTAAATAATTGCTGTCTATCATGGGTGGAGGAGGTCGATCTACGTGTTGTACCAGACTCAGCACTCTGACCCCCACCATGAACACTAACATCCCTTGAGGATGCAGGAGCACGATCCCCAGAACCGGATGCCATAATGTATATATGAAAATAAATATGAGAATATGAATGTGAAGCTACAATCTGAGTGATAAATATCTAGAGATCTGCACATGCATATATATACAAATATAAACATACAAGTCTATTTAAATTAAAATAATTAAAAGTTAAATTAATTTGAAACACATGTACATATAAATACACAACATTAAATGTATGGTGCTAAATTCAATCATGTAACATACATATGTATTTTAAAACAAATTATCTTAGAGACCATATCTAATGTACATTGTAACGTGCTCATGCAAATGTGAAAAATAAATATTCGTACATGTACATGTATATGCAATAAAAATAAAACAAAATTTCTTGATTAAATGATAACTAAGTGTACACATGTACATACATGCAATAAAAATATATAATTCTTGACTAAAATCTAAATTTTGATGTAAATGCTTTGATGATTATGGGGAGTGTAGATGAGAGTTAGGACATAGGGATAGAAAAATTTGTTACTAGATAAGTAAATGAGTTTAGTTAGCAAATGTTAGTTTACAATTTAGAACTCATGACTTAATTTAGTAGTTTGAATTAGAGTTAAGAATGTTAATAAAGTAAATGGGATATAGTTTTATTAAGGTTGATAGTAAGGCCAGTCTATTATGTGCTAGTAAACATATGAATACCTATTACAACCTATAACAGACGTAATGACCTAGTAGGAGTCCCTAGGTCCCCTTAACATATATATGGATAAAAATACCTAGAAATGTATCATGAGGTTGTTATGTGTCATTTGATAATGTAAGAATCATCATTACCTAATAAGACCTATTATATCCTAATAATACATATTAAGACTTATTAGAACCTAAAAAAAATAGTATGACCTATTACGACTCCTATGTCCCCTTAAGACACACATGTATGGATAACGCATTGAAAAATGCAGTTGACATAAGTGATCTTAATGTGTTGTTTGGTAATGTAAGACTCATTATTACCTGACAATGCCTATTATGTGCTAGTAAACATATGAATACCTATTACAACCTATAACAGACATAATGACCTAGTAGGAGTCCCTAAGTCCCCTTAACATATATATGGATAAAAATACCTAGAAATGTATCATGAGGTCGTTATGTGTCATTTGGTAATGTAAGAATCATCATTACCTAATAAGACCTATTATATCCTAATAATACATATTAAGACTTATTAGAACCTATAAAAAATAGTATGACCTATTATGACTCCTATGTCCCCTTAAGACACACATGTATGGATAACGTATTGAAAAATGCAGTTGACATAAGTGATCTTAATGTGTTGTTTGGTAATGTAAGACTCATTATTACCTGACAATACCTATTATGTGCTAGTAAACATATGAATACCTATTACAACCTATAACAGACGTAATGACCTAGTAGGAGTCCCTAGGTCCCCTTAACATATATATGGATAAAAATACCTAGAAATGTATCATGAGGTCGTTATGTGTCATTTGGTAATGTAAGAATCATCATTACCTAATAAGACCTATTATATCCTAATAATACATATTAAGACTTATTAGAACCTATAAAAAATAGTATGACCTATTACGACTCCTATGTCCCCTTAAGACACACATGTATGGATAACGTATTGAAAAACGCAGTTGACATAAGTGATCTTAATGTGTTGTTTGGTAATGTAAGACTCATTATTACCTAACAATAACTAGTTGTTGAAATGAACATCATCAATATCTAAGTGTGGTTCATTCAGTTAGTAGAGGGCCTATGTTATGGTTAGAATGTGGTATGGGTTATGATTGTAGTTAATATAAGGTTATGTTAGAAGGTGCATTTAATGTCAAAATTAATTTCACCATAACATATTATTGTTTCACGTCTAGATCCATCAAGTTATGTTAGAAACTGAATAATGTCCCCTAAAGGTTTGCTACATTTTTTACTAATATTTTTCTACATGTTTACCTCATAACCTAATATTTTTCTATATTTTAACCTAATGTTTTTCCTAATGTTTTTCTAAATTTTAACCTAATGTTTTTCTATATTTTAACCTAATGTTTTTCTATATTTTAACCTAATGTTTTTCTACACTTTTAACTAATGTTTTTCTATATTTTAACCTAATCTTTTTCCTAATATTTTTCTATATTTTAACTTAATGTTTTTCTACACTTTTAATTAATGTTTTTCTACATTTTAATCTCATGTTTAACTACATTTTTGCTAACAAATTAATTCAAATACCATTCTAAAATAATCTAAAATAATTAAAATAATTTAAACATATTAAAAAATAAACAATTTTAAGCATTTCACTCACAAAATACGTCAAAAACAACTATTTTAAGTACAATTAACATCTATTAATCAAAAAATATGTTTAAAAACTATTAAAAAATGGGGAGGAAAAAACCACTAACTAGTTACGGCCGAAACCCTTAACCTACTCTCCAAACATCCAAGAACTGCAATAGTAACAATGATAACCGCTAGAGGTTTACGACGGTTTTTATATCGGCTCGGGATTTTGGCCGGAACCCTTTCGGCCGAATGGGTTTTGGTCGAAATGGTACGTTCCACGTAGGCACGCGAAACTGCCACGTGTGTACGGCCAGAGCCGTTACGGTCGAAAGCATTTCGGCTGAAATGATACAAGATATCACAAACGGTGACAAAGCTTTGTGCTTTTACCCAAGAAGATTAAAAAAGTAGAACTAAGATTAGAGAAAAATCAATTATTTTAAAATGAAATAAGAAGTGATTAGCAAGCTTTAGTGTATATATTTCTTGAGCTATGTGTTAGGTTCAATTTTCATTTATTAATACTTTTATTTTTATAATGTGTTATTATTAGAAACAATATGGCATTATTATTAGAGATGCAAAATAATTGAATATTAGGGTTCCTTTTAGAGATAATCCTAGATTATTGACTATTAAAATATTCAACTTTGCAAACTACCTACATATTGAAACGTTCATTGTAAGCCATTTAAAACAATTGAGAAAATATTAAGACTTTTAAAAAATATTTTAGAAGATTTAAACTTAGCACCATCTAGATGCCTATGACATTAAATTTTCCATTGAACCAAATAATATACTGTTTATAGGGAGATTAACCATTTATTGAGAACTCCAACTTTGCACTTCTCAAAATTTGGTGTGAAGATTTTAAAGATCACTCCCATTTTTTTACAACACCTTATTTGACAAGTTCTCTACATACCACCTTTCTTCTCATTACCCAAAAAAAAAGTTGCTCCCTTTCTTAAGGACATTCTTTTTGCTCCACCATACAGGAGATCCTTGATAGGACAATATTAGATGAAGAAATACATAATTATTATTGTTATGCATTCCTCTAAAAATAAAATGTATGATCTATGTTCTTTATTGTTATTATGTATATGATTATAAGATATTATTTTGATAGAATATAATATTTTTATTTTATTTTATTTATGTATGGTCTAGTTATTATTTTAGAGATGCCATTTATTTATAAGAATGATTTGGAAAATTGGGAAGAAGGGAAAAAGGCAAAAAAAGTAGGTATTGTGAAAAAAGTAGCTCCGAGCAAAAACCATTTACTTATTAGAACCCTCCTGGTGGTAAATACTGCATAGACAGATATGTTAGAGAATCATCTAAACTAGCAATTGAACTGGTTGGAAGACAAGCACACCCTTGCATTCCAACCATGAACAAATTCGAAGTGTTACTGAGGATTGGAAGGAAAAACCCTCTCAAAATCTAGCAAAAAATTCAAGAGTGGATAACAGTAGTAAACATGTGGCGAGAAACCCTAATTTACAACAATGGAAGGAAAACAACTCCAAGGTGATTTTGGAAGCATGGAATAAAGTACAGAGCACCTCTGACCAAAATGACATAGTTAGGCCCGATTATAAGATCAGAGCGGTAAACAATTTCACCAGTATAGATGGATCTAAGGATCAGAGACAATATCAACATAATGGTGGATATATCATTCCACAATAGGAGTCAAGAATTCAACTAAGTGATAGTTTGCCTTAGTACACTGGAGCCAAACATGTATTTGAGAGACAACAACCTGTTATCTTCTCCACCACAAGTTTGGATAATCAATTTAGGGTATTTAATCTTAATAAGTATGCCCGCTCAAACAGTTTTGGAAAAACAATGAAACAGAAAGGGCTTTTAACAAAAATGTCAGTAGAATATCCTCACTCTTAGGCCAGTCCCAACAGGCTAGGGTTTACTAGGCCCCACTTTGCTGGCAATTTTCCAAGTACATATGTTCCCCCCCATCGGAGATTTGAGGGTGGGAGCTCTCTAGTTATTTCATTGACTAGCAAGCCCTTTGTTTTCTCTATCCACCCTTCTTCTAATAGCAATACCATTATTATCAGTAATCAAGACAGTGAAGATAGATGGCAAGAATGCCAAGAGGTCAGACTATTCACTTTCTAGAATGGTCCCAAGAAGGAATTACTCAACCTTTCCAATTGGTTACAGGATAACTGCAAGGGACTGGTAAGTATTTCACACTTTTTAGATAGAATACTGTATTTTCATTGTTATGATGAATTCATTAAAAAATAATTTCTTTTTGTCTTTGTATGCTTTTTAAAGGATATGTTGTTAAATTTTTAGATTGGTTCCCATATTGTAGGGAAGATCTGTGTTACCTACATGGTTTATCTTTCAATCTCTTCGAACGAAGTTACTTCAAATAGAGATTCTAGGAAATTAGGATCGGGTATGGGAGATTGAATAGGTATAGATTCTTCTTTCCAGTACTATAATAATGTCAAAGTGCTTATCAAAAGTAAAATTAACCACCTGGTTTCAATGCAAAGGAAAGTGATCACAAGAAAAGCCATCTATAATCTAAATTTACACTACTATGAAGGTAAGATATCATAAACTATTAGATTAGATGACAATAGGAAAATCACATTCAAGAAATTGCAACTTACTTCAGATTTCAATAGTGAGTTTCCCATGATGAGAATTAAAAAAAATAGAATGTGTCAAGTGATCCCTGACAATAAGTTTTCATCACATTCTCAAAAGAATTCTAAGAACCTCAAAGAACCTAACTTCATAGAACAAGGAGATAACAATGGGAGGCATAATTGACATTAGTAGATAGTTTGGATCTCACCACTGCCACAAAGGTCAATCAAAAGGAAAATGTGAGGAAAAAACAAGCAAACAAGTCTATAGATAGGTAGAGGATAGAAAAAGGGAAATAGTCAGTATCAAAAATGATAAAGGAAAGGATAAGACAATAGACATAGGCAAGGGCATAGAAATCAGTGTGGGTACAAAATTTCAGCCTACAAATGCAAAGTCAAATCCTAAGGATATGGGAAAAGGAAAATCCAGCAGCTCCAATACACAATTGTAGGAGCTAGACAATTCAAGCTAGATGTATATAGAAGCCGAAGCTATAAAGACCATAGGAATTCAACATACTAATAATTTACTTGGCAATGTAGAGGACATGTTAGAGGATGTAGAAAATTCTCTTCTTTTCGAAAAGGAAGTAGTGGGAAAAAGGGAAGGTAAAATCTCAACTAAGGATATTAGTCATCAATTGAGTCAACAAGAAAGAAAAAAGAAAGAAATGGATACTCCTACCAAATATATTTCCAATAGGTTTTCTAAATTTTGGTAGACACCTTCATCTGCAACTAGCTCACCATTCTCACCAGTCAGCAACCAAAAGGATGAAAGCAGTGAGCTGAATAAAGCAACAAAACCTCTATCACAAGAGCTTCATGATTTCTTACAAAGGGATACGGTATGGGAAGAAGATTTGGAGAACTTGAGTATTTCTAAGATGGATTTAGATCATATAGATGAATTAACTAAGGAATTAATCCAAGTGTTCAATTTTCAGAATATAGATAACAACACAAATGCTCAAAAAGAAGACCTAATTCAAAGGGTTCTCAAATTACGAGGTGACAATTATACATGTGAAGATTTAAAAAGGGATCTAATGAATATTGAAAATGAGGACATTGGAAAGAAAGGGTCACAGATAAAAGATTTAGAGCAAAGGGAGGTAGTCATGAGGAAAGATAGCAAAGAATTGTTAGTCCCAGAAAAAAAAAATCAATCAAATATAATAAATTAAATTTTAAAAGAATTAGAGATTGAAGATATGGAAGTAAAAGATAGTAGCAAGATGGAGGTTTCTCAAAATGTGCAAAGGAACATGGAACAACTAGGACTTTAGATGAATCAGGAAGGTTTAAACTCACCTCAGTTTGGAAAACCAAAAACTAAAAGAGGAAGAAAGTCACTTAAAGAACTCAGAGAAGCAAAAGGCCAGAATAGAGAACAATAAAAGATTGATCAGATATTTCATAATGGGAAGGGGAAGTGCCTTCCCAAGGAAATATGAAAACTACTAGATGGAATGCTAGGGTTTTAAATTCCCCTAGCAGAAAAAGGCTATTAAAAAAAATCTAAAATTATTTGAATTTGAAATAATTTTAATACAAGAAACTAAACTAAACAAGATAGAAGGAATTAAATTATGTAAGAAGCTAGGCAATTGGAGTATTTCTTTGCACAAATCATTAGGTGCCTTTGGAGGTTTAGCTTTCATTTGGAATCACAGGAAAATCACCTTAGACATTTTAAGTACAAACAATAATTGGATTAGTGGCACAGTCAATAGTTTGAAATCTAAACTTAAGTTTACTTTAATCAATGTTTACAGTCCTACAAGCAATGTAGAGAAAGAACAAGTCTGGAAAGGATTAAGTCTATTCATGAAGGAGCATAAAAATAATTTAATCCTTCTAGGAGGAGATTTTAATACCATTTTAAATTTGAATGACAAAACTGGGGGTACTCAACAGATGCCTCAATCATCTAAAGATTTTTTAAAATGGTGTGAAGGCCACAATCTGATTGATATTCCTTTTAGCAATGGGAAATTTAAATGAAATAAAAAAAGAAGGATTTTGCATATATAGAAGAAAAATTAGATAGGTTTTTTTATCAAAGGAGAACTAGATATTAATAACTTGAACATCCAATCATTCATTTTGCCAATAGCTAGTTCTGATCACTTCCTGGTTAGAATTGAATTTACTGAGCCTCATAACCTATTAGAAATTTGTTCAAATGCAAGAAAATGTGGTTCTTATGTTCTAATTTTTTAAGAAATATTAAGGAGTGGTGGTCTCAAGATAATTTTGAAGGATCTAAAATGTTTATTTTTGTTTCTAAAATGAAGGTGCTTAAAGAAAAGATTCTCAGATGGAACAAGGAACATTTCAATAACATTTTTCACAAAAAGATGGATATCGAAGAAATATTAAAGGAATTAAACTTAGAAGTCATTAATAATGGTATGAATAATGATAGCTATCATTTAGAAAAAGAATTGCTAGCAAGACAAGAGGATATTTCATCCAAAGAAGAAATTTTCTAGAGGAAAAAATCATGAGAGAAATGGTTAGGGGAGGGGGACTGGAATACAAAATTCTTTCATAACTCTACTCTTTTTAATAGAGCTAAAAGTAAAGTATCCAGTATTAAAAATCATTTGGGTATTCCAATAGATAAACCAAATGAAATTTCAACAATATTAGTGGATTATTTTTAAAAAACATTAAATAATTATGAAGGATCTAATAGAGAGGCTCAATCCAAGCTTCTCAAAGTAATCTTGAAATTGATTATAGTGGAAGATAACAAAGTATTAAACAAGCCCATTACTTTGGAAGAAGTTAGAACGATGATGTTTAATATGAATCCTGATAGATCTCTAGGCCCAAATGGATTTTAGGTATTTTTTAAATAAAAAATGCTAGGAAATCATTGGTCTAGGTCTATGGAAAGCTCTTGAAGCATCAAGGAATGGGTGTTCATTGTTATCTGAAATTAACTATTCCTTTTTTACTCTAATCCCTAAGAAGACAAAGCCTAAAAGTCCAAGTGACTTTAGGCCCATCGCTTTGTGTAATACTATTTATAAAATACTATAAAAAAATTAGCTAATAGATTAAAAATTGTCCTTCCAAAAATTATTTTGGAAGAGCAAACAGGCTTTGTTCTAGGTAGATCTTTTCTTGTTGGTATTCTTACCATCCAAGAAACTATTCACTCTGCCCAAAAGAACAAAGATGCATGCATGTTTATGAAGCTTGACATCCAAAAAGCCTATGATATGGTGGATTGGCTATTCCTTTGCAAATCTCTAGAAGCTTTTGGTTTTTCCCATCAATGGATCAACTTTATTTATAAATGACTCTCCTCTACAAAAATCTCTATTCTTATTAATGGATCCCCTGAATGATTTTTTGAAACTTTGAGGGGTATTAGACAAGGTGATCCTCTTTTTTTGTTTCTTTATATAATTATGGATGAAGCTTTTGGGAGATCACTCACTTTGGCATATAACAAACATGAGATTTAAGGTATTACTATCACAAAGAATATTCCTAACATTACTCATCAACAATATGCAGATGACATGATTCTGCTAGGTATAAGTATAGTACAAGAAGTGCTTATTTTAAAGTCCATCATAGAGCAATATATGAAAGAATCCAGACATAAAGTAAATGAGTCAAAATATGAGATCTATTTTATCAACATAGATTAAAAGGTGGAAAAATAGATTTGTCACATCATGGGGTATCAAAAAGGTTTGTTCCCATGCAAGTATCTTGGCATTGAATTAGAAAAGGGTGTGAAGTCAAGTAAGGTATGGTATAACACTTTGGAGAAATTGGAAGAGAGGATTGGGTGCTGGAAAGATAAGTGGCTCTCGAAAGCTAGTAAGAGTATCAAGATAAGTTCTGTTTTGTTAGCTATTCTGACCTATCCTCTGTTGTGCCTCCCTTTGCCCAAGTTTCTCCATCATAATTTTGAGTCTAAAATCAAAGATTTCCTTTGGAATGATTGTGTGGAATTTAAAAAACTAGCTCTCATAAAATGGGAAAATATTTGTAGACCTAAGGTACTGGGAGGACTAGGAATTAAAAACTTAAAATGGTAGAATGAAGCTTTAGGGGCTAAATTAATTTGGTGTCTCTTTACAAAAAGAGAGCATAAATGGGCTAAGATTTTATACAATAAATATCTAAATCTAGATGACCCTTTGTCAATTTTTAGGATGAAGTCATTCCCTAGAGGGTTGGAAAGTTGGAACTTCATGGTTAGATGTCAACCCCTTGTTAGTAGATTCCTAACTTGGGATGTTGGTAACGACAATGAAGCCCTTTTTTGGGAAGAATCCTGGGACAGGCATCCCCTAATAGAAAACAACCAAATTTTAGGAAATCTGAAAGAAAAGTTAGTCCAAATGTGGGGTAATAAAGTTAGTAACTACAAGACTATGGGTACAATGAAAGGTATCTCTAGCTGGATCTAGAAACCTTTAAAAGAGATAGAGGTGGATCTAGATGCTTTAAAGGTATACGAAAAGATCATGCAAGATAGGAAAGTTAAGCAGCTTGAAAGAAACAATAAGCTTATTTGGGCAGCTTCAAATAATGGTAAATATAGTGTAAAAAATGGATATAAAGCTCTGATACATTCAAAAAGATGGCATGAAGTGGAATTCCCACTTAATCTTTGTTGGGATCTGGCTTGTTTGCCAAAGGCTAGATTTTTCTTATGGTTGGCATTTCAGAATAGGATTTTGACAGTAGATAGATTCCATAAATTAGGTTTGAAGGCCCCTCTAGATCTTCATTGTGTAAGCAAAGTGGCAAGGATTCTGATCACCTATTATATAATTTCCCATACTCTCAAGATTGTTGGGATTGGTTTGGACAAATGTTAGGTTGGTCTTCTCCGTTGCCTAAGTCTTTAATTGATCTTTTCAAAGGTTGGCCCATCAATCTTTGTAAGGGCATCTACAGTAAACTATGGAACATATGCCCTTCCATCCTAATGTGGGAAGTTTGGAAAGAAAGGAATAGGAGAATTTTTCATGGAACAAAAATGAAGTCAGATGAGTTAATCCAAAAAATTGAAGCCAACATAGTTGAAACAACTAATTCCCATCTCAGGAAGACTAGAATAGAAGAAGGCTCCTTCTCTATCTAGGATGGTCAAGTTAAAAAGGTATGGCCTAGCTTAATTAACCCTCCTCTCATCTATCTTAAGAAGAGCAAGGAGGTGAGGGATAGTTGTAAATGGTCTCCCCCTCCAAAGGGATGGGTGATGCTTAACTTTGATGGGGCAGCCAAAGGTAACCCTCGAATTACTGGAATTGGGTGTATTACCAATGTTGATACAGGTAAGTGGATTGCCAAAAAAGCTAAGCCTATTAATCCCACTTCCAATAATTTAGCAGAGCTTGAAGCACTGGAGGAAGGGTTGAAGCTTTGTTTAGATTTAGGCTTAACTAACATCATTATTGAAGGTGATTCTTAAATCATCCTAAATGCTATAAAGAAGAGAGCTACCCTTAATTGGGTCCTTAATTCCAAGCTAGAAGAAGTTATCAATTTGGTGGATCGGTTTGTAGAAATAAGGATTTGTCACATCTTTTAGGAAGGAAACCAAAAGGTAGATCTCTTGGAAAATAAAGGGGCAGGTGGTATTAATCTCTTGGTATTCCAAGATAACATTTGAATTGATAGTCTTAGTGAATTCCTTTATTTAGCTTGGCTATCTCTGGTATGGTTATTATTTTAAGTTAAGATTTTCAATTTGGGTATGTCTTGTATAAGGAAAGTAGTTACAAGATTCTTAGTCAATCATAGTGTTTATTTCCTTATTATATTCCCATTAGTGGTTAAGTAGTGATTCGAAGGGGCGATGGGTTTGGGCTTGTTTCCTTTTGGCCCCAACGACTTTTATTCTTCAATAATTGGGGTCCTTTATAATTCTTCCGATTTGAAATGTCTTAGGTCTCGGTAAGTCTTGAGTTTTAATTGGTAGGCCTTTTAGTGATTTTGAATTATCATGAAAGTTTGTTTCAAAGCGGGTGTAAGTCCAAGTCATGATGCCTAGGTGATGTCAAGCTTCTCAGGAGAAGCAAGTGGTTTCGAGGTGTTTCTAGAGAATTTTTGATTCAGTTCTTTTCATTTTGCTGAAGTCTGCCTATCTCTATCTTTTGGCTCTATTCTTTCTGATATGGATACTTTCATCAGTTTTTTTCACACTGCTGAGGTTCGTACTATGGCCTTCCAAGGCTACATTAAGCCAGGAAGATGGAACTAGATACTTAGGTTGGTTGATGGTATGACCTGCATTGTGGTCAGCAGGGCAATCGACGAGGGTTGTTTTGATTATGAATTTTCTTGGAGAATAAATAGCGATATTATAGGCATATTCATCAGATGCATGGCGAGAACCGAGATAAGAAAATGTGATATGGTAAGGCTCTACTTAAATATTTTCAATCCAATGTGGTGTCAAGGTGTGATAGAAGTTATTATGAGTTTGGATGAAAATTTAAGGGTTCCCTTCCTAGAGATGTATATGAACCACCCTCCAGGGAGTCTAGTTGTGGAAAACATTCCCAGGTGCCCTGGTTTAGTAATTAGGGATATGGGAGCATTCAACATGGTGTGGCCAAAAATGGAGTTCTACTTTCACTTCCTCCTTTGATGGAGAAGGATCTCAATGGACACAGGAATCGATTGGCTCAAAAATTATTGTAGCCTTTTTAAGGCCTATATCCACCTAGGAGTAGGTTTTGGCAAGCTAGAAGATTTGGGCTTCTACACCCCCAATCTCGTGAGGTCTAACAGAGAAAGGTCCTTCTTTGAATTTCCTCATCATTTTCAATTGGAGAATCCCAATAACATTGCCAAAGTCATCATGGTTTTCTATAAGAAGTAAGGAGTGTTGAGTACCCTCACAACTCTAGTTTTGATTAGTTTCTAGGTCTACGAGGCCCTAATTTGATGATTGGGCCATGGTTTGATGTTCCTTTCTTGTAGCAGGTGCTTTTGGATATTTTTGGTATTATACATAACTATTGTAGAAATTCAAACTATGGTTAATTTTTCAAACTGATATTTTCTAGCCCGTAGAAGGGTTTTTGGATGGATGTATTTATCTGTAATTTTTATCAGATATACCTTCAGATAGGGCAGGTATGCTCTCTATTTATACAGCTTCTGCATATTTGAAGTTTATTGTATCCATTATATATACGAAGACAATATGGTTCATATGTTTAAATATTTGGTTTGTTTGGTGTGTCATTGGATTGAGACATCCTTTCTTACTATGCTTATCATGGTGTCCAATATGTTCTGGTTATGGATATTGTGATGTATAGGAACAGTTGAGGATTCTTTTATATGGAATTTTGTTCCTCAGTTGAATAGAGGAGTTAATTTTTTTCAAGAATTAATAAATAATGTTAACAATACAAATGTGATTTTCTCATAGTTAGCTCTATGCTATTGAAACCCTTATGTGTATGGTCTGAGGGGTTTTTATGTTGTTGTAATTTGGTTAGGTATTTTTATGAATCATTGATAAGAAGATCGTGATTAATAGTTTTGGCTAAAGGATCAATTATTTAGGTCTTGGAGTTACTGATTCATTCTAATTATGACATGATTATATAAGATAGGCTCCGTATCTAATTTCAGGTAGCCCCGTTTGGTCTACTTGTTTCCTTTGCTTAGTATATAGCTCAAGGTTCAGTAATTTGGTCTGTTCAACTAAATTTTTTTTGGTCTTAGATTATAATGCATAGGCTCATTCTTTTGGAGAATTCTTATTTTTTTAGCATACTTTGTAACTAGCTCCTCTGATGCCAGATTTGTAGAACTTCCACTATCAATGATCACTTTGTAGCATTTTCCAGCCATCTTACATCTTGTCTTGAAAAGACTTCTCCTTAAAACAAGTTCCTCATTACTTCCTTTATTACATAAGGTTCTTCTCACCATCAGAATTTCTCCAGCCTCAGGTCCACTTGGTGAACCCTCATCATCAACATTTCTATTACCTTGCCCACTTTTAGAGGATCTACATTAAAAGAGCTATGCCCTTCTTTTCCACATCTAAAACAATTACCAGGAAATCCACCTCTAGAATAAGAATTACCTCTTCCTTGGTAAGAACTAGTGCCTCCCTGGTAAGAATGACCACTTTTCCATTCAGTCTTGCCTTTGTCATCATTCTTCCATTTACATTTTCCTTTATCCCGCACAGAACTTTCAAATCTACAACCTTCATCATAAGATCTACCTCTGCCTCTTTGGAATCTGCCACCTCTACCTCTTTGTCTTTGTTCATGCTTCTTTGTCAAGATCTCCTCAGCCTTCAAGGCATATTGGTATGCTTCTTCCACACTCTCCAACTTCACAAAACTTATTTCATCTTGTATTCTAGATCTCAATCCATTTATGTACCTTGCAATTTTCTCAATATCATCATCCACATGTCTAGATCTGATGTTCAGTCTATAGAATTCCTCTGTATACTCTTTCACAGTCATGTCTTTTTGCTTCAAATTTTGCATCTTTCTCAACAAGCTAACTTGGTAATCAGCAGGAAGGAATTTTTTCTTTACCTTGTTCACCATCTTTGGCCAAGTTCAGATCTTCTCCTTTCCTCTCCTTTGTTTATCAATTTGCAAGTGCTCCCACCATAGTGATGCATGACCTTTCAACCTAGTGACTGCAATCTTCACCTTTCTATTATCAAGAGTGTTTTCATACTCAAAGAACTTCTCCATATTAGAGATCCAATCCAACAAAACATCGATGTCCAATTTTCCATCATAAGGAACAACTTCTACATCAGGCTTTGAATTTTCCCTAGACAACACTCACAACAATCTTTCCTCATCTTGATCTTCTTCAAGTTCTAGATTATGGTTTGGTGTTGCTGCTTCATCATCACTTACATCATCAAGATGTGCTCCTCTCCTCTAGGCTATCTCCACAGCATCTAATCTAGCTACAATTTGTCTCAACTGATCTAATATAGCATCATTAGCATTTATTCTACCATGAACCATCTTTACAAATTAGGTTCCTGCAAGATCGTAACCCTTTTCAAGTTATAGGTCAAATCCGCAGATCTTCCACCCTACAACCAAATCCAATTCAGGGTTCTACACAATCCAATCTCCACAAGGATGAACCTCAAGCTCCAATACCAACTAATGCAAGCAAAGGATGATAACTAGGGCCAAAGGCTTACCCAGCTATCCAAACCACCTTGCAATAATCAACACAACGGAAGCAAGCACAAGGAACAACAACCAAAGGAGGAAGAGGAATGAAATACTTTTATAGATTCTTGAAATATTCAACATACATGCCTAGTTGTAAGGCCTTCTGGGTTATGACCAATTACAAATGCATTCACCTTCAATGATCCAACTACAAATTCACACTTTCAGTTCTGCTCTCCAATCTACTCTCCCAAAAACTTGCCTAACTCTAAGCCTAAACACTCTATTTATACTTGCCAAAATGACTTATAGATCATTCTAGAACATTACATAAGAGGAAGGCCAACCCAACAATGGTTTGGACTCATCCCAAGAAAAGATCTTAACATAAATATTGCAAATGAAATAAATCTTGGAAGTTGGCCTGCAAAAATCATGTCCAATTACTGGCACTCGGCATACACTGGATAAATCGGCACATGAAGAAATGCTACAGTAACTTGGCACATGAAGGAATGCTACAGTAACTTGGCACATGAAGAGTGCTACAGTAACTCATCACATGAAGAGTGCTACAGTAACTCAGCACATGAAGGAATGCTATAGTAACTCAGCACGTGAAGAGTGCTAGAGTGACTCGGCACCATGTGCTATAGTAACTCGTCACATGAAGAGTGCTATAGTAACTCGGCACATGAAGAGTGCTACAGTAACTCGGCACATGATGACTGCTACAATAACTCAGCACCAAATAAGTGTTACAATAACTTGACACATGAAGAGTGCTATAGTAACTTGGCACCAACTTGCAAAATGAACAAAATTGAGCAGGATAACAAGGCAACTTAGGATGCTCCTACACCAAAACACCATAGTGAATAATATTCGAACACTTACCAATGAACAAAAAATGTTGCTCTTCACTGGAGTGAGAAAATGCATATCATGTTTGATGATGGGTTGGACTTTGATGAGGTTGGGACCCTAAATATAAGTAAAGATGATATAGTTAACCTTTTTATAGACCCAAAAAATAGTAGAAAAGTAGGTCACAAAAAGCCCAAATTATCAATTAAATGGTGCACAAATGAGGCTATGCATGTGAACTTTTGGGATCCTTGGTGGATGGTTTTTGACAAACCTCCACACAAAAATTTAGAGGTGTCATTCTATTTCATTAGAAACTTGTATGCTAGATTTGTGTTGCACCTCAAGGTGAACTACTAGAACATGAGGCCCAACATGGGTGTAGGTAGAGGAGCTCCTCAAGATAGACCCTTTGCCCAATGGAAGAAAGCTGGCACTTTTGTCCTTCCTATTGATGTTTTCCCCCCTCCTCCACTGTAGCATCCTAATATCATTGTAGAGGCTAGCTCTCAGACTATTAGAGGCATCCATAGATTGAGTAGCCTATTGATATCCTGGCCTAGGTCAGTGTTGCCTCCTCATGTTGATGATGTTGGCGAGAGTTCATCATCGATGAGCTCATCACATGTTTGTGTGCTCCATACTTGTATAACATGCAAGAATATTTTTTTGGGTCCCATAGGTGATCTTTTTGAGTATCAATTTGTATTTGAGGAGGATGATACACCAAATATGCGTACATAGGCTACACACCCTGACATGAGAGAGGAGGGGCATGCACAGGCATGGAATTTTTTTTTGTTGGTACATGTGTACATTTTTTTGTTATGACATATGTGATTTAAAGTTAATCTATATATTAGAGTAATTTTAACCCATATTGACTTATACATGTATGTGATCTTCATTTATGTTTAGTTGATGACTGAGAAGGACCTTAGATAGGTTGATAATGTCACAATTTTGGCTATTTCATTTGACCTTGAGACAAATATGGTACATTGTGTTGTGTTATCATTATTTTAATATTTGATATTGGAGCATATATGGTTTCTAATCTTTCTTTACTCTTGCAAGTATCACCTATCAATGGGGGGTAGAGTGCAGGGGGTGAGGCAGAGCCCATGACAAGGAAAAGGTAATTATGTGCTTTTAAAGTGATTAAATATTGATGCATTCTTGTAAAATATTTTTGTTAATGAAATTTAATTACATTTTTTATCATACAGGGCATGGCTATTGGTCATGAGTCCAAGAAGATTCGACATCACAAACCCTCTAGCATTTTCATTCGCAACAAGAGCCCCATTGTATGTGATGGTCTGATTTTTTGCTCACCTAATTTGTGCATGATTCTATAAAAAATCAGGAAGATATGTGTTGAGAATAAGCTAGGGTTTTTGAAATTGTGTCAGCCCTTAAGAAAAACCCTGGGCAAGTTCTTTTCTAATCTTTTAAAGCTCATGCAATATAATTTTGATCCTTAAAAGGATATATGTTTTTTTTACATGCATGCATTATTATCCTAAGTTTTGAAATATTTTTTCTATTATACTTCATAAAAGCTTCAAATGTGCTAAGTTGTGACTGTGCGAAGCAAAGAAGAGTGCATGTTCGCCTGCTTATTTTGACTTAAGGCATTAATAGCTACGATTCTGCAAATGAAGGAAAATAGTCAATATAAACTATTGGTGTGGCATTGCAAAGGTTTAGTTAGAAAGTCAAAGATAAGCCATGAAGGTGCGAGGAGTTAGCACTTGTTGAGTTAAAAGTTTTTGTTAAGTGTATCATCATAGGAATTATAAATGAACCATGGGTTAGAGAAGCGAAGTTGCGAGTGCTTGTAATCACGCTGTCATATGGTTTAATTAAAGTTAAGGTTTTTAGGTTGCGAAGCAGTGAGGGTAGTTAAGTTGAAGGCTATTGCATGCTCGCATGTAGTTGAAGTAATATTGTAAGTTAAGATGCAAAGCCACAAAAGTAAGATGAAATTCAAATAAAGCATTGATCACACCTTTGCATGTCAAAACCAAAAGGGAACAAATTGAATTGCGAGAATGAGAACAAGATATGTGTGGTGGTTAAAGTTGATGTTGCAGCCTCACACAACTTTGAATGATGTTAATGCTTTAAGTTGTGAAGTGGCAATTGATAGTGAAGCACACATTTGCAGTCTTTCATAAAAAATTAAAAAATTAAGTTGTGAAGTTGCGAGGTAAAAGAAATTTTAAGTTAGCCAACTAAGCGCACCATCGCACGGTTAAGTTGAATGCCTAGTTTTAGAGTTGCGAAGGAGTGATAGGGTGAAATCTAAAGCATCACATGGTCACAATAATAAAATGTTTCAGGGCTAGATCATGGTGAGGTTGCAAAGTGTTGGAAGTTAAAGGTTTATCGCAAGGTCATAGTGATCACAAAGGTATGATTAAATGTAGCTATGAAGCTATGACTGAATGAGAAACAAAGGGTTCACAACATCACAAGCCATGTTATGGCAAAGAGAGATTGTGGCGCTAATTTTCAAAATTGTCTTATTCTCAACTATCACACCTATAAGTTTTAAAGCATAAAATGACTTTTCAACAACAAAAATTTGAGCTAGATAAATATGGAATGAGTTGGATGTATGGAAACTTGAAAAAGCATATACTTAACCTATTTTTCAATGATTAATAGGTTTTTAAGTGTGCCATCCTTAAATGCCAATTAAAGCTATGCTCTCATTTCATAAATTGATAAATCCTGGAAAGAAATAGGTTGTTATTATTGTTTTCTCAATTGTTTAAATTTTATGAGCGATTTTTAAGTGCAAAAGTGATCTTTGAGTGATTTTTATCCAAATAGCACATAGAATCAGTGAAAATGCTTGTAGAAATGACCCAAAGAGAAGGAGAATTAATTGCACAGGTAGTAATTTAAGAACCATCTACACTGCCAAAGGCTCCCAACACATTTATAGAAGAATGGATACACATCTTGCCTAGTTCCACAAATGCTCAGAATGCCAATGAACTTGCATTCAAAGACCCATATGCAATGTCCAAAAATGCAATTATCCTTGATAGAAACAAATATGAATTGTTTTGGTTTTTCTAGAAAAATAGAGTGAAAGAAGTTCCAAATTGTAACCCTTGGGTAAGAAATTTAGGATAATTGATAGTGCCAGAAGTATTTGTGGACATAGATTTGGTCAAGGTGTTAATCAAATGTTATAATCCTATTAATAAGTCATTCCATAAGAAGGATAATAGTATTTTTATATCATTGGATAAGGATACAATCATAGATGCATTTGATTTGGGTGGACCTATGTATTTCCCATTGATATTAAAAATTGAACGAGAATTTCGAAAAACATAAGAGTTTTATATCGGTAAAAACATGACTAGACACATTCCCAAGGTGAAGAAGGCTATAGGAGAGATTCCAAAGAGGAGAGATATTGAGGAAATCATGCCCTTGGATTTATTTTAGAGATACATTTAGAATACCATGTTTGGGATTGACAAAACCCTAGGTACAGATGGAACCATGAATGCTTCAGGGGCATACTATGTCATGGCTTTGAATATTCAAGACACAAATCACTATACCAGATATGATTTTGTAGAATACATTATTGAGAGTATTCAGAAAGAAATCATTGTTGCCTAATAAGGAGAATTGGAGGATTTCAAGTTCCCTCACTACTCCCTAATCATGCACCTTTTCTTGTCAAAGAATATTGGCATATTTGATCAAAGCTTCTTTGAGTCAACACAAGAGTGGGGAGAGAGTTTGCTAGTGCAAAAATGGACATGGGTATGATAAATTTATTATCCATATTCAAATGTTATCTCTTTCTATAATGATTTTATTCATCTAGTTTTGAAAATGATAGGATGTATAATTGAAAGAGTTCCTAGAAATGTTGGAAGGTTGTTAGACCTAAATGGTGCTTTGATGCTGGAAAACAATTGACTCATGATTGGGGTAGTGTTTTCTAATTTGAAGATTATATTGTTATAAGGATTTTTGGATGTCCTCAGCCACCCCATGTTTTGCCTAAATATGTTCCTAAGAGTTTAGTGTTGATAGAAATATTTTGGTAGTTGATTTCTTTGAATGGGGAATATTTAGGGAAAAGTGTTAAGAAGGGAACATTTCTATGCAAATGTACTAAGGTAGGGGATTTTGAAATTTTCAAGAACACCATTGAGTAGACCAATTCATTTTTACAAAATTATAAAATTCCAATTGGGCCAGCCAGAACCTATGACCCCTTTAATGTAGTAAGGCATGCCTTGAAGAATATGAGAGGATATAATCTGCCCCCTAGAAAGCCTATGTGGGAAGAGGATTTTATTGTTGATATATTGAGTGAGGATGTCTGTAGGGAAAAAATGATTAAATGTAGAGATATTGTTGGCTATGAGAAAGAAATGAGAAAGACAAACTCATCTTTTAAAGGGTTGTATCTTGATGAAGAATATTGGGCCAGATTAGATAAGTGTGTAGATAATTTTGATGAGTTGGTGTCTCAAGTCCTAGAGGCAATCAAAAAGAAGATTGAATCGGAATATTCTGATGATGAATACATAGTGGAGGTTTTTGATGAAGAAGATCAATTTGAAGATGACCAACCCAAAAAAGATGTTCCTGAGATGTTTGCATGGGTAGAACAAAGACATAAGAAGCAAAAAATGGTAGAAATACTAGATAAGGCTTGGCAAAAGGCTCTCTAGATCTTGCCAAGGGGAGAAAATATTTTCATGATGTTAGAAGAAGATTCTTAACATCCCAAGCATCTGAAGATGAGAAGAGAACAAAAAGATTGCAATTAGGGGTAGATTATCTACACAAAAAGTGTGTACTCAAAAAATTCCTTTTTTAAAATAAAAATAAATTAATTAAAATTATAGATGAAGCCTGGAGATTCAAATGAAGTAATTTCTGGGTTGGTGCAAAAGTTGCAAGAGTATGACCCTGCCAATGAAACCCTTACTGCTGAAGAGGCTAGAGATCTAGTAACAAGAAGTGGAATGATTATATTCCTAGGATGGGATCTAAGCTCTTTTTTTCTGCTAGATCAAATAAGAAGACAAGAGAAATTAGTTTCTTTTGAGGATGAGAATCAATATGGGGAGATGATGGGATCATGGTTCAATGTGGATGCCCAAACAATGACCATTTGGAGTTTAGCTCCAGAGGATGATAAGCCCACTCTCATGGAAATCAAGGAGTCCCCTAGGGGAAATGTGATATTTTGGTATGTGCAATCTACTTCCAGTGACTAGATCTTGGGAATGTATCCTTTAGTAGCATTAATGGGTAAGCACAAGATGGACACTCTTTAGGCCTAGCTTGAAAAAACATATGAAAAATTTATTGGGACAAGGAGTTATGAAGAAGAAATGAAGAAAAATTTTGTCCTATAGTAAAATGTTATTAAGTTGTAGATGGAGGTGGCATCATTGAAGAAAGTTGTCAGACTTGTGACAAAAAATCATGACAAAAATATGCAAACAGAGGGCCAAACTTTTGAAATAGGGGAAACGTCAGACCATCTTATGGAAATTAATGTAGGAAAGCTAGAAGCAAGAAAAGAGGTAGAAATCAAAGCTATGAAAAATTTCTTAATTCATAAGATCAATGCATTGATGACAGTTTCACAAAATGCATATGGTGGATAAATTGCATTAGACGGAGTGGAATACAAATGAGCAGAGGCCATTGCTCTATTATCTCCATGATTCAACACATGAGGCCCCTGTATTCAATCCTTTGATAGTATAATTACTATACTCCCCCAGAAGAAGGATCTACCAAAGGCAACCCCTTGTAACTACAAGGAAAGAAATCCATAAAGTGAGAGATTTGAATGGTTTCTTTGGGGGGAAGATGCAGCTAGTCCAAAATGAGATGGAAATAATTGCTACTGAGACACCAAATTTTGTTCCTGCAATTTTGGATAGTGAGGGCAAAATAAAGGATTGGGTTGAGTGGTCATCATCTTTTAAAAATATTCTTGATCATCCTAGGTTCTTATCTTTTTGTAACAATGAGGTAGTGTAATGTCCCCACTTTAGCAATTAAATTAATTTCTTATAAAGTCATTAAAATAATAAAAAATTAAAAGGTGACTTTATATTTAATTAATTTAATTAATTAAATTAATTATTGCATTGCAAGGGAGGAGTTTCTAGAGAGTGCATTAATTATCGGAAGGGGGAAGCTTCTAGCACTTGCAATTAATTAATGTTTTAATTCCTTCTAGAAGGGTGAAGGAAAAGGATAAATAGGGGTGAGAGTCTCATTGTTGAGCATGGGATTTTTGTGAATGACATTTGATAAAAGCTTGGATGTGTGAGTCACATATCTTTCTTGGCAATAGAGGATGTTCATCCTCTCTTGTAACATTCTAGATGTCATTCTCTTGGGGTTTGGCCTTTGAAATACATTGCTTTGTACTTGATTTCATCATTTTGAGAATTAATATAATTTTATCATTGTTTCAATCTTTAGTTTGCATAAAAAATCTATTTTAGCAGTTGGTTTAGTTTTTGGGCATTTCTGAGCTATCCATTACAGTGGTATCAGAGCTTGCTTGCAAAGTGTTTCATGAAGTTATAACTGATAGGGTGCCCACTACAGTGGTATTAGAGCGGAAGTCCTACCATCCTGTGGAGGTATTATAGGGAATCTGGAATAGCCAGATAAAGGGAAAAGTGTTTAACAAAATGTATATTGGTCTAGATCAGGATGTGATGCTCAGATGATTACTAGATACATTAGAGAAGGGGCAACATATGCAACAAGAGAAGAATAGGAAAATGGATATGATGCAACAGGAGTAGAATAGGTGAATGGATATGATGTTGCAGCTTATGGCTAGACAGATGGGCATCAATATTGAAGATTTGTATGTTGCTCTAGTGCAGGAGGTAGTTGCTTCCTTAGGAGGGATTGAGACACATATAGAACCACCTAGCTATGATGTTGGTGAGAGTCAAGAGTCCACAAATGAAGCTTTGTCAGGGGATGATGATGCAACAATAGTGGAATTAGGAGAATGCAAGGATACAGTCATATTAACAGCCACTTCTGTGTTAGTTGAACCATCCAACGAGGAGTTTAGCAATATGCATGCAGTTGTATATGTGTGCTCTGATGATAGTGCACTTTTTATTTCTAATGAGGTGAGTGATATAGTGACAGAGTCATATTATACTATCAATCAACAAAGTGTTGATGTTCACTTCAAGGATAGTACTATGTTCAACATGGATGCAACATTGTCTAATGACAATCTGATGTTTGAAGTTGTTGATCATTCACCTGAGTGGAGTTGGGATCAGTTTTCACCATCTACAAAGATTCAATTTTGTGTTGTAGTAGTTGGGAAGAAGAGATTTCATAGATCTTCTATGGAGCCGCTTTCTGGTGACATTTGAACTTCTACTTCATCAACACAAGTTTTGGGTGCTAGGTTGTAGGACATGTGGTTGGTCCTAATGATGATGGTTTGCAGTTGGTTTAATGTCCATATGGATATCACATATTACTTTAATTGGGATCTAGGTGGAGGTTGGAGTTCATTGTGTTGCTTAATTTCTTGGGGAAAAGCAATTTCAAAGAGGGTAGACTGTAATGTCCCCACTTTAGTAAAATTAATTTCTTATAAAGTGATTAAATAAATTAAAAATTCAAAGGTGACTTTATATTTAATTATTTTAATTAATTATTGTATTACAAGGGAGAAGCTTCTAGAATGTGTATTAATTATTGGAAAGGTGGAAGCCTCTAGTGAATTGATTTTCTAGAAGCACAATTAATTATTATATTGCAGGAGTTTCTAGAGAGTGCATTAATTATTGGAAGGGGGAAGCTTCTAGAACTTGCAATTAATTAATGTTTTAGTTCCTTCTAGAAGGGTGAAGGAAAAGGATAAATAGGGGTGAGAGTCTCATTGTTGAGCATGGTATTTTTATGAATGACATTTGATAAAAGCTTGGATGTGTGAGTCACATATCTTTCTTGGCAATAGAGGACGTTCATCCTCTCTTGTAACATTCTAGACATCATTCCCTTGGGGTTTAGCCTTTCGAATACATTGCTTTGTATTTGATTTCATCATTTTAAAAATTAATATAATTTCAGCATTGGTTTAATCTTTAGTTTGCATAAAAGATCTATTTCGGCAGTTGGTTCAATTTTTGGAAATTCCTGAGCTAACCATTATAGTGGTATTAGAGCTTGCTTGCAAAGTGTTTCATGAAGTTATAACTGGTAGGGTGCCCATTAAAAGTAGGTGCTAATGTTGTTTATGATATGGTGGATATGCTCTATAGGCTAGAGGTAGAGATGTCTAAGGTGGCTACTAAGGTCAAAGCTATAATTGATGTCAAGTGGACCAAATGCCTAGAAGAGCTGGATAAAATCAGAGATGTCACTTGGCCTAATATACATATAGATATCACCATATGGGAGCTAATCATAGCTATCAAGGCATTTCCAACCAATGATAGTGACTAGATGTAGTTCAGAAAAGAAAAAGGCAAAGAAAAAGCATGGATGGTGACAAGAGCTAAATACAAATTGAATTTTTTGAGGAGATATTTGCTGAGAAGTGCCACCTATCTATTTTGTAACTGCATCTTAATATTGAGGCCAAGTACGAAGAATATTTTGTTTGTAACAGAATAGGAATGTTTTTGTATTTGTTTTTTATTAATATTTTGACAAGTGTCCTCCCATATGAAGCATGTTGCAATCCTTTCTATAAAAGGATTCCCAAGATGTGGAGTAAAGGTTTGATTTTCTTGTAATTTTGAGAATTATGCTATTGTTGTCAGTCCATTAAGTCTCTTGTAAACTTTATGATGTATTCTCCTGTAGGATTGAGAATATAAGTGAATATTGAAGGATCTACTATTTTTATTTTGAAGGTTTCTATAGTTTTACAAGCATTTTTGCAATTTTCAATGAAAATTGATGCAAAGGAGGAAGTTCTGCCATATTTTTGTCTTTGAATTCTATCTCCATTGTTGTGTACTGGTTATCCTAGGATTGTGTAAGAAAGTTTTATGTGATTTAATGTAACTAGGATAGGTTGTATATTAATTTTTTGTTTCTTTTAATTCAAGGAATTAAGTAAATGCTCCAATAAATTGATAGGGTTTCTAGTTATATAGCAGAGCTATTCATAAGAATGGGTTTAGGGACAATTGTTGATAAGATTAATTGTAATACAATTAATTAGTTCAAAATGTTTTGTTGGGTAGACTCTAAATCCCAATGGATAGGACATTGATCATACATTCAATTACATTTTGAAGAAGACATAGGGTTGCAATAGTCATAAACATAAAATCAAATCAATTTTACTTTACTGTATGAATAATTAAATTGTTGGTCAGCACTTATTTGCAGTAATCTCTTGATTGTCATTATTAGCTACTATTGTCAAGGATTAATTAACAAATATAGAAGATATATGATCATTTTTTTCCTTAAAGGGATAGATCTAGGAAAGAGAAGTATTAGTTGAAAGAATTGTGAGAAAATTGCCAAATAATCAATTATATAACCATTGTATCCCTAAGGTGAACCTGCCTAAGCTTTGCAGAGTTTGAAGAGTCAAGAATCTTGGTGATTCTATTGAAGTTGGAACTAGATCTGAAGTTTTCTCAATTAAACATAAGAAGTAGCTAAATCCTTAGAGTAAGATAAATCATCTGAATACTGGTATTAGGCTTTTTCTGCCTAGTAGTCTAAAAAACACCAACAAAATGGTGAATTTGCTAGGGATTCCATAAAAGTAAAGAACTTTGAAGTTCTATGATCTTTGTGTGCATCCCATATATGTTTGGGTATTGGTTGTTGTTGAGTGACAAACCTTGAGAATTTGAAGCAATAGCTGAAACCACGAGAGTTGTGACATAAAGTGAGGTTGTAAATGTTGATCTTAGATTGGTTTTGACAAGTGAGTGTTTATACACTTAAGTCATTTACTTAGTTCATGTCGAACAAGTAGTATATGTCAAGCACAACATGTATAAGATAAAGTATACCAAGTCCATAGTGAGTGCCAAGTCACTCATGTGCTAAGCAAATAGTGTATGCCAAGTGATTTAGGAGCCGAGTAAGTAGTGCATGCTAAGTCATAGTATAGAAATTAGTATATGCTAAGCATTAGAGACTTTAGATGTTGAGTAACACAATTTTTTCATAGTTTTTTGTATTGGCACAAACTACTATGTAAACAATTTTTGAGCCAACTTACAAATTGAGTTATGATGTTTTGGTAATAAGGATGAATCTCAAGTTGGAATCCCTATGAATTACATGCATCCAATCAAGTAAAGGGAAGGTTTAAGAAACAAAATGGATGAATCACAACCATTGATTCATACCTAACCCTAAGTCACCTAGGCCTTCTTAAGGAAGATAAATCCTAAACTTTCTATGAGCATGAAAGGGAATGAATGAATGATCAAGGAGAGTTTTGCATGCACAAACTAGGATATTCATGGTGACCAAGGTATAATGATCTGAAATTACATTGCAAAATTAGCCAAAGGAGAAAAAAGGAAGTAAATAGTGAGCAATAGAGAGACATCTGATCAAGAAGGATCGAGAATATATCAATTTAGAGGTGATCTGTCATCAGGCTACAAAGTGCTAACCACATGATCAATGTTGAGACATTCTAATAGGTGAATCAGTTAAATCTCCTAACAGAGAAGTCCTAATAGACTGTATTGAAATCCTCTAACAAGGTGCTTACTTTATTGTGAGTTGAAGTCCTTTAACAAGGCACACTTTTAATAGGGTGTTTAAATCCTTTAATAGGATAAGACCTAATAGTCTTTGTAAGCCTTTAACAGGGTAGACATTTCATAGGGTAGATCATTTTTCATGATCAAACATTGTAACCTTCATTGGATACACTTTATTACTACAATAGTGGATATTTGTGGGTGTCATCCCCACCCCAACTTTACCTTCTCATTGAAGGGTTTTTGGGTAATCATATTTGGTGTCATATATGTGTGAATGCTTACTTGTTTACATGATTTAGATGTACATGTTTTACATGGTTTTTCAATATACTTATTGAATGTATGAGATGGCTGTGTGGTGAATGTTTTATGGGTCAAATTTTAAAGCACTGATTCACCCACTGCCCCCTCCCCCTCTCAGAAGTTTACCTTTCCTATTATAATTCCAACAGTAAAAGTGCTTTATCGATTGCATAGAGTAGCTTTCTAAGAAGTATACATTATGGAAAATTAGGGTTGGGTCCTCTTTTGTCTCATCTCTTCCAAAGTAAGGTTTGCCTCATAAATGGTTCCTTGTCTTTTAGCTAAACAAAGATATTTCCCCTAGTGGGTGGCAACTCGGTCTTAAATTTTGATACTAGTGCTTATATTTGAAAAGGTGAAAGATGGTTGAAAATAGGAAGAATAGGAGAGTTTATGTGAAAGAGAACCTAGAAATTCCCTTGTATAATGAGTTACCAAAGGGTGTTACAAAAAATTGGCTTAAGAAAAAAGGTGAATCTGGTCATACTTGGAAACCTAGAGATAGCCCATCATACCCCCCCTAGTTGAGAAACAATTTTCATCTCATAGTTCTAAATCAGAAACCACCAGAATTTTAGGTAATGTTTTCACAATGCCTTATCATGAAGCTAGGTTTTATGAGGATAAAATGGTGTCATCTATAGGAGATACTATTTTCAGAACCAAGGTTATAGGAGAGATGAATCAACATCTCAGACCTAGGAGTATGCAATCAAATAGACAAAATCTTGAGCAAGTTTCTTATATAGAGAGAAACCTAATAGATTTGGATGACCTTGTTGAATTTGAAGCAACTATAACAGATCATGATGATTTATTTTTTGAGGTTGAGGTCCTTAGAAGGAGATTTTTTGATGAAGAAGCTAGACACATTCCTCTAAAAAAGCTGAAAGAGTAGATAACAATGAACACTCTTATTGAAAGAGATTTCTTGCTCCAAGGAATGGTTGCTCTTGAAGAAAAAAATAAAAGGTTAGAAGAAAGATCCTTCCAAATACATGTAGATGTATTTGGAGATGTTGAAACTTTAAGGTCTAAGGTCTAGGAGCAATAAAATCTTCTAAAGGAAAGGGAGGAACCCATTATAGCTCAAATTAAGTCCTACAAGCCTATTTAGCCAAAAATCATAGATCTTACTATTAAACCAATTGATAAGGGTAAACAAAAGGTTGTAGGAATCCATATCAATGAACTTCAAGCTACGCCTAACAAGCCTCCCAATATTTCTATATCCATGTCTAAACTTGTTCTAGAATTAGAATAGGCTAGGAAGGAGAAGGAAGATCTAGCCAAAGAACTTGAGAAAGTGGAAAATGAAGCACAAGTAGCTGAAACTAGAAGGAAAATTTAGTTCATAAAATCCAATTCTACTTTGACTTCATGGCCGAATATGTCCACCCTAGTTACAACCTCTATTCCCACTAGTGGACCAAAAATTCCAAGCCAAAGTATATCTCAATCAGCTCCTACATTGTCTTCTACTACTGGTATGCAGATCCCTATTGTCCAACAAACCCAACAACTTCAGATCCCTACCCAAAACCAAGTAGTAGTAGCAAGCATGTCAAATGTTGTTGGTTTTCAAAAGAAACCTATATACATGGAAAATTATAGAAAAATTTCATTCTTAGGTATTCTTGGTTTCCCACATCCAATATCTTTTAACCTTAGAGATAAAGTCATCAAATTATTAGGTAATAATGTTGTCACTGGTGAAGAACATTTGAGAAAGTTTATTGACATGCTAAATGACTATGAGGTTGAGCACGAGGATGTGGCTATAAAGCTATTTGTGCACTCTTTGATAGAGGATGCAAGGGATTGCTTCAAAAGGTTTCCTAATGATAGTGTGAGTTCTTGGAATGAATTGGAAAATTTGTTTAAAGAACAATATGGGGAAAATACTAATGTTGGGTTCATGGTGAATGATTTTAATAACATCAAGAAGAACTCAAATGAATCCACATTTGATTTTAATGTGAGATTTAAAAAGGGGATGTATATGTTATTTCAAGTGATGGCTCTAGGAGAGGATGTATGTCTTACCACATATTTCAATGCTTTTGACTATAAAATGGCCTACAACCTCCAGGATAAAAGTCCAAGGACATTAAGAGATGCTTATAAGATAGAAATAAATATAGAAAATAACATGAAAGCCTCTAGTAAGTTAGGGAAAAGAGATGATCCCAAACTATTCAATCCAAAAAAATAATAAGAAGGAAGTTGAGAAAACTCCTGTAGGCAAGAAACTTGAAGAAGCCACAATAGGTCAAGTTTTAAGTCTCCTCAAAAACATGAATCCTCAAGATTTTATTGCAAACAAGTCTAGTACTAGTGAGAAGGTAGCTTTTAACAAAAGTAATTATAATAGGAAGCCAAAGATGTATAATTACCCATATACAACTCAATGGAAGGATGGAAAGCCTATTCCTATCCTTATTGAAGGTCATAAGGATAAGGATACACCAGATCCTTTGTAGAGAAATTTAGTCAACATGACTAATGATGTGCCATTGTGCATTGTATGTCATGACCCCCATTCTCCTGACCACTATGCATTAGCTCAATCCCTTGTTGCAAATTAGAAAACACAAGGTCAAGATGAAGGAGAAGAAGAAAAGGAGCATAAAGATATAGGCTATAACATGATAAATTTATGAAACAATGGTGAGGAGTCTGATTTGAAGTACCCTAAGAATGATGTTGTAAGTTAGAGAAATTTCTACTAGTCTCATCATTAGCAAGTATTGTCAAATGAAGAGGGTTGTGATGAGGATAGAGTATGTGTTGTGTCTTCAAGTGTGGACTATATAAGTCTAAGACAACCGTCTAGAGAGGAGATTGACAAGATTACTACATAAATGATATCACAAGTGCATGGCACCTACAATATTAGAAACAAAAATATCAACACTGACACTCGCAAACCATCTGACATATTCATAAAGGATATTACTCATAAGGTGATAGATGATAGTTAGAAGGAAGATAAAAGAAACAAGAAATGGGAGCCTAAGAAGAAAGTGCAATTCCAAGTGGTTGACACAGCTAAGGCTATTGCACAAAATAAAAGTCAGAGCCTAATATTCCAAAGCAAGTGATAGTACCTATTGTCCAAGAAGCTTTGGCTCCAAGTATTTCTATAAAACCTACTATATGTGATTCACTTAATATGATTGCTATGTTGTCTCAAATAATTGTGAAAATTCCTTTATCAGAACTTTTTAGAATTAAATCACATGAGAGTAATGCTTTATCTTGGCTAGGAGGAATAAGTAATGATAATTCTATTAAGCCAAAAGCTCTATAAAAAATCCCAATTATAGAGGAGGATAATGAAGTGATGTCCCAAATAACCCAAATGTATTTAGATAATTCATCTGTGGCTTACTTATAGGATATAGATCCTTTTTTCCTTAGTCTAGTTATAAAAGGCAGAACCCTAAAGAATTGTATGATATAGATCCTTTTTTCCTTAGTTTAGTTAGCAATGGATGCTAGAGAAGTGCCTATCATAGGTACAATAAATGCATTGCCTTTTAAGTTAGTGGCCTATCCTGATGTTGAATTGACTATGGTTTTCCTTGTGGTAGACATCCCTCCTCATTATGGAATGTTATTGTCTAGAAAATAGAGTGTTGCAATGGGAGGTAGTATACAATGTGATTTATCATATGCTACTTTCCATATAGCATATAAGGTTGTTAAAGTTGATAGAGAGCTAGGGTTCAATCATATTTTTGAGGAGAGTATTGACAAAGATTCCACTCGCTTCTTAGATATTGATGTCAGCGCATTCAGAGCAGAGTTGATCATTTAGGAGGATGAGAAGTTGCCCCCATTAATTACGCAAGAGGTAACATGTTGCATGGATTCACAAATTTTGTGGACCATGTATTTTGATGGAGCAAGTTCTAAGGATGGTTCAAGAGTTGGGGTAGTGTTAATATCCCCAGAGAAAAATAAATTTAGGTATTCATTCACTTTGAATTTCTCATGCACAAATAACATAGCAGAATATGAGGCACTCTTGCTAGGCTTGAGAGTTGCAACCACCCTTGGAATAAAGATGTTGCATGTTATTGATGATTCTGAATTGATTATTTCTCAAATAAGAGAAACTTATGCATCCAAGAATAGAAGAATGAAACAATACAAAAATACTATATGGGACCAAATAGAACTATTTGATGCTTTTGGCATCTCTTGGATGGATATGAGTAATAATAAGATGGTAGATCTGTTAGCCAATGTAGCTATTAAACCTATAGATATATCTTTTTCTAGTATATCATAGATTGAAGTGCAAAATAGGCCACCAGTTCTTGATAATGTCCATAATTGGAAAGTCTTTGAGGATGATAAAGATATCATAATTTTTTTGAAATGTAGAGGCCATTTTCATGGATAAGAAGTTGATTGTGTAGCCTATGTTGAGAATGTTGATGGTAAAGACACTATGTTTGGACAAGAGGTTGTGCAACTAAAAAAAAAAAAAAATCCCAAAGGGTTTAGTAGTTCTAGAGACTATTTTTGACAGTCAAGCCAGATCCAAAGTGGGCAATAAAGAATCTAATGCCAATGATCTAGAAGAGATAAACTTAGGCACTAATGAAATACCTAAAAAGGTTTATATTGGAAAGAAATTAGCTGCTAAGATTAGGCAAGAATTGATTGGTCTATTGAGAAAATATAGACACGTATTTTCTTGGCACTATGATGACTAGAAAGCATATAGAGAGGACCTATTTTAGCATGAAGTGCCATTGAAAGAGGGAGCAAGGCCTTTTAGACAAAAGTAAAGGCCAATAAATCCCACTCTAGCACCCAAGATGCAAGAAGAACTAGTAAGGCTAAGAGATTTCAACATTATCAAGCCTATAAATCATTCATCTTGGGTATCAAATCTAGTCCCTGTTAGAAAGGAAAATGGAGATATAAGACTGTGTGTAGATTTTAGGAATCTAAATATATCTTCATTAAAGGACAATTATGGCTTTCCTAATATGGAAGCAATGCTACAGAGAGTTACTAGAATAGAACTTATGTCCATGATGGATGGATGGATCAACCTCTAAACACACTTAGAGAACCTTGGAGACTCTTCAGTACAAGGTGTCTGTGAATGTTGGAGGCTCTCCGTGGCCAAAACAAGGGTGTCACTAGGGTTCACTGCCCATCCAAAGATAATGGCATTGATGATTCGATGCCAAGATCAGTGATTTCCAAGTTGCACAGTGATGCACCAATGAACTGAGGCACACTTCATGTGTTGGCATCAAGTGAGATCGTTGTTTCGAATCCAAATGAAATGTGATCACTTTGATATGAGATAGGCTATTGCAGACTTTGGCATGATCATCCTATAGCATTTAACATTTTATTGATAGCCCCCATGAGCTCTGAGTTATGATCCTCAAAAGATCGACCTCCGAATGCACTTAGAGCACCTTGGAAACTCTTTGGTATGGGGTGGTTGCGAATGTTAGAGGCTCTCCATAGCTTAAAAAAGGGTGTCACTAAGGTTTACCTACCCATCCAAAGCTAAGGGCACTAAAGATTTGATGCTAAGATCAATGGTTTCAAAGTTATGTAGTGATGCACCTATGAACTAAGGCACACTACAAGTTTTGGCATCAAGCGAGATCATTGTGACAAATCTAAACAGAATGTGATCTCTCTAAAATGAGATGATTTATTATAGCTCTCGACATGATTGTCCTATAGAATTTGACATTTCACCAGTAGCCTCCACAAGCTCTAAGTCATGACCCTTGAAAGATTGACCTCCAAATGCACTTAGAGCACCTTGGAGACTCTTTGGAATGTGGTGGTCATAAACATTGGAGGTTGTCCATGGCTAGAACAAGGGTGTCACTAGGGTTTACCCGCCCATCCTATGCTAATGGTGTTGATGATTTAATGCCAACATCAATGGTTTCAATGTTACACAATGATGCACCTATGAATTGAGGCACATTGCAAGTTTTGGCATTGAATGAGCTTGTTGTACTGAAGCCAAATAGAATGAGGTTATTGTAGACATCAACATGACCATCCTGTAGTGCTCAATGTTTCACTGATAGCCCCAACGAGATGAGTTACAATATTTAGAAGATTGACCTCCAAACACAATTAGAGCACCTTGGAGACACTTCAGTACGTGGTGGCCACGAATTTTGGAGGCTCTCCAAAATTGAAAAAAGGGTGTCACTAGGGTTAGTATTAAGTAAAAGCATTATTTTTTAGCTCCCTCCACATTAATTACATTAAATCAAAAAGTTTAAATTGACAATATCTTAAGTGTTTCATCATTATTACATCAATACACAACTACCAAAATTTGAATAGTTTTTTCTTCATTTTCCTCCTTATTTAGTTTTTATCTTCATGCATGGTTACTCTTCATGATGTACCTACATTCCAATATCATAACAAATATTAGTAAATAATCAAATTAAACAAGATAATCATTGGTTCACTGAATCGCTATGAACAAAAGAACATAAGAAGTAAGTATACCTAGTCAAGGAAGGGCCGTCTCTCTGTTTTAGGATCTCCAATAGGGCTTTATGATCAACATTAGTAATTTAGTAAAAAAAAAAAAAACTTTAATTCTTCCTTGATGCTTCAACAAATTCACATTTTTTTCTATAATAAGATGTGAATATATAAGAATTGTTTTGTGCTTTTGATAGTCTCTGAATGCAAGAATTTCATTCCTTTTAAGCATGTATATATGTAGCCATGTTCCAACAAAAAAAACTAAACTAGTAGGATATGTGAATCCATAATCATTTGTGATTAGTTGCAAAAGATTTTTCTTACCTCTTGCACAATGTGCTAACCAATATTCTGATTTCTCATCACTCCCCTATGGTGCAACCAATGCAAAAACATGTCTTGGCTAAAGAAGATTTGATAGATTGTTATGCTCAACTGAAATTTCCATGTCATCATTTCTAATAGAGGGTATGATAGACAATGGAGTAAGATAATGGAGCCCATGCATCCACCCACTCACTCAACTCATTGTGATCCCAATCACACTAAAAATAACTAGGACAAAAGCAAGCTAGTTGTCATGTCCAAATGGTCCATGTACTAGCATCAAAGCTCCTGAGTGAATGCATTTTTTATGAGTCTCTAATAGTAGCACAATTTGATCTATCACCTATGGACCCTTCCTCAACCAACCAAAAGAACCCGCATATTTCTAAATCAAGGTTCCCCTCACTAGTAGATTTGTCCTCATTTTAAGATGAAAAATGGTCAAATTTTATATCCATGTTGGCCGAATGATCTACAAATTGTTTTATCACTATTTTCCTTTATAAAAACTTTGACCAAGTCTTGTGAGGATCAGAATTTCAATGCACAATTTGGTTGAAAATGGCCTCCCTTGTTTATGAGAACCAAACCTAGGATGCCAAACCCATGATGACATCCTAGTTGATGCATTGGTCGAAAGTTCAACCAAGTTTGGTCGAAATCTCAACCAATACTAACCCTTGATTGACTAGGATGCCAAACCCATGATGACATCCCAGTTGACGTATTGGTCAAAAGTTTGACAAAATATGGTTAAATTTTTAACCAATGCTTCCCAACACTGGTCAAACTTTTGACCAATATGTTTTGTTTTAAAAACAATTACCCCAAAGATAAATATCCAAAGTAATCACCGATGATAGCCTAGTCCGTGATCAGTTTGGATTTTTATCTTTAGGTCATTTGTGCATCTACCAACACCTTGAGATGAGATTTCAAAGACCTATATTGATGGAACTTATAGAGAGATGAGATTCTAGTATGACATCATCCCATCTCTTAATTGGGAGATGTTGGGAGTTGGCCATTAAATTAGTAAACATCTATCATATACTATATATTATTATGTGTGGGGAACAAGTTATGATAGATAAACCATTGATAGATGACATTTATGAGTCATGCATCTATAAGGTTATGGTAGGTTAGTGGATAATAAAGGATATCTCTACTTGTGGTTTCTTGAGTAAGGATGGTGTCAGATTCTATTGATGTGGTAAATTTTGATGACCACAGTAGCACCACAAGTGGCTATAGATGGATGAGGTTCCCATCTATTAGGGTGTCACATTCCCTCCATCTAGATCATGGAGAGAGAGAAAATACATGTTGGGGTCATATCATGTTGACCCCCCTATACCATGAGTAGGCATGTGAGTTAACCTTATCCTATTGATGCTTAGTTCCCTCACAAGGACCTAGGAACTTAGTAGTGTGTGCCATGTGTATATTAACATTTCACATTACCCTATGATTCATCATCAAGAAGATAACATAGTTTGAACTAAAACATTAATGCAAAAAAATATATATGATTTTATCTACACTTTCTATGAATACCATTCATACATGTTTAGAATTAAGATTGGACATTGAATGAGTAGAATATGTCAAAGTTAAACTAGAACAAACATGATTGAATCCACACACAAAATAGAGGGTACCCACCATGCTTGATATCATATTCATAAAATGATTGAAGCTCCTATGACACAAGGCCTCCACTAAATGATTAAAGCACCAAGATTAAGCTAGGCCAATGCATTTGTATAATTACAGATTACTTCTAGGAAAAGTTGTTTTTCAATGTTAGAAAAAGTGCTAATTGTTTCATTTTTTACATCATATGTTTTAGACAACGCGTCACCATTTTGTTCTAGACAATTTTCCAACAAGCTCACATTGAATAAAACCCAATAAGGCTTTCATAGTGCAAACACCGTAAATAGAATTTTATTAAACAATATTCCTTGCTACTCTAAGAAACTAACACCTTTGATGAAAAAAATGATTGAATCTACACAGAAAATAGAGGGCACCCACCACACTTAATATCATATTCATAAAATGATCGAAGCTCCTAGTAACACAAGGCCTCCACTAATGATTAATGATTAAGACACCAAGATTAAGTTGGCCCATGCATTCATCTAATTACATATGGCTTCTAGGAAAATTTATTTTGAGTGTATTATAATTGCTAATCGATTTATTTTCAATATTATAAGTTTTAGATATGCATCACCATTGTATTCTAAACAACTTACCACCAAGCTTACACTGAATAAAACCCAATATGGATTTCATAGTGCAAAGACCCCAAATACAATAATATTAAAAATATTCCTTACTACTATAAGAATTCAATTTATTATTTATGTTCACATGCAGACAAAATGCAATCCATTAGCTGAAACTTTGAAGGTAATGCTTCTCTTGAGTTCACAATTTCCATTTGAGAAAACTAGTTTAGGAAGACACCATAGACACCATAGGTTAGACATTGGAGATCTACTATTAGATTCATACAAGCCATTGTACATTCCTCAATCTCAAATATCGCATACTAAAAATTTGGAACAGTGAAGACACAGAGACTGCCAAGATTGCAAATTTCAAAAGAAACTACCCATTTTATCACCACTTTGAAAGGGGATAATCAATTATTTTATATGAACATGAATTGGAAAAATAGAAAAATATAAAAATTAAATACAAAAAAAAAGATGACGTGGTACAAACTTTTAACCAATAATGAAGTTAAATGTTAAGAACATGTAAACATTGAAAAATCTTCAATATCATAAACATCCCAATAATATTTTACTTTGTAATGGAACCTATGAAAGAAGAGGAATCATACCTTACAAGAGTAAATCCTACCTATGGATACACTATATGATTCCTAAAGATATTGCAAAATTTCAAGAATTTTAGTAGCCTTGTTGCATTGACATCAACTTGCGTAATGTGCAAATCAGTATAAATAAGTACCCAAGCCATTTCAACTGCATTCAACATCTATAACCTTGTCAATGTTTTGGATTCCCTAAAAATAAAAGAATAAATAGTAAATGTACTCCCTTATCCATCTAATATTGATAACTATTGCAATGAGAACCATAACCCCCAACAGAATGTCCAGAACTTGGTACATATCCTCCAGTTGGAGCCAAGTGATCAACACTTGGACCATAACCTCTAGCAACACCAAAATGACTAGTACTTGGGCCATAACCTTCAGTTGGCCTAGAATGTACAACACTTGGACCATAACCTCCACAAGTACCTCCACTTGGACCATAACCTCTAGTGGAATGACCACCATGCCCAATATTTTTCTATGGGGAAGTGTACATAGAGTATGTTTTAATGTATGCCATCTCATCATCAAAAGCTTCTACCTCCTCCCCTATATCATCATTCTCATGGTCCTACCAATACACAACTTAACTAAGAACATTTGAAACTTGATATTAAGAACTACTATTATTTCAAGATTACATGGAAAAATGAAAATCAATCATTACCTCATGTCGATGTCCAAAAAATAAGAAGGCACTTAGTACTTACCAGTTTATCTAAAACAAAACTTATAAAAGTTGAACTAGACTTACACTAAGTGACATATCATTGCTAGACAAGTTGTCAAGGTCAGCCAAAAATGAATTTGCAAGAGTGTCTTGTAAGATGGACAATCTGAACTTAGATAACATTTTAATCAATAGAATATAGTTTACATGAAAGAAAAAATAAAATACATAACAAGCCATATGAGGAGCAATAATAGAATTCAGATATCTCATACCAAAATATATTGTGCCCTTTAATTACAATAACCCATTGTATCTACCTTGACCATTAATAACCCATTGTATCTACTTATATATCTTATCACAAAATGTATATTTGGTTGAATATTAAATGGATGCATTGAGGACCCAATCAACTACCACTATAACCAAACAATCTTCCAAATCTGAATCCAACTCAACATACAACTTCAGATTCAGTTTTGTTAGATTGTTTCCTATAGAGTTAAACTAAGGTTTTATTAAATATGGATATAGTGGATACCACTCTTTATCAAAGATGGTGATGCTAATAATGGATGAATTGGAGGCAATCACTAACCTCAAGGTTTAGTTCTCTATAGTGTGGTAAATAAGGTCCCTAACTCTTGGTTGTTTGTATTGTTTCAACTTTCTCATTCTCATTGTTATTTTGTGGTGATAAAAACCTCTACCTCTCCTACAACCATATTGTCCTTTTCTCATTTTGTAATGGGTGAGGAGACCATATTGACTTAATGTCCATTATTTTTGACAACGTTGCACCAATACTTGTGACTTTAAAGTTTTTAGTACAATTATGATTACCCAAAATTGACATTTGATATCTTTCAACTTAATTTTTATTAAAAGAATATAAATATGTTAAATATGATGCATCTAAACTATTGATCACCACTCTAACTCATAGGCCTTATCTTTCACATGAAATTAAGTCTATCTTTGATACCTTCCCTAATTTACATAGGAATACAAAAGTTCATTCCAAATATCAGCTTCACCTAGGTTGCACCAATGGTTGCAGTTTCCATTTCAACTACTACCACCATATTTAGAGTGATGTGAATCCTTGTGTAGTTGGTACATTCCTATTATATCCAAAAAAACAAGAGGAAAACTTGTGATGTTCACAACTTGCTTTAGTATTGGCACCTGAAATGGTAATGGAGGATTGTATGTAGATGTGCTCTACAAAGGCTCTGTATCTTGCTCACACCTATATCAAAATCATGGCAATTATGCTAACTAGAGTTCAAATGAACATGTTCAGATTGAAATTGATCATGAAAAACATTTTAGGGCTTGATTGTGTGAATTATTTCTACCAATACTATGAATCATACTTTATGATCTTCTCTTTGTCTACTGTTATACTTTCTTTATTCTAATGATGGATAATGGTGTATGAAAAACAACATTCATGGAAAGAAGTTTCATGCAATCAAATTATGATATAAATTTTTTCATAAATAAATAATAACTCTAAACAATGTAATGTGATTTACTATAGTGCATGATCATGAGAATTTAAAACTTCTTGAGTAAAATTAGAAATAAATATCTTATAAGATGACCAACCTTGAATGGTGAGGTGCCATGGTGCTAAAAAATACCATTGATTTCTTGAAATCTACTTGTGAATTTTCCCAATTTGCCCAAATATTTAGGGATTTTATGTAAGCAACCATTTGGTCTATACTTCTGTATGTTGTACTGCCTTCCATGACTATGTCCCATATATTTATACACAATTAAACCTTGTATCATATCTCTATTTTTCATGAAATATTCATTCAAATTTTTCCATATGGCTGGAAAAGATTTTAGTTAGATTAATCATTTTCTTCTCTCTTTTGTTCATCTTGATGGTGGATTGTAGAATGTGAAAATGGAAATATTGATAGAAAGATTCATAGAATCTAATCAACAAATATTCAAACTAATATTGTGGTGATAGATCATAGAATATAAACCAAAGTATTAATAATTTTTTTAATATATCATATAATCTTATGTTGTTTTACTATTTCCACCACTATGATCTCACTAATGTGATGACTCAAAAACCAGGAAATCTACCTTCTTCCAATACTCTCCATTAGTTTGTATAGAATCCAAATGAATAATATTAGTCCCCTGTTCATTGTTCTCCAGATCAACCAATAATGGAGCCAGAACAGTTTAACTAAAGCATTATAATCCTACAAACAACCAATTAAATATTTATAACTTAGATACATCCTTGCAAAATAAAATAAAAAATATTGAAGTGAATACATTGTACAACTTACCAAAGATTTGAATGTTGCAAGAAGAGAACCATAGATTTCTTATTGCTTGGAATTCCTGCCTAAAGTAGACAGACCATGGACTCAAATTGACCTCTTCTTATGGAGTCCCCAACAAACATCAATCTCTTCCCTCTCAAATTCTTTAAGATATCCTTACTATTGAACCTGATACCGGATTTTAAATATAATATCTATGATTAATAGTTGTAGATGTTCATAAATTGACATATTTCAGTCAATATTTCTTGGTGCACTTCCAATGTTTTGGGTCTACACTGTATATCTCTCTTAAGGCTACTTGGATTAATTTTAGGTAAATGGACCTTGGGTATACAAATATCAATGAAAATGAATTGTTCATCATTATCTAAATGAATTATTTTCAAAGTTCCAAATATTTATGATAGAGTTCATTATTTTGGAAGATTCATTGTAAAAAATCTAAATTAGATTTTGTATACCTATTTTATTTATCAGCATTGGCCTTACAATAAAATTGTCAATATGAAATTTTATCTATCAAAAAAACCATTTACTTGTCATTGATCAGAAGAGAAGCATTTAATGAATTGGCCTAAACTATTGAAAGTAAACTGGATTTATGATAGTCACATTCAAATAGATATACTACTTCAAGTTATTCATCATTAGCAAGCAACTAAATAGAAGCTATCCATTAAGAATAAATCAAATACAAAAGAGTTCATTATTTTTGAAGATTCAATGATCAAAAGTTCATTAAATTAGTTATCTACTTTAAAGTACCTTATCAATAAGGATAATGGATTCAATTACATTGAATGGGTTCAACAACCAAAAAATAATTAAAACCTATTTTCACATAATCAAAAAAAGTAATAATCAAGGTGTATTCAATTTACGTTCAATACCTAGTGTCACTGAGCAATAGAAATCAAACATGGATAAGATAGAGTAGATTGTTGAAGAGGAGTTAAAAAGTTAGATCCTAGTCAAATAATCTATAGCATTATAAAGTGGATATGAAGCATCATGAATCTACTTCCTTGAAAAGAAATTGCATTTAGCTTCTATGAGACTTGTTACAACAACATTTTCTTTGTAAATACCACCATTGTTCCCCTAATACAATTCAAAGTGTTCATCACTCCTTTCTACAATAACACTGCCTTGAATTCTAGCATCTCCAATTATGCAAAGAACTATTACGATATATAATAATAATAATAATATCCCGATTAAAACAAGAGATTTTTCATTTGACACTCATCTACAAAGATTTTCAAGTTAAATAGGAGAACTCAACAAGCTGTTAGAACCACAAGTACTCAAAAACTCTGCAAATACTTGCATGGTCTTCTATCTACACTCCATTGAATCTAAAGATCAAGCTTTGATTTGACATTTCATGTGAATGTAACCTTCGATGAAATATTTTTGTATAATAACATCTGAAAGGTCAAAAACAATATCAAAGTTTTGCTTCACACAATAGATTACATTAAATTGCTTTTGCATGCAAAGGTTAATTAGAAAAAATATTTTAGGCATATCCATAGTTTCTAATTGATTATGACTCCATATACAACATTGGGTATTCCAATTTGGCTTAAAGACTACCTTCTAAAAGACTGGTATTTTGGAAATAGATGTCTTTATAGAAATCAAAGATCTCTTGGGTGTTGCATGCCTGCCCTATTGGCTACCCTAACCTAGAGCAATGATACTTGAGCTAGATTTTCTTTGCATCAGTAGTCACACATCGCCCTAGTGAGAGCAAGGTTGCCAGTACAAACCCTGTAGAGGCCCACTCATCCCTGGGTTGAGAGGGAAATATAAGGAATACACAATATAAATTATTGAGAAAATGAACAATGAAAATATTAGGACAATATCACTTAAACCACAAATAAAATATTATACTTATGGTAACACAAACTAAACCACCACCTTGGTGCTTCAAGTGGTTTTGACACTTAGGTAACTTGTATCATGCAAAGGTTTATGATAAATGGGTATGCTATTGCAAAGTTTTAACCTATGAAAGGTAAAGAGATGCAAATATGAGACAAGAAAAATAATGTGCAAATCTTATGTTCCACTCTTAAAGAGGCTAGAAAATCCAATAATGTTATGCTTGACTACAACTTCAATACAAAGATGAGGGACTTTGGTTTAGCTTGGATGTTGGAGCAAAATAATTTGTCTTAGATTACAATTGTAGCTAGAACCCTCAGTCAATTGGCTCTCGAGTGGGTGATGACAGGAAGAACAAGCCCTGAATTGCATGTTTATAGTTTTGGGGTTGTGGCCTTGGAAATTGCTACAAGAAAGAGAGTAGTAGATGTGAGCTTGCAAGAGAATCATATAAGGCTTGTGGAGTGACTATGAGATCTCTATGGTTAAGGAAGATTTTTGGATGCTGCATATATAAAGATAAATGGGGATTTTGAAGGCTGAAATGGAACAATTGGTAGGGATAGGGTTGTGGTGCTCCTATCTAGATCTAGCTGCAAGACCCAAAATGAGGAAAGTGGTAAAGTTGTTGAAGCTAGAAGATTGAGTACCTAATCTTCCTCTAACTATTCATACCTATACCATAGAGTATCATCCCATCATTCTAGACCTACAATGAATGAAATTGATTAATTAATGAAAGTAAGTTAGTTTAAGCTTCACTTGGTTTTGAGGATACTTTAATATTCTCTACTTAACAAGGCCAACCATATGAAGGTCAAAATTCATCTAGCCTCACCTCCACCCCCTAACATCAATATAAATTCTCCATTAACATATAATTACATGCTTCATTCCTTCATTCATTCATTTATGAACTATAACATTGAATCAATACAATCACATAGCATCCATTAATATGATATAAAATTCATTAATACACAATACTAATCAAGACTTCATTAACACATAACAATATTGATTAACATGACATAAAAATTAATATTAATATGCAAAATTCATAGATAATTACTCAAAACAATGTTTTTTCATTATCTAACAAAGTTCATCAAACAAGGTTTATCAAAGACAATTTTTTAAAAAACATTTATTCTTTTTTTTTTTCTTAGCTTTCTTAAGGAAAAGGCCGATAGGAGCATCAATATCTTCCTCATTCTCCTACTCTTGTGGCACATGTAATGCCAAATTATGATCCCTCATCCTATTTTGAGGAACATGAGGTTGTTGCACTAAAGTGGGCTCTGTTTCCATAACAAGCAAATGGGTTAAATTGGCATACTCTTTTTCTTTTTTCAAATGTTACAAGTATTTCATTAACTAGTAGAACATAACACACATTTTTCTTACCTAACAATGCCACATCATTTACAATAACATTTTGATCTATTGCCACCTCAAAATGTTGAACACTTTGAACATGTTTCACTCATTCACCATGAGGTTCGACATGCTCTAAAATATTGAAAAAAAGGTTACACATCAAATTAAAATTGAAGATGTTATATTTTATTCATAATTGCATAATTAATTTCCAATAGAAAATTAATACCTCCACCACTATGATGCATATCATGACCTTCATCAAGTGTAGGTTCTGTGATAGGATTTGAAGGTTGTGGTGAAATGTTATGCATATTATTATCATTGTTTGATATATAAAACATAAATAGTCAATTTATTTTGGAAACTAAAACCAAAAATAAAATTTCTCAACTAGTCAATTTGATTTACTTTTCATTTGACCAATTTATCTATGTCTCATTTGGTGCACTAGATTCTTGGCACTTGTCACTTTGATCATCGTTGTCATCACCACCATCTTCATCACCATCAATATCATCATCTTCATCACCATTATCATCACCATCATCACCACCATCATCGTCAACATCACCAGAATCATCATCATCTTCTTCTTCTTCTTCATTATTTTGTAATAGTTGTTAATGATCATCATTTATTGCATCTTTTGATTCTTCAGTATCTTCTTCTTCTATCACATTATACCTTACTGGCCTTCCTCTTGGATCATGTCTAACAACAAATGACCAAACCAGTTTATGTGGAACACCAAAGTAAAATAGTTGCTCACATTGACTTAGAAGAACATAGCGCTCATCTCCAACTAGCTCAAATGACCTTATATTAATCATTATAAACCCACTATCATGTTTAATAATGGTCATATCAGGAACATTTCAATTCAGCCGTAGCCTATACCATTTGATGACAAATAGAACTAATTTAAATGAATTATAGTTGCACTCAAGTATATCATCCAAAATGCCATAATCTCAATTTTCAAATTGTTGAGGATGTATGTCATTTTGAGATAAAATATTGGTGACCTCGAAGACTGTACTTATCCCAAAATCACAAGTTTTCTTCATTTTATCTAACTTTTTAATGCAAAATTTATGACCATGGTAGAACATAGCTTTGTGGTGTTTGATCTGCAATAATTCAAACATGTCAAGATTATTTACATTGATCTATGTATTGATATGAAACTTATAGGATATGATTAGTAATCTTATACGTAACTTTCTATCTATTAAGTTGTAAGCTAGATCAAGTACCATTGGTGTAACATTGGGATCTCCATTACGATGAGCTTCTTTAACTAATTATGTAACACTATCCCATGTTAATGAGCAACCATTTTCTTGAAACTGTTGAATCCATACTGTCATCTAATCAAGATTGTTTGCAATATACAAATGTAGTGCATCCCACTCATGACCAACTATAAAGGAAACAAATAGACCAGTTAGAAACAACTTATATTGATGATGTATAAGAATTAATTAACTATAATTAACATCTTATAATTACCTCTCACTATCCTTAATCTACCTTCCCCATCAAGTACCCCCCTTCGAATCTATTAATGGAGTTGGGATGAGTTGATGCACCTGGTCTAGACTTATACAGTAAGTATTAATGTAGTTTTAAATTATAGAAAAAGTTTTATAATGGTTTTTATAGTAAACTCTTTTATTTATGTCATTAACTAAAAAACATATGTGCTATTTTTACATAGGAATATTAGCTTCATAGAAATTGAAGCAAATATAATATACACAGATTTATGTCTGATGATAAATCTATATATTAAAGTCTGATTATACATATATGAATATATACATACATATATATACATATACATATACATATACATATATACATATATCTATATATATATATATATATATATATGTATGTATGTATGTATGTATGTATGTATGTATACACACACACGCACACACACACACATATATCTACATACTTATTTATACAAATCATCATAATACTATAATATTTTGAAGCTACCAATTACATGTTATAGTCTTATCATTAATATTGATTATTAGTATCGGGCATTGTAAGTTGCCAAGGATATTGTTAAGTGTATCAGTGCTACTTATAATAATCTCACCAATCATTTTGGATATCAACGAATGGTAAGTGAATCAATCCTTTCATAAGACATATTGTATATGCATTGAAGCATGACCACATAGGGTCATGCATAATCATGTTCCAATGTATATATAATATGCATTTAATATATTCTAGATATATCAATAAAAAAATGGCAATATCATCTCAGTTAATAAAATTAGAACTGCACTAATATATACTTGAATTAAATCTTCTCAAATAGTATAGAAGGAAATTTTGGACACATATACAAATTATTATTATCAGTATAATACACACACGCACACACACATATGTATATATATGTATATACAAATACACATATATATGTATATAGATATATATAGATATATATGTGTGTGTGTGTGTGTACACACACACACACACACACACACACACACACACACACACACACACACACACACACACACACACACACACACACACACACACAAGAACTCAAAAATAAATTTTTCTATTGCTCACACATTGAAAATAAAATTTAGTTAGTCTCCTTCGATATACAATCTCATAAATTTACATGGTATCAAAGCCAAATTTGTAGAGAGACTGCTAAAACTAAATTTAAATTAAAAAGGGACATCATGTTAAACAATGTTAGAGTTGAGGATAGAATTGGAGCAAAAAACATTTTCTCATGGAAAATTCAAATTATAACAATCCTTGAAGATTTGGAATTAGAATCACTCATTGAATCATATATTTCAATACCTGAAAGTGAGGTAGAAAAAGCCACTTGGAAAAGGCAAAATAATAAACCTAGGAAAATCATTATTGATTTAGTAAAAGATCATACTATTCCCTCTATATTAAATCTCAAGAAAGCATTCAAGGTATTCAAAACAATTAAGGATTTTTTTGAGATCAACAACTCAAGTAGATTTCTTACATTAAAAAATCAACTAATGAATAGAAAAATGAATAAAGGAGAATCAAGCTCTTCCTACTTTGGAAGAATTTCTAAAATAAAAAATCAATTGTCTTTTATTGGAAAAAAAGTAAAAGATCAAGAATTGTCAATAATAGCACTTAGAGGATTACCTATATATTGGGAAGCATTTATCCAGGTTGTCATCAGATCATCAATACTAGTTTTTGATAAACTAAAAAATGATTGCACTTCAAAAGAATCAAGACTAATTTCTAGAGGGATCGTTTCAAATCAAGAGGGAGAAAATCAAGCTCTTATTTTAGTCTCTAATAAAAATAGGAAGAAAAGAAAATTTGAAGGAAAGAGAAATGATAAAAGAAAAGGAAATAGTAATTACAAAAGAAATGATTTCTCCAAAGTTCAATTTTGTAAGAATGAGAAATTCAGACATACCTTTAGAAATTGTCCAAAAAGGGAAAAAATTCTAGCTTCCTTAGCTGAAACAAAAAAGAATGAAAAATCTATTATTCTACTCAACTCTATCAAGTGAGATGAAATCCAACGGAAATGTGTAGATAATAGACAATGGTGCTTCCCACCACATAACAAGATTTGGGGATAATTTTAAAACTTTTAAAACTTATCTCACTAAAGGAGTCACCGTTGGAGATAACTCCACCTATCCAATAAAAGGAATTGGGACTTGTTCTATACAACTAAGAACTAGGGTTACTCTAAAATTGAAAGATGTTCTTTTTGTACTTGGCATAAAAAGGAATCTAGTATCGATTTCTGGACTTGCTAAAGAAGGGTACCAAGTCACCTTTGATGAAGAAAAAGTGATGTACTAGCCTAAAAAGTACTAATCTCAAGAATGCTATCACCACAGGGACTAGAGATGGAACCCTATAAAATTATGTAATATTAAAAAGAAAGCCCTAATTCATGAAGTGACAAATCCTAATGAAATATGGTATAGAAAGCTCAAACTTTTTGGAATCAGTCCACTACCAAATGTAGAAAACATCACCATTGGAACACCTAACTTTAATTCAAACCATATATGCATTTGTAAAGGATGTGCTCTAGGAAAGAATGTTAAAATACCCTTTTCCTCCTAGCAAACACAATCTAAATCAGTTTTGGAACTAGTTCACATTGATTTATGTGGAACTATGCCAACACTTCCTTTAGGAGGATTCTCATACTACATAATATTTATTGATGATTTCTCTAGGAAAACCTAGATCTATTTTCTAAAAATCAAAGAATAAAATGAGGTTCTATCAAAATTTAAAAAGTACAAAGTAATTGTGGAAAATAAAATGTCAAAAAGAATAAAAAATCTAAGATCAAACAATGGAAGTGAATATACCTCCAAATTTTAAAAATATTTTTGCAGCTCTATTAGGATTAAGAGGGAGTATATTGTACCTTATAATCCTCAATAGAATGGGGTAGAAAAAAGAAAAAATAGAACCATTGTTGAAGCAACAAAATTCATGCTTCATGATCAAAATATACACTTCTTATTCTGGGCAGAGGCCACTAATACTATTGTATATATTCAAAATAGATGCCCTCACTTAATCCTAGAAAACATAACTCTTGCAGAAGTATTTACATGAATTAAACTTGACTTAAATAATCTTAGATTATTTGGTTACCCTATTTACATTCACATACCTAAAGAAAAGAGAACCAAGTTACAACCATCCAAAAAGAAAGGAATATTTGTTGGGTACAATGAGAACTCCAAAGTGTATAGAGTCTATGTACTTAGGCAAAGATCAATTGAAATAAGAAGAGATGCCAAATTTGAAGAAAACACTACTCTAAAACTATCAACAAGTACAAAAGATGAGCCCATCATATACTTACTAGATGAAAATATACAAACTAGAAATCAAAGGGAGAACATATTAGAGAAGAATGTATCATTACAAGATACGTAAAATAGAGACATCTCTAATATCAAGAAAAGGACATCATGGGCAAGGAAAATACTTGAAGAAAATGATGTAGAGCCAGATGAAATTTCTAGGGAGACCAAGAAAAATAGAAATAAATCTTGTTATATTGCACTAGTAACTGAGCTTACTAAATCTAAACCATCAACTATTGAAGAATCCTTAACTTTTCAAGCTTGGAAAGATGCCATGGTCAAAGAATATCAATCCATATTACAAAATGATGTTTGGATATTGTACCTAGGCCTAAAGACAAATTAGTTTTTCATCCAAGTGGTTATAAAAAAATCAAATATATTTCAGATGGCAGTATTGAAAAACATAAAGCAAGATTTATTGCTCGAGGTTTATCTTAGAAGGTAGGCATTGATTATGAGGAAACCTTTGCTCCAGTTTCTCGATATACTTTTGTAAGAACACTTATTGCAATTGTAGAATCTAAAGGCTGGAAGATACATCAAATGGATGTGAAGACCGCATTCATGAATGGTGTCATTAATGAAGAAGTATATATCAAACCACTTGAAGGTTTTGTCACAAAAGATAAGAATCTATATGTATGTAAATTAAAGAAATCTATTTATGGACTTAAACAAGCACCATGAGCTTAGTATGAAAGGATAGATAACTACCTCTCCAAACTAGGATACTCTAAAAATGAAATTGATCCTAACATTTATTTCAAAATATCTAATGGTGACATGTTAATACTTGTTTTATATGTTGATGAACTTTTGATAATATGTGAAGATCACTTAATTGAAAGATGCAAACAAAATCTTATACCTGAATTTGAAATTAAGGATCTAGGCCTACTACACTATTTTTTTGGTCTAGAAGTATGTCAAAAGAAAGATTATATTTTTCTAAATCAAGGGAAGTACACCCATGACATCTTGGCTAGATTTGGGATGATGGATAATAAACCTCTAGCAACTCCAATGGAAACAAATCTACACAAGCTAAAAGAATAAATTGTAATTTAGAGTCTATTGATCCCACTTTCTATAGACAGATCATTGGATCACCCATGTATCTAGTAAATGCTAGGCCTAATATCTATTATCCCACCAATGTCTTAAGTCATTTCATGTGTGAACCAAAGAAGACTCGTTTTATGGTTGCTAAACATATCTCGAGATATCTATGTGGCACTCTTGGTCTTGGTTTGAAGTACAAAAATATTGAGATCTTCAAAGATAAACTTGGTATGAAAAAATTATAAATACATTTGTAAGTGATATCTATTTATGAATGAATTAAAAATTAGTTTGTTTGCAAACTTGTGTTATGAAAGGTGACAATATTTCATATGTGTAAGGTGACGACCTTATCAATATTTGATCTATCTTCTACTACCAAAAGTAATGAAGCAAAGTGTTATTATTGTTCTTTGGGCTAGATTTTACTGGACACATTGATAACCATCATGGTTCTTCAAGTTGGATTTTTCCAGACACCATAACTTGATCGACCACATTCAAAGTGGCATTTAATCTTGTATTATACCTGCTTCAATTCCATCCTTGCTAAAAAGGGAGTGTTGAGAATATTAGCTTCATGGAAATTGAAGCAAATATAATATATGGAAATTTATATGTCTGATGATAAATCGATATCTTAAAGTCTAATTATAAATATATATACATGTACATATGTATGTAAATATATATATATATATATATATATATATATATATATATATATATATATATATATATATATATATATATATATGTATGTATGTATGTATGTATGTATGTATGTATGTATGTATATATTCATATATATATGTGTGTGTATATATATGTGCATGTGTATACACACACACACACACATATACATACATACACACACACACACACACATGTATATATACACATGCTTATATATAAAAAAATATCATAGTATTATAATATTTTGAAGTTACTAATCACATGTTATAATCTTATCATTAATACTGATCATTACTATTGGGGATTGTAAGTTGGCAAGGATATTGTTAAGTGTATCAGTGTTACTTCTAATAATCTCACTGATCATTTTGGGTATCAATGAATGTTAAGTGAATCAGTGCTTTCATAAGACATATTGTATATGTTGACCACATAGGATCATGCCCCTATGTGATCGTGTTCCAATTTATATATAAAATGCATTTAATTCTCTAAGATATATCAATAAAAATTTGGCAATATCATCTTAGTCAATAAAATCAGAACTGCACTAATATATACTTGAATGAAATTTTCTCAAATACCATAGAAGGAAAGTTTGGATACATCTACAAATTATTATTATCAATAGGAGATATATATAAGAACTCAGAAATAGAGTTGTGGATTACTCATACATTGAAAATAAAATTTAGTTATTCTCCTCAAATATATGATCTCATAAATTTACACAATTGGTTCAAGTACATTGCATGTTCTATCCTCCACGTGTGATTTTCTCAAATAATTTTTTTTTAATAGCTCTAACAATCTTGTCCATGGTTGTCAATATTTTTTATGCTCTAAAAATCTTATTTTTTAGCACCTAGCATTGATCTTATGTTGATTACACCGCTTTCTATGAGGAATAGTGCTGCAGTGGCAGAGAAGAGAAACACTATAGGAGGCAACATTGTTGAAAATGTAATAGGAAATTTAATGTTATGTTTTAAATGCTTTTAGTTTTTGAAGTTTGTAATAACGTCCTACATGTGGTGGCATACCTAGAGTAGCAGTTCGATAAGCTCTCCAGATATAGCCACCTAGGACCAGGTGTGTGGATCTTAAATTAGAATAGTTTTTTTTTAGTTCGTAGGTGGAGTGTTTAATAATTTTTAGAATCCAATAATAGGTAGTAGGCAGTTTTTGGAATATTCCTGACTTAGAAAACGACTGTCTAATATTGGTAGAAAAAATGTTTCAGATTCTTATCCTTTTTTTGGATAGAAGACGTTCTTCTTTTCTAAAATAAGAAGAAAACGTTTCACATCCTTTAATAGGAAAAAGAAAGTCAATTTTAAGGGTGAGCCAGTCGGCTATGGAAGACACGAATTGAATTTGGAGAGATATGGAATGTTTTCTTCATTTTGTCTTTGTGCAAGTTTTCGATGGTCTGATTTTTGAACGGATTTTTCTTATCTTCTCACTGGAAACCAGTTGATAGTTTGTAGAAGATTAAAAAGTTTTAGTTTTGGGTCGAATTAGGTATGTTTGCAGAAAATTAGTCTCAGTGCATGGGAAATATCTCCCAAATGCACCGTTGGATTTCTCTCAAATGTTTATATGTTGTTTGAAACCTAGTTACGCAAAATATTAATGGTTAGATTGAGAAAATATTGTCTGGTTCAAAAGTTATACATGTCTGTTCACGGGTCTATTCGAAGGCAGCAAGAAGATATTTTGGGAGATTTTATTTTCAAAGTTTTGTTTATTGAATTTGATTCCTCTGCATATATATAAAGGGATGCAGTTAGTAAATGATTGAGTCTGTTTTGGTCTATTTTCCTGACTTAGAAAATGACTGTCTAATATTGGTAGAAAAAATGTTTCAGATTCTTATCCTTTTTTTGGATAGAAGATGTTCTTCTTTTCTAAAATAAGAAGAAAACGTTTCACATCCTTTAATAGGAAAAAGAAAGTCAATTTTAAGGGTGAGCCAGTTGGCTATGGAAGACACGAATCGAATTTGGAGAGATATGGAATGTTTTTTTCATTTTGTCTTTGTGCAAGTTTTTAATGGTCTGAGTTTTGAATGGATTTTTCTTATCTTCTCACTGGAAACCAGTTGATAGTTTGCAGAAGATTAAAAAGTTTTAGTTTTGGGTCAAATTCGGTATGTTTGCAGAAAATTAGTCTCAGTGCATGGGTAATATCTCCCAAATGCACTGTTGGATTTCTCTCAAATTTTTATATGTTGTTTGAAACCTAGTTACGCAAAATATCAATGGTTGGATTGAGAAAATATTGTCTAGTTCAAAAGTTATACATGTCGGTTCACGGGTCTATCCGAAGGCAGCAAGAAGATATTTTGGGAGATTTTATTTTCAAATTTTTGTTTTGAATCTGATTTTAGTGTGTGATCCTAGAGGTTGTAGATGCCCCTTGAAGAAACTCAGTTGAGTGTCTGATTCCTCCTGAGTTTTCCAAGGTGTGGCTCTACATCAAATAGAACCATAGAGGTAATGTTGACTGTAATGTTAGCAACATGTAGTGCATGGCCACATATGCGATAACAACACCTATTGGTAAGTAGATTCCTCTTTTTCTCTTTCATTTTTCATGTGTTTATTTCAGTCACTACAACATTTGGGCTCAAATTGCATTGACAATTTGCAACAATGATCTAATTTGTGGTTATTTTCATGTTTTCTTTTTTGCAATTATCCTCAACGACATCACAATAGCAATGTTAGCATCATAATTGCGACACCCTCACAAGGATAAAACAAAAAAAGAAACATGAAAGTAATTTTCCATTTGTTTTGATTTTGGAGAGAGTTGCATGCAAAAGAGGTGGAGAGGTATGAACATTTTCATGGTGCCCTTGTGATCGATGAATTTAGTTGCTATGGTCTTATGATCTCTACATTTTGTTGTCATTTTGTGCCCTTGCTCTATGATTTCATTGTCATGTTGTGACCTTTCTTTTTGATTTTTTTGTCATGTTGTGCCCTTGCTTTGTGATTTTATTTTTGTGTCATGCCCTTGTGATCTACGCACCCTAGCTTTGTGATTTTCTTCAAGGGCAAGAAGGGGTATGTATGTAAATGGTTTTTTCTTTTCATTGAAAACATGTATGTCTTTATATTTCCTTCTAAACATGTATCTCTTTACATATTTAGAGAGATCTTTTTCAAGGTGCTTATTACATATATGATCTAGTTGCATACATATTCTAGAATCCAAATAATCAAACAATAAAACTCATTCAACTTGTATTAAGAGACTTACCTCAAGATCCTGTACAAAAATAATGTATACCACAAAAAATGGGTTGAGTTAACAAGAAATTTTACCAAAACATATCGTAGCAGATATTTTTAGAAAGAAACAAGCCATAACCAGTTAAATGGGTCTAGTTGCTGATTAGCTGGGTTGATATATATGTATATTTAACTTGGTTATGACATCTATAAGGGAATGAGCCTTATGATTATGCATATGTTTTTGGTGCATTTCTTTCCTATGATATATCTCTGCATTTCATTATTGTGCCCTTGCTCTGCAATTTGGTTGTCATGCCCTTGTGATCTCTATTTTTGGTTGTTCCCAACCTTGAAACACTCTTATAAGTATTTGATACTTGGGATCATTGTAGGGAGATTGTTCCAATACTTGAAACACTCTTATACACATTTTATATTTGGACTATAAATTCTCAAACACACTTGCAAGTGATTGCCATACTACCTACCACAACACTTTCTGAGATTCTATCTAGTGGCTCCCTTAATATCATCTATGTTGTCAAGCTATTGTTTCTATCATGTAGTCTCCTTGTAAAGCCACTCCTTCTTATTCTCTTTCTAAAGTCATTCCTTTTCCTTTTCTCTCGTGCCTTAAACTTTTATTATCAAACTTATGAATATCTTCCTCTACCTTATCTTAAATTAACTTCACAATGCATTGTAACTCTAGCATAGGTGTTGATCATTGATACCTTTCATTTCAACATTCAATTTTTCAAGATTGGTCAACACCCTCAATTGTGGACCTCTCACATCAAGCACTTCTTGTACTATTTCAACACCATGTTCTTTCTTCTGAGCTAATAGTTCTTCAGATGCATTTTCTTGTGAAATATCAATTTTGTTGAATAATTGTAAACTCTTAGAAAGTGCATTGTTTTTTTCATGTATGTATGTATATATGTATGTATGCATAAATATATGTATGTATGTATATATGTATACATAGAGATCTTGTGGATTATGGATTATAGAAAAATGAAAAGAAAGCATGACATTAATCATTCTCCATTTGTTTTGATTGATTGCAAAGAGTTGCGTGCGGAAGAGGGTGGAAATCTCCAAACGAAGGTGGAGAGCTCTAAACGTTGGTGGAGATCAATGGAGATCTAGGATTTTTTTGTCATTCCCTTGTTGTCTTCATGCCCTTACTCTGTGATTTTTTTCAAGGGGAGAAGAGGTAATTTTTGGTGTTTTGAAACATCATGGTTTCAAATTACCCAGATGAGAACAAGATACATCTAGGGGCAGTTACTTCCCATTTTCAAAATACCCTTTTAGACACCAGGCCAACTATAAGGCTAGACCCTTCTTCTACTTTAGGCTCTGCAAAACCTAGGTGGGTGGACCTATAAATTCTTTATATGGTACTAGTATTCAAAGCATACACTAAATCTAAAACAAAGTAGATAAAATCCTTAATCTTATAACACTTATGCAAAGATCCCAGACATGAAATAGATAATAACATGGCCTAAGAAATTGATAAGCTAAGTGAGGGCATCCTTTTTAGTTCCTTCAACATTACAAGGAAATATATTTGATTAATGATGTTGATTTCAAAAAAACTCCAAATATGCAACATTAAGAACAAGTTGATCCTATAGTTGATCAATGCCTTATCTATTAGGAAATTCCACTAATCACACACATACATCTATGATACTAGTGACATATTCCATACATCAAAATAACAGATCTATCTTATCACTTTGTGAATCAAAAATTGGTGTTTATAAAGACCTCATTCTTAGGAAATATCCTTCTCAAATAACCAGCAACCTTGTCAAATACATCAAGCATTTACTCAGCCCTTTGTTCCAACAACAAAATAAATCAGACATACAACCTTAAGGGCATGCAAATGGGTCTCAGTTCTTTGTCCCTAAACCACATAAGATCGTAGATTATAGAGATACAAGATGAGAATCAAAATGAAACTAAGGAGATTATTGCTCATTTGTATTCATTTCTTTAAAACTATACATTTAGATGCATGTAAAATAATTCATAAAACCACTAAATGGATTAGAATTAGCTATATTAGCTTAACTATTATTGTTCATACAAGAGAAATATATTGAAGAATATGGTGGAATCGCAGCTCTGGATCCAACAATATGGTCTCACAAACAAATTCGAACAAACTGGTTTCACAGTGAAAACTGCCAACCCTTGAGAAAGAAGAGACTAAAAAAAAAAGAAATCACAAATCAGATTAGATGTTGCCATTTTTCCACTTGGAAAACCTCCAACATTAGATGCAACACATCTATCTACTTTCTCTCCATAACTACACATAAGATATTTTCATTGCTGCTTGAGAATGTTGGAATATTCAAATGGGAAGAGGACTTCTGAGAGGAGGGGGGGGGGGGGTGAATCAGAAGTACCAATTGTTAACCTTTCAAATTCATAATAACATATAACTGAAATTAACATGGATGCAAGTAAACAAATATAAAATTAGAGCATGCATCAACACATAACATAAGAGATTTTAGTTACCCAAAAACCCTCTAGGAATAAGAAGGTAAAACTGGGGTGGGGATGACACCCACAAAATTACTAGAGCAATGAATTCAACCACTTTTGATGGTTTTCCCTGTTAAAGGCTTTACACTGTGTCAATAGTGACTTGTTGAAAGGATTTACAATCACTTTACATGAAGTGTCACCCTAGTAAAGAATTTACATAAAGGTTGTTAAACCTACCTAATACATAGGATTTTCTTGTCCTTCTCTAAAGACTTTCCTATCTAGTTGTTCAGCTAACCTATCACCATAGGATTTCAATTTCTAATACAATTGTGAGAGAGTATTAGAACTTTTGACCTGATTGAATGCAATCTCGAATTGTTGGGTTCATGCACTTGATCTAATATTTCTCTTTTGATCCTTGCTTGATCTAATCTCTATATATGTCTCCTGTTTTGCTATGGTCAACTGAATATAACTGCTATCCCTTTCACTGAGATTTCACTATAATGTCCCCTTATGCAACTTTTCTTTCTGTGCATACAATGGTGCATTCATCTTCCTTATAAAGAATGTGAAGACTTAGGGTTAGGTATGAATCTACAATCCAAATTGAATCTCAAATTCTCGCTCATATTTTGCATTTTTCTCATTAGTTGCATGCCTTCACAATTTTTTGATTGGTTGCATGTAGATTTCATAGGAAATACAAATGACTCATCCTTATCCTCTTTCTCCTTTGAAATTTCTCTAAGTTGGCTTCAAAAATGATTTAGATCTTAGTTTGTGTAGGCAAAAATTTTTATGTTGATCTTGTGTTGCTCAGCACATGAAGTATTACTGATGCTTGACACATACTATTTTTGGATTGCTTGGCTTCTATTACATTTCCTAGTTTACTTGGCACCTATTATGTCCTATATCACTTGGCATATGTTGTTTTGAGTTGCTCGACATCTGAATGATTCTGTTACTCTGCACCTGAATGATTCCTATCTTGCTCGACATGTGTTATATTGTAGTCTACTCGACACTAACTATGACTTGGCACCTATTGTATACTCAGCATGTATGGTGAAAATGGTTAAGTGTGTTGACACTCATTTGTCAATACTATTTATTCGACCAACAATCTCCCCCTTTGACATGAGTGTCAAAAACACTTAACTTATAGCTCCCCCTAAGTTGGTTATGCCTTTGAATTTTGAAATTCTGTACTAATATGCCTAATCCTTTCTGTCCTTTGATCTATTCTACATTCTGACCCTATATGCTATATCTGATATATATGATGTGCCTATATTCCATGTCATTACCAAAGGTTTACATCTCTTCTTCACTCCTTTATTCCTTGTCTCCCCTTTTTGGCTCTATACAATCATTCCACTTTATTTTCAAAATGAATGAATGACCAAAATTTGTCAAAATTTTGGTAAATTTGGTAATTACCCTGGTAGTTACATATCTTCTTCTCCTATTGTAATTACTCCCACTATAATATATGTCTCCTCCTTTCTTCATTCTCCCCCTTTTTGACACTAATGTCAAAGGATTCTATGGAGTAATACCATATTTAGCCAAAAAATTGCTATTTACATCCATTATTATTTTTAGAGTTGCATCCAAATTTTCCAAAGCAATGTCCAATGACTTGTGCTGGATGATAGTCTCTGCAGCAAGGTGTACAAGTCCATCAAGAGTAGAAAGATTTGGATCTTTCTTTAATACTATCTCAGCATAGACTTGTTCCTTGTGGAGGATTTTGAAATGAGGGGTTATAGAGGACTGGATCTGCATCAATTTAGCCTTTATATTTGCCTCCTCTGCTATTAGCACAACTAACTCCCTTTGTGTATGAAGCATCTGTGCAAAATGCTTCTCACTTTGAGCTAGATCTCTATGTAATTGCATACTAGATATTTTCAAGTTCCTTTCCAAGCTCATTATTCGTTGATTAGTTTCTTGTGTGAAATTTGAAAATCACACAACTTCCTATACAATAAAAAAATATTTTCAAGAACAATTTTGGCCTTATCAATTGTTTTGGCCAACTTTACCTATTCAAGTGCAATGCCACTTGATAACTTCTTATTAACATTACCTTGAAACTTTCTTTCTAACCATTTCATTAGTTTAACATTGGTCTCTTGGTCCTCATTTGTCACCTGATCAACTATGTCTGATAGTTGCTCAATTATTGGTTTTCCTTGATTTGGTGACTACAAGTTGAAGGCATCCATGAACATGTCCTTGATATCATGAAGTGCTTTTTTTTGTTTAAACTCTTTTCTCAAAATTTCTTACCTCATCCTTCTATCCAATGCATTTTGCATTTTAGTCATTTGTGCCATTTTGATAGTTTTGGAATCATAGGAGGGTATCTCAATTTCTTCATCGAGTTTAGGGTCTCCATAGTGAAGTACCCTGGCCACTTTTGTTGAACTCGAGCCTAGCATGGAGAATTGCAATGGAATAGCTTTAGTGCTCAGCTCCTGAATAGTCTTAGTAGGAGTGCTAGTCTTTGGTAATTATATCAATGTCTGAATGGCGACCTGCTCCTTTTCTTTTGCTGCATCATCCTTTTCATTTGATTTCCTCTCCTATGTACTCAGTATCTAAGCATTATGCATATTTACACTTGGTGGAGGTGGTGGTGGCAACAAAAAAAAATTAGCTTTAGTGTATGTAAAAGGCTATACCTTTGGCTTCACCTTTTGTCTTTGTGGTGTTGCTACTGTTAGAGTAATTATTTGTTCGCACTTATTAATTAAATCACTTTGATTTAATTAATTAAGTTGCCTATTACTCTAGTTTTCTTAAGCTATCTTGTAGGTGCATATAATTAATATTTTATTAATTATATTGTGCAACCTAGCTTTTTTAGGCTTTAGGTTACCCTTTTCAAATTTTGATCTCCTTTTATAAGGATTGATCTCTTTGTATTTTTAATTATGAAGATCCGTTGAATAATATTTTCTTCGTCTGAATTTTTCAACTCAAACCCTTGCCTCTTCTTGTCTTTTTCTTCTCCATGACAGGTTTTCTACATGCAGGTTTCCTTGGGCTTTGTGGATTTGTTGTGCACTTTTTCTCAAATCCTACATGGTATTAGAACCAGATCTGTTATAGCTTGTTCAATGTTTCAAGAAAAAGAGAGAACAAGGGTTTGGCAGATCAGATCTGGTTTTTTTTAGCTTTTTCTAAGAAAATAGGGGGGTCACTAATTTTTGAAGTAGTTTGAGGCCAAACAGACCTCACGGATGGATTCACAAGGTGTCAAAACCCTCATTTTGATATAAAATTTGTCTGATTTGGACAATGTTGATTTGGGAGGCAATTTATTTTTGCCCAACACTTTTCCAAGTAAAAAAAGGTTTTCCGGCCCACAAGCCCTTTTCCAGCACCAAAAAACCCTTCTCCGGCCCACTCTAGCATCTATAGGCGTTGGCGTTGATTTTACTGCTCATCGCCTGTCCACGGCCATAGCACCGCCTCGGCCTCACCTCGGCTCACCCATAGCTCCATCGTTGCTCCTCCTCCACTCGGGTCGTGCCCCGCTTCACCTTAGCACCTCCCTGATCAAGCTCAACTCCTCCACTGCCCACCCACTACCCGACTGCCGCTCTGTTGGCGGTGCGGGGTTGGTGCGATGTTCTTAATTAAAATTTTTTTTTTTAAATTTTTTTTTTATTTTTAAAAAATAATTTTTTCATGCATTTCAAAGGGCCTGGATTTTTTTTTCCATAACTTGAGCATATGAACGTATTTTTTCAATCTAAAAAATGTGCCAAAAAATTATTTTCAAGATGGAAATGCTGGTATAGGTGTTTTTGGGTTTTGGTGTAGTTTGGTTGCTTGTTTTGGTAGTCAAAGCAAGATATTCTATTTTGCACTCTAGGAGGCATATCTTGAGCATCTAATCTCCATTTTTGGACTTCTTTATATCGCTGGAAAGCTCTTTCTGCAATCTTTCCAGTGATGCTAGTTTTTGTTCTAGATTCTATTCTAGAACATCTTATTCAGTCTTTTGCATTTTAGCATTCTGGTGGATATCCTGATTATTTCAGGTCTGAGGATCAATTATGTTGCTTCAGATGCTTTTTTTTGGGCTCTACCTTCTATTGTTTTAGCCTTATATTTTTTTTAATCATTTTTTATATTCATTGTAAGCATCTTTATGCAACACACTAAGATAAAGTTCCACTCTTGTGTTTCAAAATCTTTTTCATCAATTTGATTCATTGTACTCACACTATTTTATAAAGTGTCGTGGGGGGGATAGTTGTTTGTCATTTATAGACCCTCTTTCTCTTTTGCCTCATGTAGTGTTGATGACATGTGCCTTTATAGGTGTTTGTACCTCACTCTCGATGTGTCTGGTTCCTATGTTGTAGGAGATTTTTTTGGCCCAACTTTTCAGTTGCCTATCACCTCACCTGCCTTAAGGGGGGGTTATTATTTTGTTCTATGCTTCTTTGGTTGATGGTTCATTGGTGTGAGCTATGTATTTAGTACTTGATCCTACATACTAGATGATTGCAAGTGCTAGCTACCTATGCATTTCGATGAGATGGATCATCTACCATATAGACATGCTCGGTTTGTGCCTTCTATTTCCATGGAGATTCTACAGATCAGCATTTTGACAGAGTTTTGCGATTCTTCATGCTTTAGTGATTCTCTTTTGATCTGGCTATCTCTTTTTTGGAGTAGGGTTTTTCCCATGTAATTTTCTCTATTTCTCCTCTTTATAGAGATTTTGTTGTGATTGGGTACTTGATCAGGCCTTGTTGCCATGACCCAATTGTCCTGCTTTCATAGCTGTGCTAAGTTAGCTTACCTCCTAAGCTTCGTTTAAGGGGGGGTGTTAGAGTAATTATTTGTTCACACTTATTAATTAAATCACTTTGATTTAATTAATTAAGTTTCCTATTACTCTAGTTTTCTTAAGCTATCTTGTAGGTGCATATAATTAACATTTTATTAATTATATTGTGCAACCTAGCTTTTTTAGGCTTTAGGTTACCCTTTTTGAGTTTTGATGTCCTTTTATAAGGATTGATCTCTTTGTATTTTTAATTATGAAGATCCATTGAATAATATTTTCTTCGTTTGAGTTTTTTTAGATCAAACCCTTGCCTCTTCTTATCTTTTTCTTCTCCGTGACAGGTTTTCTGCATGCAGGTTTTCTTGGGCTTCGTGGATTTGTTGTGCGCTTTTGCTCAAATCCTACAGCTCCTGCTCTTTGTATTTCATCTACACTCACCAATACAGGATTTGTGCGTAATTGTGCCTAAAGAGTAGATTGGTGAAGGATCTTTGAGAGATCCTCTATAGTGAGTGGGTTGATGTTTTGAACTGTTTTGTCAGTAACATCTTTTATGATGACTATCTCTATAGGTGTAGTAGTTGAGTGAGGAGGGCTGGGAGGTGGCAGTTGTGTGTCTTGCACACTATGTTCGTGTTGCTCACCTATCCCCTTTTCTTCTTCTTTACTTATTTCCTCCTCCTTTTTCTTCTTCATCCTTCTTTTCTTCCTCCACTTTCTTCTCTTCTACCTTCTTTCTTCTTGCTTCTTTTGTTTCCTTTGTTTTGCCACTTTCTTCTGCCTTGTATTCTTCATCAAATACATCATCAATTTTCTTGTAGATAACTTTTCACACTTTTGTGGTTTTATTCACAACTTCTACAATTTTATTTTGTAGAATACTGAATGCCTTGTATTTGGGAGTAAGTCTACTATTGATCCTTTTAACTGCACTTTTTATTTGACTTTTAGTCAAATTAGGCAACATCCTTGCCAAGGTAGACTCCCTTATTTCTTTCTTAGTTTGCAAACAAAAATGCCATTTTTCCTCTACAATCTTGTATAATTCCTTTGGCAATGAACTGTCCAGTTCAAGAGGTATATGTTTATATTCTGCCATCATATTATAGACATATGTCTCTATTTTATTTTTCTCATCTTTTGTGATCTTATTAAAATTTACATTCTTCAAATCATTAAGTCTCCATTCTTAATCTTAACACATAATTTATCAATGGAAGGCTTTGGTGGATGACTTACCACTTTCAATTGACTTATATCTTCAGATTTTGTCCTTTCATCTTCTGTGTCTAGTTGAGCCACATATCTTCGTCTTTTCTTGGTCTCTTCTATTGGCTGTGTAGTAGCTTTCTTCTTTTGTTTAGTTGCCTCTTTGGCCTTTTGAGTTGATGCTCTTGTTGAGACCCTTGTTGCTATTGGCTTGGTTGGATGTAGCTTGGCTGGGGCTGGTTTTGTTTCCTTCTTGGGCTTTGAATGAGTTGCAAGCTGTGTTTTTGCCTTTCTTTTCTTTTTCTTAGCAGATGTAGGTGCTTCCTTGGCTTCTTCTTCCTTGATACCTTCCTCTTTTTCCTTTTCTTTCCCTTCTTCTTCTTCTTCTTCTTCACTATCTCCTTCCACTTCTTTTGCTTCTTTTGCTTCTCCTTCAATATTTGCTCCAAATGTCTTCTTTATTTTCCTCACCATTTTATCCTTCTTCTTAACAACTGAAGCATTTTTTAGTTCTATCTCAATTTTTGACTTAACAACATCGTAAGTTCCAAAGTGAGGAGTTGCTTTGTCAATTTCTTCTGATAACAATGTTGTGATTGTTGCTGAGACTTCATCAATATCCAGTTCATATCCTAATGGCCTTAACCATCTTACCCTTGGTGTTGCAGCTTGAATATATGTGAAGTCAATATCAACCAAGAAGCATATGCCATTGACATGTTTCTCAACTAGTGAGACTGGTATCCTCATCCTTTGCTTCATAGATTTCTTAAAATCTTCAAAGTAGCTAGTCATTTGAGCCTCAAAATTGTCTCCCATTTGATCAATGAACTCATTAATTTGATTGACTATTGTCTTGTTAGAATTCCAATTTACCTTCCCAAATGAAGGGAATTCTTCCATCACATAAAAGAATATGCACATGAGAACTGAGCCAAATTTACACTGTGCACCTTTTGATCTCCTTATGGCTCCTATGTTCTCATTGATTTGTTGCAACATGAGTTCAACCAAATCATAGGTGTGATCTTTCTTTACTAACTTGAATGCCACATTAACAGCTATGTAGGGAACATTGTTTAGTTTGCTGGATTGATAAAATTTATGTGAAATTATCCTCATAGCAAAGTCAAGTAGGGGGTCATTCACAGTATCAATAGTTATTCCCCTATTATTCCATTTTACACCTGTGTTCTTCTCAATTACCTCCTTTCTGTCATTCTCAATGTTTTTGGTTGATTTAGGGTTGGAAGACTAGTAACCCTATGTACGATCCTCTTATTAATCTTGACCGGTCCTAACTCTAGCCACAAACATCCATCATGAATCCATTCTTTTTTAAACACTATGGGAAAAACTAGGGTTTTAGTTAAACCCTTCTTCTCAATGATTGAAAACTCATCCTTCAATATCTTATTCTCACATAACTTATCATAGGCATTAAAGTTTTCTAGGTCACCTATAGCACCGATTTTATAATTGTAGCATTTCCTTACATCTTGGACCATAATCACTTTGGGTGGAATGACAAATAGTGCGCCAACTGGGTCATTTTTATAGGCTACTTTGGGTATTGGTCTGAATTCAGGCTATTTAACTTCATTGCTAACTAGTTGAATCTCATGATCTCCCTTAGCCTTAGGGTTTCTTGAGCTAGAAGCCATATTACCAAACTAGGGCTTTAAAATGTATTAAAAATTAAAACTCTGTGTAGCTCGGCACTTAATAAATACCTTTAGATCAATAAGTTTGTGTTGAATCTTTGTTGTATTAGATGCGAGTAACTGTAAGGTGGCTACTTGATCACTTCTTAGCTCTTCTAATTTTTGCTCTTCATTTGAATGCCATGAAAATGAATGATTTTCACTTTTATTAGGCTTGAAACCTAGCATTTATTGCTTTTCTGCTTTACAGCTGTACACTCGACTTCCAAAGGATTTTCTTACCTGGCATCAACTATTTTTCACTTACTTGATAGCTACTATTATCACTTCACGCAACATCCACTAATCTATTTTAACTTGGTATGTACTGGAGTTTTACTCGACAACCAAAGATAGCTTGGCATCATCTTCCAACTTTTATCCTGGCATCTTAACTTATGTAGATTTCTTCTTTATAGTGTTCTTATGTTCTTTTTGGGTTGATGTATGATACATCTTTATATGTATCAACCCTATGTGCCTTTCTAGTGCTTAATTAGATGAGGTGTGATCACTTGATGTCTTGGGTGAAGTGATCTCTCCATTTGATGTGTTGCATTCACCTTTCTTCTACCATGTCTTCTTCATATCTTCCCTAATGTGTTCCTTATTAACTTTAGTCTTGGGTGCTTTGAATTTTGTTGGATAGTTTCTGTTGATATAACCAATCTTCAAGCAACTAAAACAAGTAGTTTGATTTAACCATCTGCTGTAATTTCCCTTAAAATGCATTCTTATGCAATTTTCAGGAATGTGTCCATACTCTTGACAATAGTGACAGCTTTACCTGGTGTTGTAATCCCAATTGCAGTGATGTGCATGATTGGTTCTTCTTGTAGGCTGATTAGGTGTCCACATAGGCTTTTGATCTGCACTCAAAAGCTCTATGTCCATATTTTCTGCAATTGTAGCAGTGACCTTCAAATCTCAGTGTCTTGGTTCTACATTCATGTGCTTGATGTCCTTACTTTTTGCACTTGTGACAAAAATTTGCATTTGTGGGCTTAACATGTTGATGACTATTCTTGCTTCTACACATATTAGAGATATGTCCCTTTTTATCACAATAATGACAATTGGGTTTAGTGTTCTTTCCTTTTTTTATTCTTTCTTCTACAGTCTTAGATGATTCTCCTTGTTCAGTGCTAATGTAGCCAAGTCTTTAAGTATCATTACTAGCCCTTGGTGATTTTAGCAATTGCTCAAAATACTTGATGGCCTCACTGGGTTTGTTGTAGCTTTCTACTATTTCCTTTTCTCTCTTCAATTCATTTTGCAATTGTTCATTCTTCATCTTCAAGCTAGAGATCTCAATGTCCTTCATGTTCAACTCATGATGAGCATTCATCATCTAGCTCAAGGTATCTAGCTACATGTTTGAAATATTTTCAAATTTAATTGTCTTTTCTTCTAGTTTATTGATGAGATTTCTCTTGTCATTTTCTACCATGACCTTGTCTTCAATAGCTCTTTCTTTAGTTTAGTTACTTCACAAAGCATTGTGGCTTATGATTCTTGTTCAAGCTTCAGTAATCCTATTTCTTTAGCTTGTGCTCTATTTTTCTCCATTAATTCTGCTATTACTATATCAAATTCCTTGGAATATCCATTGGCAAATACATGTGTGATATCAATCTCCTTGTAATGTGTGTCATTCCCAGCTATGGCTATCCCCTTCCTTCTTTTCAAAGATTTTCTCAGTTCCTCCCTGGCTTCCTCTACTTTGTGTAGAGCTAGTTGCACATCAATCACCTGACTATCAATGATCTTCCCAAGTTTGAAGACTTCCATCTTCTGACCTTTTTCTCCAAGCTATTAGGCTTCTCCTTATGAGAACCAGTGCTCTGATACCAATTGTTGGAATATTCAAATGGGAAGAGGACTTCTAAGAGTGGGGGGGGGGGGGGGGGTGAAGCAGAAGTACCAATTGTTAACCTTTCAAATTCATAATAACATATAACTAAAATTAACATGCATGCAAGTAAACTAATATAAAATGAGAGCATGCATCAACACATAACACAAGAGATTTTGGTTACCTAGAAACCCTCCAGGAATAAGAAGGTAAAACTGGGGTGGGGATGACACCCACAAAATTACTGCAATAATGAATTTAACCACTTCTAATGGTTTTCCCTATTAAAGGCTTTACACTATGTCAATAGTGACTTGTTGAAAGGATTTACAAACACTTTACATGAAGTGTCACCCTATTAAAGGATTTACATAAAGGTTGTTAAACCTACCCAATACATAGGATTTTCTTGTCCTTCTCCAAAGACTTTCCTATCTAGTTGTTAAGCTAACCTATCACCATAGGATTTCAACTTCTAATACAGTTGTAAGAGAGTATTAGAACTTTTGACCTGATTGAATGCAATCTCAAATTGTTGGATTCAGACACTTGATCTTATCTTTCTCTTTTGATCCTTACTTGATCTGATCTCTATATGTGTCTCTTGTTCTACTATGGTCAGCTGAATATAACTGCTATCCCTTTTACTGAGATTTCACTATAATCTCCCCTTATGCAACTTTTCTTTCTATGCATACAATGGTGCATTCATCTTCCTTATAAAGAATGTGAAGACTTAGGGTTAGGTATGGATCTACGATCCAAATTGAATCTCAAATTCTCGCTCATATTTTGCATTTTTTTCATTAGTAGAATGCCTTCACAATTATTTGATTGGTTGCATGCAAATTTCATAGGGAATACAAATGACTCATCCTTATCCTCTTTCTCCTTCAAAATTTCTCTACGTCGACTTCAAAAATGATTTACATCTTAGTTTGTGTAGGCAGAAATTCTTATGATGATCTTGTGTTACTTGGCACATGAAGTATTACTGATGCTCGACACATACTATTTCTGGATTGCTCGACTTCTATTATGTTTGCTGGTTTGCTTGGCAACTTTTGTGTCCTGTATCACTTGCCATATGTTGTTTTGAGTTGCTTGGCATCTAAATGATTCTGTTACTTGGAACTTGAATGATTCCTGTCTTGCTCAGCATGTGTTATACTATAGTTTGCTCGGCACTAACTGTGACGCAACACCTATTGTATACTCGACATGTATGGTGGAAATGGTTAAGTGTGTTGACACTCATTTGTCAATACTATTTATTTGACCAACAAAGAATGGCCTGAAAATATCCCTAGAATGATTAAAAATTGTAACTTATTTTGATGTTGGATCTAAGATCAAATCAAGGGTAAAATACCCTTCAAATAACTTCTTGAGGAAATATAATGCTTTCAAAATCATTTTCCCCAAATTTTGGCTTCAAAAAACTTTCATATCTTCCTTCCAATTGATTTTGATGCTCAATGATGAATTCTACCCATTCTGTTGAGAATGTCCCAGAAAGCACAAATTTGCTTATAGATTGTACCACTAAATACTATTGCAAATTTTGATCCTATATTTGGAAAGTTCATCTTCTCCTAGTTGTGATGGTATATGGCATTGCATATTTTTGACAAAAAATGGCCCTCTAGCATGCATTTGAAAATTAGACCCCCATTGCAAGTTCGGAGCATTAAAATAAAAATTTTAAAAACTCTCTATAGTTAAAACTATAGAAAAATATGAAATTCATTTAAATTCTTCATATGAGACTTTGCATGTTCAAAATTTATGAAAAAAAAAAGAAAAAATTATTTTTTTCATTTTCATATTTTCCTTTTTTGTCAATCTGAGTCAACCCCTAGTTGAGCGCCATGTGTCAACTTTAATTGGCTAGCTTTGACACATGTCATCTTTAGGTGGCTTCATGGGTATAACCTAGGATTACACATTAACTCAAGTGGACTGGCAATTTCATGCATTGGCACACAGTCGAAACTCTTCGTGCTTAACTGTGATTAACTCATATTAGGGTATGAAATGATGATTTTTGCATGTTTAGAGCCATTTACATTAACTGGGGGATTTTTGATGTGAATCCATGGAATGGCACCACCTATCTGTCGCTAACATCATACATGCTTTCTCTTTGCCCATGGTTTTGGTCAAAACTTTGGTCTTCGCACCTCCAACTGGTCGTCCAGAGTGTGTGGGCCCCAATATGAGCTTTGTGCTTCAAAAGCGCTTGTCTTGTTAGACACTTGTAAAGAAAGTGCTAATTCATATAAAGGTTTTAAAAGTATATAATGGCAAAAATGTGGGACTAAAGTCTTTAGTGTTTTTTACAATTTTCTTTTCCTTTCTAGTTCTCACACTGTTCTCCTTCCTTGTACCAACTCTTCTTCCTTTGCCTTACTAGTTCTCACACTCGTCTATCATGAATGAACTTTATCCTTTCTTTGAGACCTTTCTTCATTATTTATTATGTTTTTGTATTATGATATCTTGAGTCTCCATCTCTTTATTACTAAGTCATCACAGAAACTATCGATATTTCTTGCCAACATATGATAATGATTCAAGTTTTTTTTTGTATCTTATCTTCCCACAATTGATAGTAGCTCTGTGTTTGTTGCATCTTTGTGACACATATGCATTGATTTGGCACAATATTACATATTAGTGTTCCATTGTTTGGCTCTATCATTCCATAATATCCCATAGTGATTGTTGCTATTTGGTCATTGAATAGGTGTACTGAATCTTTGAACAAGCAATCATAATAATTAAGCACTTGTGTTTCTCATTGAAACATCAGAACCAATCCTTCTCAGATTTTAAGATGTTGCATTTCTCTAACTCAACCTTATCGTGTATATAGCCTTGACTAAGATACAAATACCTTGTTAAGGCTTCAATTCACTTATTGAGAGTCACTCTCACATTACTAGTGATACAAATTTTAATCAGTGATTACATCAGATGATGAAGAGATGAAACAATCTCAACACGTGCAATGTAGATTAATCAGGCCTGAAAGTGGGTTTGACTAATTTTTTTTATTGAAACACTAATTCCTCAATTTGACCCTACAAAACTCATTGTAGTGATTGAAAAAAAAACTGATCATTGATTGACAATTTAAAAACTCAATTCACCTTTCTTTGCAACTTTTCCATTCCATGCCAAGAGGTCCTCTGACTGGCCTTAAAAAATTGATCAAAACATCTGACTAAGCTTTGAGATTAGACATGTTGATTCTTTGTTCCACATAATCTTACACTATCAAATCTTGTGCCAAGACGAGATCAAGGTCAAAAAATATTGACCATAAAAGTTGCTTTCTCAAAACTACCTACAAGCAAACATGTCAGAAAACCATAAATCACATTTGGTTTTGGGTTCAAAAATAGGGCAAACAGATACTTGAGGAAGTGAAAATTGGGGCATTTGTTCACTCTCATGATAAGAGTATAAATCTAGAATTTAGGCTCATGATGAATAATAAGGTATATTTGGCAAACAGTCAAAGTAGGCTACTCAAATTTGCAGAATTGAAAACAATGGCAAAAAAGTGATTTTCACAAATAGAATGGACCTGGGAAAGTGTCCAAAAAGATTCATCGAGATTTGCAAATTGGCACACTTAAAATATTTTCAAAGTAGAATGTAATGGTACAATCTATTCAATGTCACCTGTCACAGATTCTGAGTTATGACATCATGAACAGGGGTACTGATCAATCTACACTTTATGACACCAGTAAAACTTTTCAAATTCCAAATGGAATCACATTTGAAAACTGATCAAATAGATTCATCATAAGCTCAAAATTGAAAGATAACAAGTCTTTGACCTCTAGAATGCAATGCAAAAAGAATTTTCTCACTTTGGTCAAAGTTATAACAAGTCAAACAGGGCCTCCTAGAATTCTAAAGAATTTGCATCAGCATGACAACAATAAATGACCGACTTTGAGGGATTCAAAACCTAGTCAAAAACATATCAAAATGACTTGAATTATGAAAAATAGATTCTCCAATATGCATACTAAACATTCCCAAAGTGGAGATTCATGAAACATTACTGGGTGCGAGATATCTTTATAGAACACATGGATATTCTAAATGCAAGGTGTTAGAAATATTAAACACATCTTAGGCCTCAAAAGGACAGTCAGGTACACATGCATTAAATGTATTTAAAAGGGCTAAAAAGCTTGAAATGGTACTCAAATCAGGAAGGTGATTTTGAGTCCCATTAGAACCTATGTAAATGTTCTTTTCTTTTCTTTCTAAATATGTATCTCTTTTTCATATATAATAGCTTTTGTCAGATTCAAGGATAACCGATTGTGATGATTGTATGCATATGTGCATGTATGTATGTAAATTAGCTCACTATGTGAACCACTTTACATGCATACATAAACAATTGCATAGTACTTGTGCTGAATTAAATTAATCATTCATGTCTTGGATTCACACAAAAAATTATCCTTGCTTTCACTTGAATTTATTCATACCAAACTAAGGATGCAAAAATATGTACTTATAGATTATATTATCTCTTGGTGATTGAGTAAAGATCTTGTGCATAATATCATCCAGGTAATGATCGGATGCATTCACATTAAGTCATAATAGGATTGAGCAAATGGTGCATTTATGTTACTTCATATTTGTTTTATTGAACATTTTGTTTAACACAATCAATAATACTAAAATTATACAACTACAACTAGTACTCTTTTTTATTTTATTTGATCATATACATTTAAGGCTGTTATTTTTCTTAAAATTAGACTGTATATTTGTTATCACTAAAACAAAAATATAGATCTCTGATAGTTTTCTTTTTTATTCTGAAGATCTTCATATTTAACGTGAAGAGTTTCCACTATTGGATAGTGGAATAGCCAAAATGTGGAGCCACATACTTCATGGATTTTTCCACTAAATTATAATTTTATAATATTTTTTCCTTCAAAAATATTATAGGTGTATGTTCTTCAAATTTTTTGTATATTTAATAATTTATCACTTGTCATTTGAGGCAATTTTCTATTATGAGATAGAGGCATCTATCATAAGGATGGACATACCAATTTTGATCATCCCGCTTTCAAAGTTGATTCCCTTATCTAATTAGTGAACTAATTTTTTGCAAATTTCCCGATCAGCCATTCACACAAATGAATCATCCCATATCCATAAACAACATCTAATCTTATGTAAGTCTCTCTCCTCTAAAGACCCAATACATGGAGCCATTATCATCATGAGTAGACACGCTTTTCTTAGATGATTTCAGTTGAAACTATTCATACCAAATTAAGTATGCAAAAATCTATACTTACAAATTATATTATCTCTTGGTGATTGAGTAAAGATCAAATATAGTTTTTGAAGGTGATAAAATTACATGTGCAGATGTATGTATGTATGTATGTATATACATATATACATATACATACATACATATACATACATACATATACATACATACATATATATATATATATATATATATATATATATATATATATACACACACACACACACACATATACATATACATATACATATATGTATGTATGTATGTATGTATGTATGTATATGTGTATATACATACACATACATATACATAAAGAGAAGCTTCTCTAGTCACCTATTGGGGGAAATATAAAGAGATACATGTCTAGAAGGAAATGAAAATAACATCTACATAGGTACCTCTTCTCCCCTTAAAGAAAACCACAAAGAAAGCACTACTACATTTAGGCCCGAACACCACAAATTACACTGTAGTCATAAAATGTCATTGTAATTTGACTCCAAATGTTATAGTGCTGCAAAGAGCACATATATCACAAGGGCATAACATGGCAATGAAATCATAGAGAAAGTGCACAAAGATCACAAGGGCACAAAAATGAAATCCTAGATCTCCATTGATCTCCACCAAGGGTATGACAACAAAATGAAAAGATCATAAGGACATGACAATGAAATGTAGTGATCACAAGGGCACGGAAATGAAATCTTTACCAATGTTCGGAGCTCTCCACAAACAAAACACATGGGGAATGATTTATGTCATTATTTTTTAAATATCTAAAATCAACTTCACATTGTGTTGTAACTCTGCCATAGGTGTTTGATCTTTGATAGATTTCATTTTAGCATTTCAACATTCAAGTTTTCAAGTTTCCTCTTCGTTATATATTCCTTTACACCCTAAAAATGACTTTTTTACTTCATTAAAATTGGGACATGAACAAAGCCCATATTCCACAATCCAAATAATAAAACAATAAAACTCACTCAATTTGTGCTAACTAACTTAGCTCAAGATCCTACACAAAAATAATGTAGACCAGGAAAAATGGAAGAAATTTAAGAAAAACATATCATAGCAAATATTTTTAGAAAAAAGAAAGCCATAACCTAGTTAAATTGGTCTAGTTATTGATTAGTTGGGTTGATTACAAATTTATGTACAACTGTCATCATATTAGGTACAATAAAACAAATAATTAGTTGTTCCCAGCTAGTAGGATCAAATACAATTTTCCAAGATGATAAAATTGCATATGTAGATGTGTGTGTGTGTGTGTGTGTGTGTGTGTGTGTGTGTGTGTGTGTGTGTGTGTGTGTGTGTGTGTGTGTGTGTGCATGTGTGTGTGTGCGCGCATGTGCATGTGCGTGTGCATGTGTGCGTGCGTGTGCATGTGCATGTGCATGTGTGTGTGTGTATGTATATGTATGTATGTATATATAGAGAGATATCTTGTGGATTGTGGAGATTAGTAGAGATCTAGGATTTTATTGCCATGCCCTTGTGATCTCTGTATATGTATGTATGTATATAAATAGAGAGATCTTGGCACAACAGAAAAAAATAAAACTAACTTAATAAGTAGCATGGACATGGGTATTGTCACAAGATTTTAAACATAACTATAAAAGGAGTGAGTTAGGATGTATAAGGTTAACCTTACATTAACTATAAACTAAAAAAAAAAGGTTGCACCAGGGCATTATAGTATTTTAATTATAGAAAATCATTTGATTTGCCCAAGTGGGTGTAAGATTGAAAAAAGTTGTATTAGGTGAGTAAAGCTCACTAGTGGTAATGGGAATATAGATACATGAAAAAAATTGGAAACCATAACTACATATTTTTTAGAGTAGTTCAAAGGTCTTGATCCCATGGATATGGGTATGTAGGCAACCTGGTAGGAGAAGTATGCCTCCAGTGTGCAGACACCTTGGATGTAGTTAGGTAGCCTTGGGCATAGTTACATAGCACTTAACCATGTATGTATGTATGTAACTATTCTCTACTTAACAGTTTCATCCCCATGTTGGGGAGGGTGGTAATTGAGCTTGCACATTTGGTAATACTTCATTTCCATTATTTGCACTCTTTGAATCAAAGGTATATTACTTTATCACTTGTAATTGTAATTTTCCAATAGTGCAAACTACAACAGTTTCTTATAATTCTTTTGATCTCTTTGTAAGTTTATAAAATTGAAGTTTAAAAATTAATTGAATTTATGTACATCTTTTTCAAGTGTGATATTTCTCTTTTTCCTAACTCACAATCCAAGAATAACATACTGACCAGTTGGAGATTGAGCCAAAAAATTATAAGAACAATTGTGCCAAAAGAGCTAAAAAAAAATGATTGTGCATGATAATCATCTTTTTGCGTTCTTTTTGGCACAATTGTTCTTACATTTTATGATTTTTGGTGGGAACAAATTCTAAACTAATCAAGTAGATGTGTCTTGTGATAAGACCTAATTCTTTATTTAATAGAAATCCTAGAATATATCTAATTGAGTTGATTTTTATTTGGTTTTGGCTAATACAAATTTTTATTTCAAATCTATGTTTTTTTTCCAAATGTCATGATTTCTTTAAGAAAATCTAGCTGAAATATCTTATAGAATCCTAGAATATATCAAATTTTTTTAAGAGAAATTTTTTTTAGCTTTTTAAAGAGTATATGTATTTAATGGTTGCTTTCTTTTGAAATGGGGTTTGAAATATGTTTACTTGTCTGCACCTATTAATTATAACTATGTTTTCTATGTGCTCAAGAAATATGACTTTTTGAAATTCCAATTTGACCTCAATTAGATCTAGGAAAATTAGCTAAGATAGGGTATTAACAATGTACGAACATGTTGGGAAACTTAGTGGGCTATGTTATTATTTGTTCTATGTTTTCTAGTAAATTTAACTGGAATGTCTGGATCTAGTAGGCTTGGTATTTTATGCCTATCTTATTAAAGGTTTAAAATAATTGCAGAAAAATAACTTGATTTAAATTCTACGGGTTTTGAATTGTATTAGCATGCTCTCCCTACAAGGATCCCAAGTATCTACTACTGCCTTTAATTTGGTCTAGTTGCTAATTGGCTAGGTTGATTAAAAATTCTTATAGAACTGTCATCAGATTAGGTACAATAAAAGGAACAATTGACCTTTTTTTGTGTAGGATCTCGAGCTAAGTCACTTAGCACAAGTTGAGTGAGTTTTATTGTTTTATTATTTGGATTCTAGAATATGTATGTAGCTGGATCATTTTTTTTGTTGTGTAGCTAATATCTAATAAGCACCTTTAAAAAGATCTCTCTCTGTATGCATACATACATACATACATATATGTATATGCATATGTATGTATGTATGTATGTGTGTGTGTATGTATGTGTGTGTGTATGTATGTATGTATGTATCATGTGGAGATCTAGGATTTCATTGTCATGCCCTTGTGATCTCTGCATCCCAAAGTATCTACTACTTCTATTAATTTGGGCATCACTATATGATCTAGAATGTTATGAAATACTGAAGCAGATAGTAACTTCTCCCGTGTCTCCAAAAAATGTAGCATAGGTTCAGGGTCCCTTGGCTCCCAGGAATTTGTAGCAGTTATTCCCACTGCTGGAAGAATAACTTTAGTGAAGAGTTGAGTGTAAGGAGTTGAAGAAGCAAGTTTTTCTTCTATGTAAATGCCATAATCATGAGGCACATTTCCTTGCAGAAGCCATAAAATAAACATAAGTATCAACTCAGCTAATCAGCAACTAGACCCATTTAATTGGGTTATGGCTTTTTTCTTTATAAAAATATCTGCTATGATATGTTTTTGTAAATTTTCTAGCAAACTCTTTCCATTTTCCCTAGCCTGCATTATTTTTGTGAAGGATCTCTACATAAGTCACTTAGCACTTCAAAATAGATCTCTCTGTATATATATACATACATACTTACATGTATGTATTGGTGAACCCACAATAATGTTTTCACTTTTGTGGGACAAAGAAAATCCAAAAAATTGCAAAATGTGCTAATCGCATTTATCACATGTTTGCGTGAACATATAAAGCATGTTCATTGTGAACATATATTATAATAGTGTTTGCTACAAACATATTATACATTTATTAGGTATGTTCGCAGTGACCATATTTTATGGTGACTACGACATTTTAAACACAATTTTTAAAATTTCACTGTTCATTTTTACAGCCCATTGATTTTGACTTATACGTTGGAGCGAACATGCTTGACTGGTTAGTGTGCCCCATCATTTTCCTCTAGATTATTGTCATTGCACTATTTCAGGAATGTCTATATGTTATTATTTGAATATTTTTTATGTTTTCAAAGAATATTTTAATGTTAATTTAATATTTTTATTGTTTATTTATGTTACTTAATTCTATTAATTTAACGTTTATAATTTTTTTTTGTATATGTTCATTATATATTAGAAAAATATTAATATAGAATTAGAAAACAAATTTAGAAATAAATTAGTGTTAAATTAGATAAATATTAGAAAAATAATAGTTTAGAATATTAGAAAAACATTAGAAAATATTAAAAAAATGTTAATTTCTAGAATATCATAACATTAGAAAAAACATTACATTCAAATATTAGTTTTTATTAGAAAAACATTACATTTAAATATTAGAAAATCATGTTAGAAAATATATTTTAGAAAATTAGTTTGGAAAATATTAGAAAACTATGAGAAAATATTAGAAAATATTTTTTAAAATGTTAGTCTTGAAAATTATAAAATATTAGAAAAACATTATAAAATATTAAAAAAACAATAGTGTAGAATATTAGAAAATAAAATTTAGAAAAATATTAGTTTTATTATTAAAAAATTAGAAAAACATTTTATATTAGAAAAAAATTATAAAATATTTGAAAAAAATTTACAAAATACTAAAAAAAACATTAAACTTGAATTATTGGAAAAATATTAGAAAAAACAAAAAAAAACAAATTAGTGTACAAAATTAAAAAATATTAGAACGAGCTAGATCTGGACATAACCTAAAACTAACTATAACCCTAAAAAATAGCACTAACCATAACCCTAACCCTAACTCAAACTCTAACCCTAATTTCTAACCCCAACTCAAACTCTAACCCTAATCTTTAACCCTAGAGTTCCATAACTAAAACAAGCTAATGTAACCCTAGGTTGAACCATAACCATAATCTAATCTAAAACAAATTTAAATGAAACTCTTAGATCTCTAACTCAAACCTTAATCTAAATCAAGCCCTTAGATCTAATTTTCTAACTAAAAACTCAAACACTAATATTTACTCATTTACTCAAAGGGAATCAATTATGTATTCCCAAATATTTTGCGAGCTTGGACAAAATTATTAGGGAGAAGCACAATGTAGCTCTAGGAGGATATTTTTGACTAGATAAGACCTTGAAATATGTCAAAAGGCACTAATACTAGCCTAACTTGTAGATAGATGTCAAAATATTTGTAGTAGGTTGTCATAACTATCAATGAGATAAAGGAGTATCTTGTGATGTAGGAATTTATTAACCACTACGCATACCTTCTTGACCTTTGGAAAGTGTGAGCATGGATTTTTTACTTGGCCTTCCAAGGCCTCCTAGGAGATTTGACACAATTTTTGTCAAAGTGGATAGGTTTAGAAAGATGGTCCACTTTGTGCCTTGTAAATGTACTAATGATGCATCTCATGTAGCGGGATTGTTCTTCAAGGAGGTTGTCAAGATACATGGTTTACACTTATCCATTGTCACTAACATTGACTCTAAGTTTATTGGCCATTTTTCAATGCACATTATGGATAAAACTTGGCACATTATTATCCTTTTCATCTTCCTACCATCCTCAAATAGATGGTCAGATAGAGGTGGTTAATAGATCCTTAGGAAATTTGTTGAGATTCTAAACCAAGGAACATAACATGGCCTTGTCCTTGGTCATCAATCAAGAAGAGTTTTCTTTCAATGACTCTATGAATAGGAGTGCATGGAAGAGCCCTTTTAAAACTTAGTCCATGTCTATAATCCTCGAGGAATCTTGGAATTTAGAGATTTGAATGGAGTTGAAAAGAGAAGTGCCCAAAGTGAGGACTTTTCTAAATCCATCAAGGAAGTACATGAGTAGGTGAAGATAACTTTGGGGGAGAACACCTTGAAGTACAAGAATATATTTGATAAAATAAGAAGAGAAGCCCAATTCAAAGAAGGAGATTTTGTCATGGTATTCATCAAGAAAGAAAAGTTACCTAAAGGAAAACTCATTAAGTTGTCCATGAAGAAGATATGGCCTTGCAAGATAATTCATAAATTTGGGCCTAATGCCTATGAAATTGAATTGTCCATAGGACTGAATTTTTTTCCCATCTTCAATGTTTCAAAATTATCCCCTTACATGCCACCATAGGGTTTAGATGGAAAAGATCAGCTATGGAAAATAGAAGATGATGTGGAATGGGTCAAGGCCCTTCCACCCATCAAGCTAGTTCAATTGGAGATCATTATTGATACCAAAGTAATCAAGAAACCAATAGGGGTACCTACAAGGAATAATTGGTGAAACCGGTAGGTATTCTAGAATCAAGGGTAGTTTGGATGAATGAAGAAACTATACTCAAGCATGATACCTCTTTGCAAACTAGCAACTAAAGAGTCTTGAGTTTTATTCCTCTTAGAGAGTATGGTGCTGAGAACCTTCCCTACACCTTGGTTGATCAATGATCAATCATTTTTTTGTCTTCTTTGATTTGTAACAAGGCATTTTGTCAAGATTTGTAAGTTGGTTAAGACCAAATTCTTGTAATGTCCTCATTATGCATAATTGAGTAATGGTGGTCAACCATGGTCAAATCATTCTTAGAAGGGTTATAATATGTTAGGAATTCATTTTTTATGGATATGTAAAGGTTTGAGTTGATTAGGAGGTAAAGTTGCTTACAAAATTGGTTTGAATTGCACAATGTTATCATTATGTTGCAAAGTTGTCTAAGTGCAACTTTGACATATTTTGCAAAATACTCACTAGTTAAGTTCCAACAGTTAGTTCATTCAAATTATGGTTATAAAAGTTGATGAAGGCCTATTTTAAGCCTTTGGATCAATTGGATGATGTAACTTCAAGTTTTTGTCACAAATTGAAGAGGATTGGGTGTTTACCAATGATGATTTCACTATTTTCTTGTTGTTAATTGTGTTTGTGTAGATCGGTATGCATTGATTTCCTTAACTTGTGATCATGAATTTATATTCACATAAGTTCTCCTTCCATCGTAATTGGTTTGAACTTATTTGGTTAATTATAGAGAAATTCTTAGAGAATTTAGTATAGACTAGTTTGGGAAGACATCCATAAGGAGGGTTTTAGAACTATGTTTTTATATAGAACAAGTTTCACAATAGTATTTCTTTGTTTTGTTCTTAGCCTGGGATTCTTAAAAAGACATTGACCATCCTTCCTTAAATTTCACTTTCATTCCCCCTATATGTTGATGATGGAACTGTAAGGAAAATTAGGATCTTACCTAGGCTAAGGCTTATAATTCTTCTAGCATTTTTTCAATATTGACCCACTCTTCCTAAAAATTTAATCTCAGTTCAATAAGAATGATAAAAATTCTCTTATTAATTTAAATATTAATAGGATTACAATAGATTTTTTTATTAAGTTATCTATATATACATATATTTAAATTATGTTCATAATTTTTTCCCTGGCTTCCACTAGAAACCCGAGTGGTCCAGTATGAACTTGTAAGACATGTATATGTGATGCAAGTGTCAACTTATTCAAATAACTTATATTCGAGGACCTATATTATAGACAACAACAAACTATAATTGTATATATATATTTGATAACTTTACTCTATGTCATTTCTACACTTTTTTAGTTATGAGCCATAAATTGTATTTCTAAATCATTTTCAAACCCTAATAACTATTATATCCTAACTTAAAACTCAAACCATAATCTAAGTTCTCAAACTAGATCTAATGTTACAATCCTAACTGAAAAATCAAACCCTTATCTATCTAGAAATGCCACCCTTTAGTCTAACTCAAACTCTAGCATGTAAGATTTCAGGTAATTGAAAACTCATTTAACCCTAATTTCTTTAACCCAAACTCTAATGTAATCTAGAACTAAAAACTCAAACCCTTTTTAATCTAAGTGAAATCCTAATCAAACCCTAATCTAACTCATTTCAAACTCTTTAAGTCAAACCTAGGTACTAATATTTAATTGGACTAAAGTTCTGAAAACTCAAGTTCCCTTTAACTCCAACTCTAACTCTCATATATGTATGTGATCATATAAATTTTATTGATATGTGCATGTGTTATAGATTATCTAGACATGTGATGTATGTGATTTCATATATCTTTTAATTTAAATAAAAAATTGTTTGTACTAGACCTAGGTAGACATGTGTACATGTTATAACATATGTATTAAATGTACAATTTACAAATTTTATATAAAGTAGCTCCATCAAATGTTGCATAGATATGACTTCACGTGATCAACTTGTTCATCATCCTATTGCAGCTCCTGCTATGGATCTTGCTACAGCTCCTACTGCAGTTCTTGCCATGGCACCTAATGCAGTTCCTATTGTGGCACTTGATGCAATTCCTATTCTGGCTACTCATGCAGTTCATCATGTTGCTCGTGGTTGGGCTCATGATGAAATTTTTGTTGGGGCTCCTGTTGGAGGTCCTGCACCTACAGCTCCTACTGGAGGTCCTACACCTACAAGTCCTACTACACCTCCACACATTAATATCAATGCATTATTTGCATTTTTAGAGCAGGAAGTTGCTAGGTTACAGCAATCTATATTGTCCTTCGATGATGGTCTATACAGAGACATATGTGCTACTACATGTAGGAGTTTACAAGATTTGACTAATAGATTTAGAGCTCACCATTCATTTACCCCTAACATATTAGCTTCCATATCTAGGGAGCTTAGGGCTAAGATTTTAGGAGATGCATCTTTTGATGATGTCAAGAGGGTGAATCCCAAAGACATCATCAAATGAGATCTCTTTCCATCATATGAGGGTGCATAGGGTAGGGTGAGAGGCTACTGAGTCGCATGATCCAAAGATCCTATTATTGCTAGCATGATATACTCTTGTTTTTTAGCCACACATGGTCATTATCCTAATAATGACTAGATACCTCTTTATTTTTCACAGCAATTATACACTAAATTTTTCATAGGGCTCAATGTCAACTACTTAGACTTTTTGAATTATTGAAAATAAGGGCATGTTCGGATCACAGATCATGACCAGTATCATAATGCACAATGTCTGCCACCTCCAAATGTGAAACAGTTTGTTGGATAGAGACTGCCTCCAGTGACTCCAGCACATGCACCTATTGCAGATAGAGTTGTCATTGCTTCCTAGAGGGGAGCAATTGACAATATTGGACACATTGCATCTATGGCTACTAGTATCACATTTGATTCTCTTGGTCACTATATTCACAATCGATGGAGTCATCTAGGTCGACCATCTTCAGAGGCATCTAGTAGCACTTTAGGCACCTCCTCTGATGATGCATATAGAGCTATTGGATTACCAGTGCCAGGTGATGTTCATGCTCTTTCAGGACAACATATACATATGGATTTAGCACTATATTTTTTGGAGGATCTTTTGTACAATATCAGTTATATTTTTGATATACAAGGGATGCCAGTTCACTTAGTGATGGATGCTATTAGACACCATCAGAGCCCCATAGTTCCATAGGCACAGACCACACCAGTGACAATCAATACACCTGTGCATATCTCACAACATTTTGCACTAGGCTCATGACACTCTACAGATGGCTCGGGCATATGAGTTGGAGATGTTAGGATCATAGCTGAGGGCCTTGATGATTTTGGTGAGTAATTACGAGGGCTTTCTAATATTGATACTAATCTGATCATGGGATTATCATCATACATGGACATGCTATTTGGACCCAGCACTAATTCTACACCATTACCCAACAAGTTACATAGTCCACTTCACTCATCATTATTAGTAGTTGGAGATTGTAGTGCTGAGGGTGGTTTAGTATGTGTCAGAGTTTTTGGAGATGATGCTAGAGTATTAGGATGCACTGATTTTTTAGGCAGTAAAGGTGCATCGATAGATGATACGATGGAGTCTTCTTTAGATCATCCTCCACCTCTAGAGACCTAGGTACATACACACACACACATATATAATTTATTTTTAAATTTAAATATATGAAATTAAAAAATTCAGCTCAGATAGATATTTAATTTAAGAACTATGATAAATCATGTAGGCATAAGTCACTGAGAACATGATTACATCTAGTGTTGGGTCAGGGCATGTACATCAGAGAGATGATTCTATTGAGGCACCCAATAGTGCTTAGGTATAAGTTTTAAATAGTTTTTAAAGTTATTTATGTTTCAAACTAGATATATATGAACTCATATTTAATTTGAACATGTACAGACACATGTGTGTGTATTTACAGGGCTTGGTTGATGTGCCTTAGCCACAAGATGTACAAGAGACTCGATTAGAGGGTCATTCTATTTGTATGCGTCTTGAGGGGTCCCTCTAGTAGTAGTAGATTTATATATTAGATGCATGCATTTATGTATTGGAGACTTTGTATATATTCTAGAGACTTACATACACATGTGTATTTTAGTACCTCGATGGCATACATACATGTTTCACTATTTATTTGACTATTTAGTACTTTAGTAGTTGGATGGTCACATGTATATGACTTTTTATATTTTTTTAGATGTATACATGTTTATTCGAGACTTATAGTTTGCATATGTATGCATTTCAATATCTAGTCTATATTAGATGTAGATGTTTATTCTTGAGATGTACATGTATGTGTAGTTTTTTTAAATTTTAGTATCTAACATTCTTCATCAATTAGATTATAGATTTTAAACTTTAGATTTTATTACATGATCATTATAAAACTTTATTGTGAACATATTTAAACTTTAGATTTTAGATTTATTATAAAATAATCAAATAATGTATTTCATGTGTTTAATTTGACCATGGTAATTAATATTATTATTAATGTAATTAATATTAAAATGTAAAAGGTGTAGTTAATTAACATGTTAAAGGTGAAATTAAACACATGAAAATACTCTTGAGAATGTAGGGAGATCAAATGTAACATTCATTAATACACAAACCCTAACCAAGTGCATTCTATTCCAAATGTGCAAGATTAGAGTACTTCACTAGTTGGAATGCACATAATAAAAGGACATATGCATATAGATAAGGGTTATAAGCAAAGAAAGATTAGATGTATGCATGGGGAAATAACCATATCTATAGTTTTATCTAGTTTGAGGCAAAATACATAAATCTAAGTACTGATACCAATGTGTAAACTATATCTACACCAAGGAGTACCAAATAAACTAAATCAAGGTGAATTACACTTAATTACATTTGTAAACATTATATAAACATAATTTGGTAATTAGAATTACGATATGGGTATATAATTAGAAAAGAGAGAGGAAGAGAGAGAAAGGGAAGAAATAATGATCCATTTCACACAAAGTCTCTCAATAAAGTTCATCATCTATGAATTGGTTCCTAATATTTGTTGATTGTGTCACCTGACCATGTGGAACCCACATGCTCATGCTACCATGCTTACAGAAATAGTTTCACAACCTAAATAAGGAATAAATAACACAAGGGAATATAGGTATACACTCATGCCAATTAATGAAATCAATGCAAATATTCAATAACATATGTAGAATACTCAAGACTTGACAAACACCCATAATGCAATACCAATGTAATAAAATCATAGTACACTAGGGTTACTACTCAGTACTATAAATGGTTTGTTGTAGAGAATCAAGAATGGAGTTTCATGACAAGAATGTGGAGGCCCATTTAGCATTAATTCAATGAACAACATTTGAAAATTATTAGAATCATTATATATCTTCAATCAACTTATAGAAAGAGATAGATACCATGCCTTCAATTAAAGTTACTAGATGACTAGGAGCAATACCTTTGATCAATGTCCTCAAATTTGCATACATTGACTTACATTCAATCAATGTCCTCAGATTACTAGGTAGTCATATTAATTCTTATTATTATTTTTATATATTTATTTATTTTTTACTTCATTTAGACTTCTAACTTATCATGATGACCCATATGTACATTCTAGACTAGCATGGAGGGATACTCCACTCCATTACCCAAACACCAACCAAGCTCATCTTATTATCAAAAAAAGGCACAAATAAAAATAATACAATAATCATAAAGATATGAAAGACTCAAAAGTCATTAAAATATTATGAAGCATAGTTCTCAAGCTAGAGTATGCATCACTCAGATCCTATCAATAAAAATAACTCTATTATGCCAAAGATGAGGTCTTAAATTCCATATGTCCATAATTCAAATGTGATCTCAACTCAAGAAAAAAAAGTTTCAAAACAAAAGGAAAATACAACAATTGATAATAGAAACAAAGCCAAAAGGGCTCAAAGGTTAAGCTAGCACCACAATACTAGAAGAACTCAAGTGGTCACATACCAAGAGTACAAGAACCACAAGATCCCATCAAGTATAAATATCTCAACTATGATAAATATTTTTATTCCAAAAATGTATGCATTATTCAATCTAACTTGAACCAAACGTGGTCATAAATAAATCCAAGAACACAAGGCAATAAGATAAGATAGTTCACAGAACAATATATTAACCTTATTTCCAAGAGAATGGATCCCAATATGATCCATGGTAATTAATATTATTAAAATGTATGTACATTTAAAAACACATCAATAAACTAATAAACTAAGTTTTATGGCCCTATACAGTAAACTAACAAATTTAAATTAATTCAAATTATTATAAAATAAATCTCAAAGGTTAGTTCAACCATGATGTACACTTATAACATGTAATATCTTCTCATGATCTTCACTGGCTAGTCTCCACTTCAACGTTCATGCTTAAGTTTGACTGGATGTAGACAAAGCCCAATAGAAATGACTAGGTGGCTGTATTGTAAAACCTTGTTGTCAGGTTGATAATCAACAATGTATTCCATGTTGGACTATTTTTTCTTACTTCAAATATGTTCCCTCTATCACAACAAAACCTGCACCACAAATTTAAATATTATAAAATTTGATAGATATAAAGTTACCTAGATATATATACATACATACATACATTTATACATATATATATATATATATACATATGTATATATACATATGTATATGTATATACATATATATACATATATACATACATATATATACATATATACATATATACATATATATGTATATATACATCTATATATACATATATATATACATATATACATATATATATGTATATATACATCTATATATACATACATATATACATATATACATATATGTGTATATATACATATATATGTATATATACATATATATACATATGTATATATGTATATATGTATATATATGTGTATATATATATGTATATATATGTATGTATATATATGTATATATATGTATATGTATATATATGTATATATACATATATATACATATACATATATATACATATACATATATATACATATACATACATACATATATATATATATATATATATACATATACATACATATATATATATATATATATATATATATATATATATATATATATACATATACATATACATATACATATACATATACATATACATATACATATACATATATGTGTATGTGTGTGTGTGTGTGTGTGTGTGTGTGTGTGTACACGCACACATGTATGTATAATACCTATGGGGAACAACATTCCATCACTTTCTTTAGGATCATATAACTTTGTCCTCTCTATAGTACATCACAATGAATAATAACTGACACCTTCATGATTTTCAGGCTTAGCAATCACTGCAAAGACATCTCTTGCATAACAAGTATACATACATGTGTATAGTATATATAAGACAGTTCAAATTGATAATTAAATAACAAGTTGAAATTAACTGACAAGTTGAGATTAATTTTTATGATACTTACCCACTTTTACCAATCTAGAGATATGATTATAATCATCAGAAATTAATGGAATATCATCAAAAATTTCATCATGCTTATCAAATGTATCGGTAACATCAAGTGGTATCGAAATCCTTGCACCTATATATCCACATGTTTGATTGATGCATTCTTGATAGTCTTCATCAATGCAACTGTCACAAAAACATGATTATTCTCTTGTCTTCAATGTCCAATTGCAATTATCTGTACTCATGACTGAATGTAAAGAATGTGTCTTTTCTATCCTCTTGCAACCATGCTGGTTTTTTCTATTAACACCTGAAAGTTCATTAAATTGAAAATATGGACAAATTAAATTTAAACTTCAATGAATTCAAAGATAAAACTTAACAATAAAATTTTATAACTTAATTTCATAAAATTTAAACAGATGTACACATCTATACCTGTTATCTCCCAAAAGACTCTATATGGTACCTGTCGACTTGTTGTTGATGATGTCCAACCTCATCTAATGTAAAATGTGTCTTACACCATTCAACAACATCATGTGCATCATTTACATGAACTCCTGATAATTCATTTCATACTTTCGTAGAGCACATTTGATGCAAGCTCCAACACCATCATGTAAACCTTTTCCATGGCCACTCTCAAAGAAATTCCATATGTGTTTTATATTCTCATTGCGATGATATCTACATAATGCATAAAATGGTCTAGATGATTTGAACTATGTGGCACATCCATCAAACCAAACATAATGTTTATCAACATTTATGTCTCTTTCTTTCAAATAAGAAAAGAACATATTGAACCAATGTTCTACATAATGAATTTCATGTTCTTTATCATCACTTATATAAAAATGATATTCCTTTTTAATTACTTATGCTTGAACTGTACTCTGAACACCATCCAAATCTAACTGTGCATGTCTATAACAAACATGCACCATAATAGTGACCTGCTTAGAAAAGAAATAATATGATTGAATTGCTTTTTGATGAACAAAGGAATAGTTCTCTGCAAAATCAACAACTGATACAATCGTTCCAAGTGAGAAATTATCTCTCAAAGTTTGAAACTATTGTGCTTTCCACTTTGCAAAAAATGCATGATGAATATAAGGTTGAATTAAATTCTTGAATCTCTCCATAAATGTTAGAATAGGTAACTCCTCTTCAAAATATTCCAACATTTTTGTCTCTTTCCCCAACTTTGTTTCATTCTTCACATACTTGTAACTTTTTCAATTCAATTTTTTTGTTACATCAATATTTTCAACTTTCAAATTAAATAGAGCCAATTCACCACATGTTTCACATAATCCTTTGATGCAATTTATTTGACCATCTGGATCATCTATTTTGTCACATAGAAAGGATGATATAAACTCACTTCTCCTACTAGGAGGAGCAACATGAAAACCATATGTGTCTTCTAGAAACTTTCAAAATACTTGATAGTGGAGATCAAACTAAATATGATGATGACAACAACATATTTCAAATACTTTGTTTGATCTCACAAAGTATGGCTTCAATTTTTCAAACAATGTTTGCCCAACTTTTACATTAGGATTTTCACTACAAAACAACACATATAACTCATGTTGTGTTGTGTCCCACCAATGTTTTGTATGATTTTCATATTGACTAGATGCAATCCTATGCTTGATAACATCTCTACTATTTGATGAAGGATGAATGTTATCAATCCAAAATGATATGACTAATTTTTTTGATAACTCTTCAATCCTATCAGAATGAGGTGCTCTACACATGATTGCCCAATTGCCCTCCATAGTAATGTCATCCAAAATTAATCTTCTCTTAACATATTCTCTCATTATTTTCCTACTAAAACCCATTTCAGACGAAATTGAAGATATTTTTCTATTTTGAGTCATATTCTTATTTACAACAGACATCAACATCACTTTTCTTGCCACAGACTTATCTTTAGTTCGAGAGTGTTTTCCAATGTTTCTCAAACCTTGTTTAACATTTTCAATCACATCAGTTTGCATGTTAGAAAATCTTTTCTTCTTTGATGTTGTGTCTACATCTAACAATTTCAATGCCTCTTGCAACTTCTTTTGTGTAAGAAAAAGTAAAAGCAATTGAACTTGTTCAAGTGTTTCAGTGTTATCAAATTTAGTCATAATTTCTCTTATCTTCTTATTCATTGACCTTTTCTTAGACAAACTTAAGGGTTGAATAGTAGTTGCAAGTCTTCTCAATTTATCCACATCCATTTTAAGTAAATGATCTAAATTTTTATGAGAAATACCATTCTTTACAGATTGGGCAATATTTAGGAGTTCGTCCACACTAGTTCATGCACTTGATCCCAACCCTTCTCTGACTTCTATTACTAGAATTTCTACAGGGAGCAATCTTGAGCCTTCTCCAACATTCATTTTTTGAGATTCTGCAGCGAAGGATTCTGACTGTTCTCCAACTTCTATTATTTGAACCTTTGTAGGGAGTGATCTTGAACCTTCTTCAACATTCATTTTTTTAGATTCCGTAGGGAGTGTTCCTGACCTTTCTCCCATATGCACTTCTTGTACTTTTGTTGACCCTTCTTCAACATTTCCTTCACCTTGTTGATTGCCTACAAAAAATTTATAAATAAATCAAATTAGATAAAAAATAAGATTGAAACATAATTAAATTTAAGACCATAAAAAATAAATAAATATATAAAATTACATACTTTGTTTAATTTGATGATAACGTGCAATAGTCTTATGAAGATTTATTTGTTCGGCTTTGTCATATCTCTTCCTTGCATAATTGTTTTGCCTTCCTTTCTTTCTTCCCATTATAAAATCATAAAAAAATAAAATTTACCCCTTGCCTCAAGATAAATTTCACACAATAACTATATAAACATGTCACTTGGTATGGCTTTGCAATATTTTAAAACTGGCCTGTCTGCTAGTGATGTCAGCATTTTTTTAATGTTCGCACAAACATAAACAATGTGATATGTTCGAGCGAAGATATTAAATTCAATTTTTGGCTGTCAAAAAACTTAGGTGTGCATGTTCACTGTGAACACATGTTCATAGCAAACATATAAAACATGTTTGTTGCAAACACCATGTTCACTGTGAACATGTAAAATTACAAAATTTTGACCCTCTTTTTTTTTTTGGCTTTTTGACACCCAAAATTGAAAATGGTTGATCTCCTATTGTAAAATTAAAAATTCCAATTTGTGCTGCTTAGAGCAAGCTTTTCAATGACTATAATTGTAATACATATTATATTCATTAAGACTTTCAAATATGAGTTTAACGTATTATAGGTTCATTACTAATTGACCATCAACTGACTTCGACACTTCGGGAAAATTAGTAAATTAGGTCAAATTTTTTTTTGAAAAATATCTAGGAAACAAGTTATCAAGATAGCTTTCTATTAAAAAAAAAAAAAGATTTATGATAAATTGAGTTCAAGTTATTTGTGTCAAAATGAACGTATGTCTAAATTACAATTGGTGTCACTTCAAAACTTCATAAACTATACAATATTCAACCAAATTGAATCAAACCAAATGCATATCTAGATATTGATGTTACAAATCCAACACTGAAAGAATTACCTCATTATCTTTTCTAAAAAAAAAGTTATGTGTGCCAAACAGATTGTCACTCTTTAAAAATATTGAATTTTAACATGTACCACTTTTCAGAGGTGAAGAAAAAATTGACATAAATATTTTTTAATTTTTTTTTAAAAATATGGTTATGAAGTAGGAATAGAGTACTACAAATCACTAGTTTATGTCATCTTGAAATTATGCATAGTTTTAAAGATATAGTCACTCGAATGTGTGGTTTGTTTCAAAAATATTGATTTCAGTGTTAAAATTGGTCCAAAAGTGGAACCCATTATTGTGGGATCACCCATTATATGTATGTATGTATGTGCCCTTGTGATCTCTGTATATGTACATATGTGTGTGTGTGTGTGTGTGTGTGTGTGTGTGTGTGTGTATGTATATATATATATATATATATATATATATATATATATATATATATATATATATATATATATGTATATATATATGTATATGTATATGTATATACATATATAAACATATGTATATGTATATATATATATATGTGTATATTTATGTATGTATGTATGTATATATAAAAAATGATCTTGGTACAATAGAAAAAAATAAAACTCAGTCAACAGGTAGCATGGGCCATGGCCATAGACTATTGGTAAGTAGATTCCTCTTTTTCTCACTCATTTTTCATGTGTTATTTAACTTGAATTATATAAGGAGTGAGTTAGGACATATATAAGTTAACTTTACATTAACTATAAACTACAACAAAAAGGTTGCACCAGGGTATTACAATATTATAATTATAGAAAACTATCTGATTCGCTCGAGTGGGTGTATGATGGCAAAGAATTGTATTACATGAGTAAAACTCACGAGTGGTTATAGGAATACAACTACATCAAAACAATTAGAAACCAAAACTACATTTTTGTGAGAGTGAGTAGTTCAAGGGTCTGTATCCCATGTATATGGGTATGTAGGAAGCCTGGTAGGAAGAGTATGCCTCCAATGTGAAAATGCCTTGGACATAGTTAGGTAGCATTTAACTATTTTAAGACATTATATGTTAACTCACAAGGCTCATTCCCTTGTAGAAGCCTCTTGCCAAATCACCCAAGATGGCTAGAATATCTACTTGAGCACCTCCTATATTGCTCAATTTCTCAAGTTCATCTCTGACATAATTTTGATTATGTATAAGAGGATTATATGCTTCTTCATTGTTGCCAATATCTATGTTCATTCTAAATATTTACTCTTTCTTGTTTTTAGCACATTCTTTCACAACAACCTACCTTTCAACTATTTTTAGCACCTAAGATTTGGAATCAATGTAGGCTAATTTGCATGGTAGTATAATTTCTTGAATTTATGGACACAATGCCAAGTGGAATACAAAAAATTGCATTTCAATTCTCAGTTGGGGACATAATCATATTTTATCCCTTAATTTTGGATGTAGTAATGAGGGTTTTAGCTTAGGTCATGGGAGAGCATTTGAGTTGTGATCATAAAATTGGGAATGATTTATGTCCTATTTTCTTTTTTCTTTTTTATATCTAAAATCAACTTCACATTTTGTTGTAACTTTGGCATAGGTGTTTGATCCTTGATAGCTTTCATTTTAGAATTTCAGCATTCATGTTTTCAAGTTTCCTCTTCATTATGTTTTCGGTTTATCAATGATTTCCTCTAGTTTGATTATTGCATCTCAACTAGCTACTCCAATGATGCAATCACACATCTATCTCTAGATTATTCAAGCACTTGTTGATTTACAAAATCTAGATAGATACTGAGAGTTCCAAAGCCATAAACATGAAGATCATCATGTGTGTGTCCCATTGTAGGGAAAAATTGGATGCCATGCTCTTGTGCATATATTACAATTACTTCCTTCAAACTCAACTAAGGTGCACCCATGGAATTATTTAGGTGAATCCCACTACCCATGGAAGCTGAGGCTTATTGTTGAGCATATGCTATTGCTAAAGTTGAGTTTATTTCACTTGAACTATTATTTCTTAGGGGACATTTTCTAATATTGGATTCATTTTATGCACGAGGCAATGAGGACATTCCTAGATGTACCCATTGTGATGAATTTCCCTTTAGCAATGAAGATGGACTTGCCATGAGAGTAGCAAGAGGCAATTGTAGAAGTTGATGAAAGCCAACTTCATAGCTCTCAAAGATCACCTACATGCAAATAACCTATTGAAGGGAAACCAAAGAAGGAAGGGTGGAGCTTGGAGAAACTAAACAGACTGAGAGAGAAAAATATTGCAACAATGAAAACTGAATTTCTATACAATATTGATATGAAAAAATGATATAAAATTACAATAGGAGAGCCCGAATATAAAGGCCTCTAGGAAGCTTGTAGAACAAGCTAGAAAGTGCTAGGAGATAAGGTTGACAACTAAGCATACATCCACAAAAGGTGGGATATCCTTGATCAAGGTGAGAAGATAAGTATGACTTAGATAGGAACAAATTCTTGTGTTGTCAACAACTCCTAGACTACAACTAATAAATAAATGCATTAAGCTAAGTAAACTTAAGTAAAAGCATAAATAATAATTATTTACTCTAACACCCCCCCTTAAGTGCAACTTAGGGGAATGCACTTAAGCTCACAACAACTAAGATGAAATGCAGAATGGGTCCCAAAAACTAGGCCATGTTAGGTATCCATGTACAAATGCAAAGTAATCTTTGTAAACTAGAGACAAAGGAGAAAACCTAGTGGGAAAAACCCCTTTCCAAAAAGAGATAGCTGAAAACCTAGTGAAGGATTGAAGAAGCCTCCAACTAGAGGAATGTCCCAGAAAATAGGAACAAATAGAAGATCATGAAGAGCATCACTAAAGCATGAAGAAGCCACAAACTCTGTCAAGAAGAAATTGTTGATCTAAAGATCCTCCACAAAAATAGAAGGGACAAATCGAGAGTGTCTATATGGTAGATGATCCATCGCATCGAAATGCATAGGTAGCCAGCCACTGCAATTGCCTAGTATATAGGATCAAATACTGAATACATAGCACACACTATCAAACCATCAAACCAATGAAGCATTAGAAACAATAGAATAACCCCCCTTAATGCAGATAGGGTGAGGTGACAAGCAACTGAGAAAGTGGACCAAAAACCTCTATAGAAAGAACTAAGAACAACAAGAGAGAGAAAGAGGTACAAACACCTATAATCGCACATGTCACTAACACATCATGGGGCTAATGTCATGGAAGGGACACTCACTTAACAAAGGAAGAGGGTACAAAAATGGGAACAACTAACCCCCTCATGGTGCTTTATAAAATAGTGTGAGTACAACTATCTCAAAACAACATTCATGAACCTGAAATGCAAGTGGCACTTTATCTTAGTGTGTTTTCATAGAGATGCTTACAAATGATATTAACAATGACTAGAAAGGGAAAAAATTGACACAAAAGATAGTACAACCCAAAACAAAAGATCCCATGCCATGAAAATAATCCTCAGACCTGGAACACCCAAGATATTCACCATAGAGGAAAAATTCCAAAAACATGATAGAAAGAGCATGGGGTAGAATCTAAAGGAAATTATAGCATTTCTATAAGGTAGACAGAACCAGCTTTCCAAAAATATAATGTTTTCAAAAAATGGAGATGGGACGCACAAGATAAGCTTGTTGGAGTGAAAAATAGAACATCTGACTTTGAATTAAAAAATAGGAAAAGAATTGAATTAAAACCACAAAATACCTACACCAATGTCTCCATCTCAAAACCATCTTTCTGGCACTTCTTTCAGATCGAAAAAATACCTCTGTATGCTCAAGTTATGGCCAAAAAACTGCTAGTAGGTCAAAAAGGGACCTGCAAAAATTGCAAGTGTACTTCATGCAGACATTAGCATTTCACACCATCAAATTTGAAGGCTTGATAGTTGATGTGGCAGTACAGTTGGAAATAGGTGACATGGCATGGGCCATGTAGCAGGTGCCAATGTGGCACCCAAAGAACTTGCCAAGTGGTTGTTGCAGAAAACTCCACATGGGTTGGAAATGTAAGTGGCCACAGGGGCAACAAACTATTGGAGGTGGCAGTAGTGCTACAAAATAGGCCAGGGCACAGTAGGTGGTAGGAGGCCCCTTAGCAGTGCAATGGTAGCCTTGGAGCGACAACTATAGACAGGTGGTGCTGCAACAACTCCATTGTGTTGCTACCGGTGGTGGCGGTGCTCGAGCTACACATGGGCACGGCAGTGACACTACAAAAAAATTAAATTAAATTTTTTTTGCCAAAAACTCGTTCTTACGGCCTCTTGGGATTGGAATTTTTTTTCCCTAATGCTACTATCTCTAAAAATGGAAAGTTTTATATGGATCCTAACTGTAATGGGCCTTTTGAACTCAATAGTAGTGTCTATTTAGGCCCAAAGTGCTCCGAAAAAATGCTCTTCCTCTTGATTGAAGAAAAAAATCACAAACAAACTAGGTTTTGTGTCTCTAAATCGTGGCTTCAAAAATCCTTCAACTAAGAAGTAGCAGGGAGGCTCTGATACCATGTAGAAGTTAATGAAAGCCAACTTCACAGCTCACCAAGATAACTTGCATACAAATAACCTATTGAAGGGAAACCAAAGAAGGAAGGGCGGAGCTTGGAGAAACTAAACAGATTGAGAGAGAAAAATATTGCAACAATTAAAAATGAATTGCTATACAATATTGATATGCAAAAATGATATGAAATTATAATAGGAGAGCCTGAATATAAAGTCCTCTAGGAAGCTTGTAGAACAAGCTAGAAAGTGCTAGGAGATAAGGTTGACAACTAAGCATATGTCCACAAAAGGTGGGATATCCTTGATCAAGGTGAGAAGATAAGTATGACTTAGATAGGAAAAAACTCCCGTGTTGTCGACAACTCCTAGACTACAACTAATAAATAAATGCATTAACCTAAGTAAACTTAAGTAAAAATGTAAATAATAATTATTTACTCTAACAGTGATGAGGAAATTCTAGGTACTTTAAAGATTGATCCTTTCTTAAAGATTTTAGATGTTAATGGGGAATTTAGAGAATGAGCTTCCACCTTCATGTGGTTGGCTCTGATTAGTAGAGAATATTAAACTATTCTTGAAACCAAGTGAAGCTCAACAATAACCTATGATTGTATGACAACTAATTATGTGGATCTCTTGGTTTCAGGCAATGCAGAAGGATACCATAGGTCAATATGCAATGTCAATTCATTTGCATACGACATCAAGAAAAGTTGAAAAATGCATCAGGTTTGCATTTTTGTTAGAGGTCTTTAATTAGGTATTTTAAGTTATAGACCATCACAAACATTGTTCATGATGATGGTCTATAATTTTAAAAACTTAATAGACCTATTAAATAAATGTAATCATGCTGCATTTTTTTAGCTTTGCCTATTGTCCATGCATAAAGAACACAATTGCACATGCATTCTCAATTTAGAGTGCCATAATCTTATTTTGGATGCGACATAAAAATGACATGCACCAAAAGATGGGATAGTGATATCACTTTTGCAAGTCTGGAGCTTTTTATTATACTTTAAACATTGATCATTTCTTAAAGATTTTAGATGTTAATGGGTAATTTAGATGTTGGGGGGGTGGGGGGGGGGGGGGGTGGGAGAAATGAGTTTCCACCTTCAAAACCAAGTGAATATCAATATTAACCTATGATTGCATCATAACTATTCAACTTTGCTTTTTCTATTAATACAACATGATGTCACAATTATGATAGTTGGCCATCGATCCCACAACATTCTTGCCACATGCTCGTCCTCATTGCAATAGAGGTTTTTGATGGCTTGTTGTCAGACCCATATCATTTTTGTTGCATAGACGTCGCAATTGTGATGGTGTCTTCGACAGATTTCTATCACAATTCTTATGGTGAAAATGAATAGTTTTCTAGAATGATAGCCCAATTTACGACACCTGTAGGTGTCACAATTGCAATGGTAACTCTTTCCATCTTAACTTGTAACAAAAAAAGTATGATGCCTATTTGATAGGACCCAATTTTGATTGATGTTGGTTAGGCGATGGTTTACTGTCATAATTGTGATAGACCATCGGCGTAATTCGGGCCCAAATGTAGTAGTGACTTGAAATATTCTTTCTTAGGGCACATTTTGTAATATTTGATTCATTTTATGTAGGAGACAATGAGGAAATTCTTTGATGTACCTGTGTTAGATATATGGGAACAATATAGAATTGTGATCAATTTCTCATGAGCAATGAAGATGAACTTCCCTAGAGAGTAGCCCAACTTCCAAGTACTTTAAATATTGATCCTTTATTTTACTCATAATCAAATGCACTACCCCCCATGTAGTCCCTTGCAATCACTAATAATCCCATTATTATTTTGCAGGGAATAATCTATTTTATGAAAAACTTAGTGATGAATGTTTGCATATATTCGATTTGACCATACACATAGAGTATCATATTTTGATTTCATTGCTAGATCAGATTTCCTTTGATCCATTTCTTCAAGTATATTAAAATGTAGCTTCAATTCATTTATCAATGTAATAGTTTTTTTCTTAAAAGGTGGAATTTACAGGATAAAGAGTTAAAGGATAAACTCATTTAGGCTATGTCAACACTTTTTGGACCCAATGTCTTTCAAAAACTTAGGCTCCTTAAGAAATCAAGCCAAGCTTTGAAGTATATTAGGGATAACTATAGTTCCCAAATAGAATGCAGCTCTTATTATGAGTGGGCCCTCTATATTCCTATTAATGAGAGAAAGAATATTAAAATGGATGTCATTATGAGAAGCACAAGACATGGTGGAGATATACTACCACTTGAGGAAAGAAGGTATGTGATAATATTAAGAATAAAATTATTTATTATTTACTCTTTGTACTTATATGATCTAACATATTTCAAACATCACATAGGTTGCTTGACACATCAAAGGCAATAGAAGCAAGAAAGAAAAAGTATGAGCAACACAAGCTCGTCTCTAGTGGATATTCAAAACTTGTTGCACAAATTGTAAGTATTAGTAAATGAAAAACCATATGCAAATATTTATAAATTGTAATCAATTTGGTTTTGATAAAATTCACTAATACCAAGAAAAATGTAGTCCTTGGAGTTCAATTTTTTTTTTCAAAAGAGGACAAGAAAATAGCCTACAAACAAAGCTATACATCCATGACTGAATGATTCTGAGCAATGAGTGTGTGAGGTTCTTTTGGTGGGTTTTCCAATTAGGTAAATAAGCCAATTGATTTTTATTTTAAATTGAATATGATGTAACCCAACCCCTTTAAAGAATAAAGCAAAAAATGACAGAACATAGAAGTTTTAGAATGCCATAATTCTTCATTAAACTTTTACAACTCTAGTCTACCTCTACAATGAAAGAAAACAACTACTCATTACAATTCTAAAAAATTACCATATTTGGCAAATGTTTGGGAAAAATAGATTTTTTCATTTTTGGTAATATTCAAAACCAATAATCCTATGAATCCTAATTTTTCCCAAGAAAAGCCCCCAACTAAAGCAAGATGAATTTATAACTAATCAATGAAATCAAAAACATGATTTTGGATTTATTACAAAAACAACTTTCTAAAGAAACTAGAAAAAACATGAAAAGACAAATTCGAAGGTCAAGATGAGATTTTAGGATCCTGAAAAAAATGTTGAAATGACCACCTATCGAGCTTAGCTCCATCAACAATCCAAATAACTCCTCATGTAACTGCCTCTAAAATTTTAGCAAAAACCCACATCCAAGTCAAAAGTTATGACCCCCGGAAGTAAATCTTGACAAAAACTCACATCTGAGTCAACAACCTTGACCCTTGGATGCCATTGCATCAGAATACTTTGCTAATTACTATATTTTATGTTAAGTTCCAACATAAAGTGAATATATTTATTTCAATTAAGTAAGCAATGATTATGTATTTGTTTAAAAACTTAAAGTGAATATATCTATATGTATTAATTTATTAAACTAAATGATTAACATTTCTCATTATTTGTCTTGTATTATATGTATATATATTATCAATAAATGCACTAATTATTTACATTGAAATGCAGCCTACCAATCTTGATACACCATTCGAGCATGATGGAGGTATTGATTTGAATGTGCAATGTAGTAGTCAAGATATACATTTTTTGTTTGAATTTTGATTAATGAATTATCAATACAAGTAAACATTTTAAATTGAATTTTGTGTAATAATAGAAATTTAATTATAATGTGTTGGGATTAATAAAATATTTTTTATTGCAATTATAGGGGATGTTGAGGTTGTTCCTAATGAGTGTGTTGAGGTTCAAGTCGTTAGACAAGATGATGTGGTTGGACAAGGTAAAGAGCGCCACATTTATGTTCTTTAAAGTACTAAAATGCTTGTAAGAATTATGATAATGTATTTTTAATTTAACCCCTATTATGATAATATGTTTTTAGTTTAACCCTTTTATTTGTTATTGTAGAGCACTCGTCTTTGCAAGGGATAGTGAGATCACACACACAGGAGAGAAGAAATGACAATGACAACACATATATGCCTCTGCAACAATTTAGGGAAGCAGAAAAAAAATTCAAAAAAGAAATGATTCTCATTTATGTAACTTATTTGATAATGACTAATGTTTATGTCTTGATGTTTTAATTATGAATGTTCATGAACTATATAATTTGTTAATAAATATTGATGAATCTTGTGTGTAAATGAATGCTAATGAATGTTGTGATAATTAATGAATGTTACATTTTATTAATAGATGAATAAATGAATGAATTTTAGATGTTAACAAAGAATTTAGAGTGATGTGGGGGTGGGAGGGTTCAAATGAGCCTCCACCTTCACATGGTTGGTCCTGATTGGTAGAGAATATTTAACTATTCTATAAACCAAGTGAAGGTCAACATTAACCTATTATTGCATGACAACTTTAAAACTCCACTTAGGAATCTAACTATTGTATGTCATACATCTAAGAGACTCCTCTTGTCTAAAACCTAACCCTGCAACCAAATACTTATTTGTTCACACCTTGACACCTTAATTTTGAGCATCACAACTTTCTAACTCCACTTATGTTTGCTTGCATGTGTATCTCCAATGTATATATATTTACAAACATGTGCATATACTTGTGTGTGTTTTCAAAAAATCAATTTTTCACATATTCCAGACTCATGGCTTGCCATAAGACCACATTTGTTTGAGGCATTATATAAAACAGTTCTCATGTCTTGTCTATGTGATGTCAACAAGTATGTAGTAGTAAATAAATTGACAACATTATATTTTTAATGGTAAATATTTGGAGTAGGGTAAATTCAAGGTTTTTTTAAACTTGTATTTCAATAGAAATGTAGTATTAAATATGGTGCTAGTTTTAGATGTTAATTATGACAATATCTTAGTTTCAAGCAATGCAAAAGGAGGCACCTAGTTCAATATGAAATCTCAATTCATATGCATAGGACATTAGATGGAGATGAAAAATAAAATAGGTTTGATTTTTTTATAGAGGTCTTTAATTAGGTATTTTAAGTTATAGACCTTCACAAAAATTGTAATTTTTACTCTTATAAGTGAGGGTAATGTCCTTAGCATACAAGAAAATCAAGAATCTTTATTTGTTGGGTTGCTAAGGACATTCTATCGGTCATAGTTGCTAGAGTTCTAATGTTCATGATGGTCTATAAATTAAAAAACTTATAGACCTATTAACAAAATGTAAATGTGGTGCATTTTTTCAGCTCCACCTATTGTCCATGCATATCGAACGCAGTTGCACATGCATTCTTGATTCCGAGTGGTAGAATCTTATTTTGGATGCACGGGAGGGAAGCCAAAGACATAAAGGACATGTACCAAAAGATGGGAAAAATAATGTCACTTTACAAGTCTAGAACCTTTTTTAATAAGAAGTACTTTACCTTTATTAATTTTTGAATAGTTTGCTTTGTATGGATCTCCTCTAATAGTCTACTGTGCTTCTTGGTTGTTGATATTTGAAACCCTAGATGTCCATATTTCTATTATATTTTCTTCATGTCTAATTAAATATTCCTTACAATTTAAGTTATGTGTAGCATCATTTTCCACCATACACAACTTCTTGTTCTTTGATAGTCCCTTTGAGTATGAAAATATATCTTCATACCAGTTAAAATTTTAATGAGCTTGGATTGGCATAGAGAGATAATTGAGATTGAGAATTGGTACATTTTTTCATAACGATTAAATTTTTAATGAATTTCCATTGATAAAGAAAGAGGTTTGTCCATTGGAAGGAGTGCTAACATAATGCAATTGCTTTGTCATATAGTTTTGGAATGAATGGATGGACCTCTCTCCTCAGAACACATCAAGACCTAAGACTTTGAATTGTTAGGAAGATAATTCATTGATCTACCTTCTCCAACTGAATTTGCAATGAAATCTAACCACTAGTAGAGGATCTGTGAGATTTTTATTAAAAGTTTGCACAACAATGACATACAAATGATGTTGTTCTCATTAAAAAATTTACTTAATCACCAATCTTATTAACCCCAAAAAAAAGGAGATATTTTTAATTCCCCAAGAGTTATGAGAAAGTTTCAAACCATTCTCATCAATGTTGGATTTCAGTTGTAAACAAACTAATTATTAATCCAGAAATTACAAAGTTGTTATTGACAACTTTTACAATATTTGATCAAATTTGACCTTTTTATATCAAATGACCTTGAAAGCCTTACAAATATGTGTAATACTGTGAGAAAAAACCTATCAAGACTAGCCAAATGCCTTGTTATCCTAATTTGACCAATTTGACCTCTTTGACTTATCTTTGATCAATTGGATTCAAAAGGCCAATTGAATACATTGTTGGCTTTACTATAAAGATTTACGTAGCTTGGCCTTATTGGCCTCTAGGAAGTTCTGATGCTGCTGCATCAATTTTTTTGTGTGTATAAACTAATAATTTTTTAAATATATAGCTATTTTAATATTTCTATTTTAATGGTTCAAATTCATTTTATATTATAGTTTTTTTAATATGTCTTCTATTATGTTGGTTGAATTTTTTTTAAGCTATTAAAACTAATTCTACTCTATTTAGTAGTCTATATTAGAATGATGAGTCTCATTTAGTATTATTGGCATTGATGGTGTACCTATCTAAAGTCTCATGTTGTGTATTTTGAAATTGGTCATGTGCATTTTTAAGAATGGCCCCATTATGAATATGTAAGGTACCTATTTTTGTATAAAGAGGGATATTAAGCTTGACTCAAATTATCCTTTAACATACATACAAAATAATTTTAAATGCATTATTCACATTTATCATTTCTACTAAGAATTTGTGAAATTTAATAAGAGTGAATCCATCACACTACTATAAATTCTCCTCCCTCTAGTTATGCATGTCTCACTCCATGCATGATAATAATTTTTTAAAAAAGAATATAGCATTTCATCAAAATTTTGATGTCACCCTAAGAACAATTGATGGAAAAGAAATGGGTATGAAAAATGTATTTGACAACAACTAACAAATTAATGTCAAAAATCTCTGACAAATAGTCATCAGTTGTATAGCAATAATGTCGCATGGGCTTCAATTGTGACACCAAAATAAGTTTTGATGACATCTTGGTCACCTCTCTAACTAGCTTGTAGGTCCTTTTTCCCTTAATATTCTAATGATTCTTGACATCATGATCATGAAAGATATCCTCACCATCATGTATTTTTAACGAAAAAAGTGTGATGGTAGGTGGTGTTGCTGGTTCGATGGTTTTCTATATGAATTGAAATGGCTAGTCATCAGAAAAAGGGCTCACATGTACTAGTGTCATCATCAGATTCATATTACAAATAAAATGCATTGTGACTTCTTGTCTCTTTCAGGTTCACCTCTTCTACATGTGCCTCTTCGAGTTCATCTCTTGTAGCATGTATCTATAATAACCTAAACTAATTAGGGCAAGTAGCTCCATCATGATCAATGGTCAAATGGAAAGAGAGTACATTTTTTTTTCTTGGTGCAACTTCAATTTGTAAGTAGGGCTAGGGGTAAGCTATGTTTTTGTCTTGAGGTGAATTGTATTTCTTACATCCTACATCTTGATATGGATTTTGATAGGGGGGATTAGTTTTCCTTTTCCTTTTTAGGATGATCATGTCATTCACTAAATTTTGAATAATAGGGTCATTATCTAAACAAATGAGAAAGCACCTAGAGTTTGTATATCTCTTTTTCGCCAACCAGCCATAATGAGCATATCTTCAAGTTGAATTTCTAACCTTTGAGTTATTGCCAAGTCCTGAACTCCATTTTTTGTAGATGAAAATTCACATTGGGAGGCATGGCATCAAGAAGGAATCCCTTCTGGTTTACAAAATTTTTTCTAGACGCAACATGTGTTTTTTGTACGATCTTATTGAACTTTTCTACAAACTCCCTCATAGGTTCTTGTTTTCATTTCTTCAATTGGGATAATTGAAGAAGAAGGGTATGCTTGTCTTATGAAGTCTTGAATTTCACCTCAGATGATCCCACCATTTCATCCCAAGTGGTTATGGTCACTTGAAGGAGATGATGAAACCACTCGGTCATCGCATCACTAAGAGTTTTGACAAAAAGATAGACAACCAAATCTTTAGTCACAACTTCCAAAATTCCATACACAGAATGAAAGGCACTAAGGTGATCTTAAAAAAAGACTTTACCATCACCTTTCAAGACTAGTAACACATCTCAAGACTCTTTGGGTAAGGCCCCAAGGTTTGGTCCAAGGTTCATAAAGCCTCTTGTTTGTCCCAAGGATTTATAACCATATTTGGTAACACAAAATTTAGGGGTTGACTATTTATATAAAGAGGTTTTGTAGTGCCTGGTATGGTGAGTGCTTGCACCATTAGTGAGGGATGAGATACAGAAGGTGGTGAGGAGGGTCTACTAACAAAATTTTACTTTCCTCCTCCTTTGAGCATGATCAGGAGTAAAAATTTAATTTCTTACTACTTCAAAGTCTTGATCTATAACTCCTGTGTACCACTTGGATCTAGTGTATCTTGGTTTAGTGAGTTTATCACACCACTAAAAACATGACTTGATTCCTTCTAGGGTTCTAGGAAACCCTATCTACTAGTGCTTTTTCTTGAACAATAGGAATACCTCTCAATTTTTCAGCTATTTATTCCTCTCTTTGAAGGAGTCTCAATACTTGCTAATATTGTTTGTTACATATTCTCAAGTTCTAAGCTACAAGATTTGAATTAGAAACAATATCCTTGTGTATGTCCTAAAATCCTAAATTGGGTTATAGTACATGAAACACATCTTAATATCGTAAAACCATGACTATCATTATCAAAATTTCTATGCAAACAAGTCATTGCTTATTAGACTTCTCCAACAGAGTTGCCAAAAAATATGTCAGTGAACATAATTGTCTTCATACTAATAATTATTTATTGAGTCTATCTCCCCCCTTATATTGAAGACAAAAAAGTTCACAATAGCTGGGTAGGTTCAATAATTAACTCCCCTCTGAATTCTTATTAGGTACAACTCCCTTATTGGATATGTAATGAATCCTTAAACTAAGCACACAACTTTGTTTTTATCCAAAAAATATTAAAATGCAACACAAATCAATCTTAGATAAGTAGTAATAGGGAAATAATTAAAAGGAATGGTAACCGAACAAAAAGATACAAAGTTCTTCTTGTGTTCAAACATTCAAATATTTGTTAGAAGATAACAATAATATTCATATAACATACGAAGTAACATAATAAAATTCTTGTGGTGAACTCTAAGAATGGAAAGTGTGAGTGAAGGCAGGGGTAGGATTCAAATTTTGAATTTAGAGAAGGGTGGGATTCCTTTGGACTGTCAGAATCAAAACCCTGGTTTGGAGCACGGGTCGCAGAAGGGGGATAGTTAGGGTTCTTGTACAGGGGATCAGTCAAAGAATGTTGATGGGGACCTAGATGCTCCCCCAAAGGAAGTGGTCAAGATTCCTTCGGCTCCCAAAGTGGTTCAATCAACCAAATGGTCATCTCTTTTTGGGATCAAGCCCTTAGGTAAGTCTTCTTTCCTGCCTGTTAAGATTCTCCCTGAGACAGAGAAAGGTACTCATGCCATTGCCATCCCAGATGAAATCGTTGGATCATAGAATTTGATCCATGGCTTCTACCTTGATTGGTAAATTTCTATGGCCTATACCAAATATAGATGATGTGAGGACTTTTATTAAGAAGAAATGGGCTCTTAAAGGCCATGTTTTAGTCATGACCATGGCAAAGGGTTTTCTATCATTTTAATTTACTTACATGGAAGACCTTTCTAACATTCTCTGTGAAGTTCAGTGGGCTATCATTCATTCCACTTTGGTCCTCCAGAAGTGGTCATCTAAGTTGAACCTGAGTGACTCATTCTTTGTTCAAGCTCCTATGTGGGTAAGACTGCCTGAACTGCCATTATAATTATGGAATGAAGATGTTTTTGTGGGGCTAGATAGATCTTTTGGAGAAATTTTGTCTATTGATTGAATCACAGCCTCTAAAAGACATCTCAACCATGCTTGCATCTTCATAGGAGCTACGAAAGGAATATACATGCCATAAACTATGGCTTTTCACTCCAAACTTGGAGTGCATGTTCAAAAACTAATCTATGAAACTGTGCCTTTTGCCTGTTTTCTTTTTCTGAAGGCTAGTCACAAGGAAAACTAGTGCCCAAGGGAAGTAAAGTAGAAAAGTAAGGCTCTTGTTACCTCTTCCAAAGCAAAGAAGAAATCCAATTCCACTGGCACTTCTATCAAGGGAAAGAAGAAAATTATCTAGGAAAGCAGGTCAGAGTCCACATTAGTGATTTAGTGCCAAAGGATCCTACAATGGAGGGCCCATCTATTGATGCCATAGACATGGTAGGAGACAATGTGCTGATTGGGAAAGATCAGAATGTAGCAAGGTAGGGGATCCCTTGGTCAAGGATTACAAGGGTCTCTTACTCAAAACCCTTGAATAGTGGTGTTGCTGATCTCTCGAGGGTGAAGGACCATATCATCGATGATGGGTCTGGTTAGGTGGGTAGTCTTGTTGCTCCTTTGATGAATCTACTAGCATCCAAAGTTCTAGGGAAAAAGATCTTAGAGCTTATTAACAATTCTTCTCCAGATCAAATCTCTCAATGGGAAGATTGGATTGATAGCTTCTCTCAAGACAATAAAAATGGCTAGAGTTTGGCCAAAAAAAAGAAGAATAATCATGACCACCCTCCACTGTCACTAGCGACAACTAGAAGTAGGGTTAAGGCTGATGTCAGGGGTAAAACTAAGACTCTAGGAAGGAAAAATCCAAATTAGTTATTGCAAGAAGAGACCAGAAAAAACTTGGTAGATTGGAGCCAGAGAACCATCAAGGAATACTCTAGAAGTAAGAAATGAAGATCATATCTTGGAATATTAGGGGCCTAAATGTGGCTCAAAAATAAGAGTTAGTTAGGAATATGATCAAAGATCAAAGGCCAAATTTTTTATTGATTAAAGAAACCAAAATGAGAAAAGATGTGGTAGGCAAGCTCTCTTTCAAAAAAAGCATGAGTAGCGAGGCCACAAACTTGGATGGAGCTATAGGAGGGGTGTTGATTCTCTATAACAACAAGGTTTATTAGATATCTATTATCTATAATGTAGGTAAGGTGTTCCATATTCATAGTGATGACTCTTGGTTTATCTTAAATCTTTATGCTCCCAATTCTAAAAGGAAGAGAAAGGTTTTCTAGGCTAAGATTCTAGAGGTTATTAGCATTAATAACATAGACAAAGGGATTATAATGGGGGATTTCAATTCCTCCCTCTTTGATGATGAAAAATGTGGAGGGCTTGCCCTGGATCAAGAAATTAAGTTAGACCTTTCAAATTTCATTAACAATTTGGCTTTTATGGATGTTGATCTCCTGGGGGGTAGATTCACTTGGTCTAACACGAGAGTTGGGGGAGAATACATTCAAGTCCATCTTGACAGAGCCCTTATTTCCCCTATTTGGTTGCAAACCCACTCCTATAGACTCTCCCTTCTCACTAGAGTGGGATTGGACCACTCCCCCATATCGGTCTCTATTTTCCTTTTAGTGATCAAAAGGAATTTCCCTTTTTGGTTCGAAAAAATGTGGATTTCCCACTTAGCTTTGGAAACCAAGATTTCTTCATGGTGGAACACTAAATTGGAAGGTACTGCAATGTTCAGGGTAGCCAAAAAATTGAAGAATTTGAAAAGAAATATTAAAATCTAGAACAAATAAGACTTTGGCCACATTTTCCAAGAAAAGAATGAAAAGACTGATCAGCTCTATATAGTTTAGGAAGAGATTTAGCAAGATGGATATAATGACCAGAATTGGCTGGAGGAAAGCTCTATTCTCTCTAACCTCCACAACATCATCTCTAGGGAAGAACATTTTTGGAAACAAAGATCAAGAGTTAATTGGCTTAAAGAAGGGGAACAGAACACTAGGTTTTTCCATTTATCCACCCTTAAACATTAGGCCAATAATAGGATTTCCAACATCAAGAAAGGATAGTCTTTGTTATCTAAGGATGATGAGATAGTGGATGAAGTTGTGTAGTTTTTCTCTTCTCTTCTCACTAAAGATCCTTCTCTCTCAAAGCCTAATCAAGAGGAAATTTTATCTTCTATTCCTTCATGGTTGCAAGCCCACCACAACTCTATGTTGAAAGCTATCCCATCCTCAAAGGAAATTTTTAAAGCTCTCAATTCCCTTCCAAGTGATAAGGCCCCTGGCTCGGATGGTTTCCCAACTTTCTTTTTCTAGGATTGGGAGGTGGTCAAAGGGGACATTACGAAGGCTGTGCAAGAATTCTTTGGGGCCAGAAACCTTTTGAAATTTCTCAATGCCACTTTTTTGGTTCTCATACCAAAAATTTTAGGGGTAGATTTGATGGATAAGTTTAGACCCATCAATCTTTGCAACTCTTTCTACAAAATCATATCCAAATTCCTAACCACCAGGCTCCTCAGTGTTCTTCACCTAGTTATCTCTCTTTAACAAACTAGTTTTGTCTGAGGGAAACAGATTCTAGATTCTATTATCATGGTGCATGAAGTGATTCACTCTCTTGAAGCTGGTACGAAGGAAGGTTTTCTACTCAAGCTAGATATGTCTAAAGCTTATGACAGGGTGGATTGGAAATTCTTGATGGTTGTCCTCTGGGTTTTTGGTTTTGATCCCCAAGTTTGTAAACTTATCCTTTAGCTTGTTCCTCCCCTTCTTTGTTTTTTTTGGTTAATGGTTCCCCATCAAATTTCTTTTTCCCTTCAAGAGGGCTCAGACAGGGTGATCCCCTATCCCCTGTTCTCTTCATCATTTTGGTTGAATGTTTGGGAAGGCTAATTATGAGAAAAAGATAAGACAAAAGTTTGCAAGGCCTCAAGCCTTCATCTAGTCATTCTTCTTTGATCCATCAACAATTTGTGGATGATACTATTCTGGGGGGAGATGCTTTAGTCCAGGAGGCCAGAGTGTTTAAGGGTTTGCTAAATACTTACACTAGGGGTTCTAGCCAGGCTACTAACTGGGACAAGAGATTGGTCTACTTCATCAATACACCACTGGAGAGATAGAGGAAAATTTCTCGTATCCTGGGAAGTGGTATTGGACCCTTCCAACTAGTTATCTTGGTATGCCTTTGGGGTCAAAACAATGGAATCTTCTTCGAACAACATCATTGATAGATTCAACAAGAAATTAGCTAGCTAGAAAGGTACTACCCTCAGCTAGGTAGGAAAATGCACTTTGGTGAAATCTATATTCCAAAATCTCACCACTTATGCCTTAAGTCTCTTTGGGATATCAGCTAAGCAAGCTGACATAATGGAGAAGATTCAAAGGAACTTTCTTTGGACAAGGGTTGAAGAGCACAAGAGATATCATCTTGTTTCTTGAGACCATGTTTGCCTCCCCAAATGTTATGGGGGTCTTGGTATTAGAAAAATTAGACACCTCAATAATGCCCTTTTAGCTAAATAGATCTGGCATATTTTTCAGAGCACTAGAGAATGGAGGGAAATCATGATTGAGAAATACCTACGAAAGTAGTCTCTTAGCCTTTTGCTTCATGAGACTGAGTTTCCTCAAGGATCTTACATATGAAATGGGATCCTAAAGGATAAATTCCTAGCTAAGTCCAAGGCTAAATGGAAAGTCAACAAATGTGAAAATATCCTATTTTGGTAGGACAATTGGATGAACAAGGGACCTCTTATTGATCACCCTAATTATGGAAGATGGGTAGAGCCATGCATAAGAAGATATGGTATGAAAGTCAGTGATTATAGAACTGGACATGGATGGCAAGACTTGTCTTTGATATCCTCAAATGATAATTCTTTGATGATTAGCCCGAATGCTATATTCATTAATAACAAGAGGGATGAAGTCATTTGGGGAGATAACTTGAATGGGAAATACTCCATCGCCTCTGGGTATTTTTCATTATGGGATAGAATGGAGAAACCCATCTAGGCTAAGACCTGAACTCCTGGCCTTACCCCAAAAATTAACATCTTCTTTTGGCTTCTACTCCAACAAAAAATCCTTACTTTGGATAATTTAGCTAAGAGAGGTCGGATTATCCCCAATAGGTGTTGTTTATGTAAGCTCAACTTGGAGATGGTCAATCACTTATTTATTCATTGCCCTTATTCCTCCAAGGTTTGGCACCTTCTGACCAGGAACTTTGGGGTCAACTAGTGTCCCCTGGCCAACATCCAAGAATTCTTCAGCTAGTAGAAGAGCTCACACTTTGGTATGAAAACCTAGTTAATCTTCTCCTGGTCCCTTCCACACTTTTGTTGGGGAATTTAGAAAGAACAGAATAACCAAATTTTTAGAGACAAGGAATCCCCTAAGTTTTTTATTGCTGAGAAAATTGAAGGATTAATGAAGGAGAACTTTGCCATCACAAAGGAAGGAAACATTGAAGAAGGGGAGAACAGTAGAGAAAGGAAAAAGGGTAGAGAAAAGAAAAGACAAGAGGCCAGGTGGTTTTCCCCCCTAAAAATTGGTACAAAGCCAATTTTGACAGAGTTGCCAAAGGGAACACTGGCCCTACTAGTAGTGGAGGCATCATTAGAAACAACTTTGGAGGTGTTGTGACTTTTTCCTACCCCCTTGGACATCAGACAAATCATTTTGCAAAAGCCAGTGCAACTAGTCACATTATTAAATTGGCCTTAGCTTCTAGGATTGAGAACCTTTGGCTGGAGGGGGACTCTTTAAATATCATAAATTGTCTAAACAATCACTCTGTGCCTTCTTGGACCATAGCAAATGTGATCAAGGAGTTAAAGTCTAACCTGGGTAAATTTAAGAAGACCTATATTAGCCACGTGTACAAGAAGGCCAATTTAGCTGTTGACTAGTTCACAAATGAAGCAGTCCCTAAAAATTTGATGATGATGTGGCATGGTAGTGACAACTTTCTGGTAGCAGTGAATGATTTAATTCTATTTGACCACATGGGAAGTACTAAAATAATCCAAAATTAATTATGGGAAGATTTTCTAGATTGCACGTCGAACTGGGAGTTAATGAAAATAATGCGAAGCTCTTTTCAAACCATAATAGCGTGTACATATGGCACACTTTATGGGTTATCTTGTATACCACCATTCAAATTGATAAAGGAAAAAATGTTCTCAAGTTTCACATTCTACATGAGGCTGAAGTCTATAAGATAGCTATGAGCAGGTGGAGGCTTATTGAATCTAAGGAAACCATGGTAGGGGAGAGAAGCAGGAAGGAGCCATCAGGGGAGGTGGAGAACTGGAAGAAGAAACTGAAGGTTTGGGATAAGTTGGAAAAGGGCAGTATCAGAAGATTCATCGAGAAGCTCCATGGATTTGATGTGGAGATCACTAAGACTATGGTGGATTCCTGGAAAAATGGGAGAGTTAAAATCGATGGGGTCACCCACCAAGTCAATGCAAGATTAATAGCCCAGGTTACAGAGATCCCTCTAGAAGTGATTAACTTCTTCAAAGATAAGAAAATGTTGACTAAAACTGTCAAAGATTTTGTGAAGATTGAAGATGAGAGGAATAAACTCATTAAGGTAGAGACATATTATGATATGGAGTCATTAAAAAGATTTGGAGGTATGTCTTAAGGGTTATCATTGAATATATTTCTCTGGATCCTAGATTTGATAGGATCAGAATGCATCATTTTGTTATGCTTAATCATTTTAGGCATGGAATCAAAATCTCTTTTCCTTTTTATTTTTTTACCTCCATGAGCAATGGTATCGAGGGTTTTAAGAGGAAACCTACTGCCAACCCAACCCTTCATGAGGGATTACTCCCCCTGGTCTATGAGTATCTAAAGATTCAAACTAGGGGAAAATCCCTTAGTGATACTGGGTGTGCATCTGAGGAAACTAGGAGTTTAGATTTAGAGGATGTGCATAGCATAAAATCAAAAGAAGAGGATAATACTTCCTCTAAAGGTAAAACCCCTAAGGAAGAAAGGAAAGTCACTCCTTTTTCCCGCATTCCTTGCAAAAAGAGCCCTAGAGGCTTACCCCCCAATCCCCCTAAGCCCGAGCCTCAGCAGGAGGAGGAGGATAATGATGAAGAAGATGATACAAAATTAGAGGAAGAGAAGAAGGGGTAGGATGATGTGAAGGAGGAAAGGGGGGGGGGTGGTGTGGGTGGGTGGGGGAAAGTGAAAAGAAGGAGGAGGATTTAGCTAACATGATGGGGAATCCAAAGAAGAGGAAAACAGATGAGGCTTTACTGCTAGAAGAAACCAATGACCAGATTCTTGAGACTTCAGGCCCTTGCCACTCTATTTCTCCGTTTGAGGGAAAGATAGAAATTTTGGTGAAAGAGAGTGGTGAGGTAATAACAAAAAATAGGATGGCTTGGAGGAATTTTAAATCAAAACTTGCAAAATTTGGGATAGTCAAGGAGTCGATGAATCTCTAGGTGATGGAAGACAATGATGGCAAAGCCCACTTTGATGAGCTCATTGACCCTGCTTTGGTTGTTATCTTAGATAATGTGAGGGAAACTAGGATTAATCTTTTGAACAACACAAAGAACAACATGATAGACAATTTTTGGTCTATCAAATGGTTGTTCATGAAATTGAAGACCTTAAGGGGAAAAGAAGCTAGGAAGGAAGCCAAAGAATCAACAGTGACTAGGGGCACAATGAAGAGAAGAGATGCTAGGATGGAAGCCAATGGCATTGCAATGTCTAGGGACTCAATGCTGAACAGGAGGATAGAATCACTAAGGTTGAAAAAAGAGTCCAAATGATGGAGTTCTCCCATCAGAACCTAGCTAATCAAGTGATTGCTACATTAAAAACCCTGAATGAGAATATTAATAGTCTAGGTTAATCACTAATGAGCACTAGATTTGGTGGGGGAAAAATGGAGAAGGCTAGCTTGGACATTGGGTAGGCTGAGGATGATCTAAAAGAAACCAGTGATTTGGCAGATGCTCAGAACCAGGACTATGAGGACGCAAACAACTAGAAGACCAATGAAGCTGTAGAGACCCTATAGGTTCTTGATAGGGAGAACTAATAGTTAGTGCTTTCTTTTTGTCTCATCTTTTTCTAGTGTAGCTACTTTTTTGTTTTCTAGCTACGGGCTTGTCATTTGGGTTTGGCTTTTGATAAGAAGATGCATGGTAGCTGGACTTTATTTAATATTTATATTTTAGATATGTTGTAAAAAATTTTGGGTTTTAGGATCCCTATAAAACCTGTTTTACTTAATAAAAACCAATAATATTCAAATCAGATAACTATTAATTAACAAAGATTTTAATCAATTAGATGTTTCAAAGAAAAAATTTATAGAGAAACTTTCTTCAACTTAATCTTGAACACAAAGATTCAGTTTAATCTCATAATTCATTCATCATGTATTAATTTTCAATTCAATCACAAATGATCTTCCACATACCATATCTTAATTTAGTTCTATTATCACTATCAAAAAGGTAAATTTTGGCATATAGTAACAAAGATTAAAAAAACCATTATGTTTGTCCTTCCTTTATCTTCTAGCCCGTTAAAATTCTTTCAGATCTACCTTAACCCAACCCCCTCAATAATTAACAAAAGTAGTTATTAAAATAGAAAAGTTCAACATGGGACACATGTTCCTTGAGCTCAAAAGTACTTAAACCAAAACATGAAGAAACCCATTAAGCCAGAGAATCATGGCCTTCATTCCTAATTTTCTCCTTGTCCCTACCTACATCACACACCAATTTCCACTTGCAGTAGTCACCTACAAACTCATGAAGTGCACTTGAATTAGTAGTCCTTAGGCTCAATAGTGGCACCTTCCATGTAGCTAGATCCCATTTCTTTATATTGAATTGTCATGTATATTTTGGCAAGTGATCCATACAAAGGGTCAATATGGACTCAATTTGTGTTACCTTTCTAAAATCTGCAAGTATAAGATTAATTATTTCTTTGGTTGCCTTCAAATAATCTTCAAAGGACTTAAAAAAGATTTAATATCAAAGTTCCCTTCATCAAATTGAATCACACTACTGGGACTTATTATCTGCATATCTTTAGTAAACTCAGTATACATGCATTTAATTTAAGTTTCAATACTTTGAGCATTGGTAATAGAAGGCCTATAGATTGAGTATCTCCAACTCATGTTTCTTTTCATTACATAAAGTGTGCCAACATCTACTATTTTGAGAGATTTCTTGATTAAGAACTTTTCTAGACCATATTTTTCTATATCTAAAATATGTATAATCGTGACTGACCACTTACCATCCTTCATTTCTTAGGTGGGCATCTACATTCGTACCTCATTTAGCAAAGCATCTGCCTCATTAAAGACTGATGTACATAGTTGAAGAAATTCCTTACCTTGTTGGATTACACTATCTATCCATTTATCTACAATCGTTGCCATGACTTTTCCATATTGAGTTTGGCTCAATAGCCTTTTTCTATTAAGTCACATGGGTTCAATGCTTTGAGGTGCTTAAACCAGAAGTAAAATACCAAAACCATCTAGGGAATCAATATTCTCCACCATCATATTGATTACTTTCTTCAGTTCTTTCCTTTCTTTTGCATCCTTTTGGGATTGAATGAACAAATGTTGAGTGGATTCACTTAACCAGTACTCTTTGGTTTCCATGTTTAATAATCCTAAGCCTACCCATGTGATCTCAAAATCCCCAACTTTAAAATCCATGGAAGTATCTTTGGGCTTAAACAAGGAAACTTTTGTTGTCACTTCCCCTATTTAGGAATTCATGATTAAGCGAGAAGAGTTTTTAATTCTTTTGGGCTTCAAAGATTTAGCTATATATTTCTTCTCCATATCTCTTACAGGTACAAAAATTGGAACTAAGATTTTTTTCTTGTTCATTAAGTTAGTCAACCAATTTGGTACCAATAAGGAAGGTTTGGTTCCTACTGGGTCTTTTATGGGTGTGCACAATTAATCTAGAACCTGTGAAACACTATCCAGGGTGGCTTGGACTTGTTGTTCATTATCCATTGAACCTTCATCTTGTCCTTGATCTACATCAATACCTATTTGGGTTTGTTCCTAGGTCACCATGTTGCCTTATTTCTTGAACCTAGACTTGGACCTTGTCCTTTGTACAATAGGTTGATTTTGGACCAGTCCAATGACCACTACCTTCAAACTCTTTTTGCTACCTACACAACTAGTTGAAAATATTTTATTAGTATTGGAGGAAGAAAGAGGTTCATGGGTTGCATTTTCAGTTTGAGACTAAGATGTTCCTTCTTTCCTCTTATGTTGAAGCCATGCTTTGGTGCATTCAATAACACCATTAGTTCTTTGCATTGTGTCATCCATTTTAGGTTTAGACCAATCAATAGAAGGCAGAGAATGATCTTGATGTTTCAGGTATTTAAATTCAATGATCCTGAACCATCTTCTTGAACTCCCTTAAGGTTCACTTTCAATTTAAAGGCCAAAACCTATGATGATATCATTATGGACTGGCTCCTTCTTGGAACTTCTCTTTCGTTCATGAAATCCTCCCAATAATCTTCTAAGTGGGCTATAGGCAAGAAATGATCTCCCATTTCTAGGACTCTTCCAATAAATTCTTTACTATCAAACCCTTGTTTGGCATGAAAAGGCACACAAATCAGTTCCAATATTCATAGCATCCTCTACGATTTTACATTAAAGATTGCTAATTCTCACTAGAAATAAACTATCATTTTTATCTTTGGGTAAAAACTTTATTATTACAACTACAAGCTGATGAAAAACCTCAGCCAGAATAAGACAATTCATAAAAATATATAGGTAATTTAAGAGGTTCTTCATCAAATCCTCCCACCCTAAGGTATGTGAACCTGGGAAACTAGATAAGTCGACTATCATATACTTGTTTGAGTTGGAAGGCTTCTAGAGAGACCCTTTCTTACCCTTTACTTGCAAATTCAAAACATAGTTTACCAAAAAAAACATCATGAACCTTTCTATAGTCATTCAACATTTGGACTTTCTCTAGGAAAAGAAAATAGTTATATATGAAGACCTCATTATTCCAAGCTTCATGTGGCAAGGGAGCGAGAGTTTGAGTGTAAGATAGACAATAGATGAGGTATGAAGACATAAAGAAGTCTTTTTTAATGGTTTGTGTTAGCTCTAATTGATCTCTCATATAACTTGCTATAATTTCAACCCGAACTACATATTATTTTCTTTGTAGAATAATTTCAATGAAATGATACATCTAGTCTTTGAAGAGGTATGTTTGAGATGAACCTTTGACTTTGTGTAATAGGACCACCAGATCATGACTATGAGGCTTCATGTGGTCTTTATTTAAACCTTTTAGAAGCCATAAACCACCATTGTAGAATTCTCAGTCTAATGGTGGGCTATGATTGAATGATTCTTTTTAGAATTCTCATTGAAATTGGCATAGGATTAGGTAGGGGTAAAATCAAAAAATATTTCATGCGGTATCTTAAACACAGAGGCGATTGTATCTTGGTCTATTGAAAGAAAAATGCTCCCATCATTTTCCTAATGCATCCAGACCTTCTTGTCATAGTAGTTGGTGCATTCCTGAACTAATTCAAGGCTGATAATAGCCTAGAGAAAAGCTGCAACTTGTAATATCCCACTATCCATGATTTCCCCCATGAATTCAACCTCAACATTTGATTGAATGTTATCACAAGTATCATCTATATTGACCCCCTTAAATCTGTATCAGTTAACTAGAGACTCTTGCAATCCATACTAACATTATTCTTTATAAAATTATGGTAGAGATGATTTCATTTTTCTCAATCTTTGAAGAAAATCACAATACTCAACTAAGCCCAAAGAGAAGTTTGCTAAGAACTGGAAGCTTGAATTGAAGAAATATCAAAAAATTACCTTGAATAGTTCATAGTAACTCTTTTTAACATCTTGAACCCTTTATCCTACATTCTCCATAGCTAGTATTCAAAATAAAAATGGACTTACCATTGGGGATGAGTCCGTTTAAAGAATGTGAATACTTAATTGACATGGAGGATTTAATTTTGATAAATTTTTCTTGTCTATAAATTTAGTAAAACAAGACTCTTCATAGTAATTTATATAAACAAACATCCTTTCACCATTTTTACTTTTTACCTCATCATTATTACCTTAACACATGCTTAACTTTCTCGATTTCTTGAGCCTTATTTTATGGGAACTTTCCATTTAATGATTATAAACAAAATAAACTCCATCATAAGTGTGCTCTTTATCATTAATCCATGCATCGTCTTTTCTTTTTCTTGCATCTTTGGGATGTGTGTGGGGTCTACTTTCAAATTCAGGTCTACCATTTGCTTATACAAGGTCCCACCTATTCATCTTTCAAAAGAACACTCTTGAAGTGTTGAACCATTTGAACTAAGTTCAAAGTGGTTCAAAAGGTTCAAATGTGTTCAAAAGTTCAAAGAGGTTCAGTGGTTCGAGGAGTTCAAAGCTTCAGAATTTAATTAAATGAAAGGCTTTGACCAACTGAAAACAAAAAGGAAGGGTTAGCTTTAGGAAAACTTTGCATGATATGTACTTAGGTAAGTTTGGGCTAAAGGGAAAATCAAAGCCAATGGTTCCAAAGAAAATGAAAACCAAAATAAAGGAAACTTTCCAAAAAATACTTGAACTAACATATAGAATTGAATTGAAGTTATTTTAATTTATGAAATTGATGATAGTTTACTTAATTAATATTTTGATTTTTAAAAAATCGAATAGATAAAAATATTTATATAGTTAATTCAAATATTACAATAATGTTGAAATTTTAAAATGATATATTCTTTAGTAAATTGTTCCATAGATTTATACTATTTCTTTCTATTTTAAAATAAACTAAAGAGAGTTATGTTGCTATCATGGGGCCATACACACACATTGTCTTGTTTCATTAAGTATCGATTAAGATTGAATCATGCTCTTAAATTCATTTTTCCTTTAAAGGCCTCTACAATCTAAAAATAACTTGAAGTCCAAGATTTCATAAAAAAAAAACTACACTTCATTTTTCACAATAAGCAAGGACTTGAAGGTCCCTCAGAGCTCTTCTTTAAATAGTATTTTCTTTTCATTCTAAATTTTTTTTTTTAATGTATTTCATTATTATTACACAAAAATTGTTTGATATTTGAGTAATTAAGAAAATTCGACATGTTAATAGAGATATTTGGTATTTTAATATTTCATAAGATAGTTAAATCAATATGAATAATTAAACATATGTTTGTTTTATGTGTGCATATTGAACATCTTCAATTCAATTTAGTAATATTTCAAGTACGTTGAATCTCTCTATGATTATGCTTACAAGAGATCCTAAAGGGTAAGGGAAGTGATAAGGCATACACATGGTTCATTGTTTAGCATTAAATTTCATCCTTTGTGATCCTTACAAAGAACAAAATGGGAAACAAATTGCATTATTGAAGTAAGGTTTCATTTCCTCATTTTTCTAGCTTTGCATTGTGTTCCATTAAACCCTAATTCATGGAGCAAGAATTGTGGTTTATTTTAGTCATAATGAACTTTACATTTTTTTTTGTAAAGAAAATAACAAAAAAAGGGAGTTGGCCTAGAGTAAAAACAAAATAATCTAGAAGGATTGATAGTAGACTACCATTAACAAAAACTATTGAAATTTAGCCAAACATGAAACAACAACCATCTTCTACCTCTATAAAAATTAAGGTCCAGAGACAACAAAAATACCAACCAAAGTCAAAGAACCACATAGAAACCACATAGAAAAGGAAATTAAATTGCTTAGGATAAAAGAGTTTAAAGTCTTTAAAAAATTAAGGTTAAACATCATATGCTATGCAGGGAGGAACCACTTAGAGCTAAACTTAGCATAAATGCTAGAACTCCTAGTTATGAATGAAAGGCCCTAGAGGAATTATGCCAAAAAATAAAAAGTTCATAATTCATAATTATTCTTTCTTTTTAGTTGGCTTATTCGATAGTAGACCAACAACCCACTCCTCAATGATGAAGTGGAAAAAATCCCTATAATCTTCATTTTCCTTCAGCCTGTTTCCCTTCAAGTGCTCCTATAATAGACGTAAGGTAGAAGCAAAAGCGTGCATCACCTATTAATTAAACCCACTTACATCACTAAGGTGATTATCCAAGTCCACCACATCATTCTTTAGGTTCCTCACAACACTTTCAAGACCTACAATCTAATTTTTGAATTTATCAATAATACCACTTGGGGTGTGAATAGAGCTAGGGATCTCCTTGACTAGATTTTCTTCAACAACAACATTGTCCTAGGTAGCCTTAGGGGACAGGAGAGTAGAAGAAGGGTTAGCCAGACAAGAATGTGACATGACCATAAGCTTTATGTAAGTTTAAATTTATACTTCAATTTTAAATAACAAATCATTTTTATTTTAAAATTTGTTTCAAGTGAATATATATTTTATCAACTTTTTAATATGTTTATCTAATTTTGATTATCTTTGTTTCAATTAATTTACATAGAATAATGCAAAACTTAAATAATTATCTCTATAATGGTTTCTCTCTATTTTTTTTTTAAATGATAAATATGCTTATGTTTATTGCTATCATGGGGCCATGCACACACAATATCTTTTTTCATAAGTATTGATTGAGACCGAATCATGCTCTTAATGTCATTTTTCATTTAAAGGCCTTTACAATTTAGAAATAACTTTAAGTCCAAGATTCCATAAAACAAAACTACACATCATTTTCCACAATAGGTAGGGACTCAAGTTCTCTCAAAGCTCTTGTTTAAATATTTCTTTCTTTTTATTCTAGTTTAAAAAAAAATTATTTCACTATTATTATAGAACAATTGTTTGATATTTGAGTAATTAAGGAGATTTGACATTTCAATAGAGATATTTCGTACTTTAGTAATTCATAAGATAGTTAAATCAATATGAATAATTAAATATATGTTTGTTTTATGTGTTTATATTGAACATATTGAATTCAATTTAGTAGTCTTTCAAGTACATTGAATCTCTCTATGATTATGCTTACAAGAGATCCTAAAGGGTAAGGACTATAACAAGGTGTACACATGATTCATTGTTTAGCGTTCAATTTCATCCTTTGTGATACTTACAAAGAAAAAAATGAGAAAAAATTTGCATTATTGAAGAATGGTTTCATGTCTCCATTTTCCTAGCTTTGCATTGTGTTTCATTACACCCTAATTCATGGAGAAAAAATTATGTTTTATTTTAGCCACAATAAGATTTATGTTTTTTTTTAAAGGTGTAATGCCCTACCATGAAACCCAAGATAAATTAACCTAAAGTTTCACTAAGTTTGCCAAACATTTTTTATTTAAAAGATTAAAACAATAAGAGATAATATAACAGAAGTAATAACTCACATACATGCAAACAATCCATAAACAGATTACATCTCTTAAGGGTTCCATGATGTTGAATCACAAACATAAGTTTTATTAATACTAAATAGGATACATGATATAATCCACATCATAGAATAACCATAATTACAAATTTGATGAAATAATATACAATTACATAAAATGCCACATAGCATAACTAGAATGCATAATCATTTGTTATACAAGTCACAGGGTATGACAAGCTCAAAGAATATGCATCATGAATAAATACAACATCTCATAAAATCTCTAGATAATCAATATAGTACATCAAAAAATAACCACCAAACATAAACACAAGATCCAAATGAAAGGAACAACTACACAAGTACATCCAGTTGTCAAATCTCAATGGTATAAGAAACACTACCACTCAATCTCATGGAACCTAAATGACCCACTCCCACTATGCTAAGGAGATAATCTCAAGTCCCATATGGATATCAATCCTAAAATTCATAACCAATGTCTAGGTCAAGGAAAACATGACAACAATCTATCTCAAATGTATCAAGACACAAATAACATCTAAACTCAGAGGCAACAAAGAAACTGTTGGAAATTTGTTCAACACTCCCCTAGGGATTCATGACAAGGGCTTAACCACCTCTTGTGTACTATAAGTTGAGTGGTTGTACCGGGCATTGACAAATCGATCTTTTGGTGTAACAACAACCCCACTCTAACAAGTGGTATTAGAGCTTGGTCATAGGTTTGAAACCTCAGACCCTTGGGTAATGCTGAGGGGGAGATTGTTGGAAATTCATTTAGCACTCCCCTTAAGATTCGTGACAAGGGCTTAACCACCTCCTATATAATATAAGTTGATTATTGGGCATTGATAGATTGGTCTTTTGGTGCAACAACAACCCTACTCTAACATACATGTAAGAAGTATACTATGTAAGTGGGCAAGTGTCATCGCATGAGTCAACTCTAAGGTTACCCTAGAAGCCTCTTTGGACTCTAACCCCCTAGTGACTCCATGTGACAACATTATCCTTTCGTACAGACAAGGCATAATAACAAGGCAAGGTCACCACCAAGCATCCTCTATACTCTCATCCTAGCATGTACTATCACTCGAGGCATGAGCAAGGTAAAAAATATACTTATGTTAATTCTTTGTAATACATTTAGTGAAATTTTATCACTTATTAGTACTACTTGCAATGGGTTACCCACACAACCTCTTAGGGTTCCGACCTCCATTGCAAGTCACTTTCCAACATACACATAGATAACCTACCCTAAGCTCGTAAAAAGTACAACTCATAAAATCACAATATTCACCTTAGTCCTATACAAGCAACTAGAAAGCACTAAAAGATAATTGATCGAAAATTCATAGGTTACTCCAAGAAAATCACAACATTCACCTTATTCCTATACAAGCAACTAGAAATCACCAAAAGATAAGTGATTGAAAACTCATAGGTTACACCAAGAAAATCACAACATTCACCTCAATCTTATACAAGCAACTAGAAAGCACAATAAAACCACTAGTCTGTAACTCAAAGACCAAAACATAAAACCATGACATCTCATACAAAATCATAAAACATGAACTCCTCAGTGTTGAAGTATAGCATTAGTCGAAGTGGTATACTCATTACATTGAGTATTTGTATTCATGATTTATATGAACATTGTTTTATGTCTTATAAGAATTATATATATATACACATACATACATACATACATATGTGTGTGTGTGTGTGTGTGTGTGTGTGTGTGTGAGTGAGTGTGTGTGTGTGTGTGTATAAAAACATGTCTATTTATTTATAAATGACTTAACTAATCAGGCTCTTATAATCAAAAGAGACTATTATGTTATGAAGTTCCTGAATCTAATTGTTTTACCACCACATGATTGTCGATTGAGAAGCAAACTAATAATGTTTGCTTATACATTGATGGTGATCAAATAGATGACCCTATGTGGCCTTTGGACACGTAGAGTCATGTATCTATGGGGACATGACTTTGTCGTTAAGGTTGTAACTTCTATCAGACTGATTTTGTCATGAGATACCTTGTTGATGGTAAATCATCTTTAAGATAAATATCTTTTATATATAATATATATTATATATGTAATATAATATATATTATAAATTATATATTATTATATAATAATATAATAATATATTACATATATGGTTAATATATTAACATTACATATATGCTTAAAGGTGAGTTATACATATAGTTATTTATTAACTAATGATGATTAACAATATCCTCTCATATTTATTTGAGATCCAATTTTGCATTTGGAAATCATCAATTACAATGGTCATGTTAGTACATTTGCATAAAAGATCCAAATTACTCAACACCAGGCCTCTGGTAACATCCAAAATTGATCAACATACTAAGTCAAACCCAAATCCAACATAAAGGAAGTCATACATCACACCAAGCATAAAACAAGTGTCATTTCATAAATCATTTGTTTTTGAAATCACAAAAGTTTGATTTGCAAACACAGTTCCAATTTTTTGTTTTCCAAAGTGTCATATTTACTAGGGCTTTTGAATTTACAAAAGTAATAAAATTCCTTAGTATAAAATCATTTTCATATAAAACTGAACCCTCTAGACAAAAATTTGAGTTTTATTAAATACATTTCAATTGAATTATAATTATCAATTAAATTTTATATATATATATATATATATATATATATATATATATATATATATATATATATATATATATAAAAGTAAATGCATTCATACAATCTTTAATTAAACATTATTATGATCTAATAAAAATTATTAAAATAATAATAGTAATAATAATTGTATTATTAATAACATAACATTAATTAAATTATTTATAGCAATAATTATTAATTTACTATTATAAAAGAATACATATTAAATATTAATAATGACAATTAATTAAAAAATTATATATAATTTAAATAAAAACTTTTTTTAAATAAAAAATATAATTTTCTTATAGCCCGATGGGCTTCACATTACTCACAACACTCACTATTGCCAAAGCAGCATGAGTTGCTACTTGCAACACTCACAGCTACTACAATAGTGTGAGTCGTTGCTTGCAACTCTCATGCTTATTGTATGCAACGCGAGTTCCTACAACAGCTAGGAAAGGTAGGGGGTGGGGGTATTGGCCCGCCTCCCCAAAATTTATATTAATTTTTTAAAATATTAAGATTTAGTTTTACTTATACAAAACAAGAAACCCCAAAATTTAATTTAATATTATTACCACCGTAATAATTTATTATTGTGGTAATTAATATTATCATTTTTTTAAACATTTCCAATCTAGATATGATAGGTTAAGGAATTTGAAATAGTCAAATTTAATAAATAAATCTTGTTTTCATCTCCAACCCTATCCCAAATTCATAAATTTTCTTAAATCAATCCAATTACAAAGAACAAGATTCCTCAAACAAGGGTTTCCAATTTTATTTATTTTACAGATGTTTTTTTAATAACAAAGAATAATAAATTTAACAACAAGGGTTTCAACCAGAACTATTTTTAAAATTCAGATCAATAACAAACATGGAGAAGACATAGAAATTTTGAAGGGAAATTACTGTGAAATTCTCAACGAGATCCTACCTTGATCTAATGCAAACCAGACAAATGCTCAAAACTCACAAGAATTCACGTCTTCTCAAAAACCCTCTTTCTCAAAATTTGATCCTCCAAACCCTATGTGTGGAGAAATGAGCTCTAATTTATTAATAAAGAGCTTTCTCCTTTAGGGTTTTTAGTTTTACAAACATGCAAACCCTTTTCTTTATTATTTTAATTTCATGTACAATTTTTTTGTATTTTAATTAAAATAAACTTTATTAAATTTATTTTATTTCTCTCTTTTACTAAATCACAAGACATTTTTAATAGTATATTTATTAATTTAACTAATAATAATATTTAGAATTTATTATTAAAATGGAACTCCTAAATAAATTATTATTAAATTAAATAAATATAATTACACCAAACTTTAGAACTTTAATCAAACCTTTTTAAATTTAATTATTCTATTTAATTAATTTCTCAATTAATTAAATATAATTAAAAAATGATTTCTCTTTAAATTTATTTTTTTAAAATTAAATCATTTAATTATCTTTTTAATTTGATTTTAATTGTAATTGAAAAGCACAACAAATCCACAAAAATAATATGAAAACCCATTTTAAAGACAAAGTACTGATTCAAACTCAAGGGTCAAAATCTTGAATTCACATCACTTTGACGAATTTGGAAGGGTGAAAAACTCAGATACTTGTCCTATTTTCTAGGACAATGGGTTTAGGGTTAGGATTTGGACTCAAGAACTATCTCCCCTCTTTACCATTGAGAAACTGCGATAGGGCACGCTCATCCTAGAAATTCAAGAAGTTAATGCCCGGTACCTAAAATCTACATGAAAACAAAGCATGTACATATACATATAAATCTAAACTAAATAAGCACTGACAGGGAGTGGTGCATCATGTAGATCCCGATTAGCAGGTGACTATTACTCCCTCGCTCAACCATATCAAAAATATCGAACGTAAAGTAAAACATACACATGCAAGTATGGGGTAAGTAACCATAGAAAATTGTGTATAAATCATCCATCTAACTATCATCATGAAACAACTGAAATCACTATATGAACATACAAAGCATCATCATTGAAAGAATAAATGTAAACACATGAAATATCTAAGTATCAAGTAGCTCATCAAATATATCAACTGAGTATGAAATAACTATTGAAGTTGATGAAAGATCAACCCCGTAGCACCCAAGAATCACTTGTACACAAACACTTGTTATAGAAGAGAGAAGCAAAAAGCTATGGAGGCAGAAATTGCCAGATCCATAGACAAGACATTCTTGATGAGAAAAAAAGATTGCTATGATCAAAATGAATTAATGTTTACAATAAGAGATTGTCCTTATAAAGGAGATTAAAACCCTAAAAAGCTCTAACCTAGGTTGCATCATAATAATTAATAAAATAAATTAATTATTAGATGCCTAAAGTTTAGCTTAAGCAACTAGAGTTAATTAGGAAATATCTAATTACTCTAACACCCCCCCATAAGATAAACTTAGGGAGTGGCTAAAAACCTAGAAACTATTGCTAAAAGTAGAATTGGGTCTCGACAGAAAAGCCTAATGAGGTACCCAAGCACAACCAAATCTTAGAAAAGAGGAGAAATAGAGAAAACCACATGGGAAAAACCTACTCCAAAAAGAGATGAAAAATATGCTAAAAGACACTAGTGAAGGACTAAAGAAGCCTCCAAACTAGGGAATATCCCAAAAGATAGGAACAAAAGATGATCATGAAGAACACCACTAAAGTATTTAGAAGCTGCAAAGCTCTGTCAAAAGTAATTGTTGATATGAAGAACCTCCATTGAAATAGAACCTGACCAGGTAGAGAAGACTATGATCTACATCAAATTGGGAGGCACACAAAGGAAACCAACTGAACTCAAAGATATAGATGGCATGAAACACCAAAGCTTGAAGAGCTAATCAATCAAACCAAGGAAGCATGAGAAAAAATAGAAGATCCCCCCTAATGTAGACAAGGATGAGGTGACAGGAAATTGGAAAAGTGGGCCAAAATAACTGCAAGTCAAGGAACCATGATCAAGATACACGTAATAGCACATACATACTAAGGTGATCAATATTAGACATGACATGAGGCTAATGTCATAGAAGGGACACTCACTAGATAAAGGAAGAAGAAAAACAAAGGCAAAACATCAACCCCCCATGGCACTTTATTAGAGTAGTTCATGTACAATAAGGCAGAAGACATAATGAATCCCAAGAATACAGTAATTTGCATGAGTGTTCTCATATGACACTGCTCAAATCAGAAGGAAAAATAAGGTAAAAAAATTGAAACAAAAATATAGATGCAATATGGCACTTTATCTTAGTGCATTTGCAAGAATGTACACAATGATGTCTAAATAGACCAGAAGAGACATAAGACTTAATTGACGTAGTGCAAAGGCAGGGAGAATCCCCAAAGGAGATGTCTTAGTCCCCAACAATATAACCACACAGTAGAAACACAACAACAAGAAGAAATAATGCAAGATATGATACCAAATTTAATAATATATTCCTAAAATACAATTGACTACATGCAATGTGTCAGGCTATAAGGCCTTCCTGGTTATGGCCAAATACAAAGCAAGTAATAGTTCTGCAAGATCCCTCAAGATCCAAATCAAACCCTAGTTAGTCCAAATCCACACTCTGGTAGAAACTCCCCAAGGAAGATCTCAACTTGTGCTCATAAGGCCACCAAGCAATCTCCTTGTTTTCCAAGCCGCAACTACTAGCTCTTCTCTACTTCATCCAAGATCCAACCGTAAACTGCCTCACATTCGGTGCTATGTCCAAACATTCACAACTCCATCACAATCCTCCTGTAAATTGCCTCACATTCAACCTCAGCATGGTCTATGGAGCTCAGCATGGTCTGGGAACTCGACATGGTCTTTGGTTGCTCGACATGGTCTGGGAGGAGCTTGAACTTTCTTAGGAATTTGGTGCCTATTGTAGGCCATGTAACTAATTTTCCACAATGAGTTAGAGGATGAAAATTTCAGGGATTGAACAAGGCCTAGAGAAATAACTAATTTTTGAAGCATGAGTTCTAATTCATTCAGAGCTAGGAGATATTGTGATTTTATTCAGATATCAAATTTGGGCATTTAATTATTGTTGTTGGCTGACTTGTGGCATTTAATTTATGTATTTGTATTTAATTTGTATTCTAGGATAACCTGTGGCTTAGGGTGGTATAAGTAGGGGTTGTGGGGAATTATTTAGTCATTACTCATCCATCTTGGAGAAGAGGAGGTAGCCGAAGAGTGAGTTTTTCTTAAGTCTATGAACAGAGCGCTGAATGTGAGGTAGTTTACACTTGGATCTTGGATGAAGTGGAGAATAGCTAGTAGTTGCAACTTGGAAAACAAGGAGATTGCTTGGTGGGCTTGTGAGCACATGTTGAGATCTTCCTTGGGGGGTTTCTACCAGAGTGTGGATTTGGACTAGCTAGGGTTTGATTTGGATCTTGAGGGATCTTGCAAAACTATTACTTGCTTTGACATCTCCTTTGGGGATTATCCCTACCTTTGCATTGTCTCATTAATACAATATAGAGTATAATTCATGATGAATCATTTGAAGCAACAAAATTGATCCCTGGACTTGAAATAACTAAGATATCCACCAGAATGCAAAAATGTAGGAGACTGAATAGAATACACCTGGAGAAGAATCTGGAAAAATAACCAACACCATTGGAAAGAGCTTAGAAAGACCTTTCCAAAAATACAAAGAATTTCTAAATCAAAGATCAGATGCTCAAGATATGTCTCCCGAAGTGCAAAATTGTACCCTTGACTTTGACAGCAAAAAGAACCTTCTAAATAGCATAAAAAATGAAAACTAATTGTACCAGTATGATGGCTTGGAACCAACTTTCCAGTGATATCTCATTTGCAACAAATGGAGTCCATGTGCTCAAGATATGAGCAAAAAAGTGAAGGTATGTTCAAACAAAGGTCGAGGAGGTGACATGAAGTGGTGATGCAATGCTAACATGGTGCTGATGTCAGCAAGTGATGAGTCCAAATTTGATAGTCAAATGGTCATCAAGGTAGAAAAATGCTAGAAAATAACCGCTATCAAAAAAAAATCTGATCACCAGAAACACAATGTCAAACAAAGGGTCAGTGCTAGATTAAAAACTAATGGTCAAAAAGCATGTGATAGAAAAAAAGATTACATATTGTTAGAAAAAAAGCATGACGCAACCAACCAAAAAAAGTTGTAAACCATCCAATCAGGAATCGAATCACCATAAATCACTCCAAGTCATCCACAAAAAAACATGTGAGTTACCATTAATAAAGGTGCAAACTTGGGAGTTTGAAAAAATGGTGGATCTGCCAATAGAGGAATATGCACATCTCCCCAAACTGATGTGTCCATATAGATGCCATGTGGGATGGATGAGCTGCCCCCAAATTTGTTGCATCAAATGAAAGTAGTAAATAGTATATTCAACTCAAGATCAACCACTAGAGAAATGAACTCTACACTTGCCCAACATTGGAGGAAAGGCAGATCAAATCATGCCCACAAAATCTGTGAATGTAAATGTTAAAACAATCCCATCCTCAAACTGTTGTGAGAAACATGATACCATCGATAAGCTTCTCAAGAAGCTCCTCTTTTACCTACCCTCCACAATGAATGTAGGCCAATCACACCACCAAAAAAAAGGATTGATCACCAAATGTCCACCAAAACCAGCGATGCAAGGATTGAGAAACTTGCACTCCTTCTTATAAAATGTGTAGAGATTCATAAGTCATAGGCCCAATGACAAATTGTAGACCCAAAGGATGAAAAATCCTTATCAAATTGCTTGAGAGGTGCGGATTTTAAGGAAGTCACTAACACAAAGAATAGGCCCACAAAGGAGAGGTGGCTGCTTGGAACTATGAGAAGGGACGCATGGGAGGAAGATGAACAAGACATGTGGATGCCATGTGGAGGAGGCTATAGATCCCAACAAAAATAAAAGATGGTACTCTTCATGTAGAATGTCACCATTGTAGACTATGTCTGTAGATCCATCAAGACTGCTGCTCAAAGGTGTTGCTAAGTCCACCAAAAAAACACAAGTAGTCAAAACTTGATTACACCACCAAAGGCAAGGGGAGGAGATGGGGCCACTAAACACAAAAAGGATGCCTTTAAAATTTCCCACTCACACAAAGATGTTGATAAAATTTAGGAATCTACAAAAGTTTGTGACTTGCTAGCCACCATGTGGGATCCCAAAAAATTGCTCCAAGCAAATGTCATGAAAGAAGAGGCACGAATCAATAAGAAGGCATGGTTGGTGGGTCATCTCTAATGCAAACAAAGTACACATAGAGAGTGGGAATGTCAAGGGGCCCTACTAGTCTTTCCCAAGACAAGGCAAGGGCCAGTTACAAAGTTGTGGAAGTTTGAAAAATCATCAACCTCCAAATATGCACAATCTTGAAAAGTAGGTACAACCCTCACCTTGGTTTGCATGCCTAAGGAAAAATGGACTAGGTGTAAAAGAATTTTGCCTCAAATTTGAACAACGTCCAAATTGGACATATTTTATGTGGAAATGTGGGTTTTCGAGTGCTTTGAGCACAACGGTGATGTTTGTTTTCACTCAAAGTGTCTCGAAAATCAATAACCCCTAGATCCAATTGTTGGCTTCTAGTTTAATAGAGTTTGAATAACCAAGTATGTAAGGAAAGAATGCATCTATGGGCAACTATCTCCAATAATGGACACAATTCACCAAGAACCTCAGCCAACTATAAGGCTAAATTCCTTCTTCACTTCAGGCTCTATAAAACCTAGGCAGGTGAACCTCTTAAGATCTAATTAGCAGCTTGATTAAGCTTTATTCTGGTAGAGAAAAACTTGATGTTTCAATGTCAATACAAAGACCTACTTATGATAAGACTGGTCTTGGTTATCTAATCAACATGTCTGCAAAGAAACATAAGATTAGATCATATCCAAAAGAAAAAGGTAAATCTGATGATAAGATTGAATCGAGTCAATCTTCTAATAAATCTAAGGAAGTTAAACAAGATAAGGAAGTTGAAATTTTGAATGAACCAAAGCAAGTGGAATCTCCTAAGGAAACTAGGTATGAATTTAGAGGTAAGTATTTTTTATGTAATGAAATAGGTCATATGAAAAGAGATTGTACAAATAAATCATTTAATCATGTTAAGGACTTTTATTTTCATAGTTGTCATGGTATGGGTTGTTGGCGCTCAAAATCGCAGCCTTGATTTTGAGCACCATAGAAATTTTGAGCCCTATAAATGCTTTTATATGCCTATGTACCCGACTGTCAGTATGAGGCCTAAGAGGTGTTTAATGTTTCTAACACCTTCCATTCAGCCTGTCTACTTGTTCCATATGGTCAAATCATCATTCTAAGCTATTCGGTGAAGTCCTATTTTGAACAATTGTCAATCTTGCTTTTTCACCAAAGTATCAAACAACGACAGGAGGCTGTGTTTGCATCTGAATATCTCGCACCCAGAAATGTATCATGACTTGCCATTTTGAGATTATCTAGTGCCCATACCTGAGAACCTATGTTTTAGATTTTGAGTCCGTCTGACTAGGTTTTGAATCCCTCAAAGTTGGTCAGTTATTGTTTTCATGTTTTTGCAAAATATTCAAAATTCTGGGAAACCCTGTTTGACGAGTAATAACTTTTGACCAGTTGATCCAAATATTGACATTCCTATTGCATTGCATTGTAGGTGTCAGAGACTTGTTATATTTCAAGTTTCATATCATGATGAATCCGTTTGATCAATTTTCAAACGTGATTCCAAACGCAATTTGTAAATTTTTACTGGTGTCAGCATTTGTAGATTTGTCAGTACCCCTGTTCGTGGCATTATAACTTGAAATCTGTGATTGGAAAGATTGAATGAATTGTACCACTGTGTTGTCCTCTGAAAATATTACAAGTGTGCAAATTTTTAGAACTTGACGAATCCGTCTTCACACTTTACCAGGGTCATTCCATTTGCCAAAAAACATCTTTCTGCTATTGTCCCCTGTCCTACAATTCCAAGTAGCCAACTTTGTGCCTTTGCCAAGCATGTCCCGTGATTCATCATGAGCTTAAATCGTATAATCATATTCTCCTCATGACAGAGTACCAACGCCCCTGTTTCCAAATCCTTAAACATCCTTTTGCCTAGTTTTCAGAGATCAAACCCAATGCACTTTGTGGTTTTTTGACATGTTATTCTGCAGGTAGTTTGAAGTGGCCAACTTTGGAGGTCGATATCGTTTGACTCCGATGTCATCATGTGACGAGATTTGGCAGGCCTGTTAAGCATGTCAGAGAGAACAAAGATCCTGAGTTTCGGAGCCCGATCAGGTGATTATGACAGTTTTTAAAGCCAGGCAACAGGCCTCCTGACACAGATTTTGCAGTGGTGCGAAATTGATTTAAAAAGATTTTTAATGATCAATTTGTGATCAAATTTGACTCCAGTCAATTTGAGAAGGTCAGTGGACCAGTTCTGCAGTTCAGGTGTTTGGAAACGAAATTTTTTTAGCCGGACCCATTTTGAGGTCCGACTAATTACTTTAGAATGACGAATTGATTTGAATTCCTGGTGAATTAGATTAAGAGGGAAATCACTGAATCACAAGGCCAGGGAGTCAGAGGCCCTTATGAAGGGATTGAAGGGTGAAGAAGTAGACTATGGTGGAAAGATTAATGAGTCCCAGAGACATATTTTAATGGATAGAAGGAAAGCTAAACAATCAGAGGATGATAACAATTCTTTCTTGTTCCAAGGAATTAGAAAGCTACTAGTGTTGCTTATTAGTTAGTTCTGACGAATTCGGACAACAATGATATTTTCCAATCTTCTTCTTATTCTTGAGGAATCATTTGGAAGCATGTCTTAAAACTAAAAAATGTAAGCTGCTTTCTTTTAGAATTAGAAGTGATGCCGCAATTTTTTGGTCTTTGAGCTAGTGGCTACACTCGTCCATGAAAAACAATGAGTCCTCATTGCACATTGGAGCAGAAAGTGTTTGGTTTGACTTCCCCTTCAACTGATCTATCACTCTGGACCTGGAATTCGACATTAACTTCCCACTTTGATTTCTTTGTACCTGTAGTATGCAGCTATTGGTAGTACCCTTGATATCAACAACATCAAATTCAAAATCAGATAATTTAGAATGTGGAACACTTGCTTCTTCAGTAATTTCACACATTGCTGCGGCAGTCAAAGATATGGCAAAGCAAGTGCGATTTATATTTAATGTTGTGTCATATGGTATGCATGCTGTTGTAGGAGGGAAAGAACTTTCCATACTGAATTTAAATATATCTCGTGCAACATAAAAGGAGGAAGCCACCTACTTGAAAGGAGCTTACGTGAGTAGTAAAAAAGAAGAAGACGTCGTTGAAATAGAAGATACTCACGCAACATTGGCATGGTCTGCAGGAGGCAGAACGTCCACTCATTAGCAAGCAACCATGCAAATCCAAAAGAATATAACGCCAAAAGGGGGCGCCATGATATAAAGGAGGCAGGCACGTTTTCTGAAACCATTAAGAAGCTCCGACGCCAATACAAAGAGTACAGACACCTCATACATCGCAAGAAGAGACAAAGTATGTATCAACAGCAATGACTGAGAGCTCTGAGCAGCCGGTGGGCGGATTTGAAGGCATCAATAAAAAAGAGAGCTCGCAGGCAAGAAAAAGACACCCACGCATTGGCAGAGAGATCACGTCGGAGGTAAAGATGGAGGTTTTCAAACAAAACGCAGATAAAGAGAACCCCAAGCACCAAGAAGAAAAGGAGCCCCTGCGTGCGGCCATAGTAGATATAGGGCTACATCACAGATATAGGGTGGCATCAGATAGGGCAAAACTTCCACTCAACAAAAGAAGACCTCCACGCTGAGATAGGAAATCGACACCTTGAGAGGATAAACCCACGCGTTTCAAAGAACATGCCAAGATTGTAGATAGAGAGAGCCTGCAAAATTTTAAGCATGAATGTCTGCCTGTATCCCACGTTAATGAGAATGCAGCGGATGTGACATTTATAACAAGAGACAACTTCAAAGGAGCCCATGTGAAGGAATAAGGGTAAGAATAGAGATTTGAAGTCGCAGAGTGGTGAGGATTTAAAAGAGTTTGAATGCTAAAATCCCACATGGCCCGTGAAAAAACATGTTAAGTCTTTAAATATTGTTCAACATGACAGATAAGGTGTCTTATGAGAAGCGCTTTTTAGAAGGAAATGTTGTTTGCACGTGGCTCCCAGCTAGTTGCACGATGATGTCAGCATGTAGAAAGAAAAATTTTGAACCAAGGTACATGCACGCTTATGTGGCGACGAAAGCACCAGATTGCGCCAAGTGCCATGATCCAAGGGTTAGCGCACACCCGCAAAACAGAGTTGCGCAGAGGTTAAAAATTGCGGAGATGTGCGTGAGTGCCATGTGGCATGGTGGGTCCGGGGAATGGTGACATGGCGAGAATGAGCAGTTCAGACGGAGGCACAGGATTTCACCACGTGGCGAGATCCGACAGTCCGCGCATCCCCGCAATATGGAGTTGTAGGGATTTAAGTAATGTGGGGATGCACCTTGGAGACACGTGGCACTGGGTCCCTACGGTGATGACGTGGCATTTGAGAGCAGTGGTTGGCCAATCAGATGCTGCCACGTGGCAGAAAGGCTCAGTCAAACATGAGTTGACCCAGATTAGAAGGCAAGGGTTGTTAAAGAATAAGAAAATAATAATATTTTATTATTATTTTTATAAAAAATGTGCTACGTTCAACTTGATTTTAAATTTAGGAAGGGCTTAAATGTAAAGTTTTAACTTTAAAGAATATTAAATTCTTGAAATTTAAACTCAAATTGAGTGCAAGCCTGAACTTTTAACCAGAGGGGTGATTTTCAAACGAAGATTTAGTGGAATTCGATAAGCTAAACATGGACTCCAATATACCACCGAAATCGGAAAAAGACGAACTATCTGATTTCGGAGTCAATTTTTGCATAGGTAGTAGCTAGCTCAAGCTACAGGAGGTTTTCTATTAGGTACCTGAATTGCAACCGTTTTCAGACCAGGAAGTTCAGTTGTGATTTTTGGCAAGTTAATAGCTTGAATATGTGTAAAAGACAAGGAGAATTGAGCTGGGGGCATTTCTGAGTCAGTTAGATGAAGTTTTATTAGCATTTTGATGCAAATCAGATATTTAGCAAATCAAGGATTTCATCATTCGGCTGGGGATATTTTGCAAATTAGTTACAAGGCAATGATGAAATCAAATCAGATCAAGATGGAGAAGTAAGGACGAAGTTTTCAGTTGCCAAAAGATTGAATTTCAAGTGGACACTTGTCAAGTAAAGATCAGATCCGGGAATTCTTTCTCTTCTATATTTTTCTTTCTTTCTGTCATGGTGGGGGTTCCAGTTTCTGGGAAGAAAAAGTTCATTGCTGTGATACCATTAGGGATTCCAGTTTTTGCGCTGTGAGACCATTGGTTCCAGTATTTTGACATGTTTCCATGACTGTGACACCATTTTTCTTTAGCAGAACTCTCATGTGAACAGCAGTTGTAGAGATAATATAGATAGTTCTGAGATATTAGGTTGTTTCATGTTTTAAATTTATGCATCTGAATGTATAGTTTCAAGGAAATGAATACATATGAGCAACAATTTCACTAGTTTTGTTTTGGTTCTTGTCTCCTAGCTCAGTAATCTGTAAGTCTTATGTGGTTTTGGAACAAAGATTTGAGACCCATTTGCATCCCTTTCAGGTTGTATGTTTGATGTATTTTGCTATTGGACCAAAGGGGCCAAGTAAATGCTTGATATGTTTGAACAAGGTTACTCGTTCTTTGAGAAGGATATTTTGTGAGAATGAGACCTGAATGAACACTGATATCTGAATCACAAGGTGGTTGGATAGCTCTGATGTCTGGGTATATGAGATACGTCCTGATGTCACAGATGTATGTTTTGAATTCATGGAATTGCCCAATGGGTTAGGCACTGATCAGTTATAGGATCACTGGTTATACTGTTGCATTTTTTAGGTTTTGTTGAATCAACATCTTTAATCAAATGAATTTCCCTTTCATGTTGAAGAGCAATAAACAGAATGCCCTCACTCAACTTACGAATTTCATTTTTTTGCATCTAGCTATTGCAGATATATGTTATTTCATAAGTTATTAGGAGAAATAAGGGTTTTATTTGCTTCATAATAGATTCATTGTATGCTTTGACAACTGGTACCATATAAGGAATCTATAGGTTCACCCGCCTAGGTTTTGCAGAGCCTGAAGTGCAGAAGGAGTATAGCCTTATAGTTGGCTTGGTGTCTGAATGGATGTGTTGATAATGGGAGTTAGCTGCCCCTAGATGCATTTTGTTCTCATCAGGGTAATTGGAAATGGGTAACATTTTCAAACACCAACAAAATGGCGACTCTGCTGGGGAGTTGCATATAGAAAGAATAAAAATCTCTGCCATGAAATAGATTGGATATAGCAAATATATAGCAAGATGTGTTCCCTTTTCCTTGCTGAAGTTTCATGTTCCCCAGTTAAGCTTTATTCATGATCAGCAGTAGGTTGTAAAATTGGATGAAAATTGTGTTCTATGACCATCATAGGTCTATCTTCAATCAGTCCAGTTTGCCAATACTGTTGAGAAAGTTTCAGAGTCAAGAATTCGTTTATAAAGTGTAAATTCTTTTCAGGATGTCAGTGATCTGCAAGTTTCTCCTACATTGAAAGTCTAGTTCAGATTTGTTAAGTGACAAATTATGTTTTATTTCTCACCAAGTGTGAGTGGCGACTCTCAAATCTCTGTACCAGTTTTTTCCTAGTTGATTTCATTGCAAAATTTTTAAGGACTTTTAGATGTATGGGCAGATATGAAACTGTTGGTAGATCTTGGAAAAGAAGTTTTAAATTCTTGATAAGTTTTAAAGTGCTGTTTGAAATCTACTGTTATAAAGAAATTGAAATGTAAAAAATCAATCACAGCAGTGGTTATTTTATTCCTCTTGCAAAGAGGTGGCGACTCTACAAAGTTTTGACCAGTGGTGTAAAGGATTTTTAGTCTTGCACCTATGCCAGATCAGCAGATTGAAGTTTTCCATCAGCACTTGAGGCATTTTGGTTTTCATGTTTTCTTTTCATGAAACTCAAATGTTAGAATCAGTGCCTCTATTCAGTGATTTTTAGCACTAGTAAGAAGAGGTAGAAATTTTGTTGTAAGATGGAGTTAGATCTCAGATCTGAGATTAGTTTACCAAATTCTGAGAGTTTAGAAACTGTGAGTAATAACATTTCTATGTTGAATACAATGGTTTACAAAAGGATTGTAAATCTTATAAGAATTGAGGTAGGTGGTACTCAAGGTCTAAGTGTCGAATAATGTTATTTAAGGCTTGAGTCAGTAATCAGTAAGATGCCTTTTCATTGTAGACCTGAGGAATCTTCACTGCCTAGTGTTTTCCTTGATGTTCTAGTACTTGATTTAGTCAATTGGCCAGCACCTATTAGATTACAAAGAATTTTGCAAATTGAAAAATTCATCAAGGAGATGGAAGATGATGATTATAGATTTCATGAAATATCTCCTAATAATAATGAGTGTGTTGAAAGCCAAGGTAGTAATGAATATAATGAGTCCATAGAGCAAGATAATCTGTCTTCCGATTGTGAAGAGGTGGATTCAAATGTTAATGAATCAGGTAACAACAATCAGCATGAAAAAGATGGATATAAAAGAGAAGATAAATTTTGTTACAGTACATATGAAGTTGAAGAAAGTTGTAACAATAGTAGATCCAGTGATTGCCATGATAAGAAAGAATGTTGTAATAATTCTGATTTTCCAGATTGTTACACTAATGATCTTCCTGTTGTAAGTTCTTCATGTTGTCCAGATCATAACCATAGCCGAGAGAAGATTTGTGAGGCAATCTTCTTGAGCTCCGATGAAATCTCAGAATTATTGGCTCGCAAGTTTGAAAAGCACGTAAGTATCTCTAAGGATCTTCATATTTTCTGTCATGATATTTCTTCATTCAGTCAGATCAATTCACCAAGAACCTCAACCAAATATAAGGCTACACTCCTTCACTCCAGGCTTTGCAAAACCTAGGCGAGTGAACCTCCTAAGAACTGATTATGTGAACAGTGCAATGAGCATAATTAGGATCTAGAATAATAGATGAAACCCCTAAATCTTCTATACTTAACCAAGAAATCACAAGCATGAAATAGCTAATAGCATGACTCATGAAACTGGTAAGCTAAGTGAGGGTTAAACTTTGAATAACTTTCAACATAAAAAAGGAAAAGATGATTTAATATGTTTATATCAACAAGACCTAGGTATGAACAACAAAACCTAATGATCCTATCTCTGATCAGTGCCTTATCTAATCGGAAATTACATGAATTACAACCATACATCTCCTCGAGATCTTTGACATAATTCCTACATCAAGCTCCTTGATCTATCTTTCACCTTGTGAATAGGCATCTACATAACATGAATCTCATGCTCAAATTATCCCATCATGAAATCTGCAAACCTTGTATAAACATCAAGCAATTACATGGCTCTTTGTTCCATCAACAAGATACTTCAGTCACATACATCCTTAAACAAAATGCAACCTATTTTATGTTCTTTGTTCACAAACTAAAAATGATTACAAATCCATGAAGAGGAGACAAGATTTAGACTAAATTTAAGACCATCTGCTATGTTTTCATTCATTTTCCTTGAAAATGAATACATGAAAGATGTATAGAATTGACTCACAAATCACCTAACAAATGAGAACTATCTGCACTAAAACTTAAATGTTGCTCAATACAAGAGATTTGCTAAAAGAATGGTATCTTAGTAGTGAGAAGTTTTTCTCAGAAAACTGGAACCACTTCAAAGAATGAGAAAGAGAATGATATAGAGGAAATAATTCCTAGATCTATTGTGCATCTAAGATGTGTCCACTTGAAAAACCTCCTCAAGAAGTGAAAAGAATCTCTCTACTCTCTCTCTACAATTGCATATCAAATCCTTGATCATTTTGCCTACCAAAAGCATAAAGTATCTCATAATATTTGATGAAAGAACATAACTGATTTTGATGCCAAGTTTGAACTTAAGGTAAAAGTAAAAAATCAGTTAAATGGTCTCTAGAGGCACAATAAATTTATCAAAATCAAATTTTTCCATAATCAATCTTCAACAAGCTTTTATATCTACCTCCTAACAAACTTTGATGCTTAATGGTGAAAACTACCCATTTTGTTAAGAATGCCTTGGAAAACATAAATTTACTTATAGCACAAACCAGTGAATTCTTATGCGAAAAAATAACTCCATAATCAGAAAGTTCATCTTCTCCCAGTTTCGGCGATATATAATATCACTATGTTAGCATAGCAGAAACCCCCTGAATCTCAATTTGTAAATCATACCCCCTTGCTATAGCTCTATGACTCATCTTAAATTTTGAAAAATTTAAAATTACCTGAAGTATAAACTGTAGAAAATATGCTTCTTTAGATTTAAAAGTTTTTCTACACGTGCATTTCCTTGAAGAACATTGAGAAATGATATTTTAAAAATATTTAATTTTCATCCTCACTGTGCCATTTAGGTCAACTTGGGTTTGACTGGGCTGCCACATGGAAGCCTCTGATTGGCCCACCTGTACAGTCATCATCCACATCATTTTTGAGTGGGGCCCAAGTGCTTGCTCACTTTACTTAACCTTCGAGCAACTCCATATTGCGAGTAAGCACCAGCCATCAGATCTTGCAACATGGAAAAATCTGATGGCTCCATCTCAGGCTCTTGCTAATCTCCACGTTGCCACTTGTCACTCTCTTATTTGTTCAAACATCCACATCATTGCTAACAAGTTGTGCCACCTCACCACCAGCCTAGGCCCACTGCCACATGGCACCTAGGTGCTTTCCTGCATTATTTAACTTCCTCGCAACTTCATTTTGCAAGCAAGTGCCCACCATTGATCTGGGCCACGTGGCATGATCATGTGCGTTATCGTTTGAACCCGCCACATCATCACCCTTGTTTGTTTGTTTGTTTAAAATTTTCTCCTAGGTGACCCACCAACTAGCATCCATCTGTGCATCTTTGTCATTACTGGGCCCTGTGCACATGAGCCTTGCCTTTCCAAAAGGCGGTGTCTTTGAGACATTTCAATACATGTGCAATTGGGTATTTGAAAAGAAAAAGGGACCTCCGCCCACTTAATGTGGGCCAAAAACTTTTTAATGGATTTCCCTTTTTTTTTGGCTCTCCTCCCATGGTGCCATCTAGTTTACTTGGTTGATCCTTGGCTCTTGCATCCCTTCTTTACTTTGTTCGTTCATGCCAAGGTGACCGTGGCTAGGTATACACATGGATTAGCCATTAGATGAACATCAATTCTACTCCCTACGACCCTCTCTGGTGAATCCTCTTTTTGCAAATTGGTGAGTGAAAATGACCAAGCATTTGAGACACATGGCATTTTGTTAATTGCTCACTTGTGTTTTTGAATATGACTGGATGAGAAAGAGGTCTATAGTCCAAGATTTGTGAGTGCAGTGGGGAATCCCTTTCTACTCAGTGGGTCCTCTCTTTCAACATAATTTTGGAATAAAAAGCATGTGGGCTGAGTCGAACTACAGGGGCTGGCTTGACAACAAGCTTAAGCAATCTGTTCTCTACATCTCCTTTGGAGGCTACACCCATGTTTCTAAGGAACAAGTTCATGAAATAGCCACGAGTTTGCTGTAGAGTAAGTGACCTTTTCTTTGGGTACTCCATCCTGATATTGTTGTCTCTTTTTAAACATTGCCGCATTCAAATCTGCTTGGCATGGATGACTACTTGTGGGGCTCCCTCTCAAAATGTGGACTTCCCTACTACCAGCTACCTTTAACTCATATGTTCCTCTTTAGAGAGAACTTCTACAATGTTGGATGCTCCTTTCATGCAGCGATTCTACTCTCCCTTATGACTAGTTACTTCGTCTGTTCTTTTTTATGTGTGGGCTCTTTGCTCTCAGTTATGGGGGCTACTCCAATGTGGAGTCTTTCGTTACTCTATTTAAAAAAAAAATTGGTGGCTCTCTTTTTCATGGCATGGGCATGTCTTTAGCATGCTGCTTTCAAATCTTTGGTGTTGTTCCTCTACATGTGGGGTTATGCTTTGTTTTACATTCTCAGAATTCTTATCAGACCCATTCCCACTACTAAACTCATCATCATTGTATTTAAAACTAAGAAAAAGATGGCGAAGGAGAAATTCCTCTAGAGGATGGCTCTTAATGCTCGATTTAATGAAGCTCTTAAATACAGTCAACTTTCACAGTTTGTCTTAAGTCTATTAATGAAGCTCTTAATGCTCGATTTATAGCTAATGGAGATTTTGGACGTCCATGGGCTCCCATTTATATCTTATCCCCTTAAAAAAACCCTTTGAGGATCTTTATTCCATACATATTTACATTAATATGATGAAATCAATCGGGCCCCAGGTGGGTATGACTAAAAAAAAATTGTTTTTGAACAACTAGATCCTCATATTGATCTATAGAATATCTGATACTGATTTGATGAAGAATCAATCAGTTTGCATCACTTTTTCAACTTTTTAAAACTCACTTCACCTCTTTCTACAACTTGTCAATTTGGTGTTAGGAGGTCCTTTGACTGACTTTAAAATTTGACAAAAACACTTGACTAGGCTCTGAAATCAAACATATTGATTCTTTGATCTGCATACTCCCACCTTGTCAAATCTTGTCTCATGACGAATTCTCAGTCAAAAGGTATCAACTGTCGAAGTTACCCTTTTAGAATTGCCTGCATGAAAACATGTTAGAAAATAATAAATTGCATTTGGATTTGGCTCTGAAAACAAGGCAAACTGACACTTGGGAAAATGAAAACTAGGGCGTTGATTCTCTATCATGAGGACAATATAAATCTAGGATTTGGGCTCATGAAGAATAACTAGATGCATTTGGCTAATGATCAAAGTGAGCTACTTAGAATTTGCAGATTGGAAACACTGACAGAAAAATATTTTTTGCAAATGGAATTGACCTAGGAAAGTGTGCAACCGGATTCATCAAAGCTTAAAAATTGGCATACTTGAAGTATTTTTGGAGTACAACACAATGGTTCAATCCATTTGATCTTATCTATCACAGATTTCAAATTATGACACCATGAACATGGGTTCCGAAAACTCTGCACTTCTTGACACCAGTAAAAAGTTGCAAGTTGCACTTGGAATCGCGTTCAAAAACTAATCAAATGGATTTTTCATAAGCTCAAAATTGAAACATAGCATGTCTTTGACTTCTAAAATGCAACACAAAAGGAATTTTCTCATTTTGGTCAACTAGGTCAAAGTTATAACAAGTCAAACAGGGCTTCCCAGAATTCAGTACAATTCACATCAGCATGACATAAATAAATGACCAACTTTGAGGGATTCAAAACCTAGTCAAATGGATTCAAAATGACTCAAATCTAAAACATAGGCTCTTTGATATGGATACTAAACACTCCCAAAGTGGTGAGTCATCAAATGTTACTGGGTGCAAGATATTCACATGCAAACAAGGCCTCCTGTTGTTGTCTGACACTTAGGTGAAAATGCAGACTTGACAAATACTCAAAACGGGACTTCACAAAAAATTTTGAATGACAATTTATCTTTATGGAACACATAGGCATATATTGAATGCAAGGTGCTAGAAGCATTAAACACCTCTTGGGGCTCAAAAGTACAATTGGGTATATATGCATCAAAAAGCATTTATAGGGCTTAAATTTCTTAATGGTACTCAAAATCAAGGCTTCGATTTTGAGTCCCAACATCAATAAAAAAAATGCTAAAAGCTCAGATCTAAAAATTGATGCCAAATCTCTCATGAACTGAACATGGGCATGAAGATCTGGAGCTCTGATACCATGTTGAAGTTGATGAAAGATCAACCCCGCAACTCCCAAGAATCACTTGCATTCAAACACCTGTTACAAAAGAGAGAAGGAAAAAGCTACGGAGGCAAAAATTGCCAGATCCATAGACAAGACATTCTTGATGAGCAAAAAGGATTTCTATACTCAAAATGAATTAATGTTTACAATGAGAGATCATCCTTATAAAGGAGATCGAAACTCTAAAAAGGTCTAACCTAGGTTGCATCATAATAATTAATGAAAGAAATTAATTATTAAATGCCTAAAGTTTAGCTTAAGCAACTAAAGTTAATTGAGAAATATCTAATTATGAAAGAGAGAAGCAAAAAGCTATGGAGGCAAAAATTGCCAGATCCATAGACGAGACATTCTTGATTAGAAAAAGAGATTGCTATAATCAAAATGAATTAATGTTTACAATGAGAGATTGTCCTTATAAAAGAGATCGAAACCCTAAAAAGGTCTAACCTAGGTTGCATCATAATAATTAATAAAAGAAATTAATTATTAGATGCCTAAGTTTAGCTTAAGCAACTAGAGTTAATTAGGAAATAGCTAATTACACCAACAATAACCTCCAATCAAATCAGGTAACTTAGTACCACTATTTATAAAACATAACCATAAAACATGCCTAAAAGGATTCGGCAAAATAGCATGAAAAGTAAACTAGGGGTAGGCACTTCAAAAGGCGAAAACGAAAAAAGGTTGTTGGCCTAGAGTCCAAATGAAACAATCCAGGAGGATTAATACTAGACTACCATTAACAACAACTAGTGAAATTTAGCCAAACATGAAATAATAACCACCTTCTACCTCTATAAAAAATAAAGGTCCAGAGACATCAAAAACACCAACCAAAGTCAAAGAACCACATAACAAAATTGAGGTGAAACATCATATACCACGCTGGGAAGAATCACTTAAAGTTGAACTTAGCATAAATGCTACAACTCCTAGCTATGAATGAAATTATGAAAGGCCCTTGAGGCCACAATTATGCCAAAAATTAAAAAGTTCATAATTCTTAATCATTCTTTTTTTTCCCAATCGGCTTCCTCGACAATAGACCAACAACCCACTCCTTAGAGATGAATTGCAACAAATCCCTATAATCTTCATTCTCCTTCAACTTGTTGCCCCTCACATGCTCTTGTAATAGACGTAAGGTGGAAGCAGAAGTATGCATCACTTTTAGCGTAAACCCACTTACATTATTTAGGTGATTATCCAAGTCCACCACATCATTCTTTAGGTTCCTCCCAACACTTTCAAGACGTACAATCTTATTTTTAAATTTATCAATAGTACCACTTGGGGTATGAATAGAGCTAGGGGTCTCCTTGACTTGATTTTCTTCAACAACAACATTGTCCTAGGTAGCCTTAGGGGAGGGGGGAGTAGAAGAAGGGTTAGCAAGACAAGAATGTCACATGACCATAAGCTTTATGTTAATTTAGATTTATACTTCAATTTGAAATAACAAGTAATTTTTTTATTAAAATACGTTTCTTAAACATATATTTTATTAATTTTTAAATATATTTATTAAATTTTAATTAACTTTGTTTCATTTAATTTATGTAGAATAATGAAAAACTTAAATAATTATCTCTATAATTATTTCTCTCTGATAATTTTTCAAAATTATAAACATGGTTGTTTTTATTTTATGTGATAGAATGGAATATTCTATTAATTGATTGAATAGATTTGTCAGTCATACTCAATTAACATATATTAAAATGAAAAAATTCTAGTTTTATAATGACATATATAACCATTCATACATTATTGACTAATGATTGAAGAAAGACATTAAAATAAAATTAAAAATAAGCATGAACTATTTTTAATTATCTAAGTTTCATGGATAATTTAAATATTGTATTTAATGCAAGTCACCTTCTCAACTCCACTAAGACACATAATTTATAATTCAATTAACTAAAGGTCACATAAATGATTTTCATAACAAGTCTATGGAACACATGTTTACATTCAAAAATTTACAATTCCACATTTCCAATAGTATAGTGCATTTTATATGCACCATCACCATCATTTTGCAATGAAAATATAGACTATTAACACTTGATATAGGTGCATCTAAGTTAACCCATAGCCACTAGCCATTTCCACAACCCTAATCACAAGTGAAGAGGAAACGCGTGGAGATGGGAAGAGCGACCTTGTGGAAAAGCAGGGTCTTTCCCCAACCATTCCCACGTTTTGCTCACCGTGTGAAACCCTAATACACTCGGACTGAACTGAGTCATAATGCATATCCACTGCCCCACTCCACAACATACCAATCTCTCTGACACGTCATCACATCTGGAAGAAGCCATGAATTCCACCTCAACATTCTCAGCCATTTCCTCCAACAACACCCATTCATATAACCCCTCTTCTTTCTTTTTCACCAGTTCCCAAATCTGAACTTTACTGGTCCTTAAAACCATTAACAAACGTCCCCTGCATTCCACAAGGCAAGGCGAGGAAATATCATTACAACCAGCAGGCATTTCTGCTTCCAAATCTTCCCACACATCTCTCTTCTGGTCAAAAACAGCAACGCCATACGGCATCTCCACAACGCAATAAAATTGATTTTCCACCCAAATCCCTGCATCCACCCCAAATTTTGCTTCCGCCATTGTTTCCCCTGACATTCTCCAAATCTGAGTCGTGGAATCAAACAATTCCGTCAGCAATCCTCTCAAATTTTTCACAGCGCGGTCGTGCTCACCGACCGCCATGATCTTGTATGCCCCGTCTTTCTGAAGATTCAAGCTAACTTTGTGAATAAATTGAATCCTGTTCATGGGCGGCAGATTTTTCACTAACTTCCTGATGGGATCACAAATGCTCAATGCCCTGCAATCTGCCACTAAATTCCCCAAACAAACCAAATTTCCGCTCGCGCTAACAATACTTTGTCTGTGGAAAGGGGGATTCAGAATCTTGTGCCACCGATTTAGTGAAAAATCGAAGGCGCAAGAAAAATTGCCGGAATTGCGGAGAAAAAGCCATGGATTCCCCTGTTCCACTGCGGATCTTCTTGTGAAATAAGAATTTGCGGCTAAAAATTCCCTCCACTCTTTGCAGACGCATTTGAACTGCATAGCGCTTGCCAGGGGCAAGAAAAGCAGTACCCTTTCCACAATCTCTTTGGGAAGATCACTCCATAGGGAATCCATTGTTTCTTCTTCGGGGGCCTGAATTTTTATGAATTATTGTACTCAAATTACTGCAGCGAAGAATCTATGTTGCTCAAGAAGGAAAAGAAATTGGTTTGGATTTTTCCTCCAACGCGCGTGCTCAAAGAAAAACAAAAGATAATAATAAAGAATCATGGAATTCCCTCTTTTACAGCACATCGATGGTACATCGGCAAACGCGCCTGCCGACCATCCGACCAGAGATCTGAAACGCATATGTCCACCAAACGATTTATTTTATTTTGAGAGTTCAAAGAATCAAGGGACGATATTGTTTCCGTATGAATCTTTGAATGGAATTGGAAGAATTATGTCGTGAAATGTCTAAAAAGATTCATGTTTTAATTAAATAAAAACGAGAGGTTTGCGGCGGGGGCCCATGTGATCTATGGGCCACATAGAAATTAAGAATCATTGTATTATTGCCTGGAAGTTGCTTTAACATTTCTAATGGCGGCCTTAAGTAAAAGATTCCACTTCATTTTTTTTCTCTGGTTTAAGATGCACCGGAGTAAAAATTCTATGTATTCAATTGTCGCCTGTTGTTTTCAGATATTAATAATAAAAATGATGAGTAGGTAGCAGAGAGACCAAGTGAAGTATGCAAGTCTGGATATTTGTTCCGAATGCCTTGGAATGAATCGACACCGTTTATACAGACGTGCTCCAATTTTGTTTCCCCTCGTGGGAGAATTACCAAGAGAAAAGTGACTAAGATTGGGTAAATATGAATAGACAACCAAATTTATATGCGACGTCAAATTTGACTTATTCTCAAGATTCAACAAACTTTTACTTTATTTTGTTTTTCTCCCAGGATTTGTTCTAACTTTTCCCTGGATAAAGTAAAATAAAATAAAAAGATTTCAAAAAATAATATAACGTAATGGTTCTTAACTTTTCCTTGGATAAAGTAAAATAAAATAAAAAGATTTCAAAAAATAATATAACGTAATGGTTCTTAACATTAAAGTTCAAATTGTGTTGAGGTGTCATTGGTAAGCATTTATATGAGAGATGATAACATTATTAATCCATACGCAGGGAACTAATGTTTTCATTACACTTCACTTCAATTAATTTTTACAAAAAACATTTACAAAAGACTAAAGTTTTGGAAATATTATTTTAAAAATTTTCTATGACACTAAATTTCTCTAATTTTGATTGGCCAGTTACCAATTTCCTGGGCATAATTTAAATTTTTTGTAATCGAAAAATGTGAAAATTACCTACTCTAATAATGGGACATGCTGAATTAAAAATTAAGAAACAGGCAAAAAGCTGCCAATAAGATTGCAATAAATGTTTGTGACAGAAACTCTAGGAGGTTGCATCAACGTGTCCAAAAAATGAAGACATGCTAATTTGGACCACTATTTTTCTGTCAAATTTCACAAACATGGAAAATTAGAAAGGCCTTACACATCACTCCATTTCAAGCATGTGTTTACTAATCACATGAGACTTGTATAATTTGGTTTAATTAATTTACTGGATTGAATTTGTGTATATAATTTTTTAATTTTACTTATATTTAGGAACATTAATTAAAAACAATGTATTTACTTTTAATTTTTATTCTAAACCTAATTTTTATCCTAAACTATTTGACAATAGTTAAACAATTTGTTAATTTAAAAAAAATGTATAATTAATTTATTTGTTTAAATTTTTCTTTTTTAAATCTGAAATGAATTTTGACTGAGAATTATGTTATGATTTTACCTGCTACTTTTTTCTAAAAATGAGTTCGATTTTTATTCTTTATTAAAGTACAATGACTATGGAGTTTTAAACTTCTTCCTTATGTTTGTTGTTTGTTGTCTTTGATATAGTATATTAGCTATTTTTTATTATTCCCACTCCTTCATAAGGTAAGGACTCCAACTCCACAAGTGTTAGTTCCTGCCATTTGGTAGGATACTATAGCATCCGAGTGGGTGTTTTTTTCAATTTAATTTTGACCAATAGTAATAGTTTATTTAAAATACAAAAATGTTTTTCGTAATATTTTTGTTTTGATTGGAATCATTACATGTCAATGGCTATGGGCCCGTTAGGTGAACAATAAGGCTTTCACTTTTTTCTACAATGTATGATTTTTTAGCTTTTCGATAATATTTTTGCTTTGGATTGATTTGTATATTTATTGGAATCATTACGTGTCAAATGGCTATGGGTTTGTTAGGTGAACAATACGGCTTTCACTTTTTTCCTACAATGTATGATTTTTTAGCTTTTCGATAATAGTTTTTCTTTGGATTGAGTTGTATTTCTATTGGAATCATTACGTGTCAAATGACTATGGGCCTGTTAGGTGAATATGAATAGACAACCAAATTTATATGCGACGTCAAATTTATATGACTATGGTTGGGTAAATATGAATAGACAACCAGATTTATATGCGACGTCAAATTTATATGACTATGGTTGGGTAAATATGAATAGATAACCAAATTTATATGCGATGTCAAATTTGACTTATCCTCAAGATTCAACAAACTTTCACTTTATTTTGTTTTTCTCCCTGGATTTGTTCTAACTTTTCTCTAGATAAAGTAAAGATAAAATAAAAAGATTTCAAAAAATAATATAACGTAATGGTTCTTAACATTAAAGTTCAAATTATGTTGAGGTGTCGTTGCTAAGAATTTATATGAAAGATGATAACATTATTAGTCCATAGGCAGGGGAACTAATGTTTTCATTAGAGCTCACTTCAAAGGCTAAGGTTTTGGAAATATTATTTTTAAAATCTTCTATGACACTAAATTTCTCTAATTTTGATTGGCCAGTTATCAATTTCCTGGGCATAGTTTAAATTTTTTGTAATCGAAAAAAGTGGAAATTAACTACTCTAACAATGGGACACACTGAATTAAAAATTAAGAAACAGGCAAAAAACTACCAATAAGATTGCAATAAATGTTTGTGTCAAAAACTCTGACAAGTTGCATCAACGTGTCCAAAAAATGAAGACATGCTAATTTGGACCACTATTTTTCGTCAAATTTCGCAAACATGGAAAATTAGAAAGGCCTTACACATCACTCCATTTCAAGCATATGTTTACTAATCACATGAGACTTGTATAATTTGGTTTAATTAATTTACTAGATTGAATTTGTGTATATAATTTTTTAATTTTACTTATATTTGGGAATATAAATTAAAAACAATGTATTTACTTTTAATTTTTATTCTAAACTATTTGACAATAGTTAAATAATTTATTAATTTAAAAAAATGTATAATTAATTTATTTGTTTAAATTTTTCTTTTTAAAAAAAAATCTGAAATGAATTTTGATTGAGAATTATGTTATGATTTTATATTCTACTTTTTTCTAAAAATGAGTTTGATTTTTATTCTTTATTAAAGTACAATGACTATGGAGTTTTAAACTTCTTCCTTATGTCTATTGTTTGTTGTCTTTGATATAGTATATTAGCTCTTTTTTATTATTCCCACTCCTTCATAAGGCAATGACTCTAACTCCACAAGAGCTCTTGTTAGTTCCTGCCATTTGGTAGGATACTATAGCATCCAAGTGGGTGCTTTTTTCAATTTAATTTTGACCAATAGTAATAGTTTATTTAAAATACAAAAATGTTTTCCATAATATTTTTGTTTTGGATTGAGTTGTATTTTTATTGGAATCATTACGTGTCAAATGGCTTTGGGCCCGTTAGGTGAACAATAAGGCTTTCACTTTTTTCTACAATGTATGATTTTTTAGCTTTTCGATAATATTTTTACTTTGGATTGAGTTGTATTTTTATTGGAATCATTACATGTCAAATGGCTATGGGTCTATTAGGTGAACAATAGGGCTTTCACTTTTTTCTGCAATGTATGATTTTTTAGCTTTTCAATAATAGTTTTTCTTTGGATTGAGTTGTATTTTTATTGGAATCATTACATGTCAAATGGCTATGGGTCTATTAGGTGAACAATAGGGCTTTCACTTTTTTCTGCAATGTATGATTTTTTAGCTTTTCAATAATAGTTTTTCTTTGGATTGAGTTGTATTTTTATTGGAATCATTACATGTCAAATGACTATGGGCCTGTTAGGTGAACAATTGGGCTTTCACTTTTTTCTACAATGTATATTTTTTAGTTTTTCTACTGACAAATATAGACAACATCTAATAAAATCTTTCTCAGTACAAATCATTTAATTTGAGACTGTGTGGATTGCATAAATCTGTGTTACGTGAACAGCTTACTATTTAGTGACTTTGACATTTCTTGTCATTTCTTTTTCTATTGACGATGAAATCAAACAAAATCTCATCGAATCTTGTTTTGTGGATTGAAAATGCATTGGCTTATTTCATTGTTGCAAGGTGCCGATAATTATTGGAAAATTCATATAGGTGTCTGGATTTGGTTGTAGAGCAATTAATACTTAGGAGAATGTGTCTCGATGGCATTTATAGAAAGGAATGTTGGGTTTCTTAGTTCACATGGTCTTCTTTGTGTTGTGCATAGAGAAAGTGGTAAGCTTTACCAACCAACTCTTGCAATCTATTTTGTTTGCAGCAACAACTATTTAATGTGAGAAAATATTTATAGAATCTCTAATATCATCTTTTCTATATTGTGCATATTTGCAGTGAGGCGATTCCAGCTTAAGTGTGTTTTTTAAAGGTATGTTTCTCTGAAATTAGGATCCCACAATATTTCTTTGCATAGTCTAATTTCATGTATAGTTTTGGATATTTGATATGGTGGATGTCATTGTATGCAAATTCTTTTTTGTTTCTACTAAATATTGGACAAGATTATGGAGTAGTTGTACCTAGTCCAAGTTTTGCTGGCCCAAAATGATTAGAATACATTAGCAGTAGGGTTTGAACTTGTTTCATCCAGTATTCTCTTTGATGGGCATATATAGGTTGAGATCTTCCTAGAGTCATTTGGAAGCTTATTTCCTATTAAACTTATTTTTGCACATGGAAGACTTGGCAATCTGCTAGGTTTGTTAGCAATGGTTCAGGCGAAGAGGATTGAGATCCACCACTGCAGTGAACATTTGTCTCTACTTTTACAGTAACATTCACACTACCAAAAATCAAACCAAAAGAGACACAAGTTCTATTTCAAGAAATGAAAATCCCATTTCATTACTGGTTGATGGTTCAAATCTCATAAAATCATTTTAATAGCCTGCGCCAATATATTTATTTTTTTTCTCCATTTTTTTTCAAAACATTTTTAACTCAAATTTTGTCCAACAATCATCTCTTTGCAAATTTATCAATTGCACCTCTCACTACATATAACATGAGTCACAATGGCTCCTTTCATTGAGTCAAAGCTCACTGAAAAAGTCAGTCCCGTCTTTAGCTAAATGTCTATGGTCTGTATTTTTATTTTGATGATGAATAATGAGGCTCATCGTCTGACTTTGTGTGATGCAACAACACCACACTTCGATTCAAATTTTATTTAGATATTCAAATTGATCTTTGACTCCAACACTACAATGTCAACTAGTATGGATTTAGACAATTTAGCTGGGCAAGAACAACACAAACTATCAGGAATTTCTATTCTCCATAACCAATAGTTGATAGAGAGCAATTTATGCCTTCTAAATTCCCAAATTTTGTCATGGATGGAGAACAATCTATGCCTCAGGGACAAATAAAATTGTCTACTTTGTTGCACATTTGCCACAAAGCCAAGGAAACTATTGAAATAATAATAATAAACTTCATCCTACATTATCTTAAAGTGTTCCAATGCACATGTAAATTAAACTTTGCCTCCTACATCACAAATTATGTTATATTTTAGGGCATTGAAGCCTGAATCGGAGATAGTCTAGGTGAAAGATTTAGATATTTTGAGTTTTTGCCCCTTTGGCCTTTAGGATATAGTTGTTATGTTTGTAGATGATGCAAAAGTTCTATTCGCATCATGGTAACATGCCACTATGTTCCTCAACTGGACTAGGTTTATGCTATAATCCTTTTACAGAGTTATCATTTATTTCATACATATGTTTTCAACCTTCCAAGTATGAGATGACCTAAATAATAGGTGTAAAAATCCAAATATAATATGAAGGGGAAAATATCACTAATTGTAATTTGAATATCCTCAAGAGTATTGTTTAGGGAAAATTGATTAAACATTACCAAACTTAATTAAGTGGAATTCCTTATAAATATATTTTTGAATTTGATTTTTTATAGTACTTTGTTCGCTAAAATCATCATTAGAACTTTTTCCATTTCTCGAAATAATTTTGTTTAGATTTTCTATGAGGAAATTTCTTGCCTTTACTCTTATTCCTTTTTTAACCAAAATTCCTTGGAATATTTAGCTATTATTTTCCCACCATGTTATTATCCTGCTTCCAAAGATTCATTCCTTACATGATATAAACATTCTTTTACTACGGGTTAATTATTCAATGTTGAATCATTTCTACTGAGATCAAAAATTTTATCCTCAAATTTTCTAACCCTTCACTTAATCTTTATCTCTTGATAATGTATGAACTAAAATAGATCACACACCTTATTTTACGCTAATTGCATATAAATTTTAGCCCATTATTGTAGACTAGGTAGGAAATAATCCCTGGTTTAGTATGGGTAACAATGTGTAATTTAGAAACTATACTGATATTTAGTACAACAATTTTTAAAAATATATTAGGAACAAATAAAATGAAGGCAAATTTATAAGAAGCTATATATATATCAATAAATGATCAAAGCCTTTGATTAAATTATAATAATAAAAAAACTAAATACATTAGAGTGTCTTCATTCAAACGGGCACTGGTAGGAAAGAATGAAGAAGAAAAACCTCTAGTCTTGCCCAGGACCTTGGTCCTATTTTGTTACAAATTTAAAAGGGGCATACCTCAGTTGAAGATTACAGATCTATTTATAATAAATGCAAAAGGATACTAATCCTCTCTTGTTGTTATTTCACTATTACTGTTTAAACCAGTGATAAATTGAGTATATCTCTGAAGCTTAGTGTATGTATGTGATCCTTTTCTAGTTTGTTTTGATTGAGAAGCTTTCCCCTTTATTAACCTGTTACTCAATTATACAGCTTCAAATAGATATTAAATTTAAATATAAATCCATAATAAAACATGAGAACCTACTAGGATGTAATTCAAAAAAAAATTCAGCTATCCAGGAGGGGTAGAGCTGAAGGGAACTAATAAGAAAAACTAAACCTAAATTAGAAACTAGAGCCCATTAGATTAAATATAAAACAAAGATATAACATTAACACTGAATTTATCCATATTGAGTTAGACTATTTTGAACTAGGAGTCCCTATTATTCAACTTATATGTATACAAAGAAATTCCTAACTATACTAATTTACATAATACCAGAATAGCTAATCTAACTGAAGGTGTGTGCTAATAATGATAGCCTTGGTGTGTACCTTTGTTAATGAAATCCTAATACCTTTTTATGATACAATGTGAAAAAAATAGTGTACCAATCATCATTAATTAGCCATTGATATTTAATTGAATCCTAAAAAACATTATAAACTAATAAACATAATATCATGTTACTAAACAAAATCACTTCCTTAAGCTATAGATTTGATTAAATCATATACTTATCTCGATTAGAGTTTTTTCTTTGATCACTTCAATAAATTCTATGAACGCCATTAACAAAAACTCAAAGAAGATTGTCAGATACAAAAATGAATAATAAAACTTTGACTGAAACAAAGAGAGCCAAGCAAAGGGGACCAAGGACAAATTAATCTCAGTACTGATATAAACTTTATATTTATTATATATGTAGTAACTACATTGATATAGAATGAAGAAACAAAGCAACTATATAATATAAACTATTGAACTAAGTAGCCTTTGAAATGGCTACCAGTCAAATGAACATGTCACCCAAATAGAACTTAAAAGCTAAACTAGTGCTACTCATAACAACCTGACCTAACTAAGCTGACCATACAAGACATTATTACAACAAAAACCTTGCTGGCAACAAACATAAAAGGGGAAAACCTAAACCAAACTACCAAAGAAACATGAACCAAGTGCCCTAACATATACCGTTGGTATGAGAAACAGGGGAGAAAAGAAAAGGGATACCTCCAACCAACCGCCCAAGCCTGGATGCATACTTCTAGTAAACCATAATGATCTCTGATATGTCATTGGGCTTTTTAAGGTGGAAGTTAGGAGGGAATTCAAAAGCAGTTTTCTCCATGTTGGGGGTGTAGAAATTTAGGGCCTCAAGGTTGTCCAGAACCACCCCTAGATGGATGTAAGCCTTAAAAATGTTTAAGTAATTTTCCAGCTAGTATTTACTTTCATCTTCAACAATTCCTCTCCACTGAAGGAGGAATTGAATATTTGCCTCCATTTTCGGCCATTCCTTGTAAAAGGCCAAATTCTTGTAAGTGACTAAGGAAGGATGTCGAGTCACTACAACCAAATCAAAACTACCAGGTAGGAGTGCCATGTACCTTTTTGGAAGGGGGACCCTTAATTTCTCATCGATGCTCTTAATTGCTTCTTCCAACCCCATTCGCCAAACTGGGTCAAAAATGTTGCAGCATAGCCTAATCATCGCCCATTTCTCCACCCTAGCTTTGGCTAAGAAACTGATCAACACCCCAATAATATCACTGTTGGTCTACCATGTGTAGTCGTAGTTGAAAGTGCTTTCACTGATGGCTCGATTAATCACAATTCTGGTCATATCATTGACTGGCTTCAAGACTTTGCCCCATCTCTCTAGTCTAATGTTTCCCTAGAAAGCCATCAAATAGATTTAAAATGGCATCAGCTAGATTAGAGGCATGATGGGAGCCAAAGTAAATCTAATGATGGAAGTCAGGGAGGATCTCCAATGATACTATCATGAACCGATAAGACTTCATACATAACAAGTTCCAATTTGAGGGTAAGGTTAAACCAAACCATCAGATTAAAGAAAGGATAAAATTGGGGAACCACTTAATGAGATTAAAAAAGAAGCTAAAAAACAACTATAATATGTACCTAAATGCTAAATCTTCTTACCCCCCAAGAAACTAGCCTACACAACTTATGATTATGTATAAGACACCAATGATTACTTGGGTTGAGAAATGGAATAAGATAAAAGAAAAATGGAAACAAAGTAAAACTTAGGAAATTGCAAAAAATAATATTAGATTAATAAGGGTAGTAATCAGTATACTTAATATAAATATAAACTTGTGACATGGAAATAAGCTAACCAATACTAGATACCTAAGTAAGTTATCAGATGTATAATAAAAAATCGTCACCATTGATGCCCTTGTTAGCCAGCTATTCTGCTTTCATATTCCCTTCCCGATAAATATGAAGAATTTGAGGGTTTATGAAACAGTCCAGGAGTCTGAGGACTTCTTCCAATTTTGAATTAAGGACCCAGTTTGGAGTGGCACATTTCCTAATTGCATTAAGAATGATCTACGAGTTGCCTTCAATAATGACCTTTGATACACCTAAATCTAGACATATTTGTAGTCCTTCCAGAGCTTCCAGTTTTGCAAGATTATTAGTGGTGAGGTTTATGGATTTGGCTCTTTTCACTATCCATTTACCCTCAGCATTATTAATGATGCATCCTATGCCTACTTTCCCAAGATTGCCTCTTGAGGCACCATCAAAATTCAATTTGGTCCACCCCAGTTGTGGGGGGGTCCATTTGCAGTTCTTCCTTGCTTCTTTACTTTTCTTATTATATATGAGTGGGGAGTTAATTAGGTTCTTCCAATTTTTATTCATTAACCCATCCCATCTTGAGAAGAGCCCTCCTCTTGTTGAGACTTTCTAAGGTGTGAATTTAAGGTTTCAACTATGCATTCTTTGATTTTATTAATGATTGCATCTATTTGCAAGTCCTGATTATTGAAAATTCTTCTATTTCTTTTCTTCCAAATTTCCCACATACTGATGGATGGACTAAGGTTCCAAATTTTTCTATATACACCCTTACATATGCTTGGATGATGGCAAGGGAGCTATCTAGCCTAGCAATTGTCTGAGCCACTCCCATCATTGATGTGAATAAGGACATTTATAAAGGATATAGTTGGTATCTTTGCCATCTTGTCTACAGAGCACACATCTAGAAGGGCCTTCAAAGCACATCTTACAAATTCTATACGTTGTTAGAATCCTATTTTGGAAAGCTAACCATAAAAAGAATTTTGCCTTAGGCAAGCAAGACACATCCTAGCAAAGATTGTAAGGAATGTCTACATTTCCCGAGTCACGGGATTGAGTAATAACTCTATAACCACTTTTTATGCTATAGTTCTTGTCCTTTGATGCAACCCATATAAGTTTATCTTTTCTTTCACATTGCTTGATTTGCCTATTTCGAGTGAGATTTTCAAAAAAAAAAATTCCAACTGAATCTATATTAAGCTTTTCCATCAATTTCCAAGCGCATCTTGTTATACCATCATTGTTAATTTTAGTTCTATAGTCACAAACCTTGCTTCCACAGGTAATTACTAATTTCTCCTTAAGATTTCCTAGGATGCCCATACTTTTTATTGGGGGGAACCCATCCGAAGAGTTTTCCCAGAATAGAGCCTCATCTCCCTTACCGACATCCTAGGTAAGATATTTGCTAATGATTTCTCTATTTTTCACTAAAAAATTCTAGCTCTTGAAGCCTTTAGGGAGAGACTTCATTTTGAAAATTGAATAGGGTCTACTAGATTAAGGTATTTTTTATACAAGACTTTGGCCCATTTATGATCTCTCTCTTCAAATAGGCACCAAGCAAGTTTAGCCCCAAGTGCTTCATTTTTCCAACTTAAATTTTTAATTCCTAAACCTCCTAAATCCTTAGGTTTATAGATGTTGTCCCACTTAATGAGAGCTAGTTTGTTAGATTCAACCAAGTCATTGCACAAAAAACTTCTAAATTTGGCCTCAAATTTCTTATTGATGCTTTTAGCGAAGGGGAGGCAAGAAAGTGGGTAGGTAGGGAGAGCAGATAGAATTGCTCTAATTTTGGAGATCTTCCCAGCTTTTGTAAGCCATTTATCTTGCCATCCCCCTATCTAGGCATCCAATTTATTCAGAATATTCTGCCATGCCTTGTTAGATTTATTACCTTTTTCTAGTTCAATTCCTAAGTATTTGCAAGGAAAAGAGCCTTTCTTGAATCCCATGATGTTACATATTTGATCCTCCTTTTCAAGCTTGGTATTTATGAAAAAGATTTCTGATTTAATTGCATTAACTTTTTGACCAGAGGTTTCCATGTACTGCTGAATGATAGATTTAATATTAAGGGCCTCATTTATAGTACTTTCATAGGAAAGGATGGTATCATCTGCATACTGTTGGTGGGTGATGCTAGGGAAATTACCTGTAACTATGATACTCTTTATTTTTCCTTCTAAATGAGATTTGGTTAATGCCCTTCCAAAAGCTTCTACCATAATGATGAATAAGAATGGAGAAAGTAGATCACCTTGTCTAATACCTCTTGAGGTTTCAAAGAAACCTTCAGGTGTTCTATTAATCAACACTGAGATCTTTGTTATAGAAATGCATTGATAGATGAAATTAATCAATTGGGGACAAAAGCCAAAAGCTTCTAAAACTTTACATTAAAATCTCCAATCGACTATATCATATGCTTTTTGTATGTCTAATTTCATGAACATACTTGCTAATTTTTTTTTTGTTGGTTGAGTGGAGCGCTTCTTGAATAATAAGTAAACCATCTATAATAGATCTACCTATAACAAAGCTAGTTTGTTCTTCTAAAATGATCTTGGGGAGAATAGGTTTAAGGTGATTTGCAATAATTTTAGTTAATACCTTATAAATGGTATTGCAGAGGGCTATAGGTCTGAACTCTCCTGGAGTTTCAAGATCTTCTTTTTTGGGAATCAATGTAAGGAAGGTATTATTAATTTTAGATAAAATAGATCCACCATTTCTTATTGCTTCAATGGCTTTCCACATATCAATACCAATAACATCCCAACATTTTTGGTAAAAAAGGGTATGGAATCCATCCGGTCATAGGAATTGACTTGGGTTGATGGGGACACAACCCAAGAACATAATGGACACAACAGAAAAGGGGAAATTATATTCACTGAGAAAATAAGCTAGTACAAACAGTACAAAGAAAATAAACTTCAAAACATGCCCTAAGGGCTTACAATAGCATAAATCTGGAGATAATTTCTCTAGTTAGTACCTCCTCTCAAACTCCACTCTGAATTGCCTTTTACAATGCCAGAAATCTCCTTAAATAGACCCCGAAGGGTTAAGGACTAGGAGTACATTCTAGAAAGTGCTAGTAGGCATCCACCAACCAAATAGAAGGTTCTAGAAGCTGTGTTAGAAGTTGACGCAAATCTAGAAGAATCTATAAATGATAAACAAACTTTCGAGAGGCATAACTTTTGAACCGTAACTCCGATTGACGAACCGTTTACATTTTCAGAAAGCACTCAAAGCGCTCTATAGCCCTATGGACTAGCTTTTCTCATTCCCCATTTTTTGGCCCTTTTCAAGGTCATTTAATGCCCCTAACCTAACTTTGAAGCATTCGTAGGAGGTCTCCACAACTCGAAAAACTGCAATAACTTTCAAACCGTGGGGCCTTTTGACTTGATTCTTTTTCTGGAATGCTCTAAATTACAATTACATTCATCTGGCCAATTCAAACCTTCTAGTTTACCAAAATGATGGCCCAATTACATGCTCCTATTTTTTCAAGATTTTCTAGCACACTGATAGTGGAACTGTGAGAGTTGGAACCTTTATTTGACCCAAATGGGTGTCCAAAAATGAAAACACATGAAACAGAAACTAAGTCTAAGTACATTTTTTTTGGGTGACACAGGATTGCCCTTATACCTCTGGATGCTCCTGCATCAGACACCCAGGGTAGATTGAAAAGTGACCCTGTCACTTTATGAATGGTAGAGGAAATCCCAAATGGGAAACCTCAGCTGCTGAAATCCAAGTTGAGTCCTCGATCGGTCATCCTTTCCATTTGACCAAATACTCTTCATACTGCCTGTTTCTGGTACTCCTACCCACACGATGATCTAGAATGTCTTCTATCTCCTCCTTCTTAGAAGCAGGAATCAGACATGGCTCTAACACCAGCTCCTCATCTACACCATCATCATGATACTCTGTTAAATTTGCGATGTTGAAAATGGGAGAAATGTGAATACCATCTGGCAGCTCCACTTCATATGCATTTCCTGAGTCATGTTTCTTCAAAATTTTGCAGGGGCCAAATTTCTTCATTTTTAGCTTGTTGTAAGTACCAACTGGAAATCTTTCTTTTCGTAAGTGCACCATGACTAGATCCCCTACTTGGAATTCCTTATGTCTTCTCCTTTGATCAACCCTAGCTTTATACTCTTGATTCATCTTGGTAATGTGTGCTTGAACCTCCTCATGTAGATGCTTGATATGTTCAGCAAATTCCTCAGCTTCAGCACTTGTCCTCTCCCCTTGTTCTATCTTCCTCAATTCTGGTGCAGTTCTTGGGCTATTCCCATATACAATTTGGAATGGTGATTTTCCAGTACTCCTATTTATAGAGTTATTGTAAGCAAACTCTGCTTGTGGTAGAATCAAATCCCATCCCTTGGGCTTATCCCCAACTAAACATCTCAGCAATCTACCTAGACTTCTATTTACCACTTCTGTTTGGCCGTCAGTTTGTCGGTGATGCGTGGAACTGAATTTCAAGTCTGTTCTCAACTTTTTCCACAATGTCCTCCAGAAATATCCCACAAATTTAGTATCTCTGTCAAAAACTATACTCCTTGGAAGACCATGTAGTCTTACCACCTCTTTGAAAAACAAGTCTGCAAGATGGACAACATCATGAGTTTTGTGGCATGGAATGAAATGTGCCATTTTGGAGAACCTATCAACCACCACAAATACTGAGTCATTACCCCTTTGTGTCCTTGGCAATCCAAGAAAAAAATCCATACTTATGTCCTCCCATGGCCTTGATGGAATAGGCAATGGCTGATATAGGCCAGTATTGTGACTAAACCCCTTGGCCACTTGACAAACCTGGCAACTTTGTACAAACTTCTTCACATCCTGTGAAATTTGAGGCCAAAAATAATATTCTCTAAGAATGGAAATGGTCTTATCTCAACCAAAATGTCCTACCATCCCTCCACTGTGTTTCTCCTTAATCAGATTTTCCCTCATGGAACTCCTTGGAATGCATAATTGACTACCTTTGAACAACGTGCCATTTTGAATCAAATAGTCTAACCACTTGGTTCTATCTACAGCAACGGGTTCTTTACAAGCTTTCCATGCTTCAGCAAAATCAGGATCCTCGGGGTACAAATTCTTGAGTTCATCAAACCCAACTACTTCAACCTGAATTACTTCTTGGCTTAATACAACCCCAATAGCACTGCCACTGGCATCACAATCCACCTGGAAAACGTTTCTAAAATCTGGAAGTGCCAACACAGGCTGTTCTGTCACCTTCTTCTTCAGCAATTCAAAACTTCTCGCAGCTACTACAGTCCATTTGAACTCTTTTTTATCCCCTCTTATTGTATCAGTTAGGGGTGCACATATGCCACTGAAATTCTTAATAAACTTCCTGTAAAAACTAACCAGACCATGAAATGATCTTACCTCAGTAGTAGACCTTGGAGTAGGCCATTCCAAGATGGCATTTATCTTCTCTAGATCCATTTTGAGACCTTCAGGTGATATAAAAAACCCCAAATAGACTAACTCCCTTTTTGCAAAGATACACTTCTTCAGATTAATTAACAGTTTCTCTTCCCTTAGCCTTTCAAGGACACTACGAATATGTAATAAATGTTCTTCCAAAGTCTTGCTGAAAATTAAAATATCATCCAAATAAACAATAAAAATTTTTCCCAAGAACTTCTTAAGTACCTCATTCATGAGCCACATGAAGGTGCTTGGGGCGTTCGTCAATCCAAAGGGCATGACTAACCACTCATAAAGACCCTCCTTGGTCTTGAAGGCTGTTTTCCACTCATCTCCTTCTCGAATCTGTATCTGATGATAGCCACTCTTGAGATCTATCTTTGTGAAGTATTGAGCTCCACTCAAGCAGTCCATAAGATCATCCATCCTTGGCAAAGGAAACCGGTACTTGATGGTTATCCTATTTATAGCTCGAGAATCTATACACATCCTCCACTCTCCATCCTTCTTTGGTGTGAGTACTGCAGGTACTGCACATGGACTTAGGCTCTCTCGAATCAAGCCCTTCCTCAACAGCTGCTGAACCTGTCTATTTAGGTCCTCTATTTCAGTACGAGTCATCCTGTGAGCAGCCTTGTTAGGAAAACTAGCTCCTGGAATTAGATCTATCTGATGACTGATTTGCCTTATTGATGGCAATCCATCTAGAACATTATCAGAGATAATATCTCCAAATTCCCCTAGTAAATATAAAACTTCAAGTGGTATTTCACTACTACCTTCTTTATCTTTCCTAGGAATCAAAGCATAGCACATATACTAATGTTTCATGCCATCTAAAAACTCCCTTTCATCAACAAGACAAATCCTAGCACTGCTACATACCTTTTCACCTTCCTTTTTCATGGGCTTCAATTTGTGGTGAACTCCATCCTTTGTCAGAGAGTATGTGTTTGCATGGCCATCATGTACTGCATGTCTATCAAACTGCCATGGTCTACCCAACAATAGATGGCAAACATCCATCGAAATAACATCATAGAGAACTTCATCATGGTAACTCCCAATTTTGAATTTCACTAGACATTGTTCACTTACTAGGACCTTATGATCATCTTTTACCCAAGAAATCCGATAGGGCTGGGGATGTTTCTCCCTCTTGAGCTTCAGCTTAGAGACCATCTCTTCTGATACCAAGTTATTAGTGCTACCACCATCAATGATCACATCACAACATTTATCCTCACACTTGCATCTGGTACGGAACAAACTCCTCTGTTGTCCTGGTTCAATCTCACCACTTAGTAGGACTCTTTCATTTACCAAGGTCTCTCCTCTTTCTGCATCCTCTAAATGTGATGATTGTGCATCCTCATCCACATGAGCAACCCTAGCTTGGCCCTCAGCTCTCCTATCTGTCCTTCCTTGTCGTTGAGGGCTTTCAAAGGCACGATGACCTTCTTCATTGCAATGGAAATAGGTACCACATAAGCCTCCTCTTCCTTGTACACGTCCTCTACCTCTTCCTCTATGATTTCCAAAGTCTTGATCATGGGAGCGGTTGAAACCCTCATACCTCTGGTTCCTGCTAGTACCCACATCCTCATTTTTCTTTTGGGTTTCATTGCAACCTCTAAATGATCTACTGCTTCCCCTTCCTCCTTGACCGCGCCCTCTTTGTCTTCCTTCAAACCTTTTATTCAGCTTCTCTTCAACTCATAGGGCAAACCGGTATGCCTCTTCAACACTGGTCATTCTTACTAGACTTAATTCCTCCTGGATGCTAGGTCGCAACCCACTGATATAACGAGCAACCTTCTCCTTATTTTCTTCTGCATGTCCCGCTCTAATCAAGAGTCGATAAAATTCCTCTATATATTCTTGGACTAATCTTTTTGCTTGCTTTAACCCATGCATCTTCTTAAACAAATCAAGCTCATAGTCCACAGGAATGAACTGCTTCTTCAATTTGTCCACCATGCGATCCCATCTTGTGATCTTCTCCTTTCCTCTTTTGTTTCTTTCCAATTGAACCTCTTGCCACCAGATTTTGGCATGGCCTTTCAGTTTGGCCTTTGTAAACTTAACCCTATCTGGGTCCCTGATATCCTCATACTCAAAGTATTCTTCTAGTTCATTGATCCAATCGATCAACTCATCTGGTTTCAGATTTCCTGAAAATACACCCACTTCAATTGTTGGTCTTTTCCCAAACTTAGTAATGGCCCTAAAAAGCCTTTCCTCTGCATGATTTAGAAATTCCTCGTCAAATTCCCCTTCTGGTCCCATTACTTCTTCTTCATTGTCATCCTCACTGTCGTCACTTGCGGCAACATTTGCTCCTCTATGGAGCTCCTCTTGCAATGCCTGTACCTACCTTCTGAGGGCTCTAACCTCCTTAGGATTAATAGCTCTAGCCCTTTTGCCACACTCTCTTCGTGGAGGCATCTTCTAACTTGAACCCACAACCACATAGTCCTGGTGCAAACTACCTCACAGTCAGCGATCTGTCTACACACTCAGAAAAACCAGCTCTGATACCACTTGATGGGGACACAACCCAAGAACAAAATGGACACAACAGAAAAGGGGAATTATATTCACTGAGAAAATAAGCTAGTACAAATAGTACAGAGAAAATAAACTTCAAAACATGCCCTAAGGGCTTACAATAGCATAAATCTGGAGATAATTTCTCCTGTCAGTACCTCCTCTCAAACTCCACTCCGAACTTCCTTTTACAATGCCAGAAATCTCCTTAAATAGACCCCAGAGGGTTAAGGACTAGGAGTAAATTCTAGAAAGTGCTAGTAGGCATCCACCGACCAAATAGAAGGTTCTAGAAGCTACGTTAGAAGTTGACACAAATCTAGAAGAATCCAGAAATGATAACCGAACTTCCGGGAGGCATAAATTTTGAACTGTAGCTCCGATTGATGAACCATTTACATTTTCAAAAAGCTCTCAAAGCACTCTATAGCCCTATGGACTAGCTTTTCTTGTCCCCCATTTTTTGGCCCTTTTTGAGGTCATTTAATGCCCCTAACCTAACTTTGAAGCATTCTTAGGAGGTCTCCACAACCCGAAAAATTACAATAACTTTCAAACCGTGGGGCCTTTTGACTTGATTCTTTTTCTGGAATGCTCTAAATTACAATTACATTCATTTGGCCAATTCACACCTTCTAGTTTACCAAAATGATGGCCCAATTACATGCTCCTATTTTTTCAAGATTTTCTAGCACATTGATAGTGGAACTGTGAGAGTTGGAACCTTTATTTGATCCAAATGGGTGTCCAAAAATGAAAACACATGAAACAGAAACTAAGTCTAAGTACATTATTTTTGGGTGACACAGGATTGCCCTTATACCTCTGGATGCTCCTGCATCATGGGTTCATGTCGAAGACCACTTGCTTTACTTCTTCTAAATTGATAGGGCTATTTAATAATTTATTGTCTTTTGACAAGATCAACCTAGGAATGGCTTCAAGCATATTTGTTTGCACTACCAAATTTGAACCATCATAATTATTTAAAATGCTATGGAAATTATTAACAAAGATCTCAGCTATTTTATTTGGATTTTCTATGGAGGAACCCAAAGGGTCTTTGATTTTTGTAATTTTGCTAATAGCTCTATTTTGCAAGGTGCTATTATGAAAGAATTTTTTGTTTCAATCTCCTTCATCCAACCATTTCTCTCTAGATTTTTGTCTCTAGAAAACTTCTTCTTTAGCCAGGATAGAGTCTTGTCTAGCAAGTAAATCTTTTTCCAAATTATAGCCTTCATTATTCATTCCTTTCTTAATCACTTCTATGCTTAATTTCCTCAAACTTTCTTCTATATCTAGTTTTTCTTTAAATATGTTATTGAAATGTTCATTATTCTACTTACGAAACTTTTCTTTAATCATTTTCATTTTTGAGACAAAGATGTACATTTTGGAACCTTTGAAATACTCTTGTGTCCAATATTCTTTAATTAGTGCCATAAACTTGCTATCTAAAAACCACATTTTTCCACACTTAAAAGGATTTCTTACTATTTTGTTGGGTTCAGAGAATTCAATACATACGAGATAATGGTCTTAACCTACAATTGGGAGGATTGAGGTTTGAATCTTAGAGTTTAGTTCACTTAGTGTTCCTTTGAGTAAAAAGCTATCTAATTTCTTAGCTATGTATGTAAAGTCTTTTCTTTTATTATTCCATGTATACTTACCATTATTTAATAGAATATCTATCAGATTGTTAAGGTCTACCCAACTTTTAAAATCCTTGGAAGCTTGGGAGGTTTCCTAGATGCCTCTGAATTTCTCATCTATATTTAAAATGGTATTGAAATCACCTCCAAGAAAGATGAGTTCATTGTTATGATTATTGATGAAGGTTTTGATTTTATCCCAAAGATTTGTTATCACTGTTAGAGGTTGGACCATATATGTTAATTAGGATAAATTGTAGATTGGTTTTGATACTGTTGACTCTACTACATAACCATGAATGGTTTGAAATTAAAATATTTAATATGACTTTCCTAGGATTCCAGATCATACTTAGGCCTCTTGAAGCCCCTCTAGACTCATGTAGGTAGTAGTTCCAATTGCCTATTTTCTTTTCTAATTTAATACCTTCTTCTTTATTTAATTTTGTTTCTTGTAAAATAATGATTTTTGATTCAAACTGTTTTAGGTTTTGTTTTAATATGCTTTTTTTGCTAGGGCCATTTAGGCCTCTAGCATTCCATTTTGTGATCTTCATGTTGCCTTGGGAAGGATCTTCTACTTCCCTACATTAAGTAGATGACTAATCTTTTGATGTTTCTTTGCCTGTCCATCCACTTCTCTCAGTTCCTTGAGGGATTTCTTTCCTCTTTTGGCTTTAATTTTTCCATAATTTGGAGTATCTAACCCTTCTTGATTTCTCAGGATGCCCAACTATTCTGTGATTCCTAGAAAATCTCTGGTTGTTTTAGCTTGATTTCCTTCTTTTTCATCTTTATCCTTTGTGGTATGCCAAATTCGTGCTTCCAAAATTGCCTAAGCCTTTGTAAGACTGCCATATTCTAGTGGTAAATGCAGAGTGCTATCAATATTGCCATTAACCTTTGTTGTAGTTTCTTTATATTTTGTTCTCAAAGGAGATTTCCTGTTTGTTTCATCTTTTTCAAATGAAATTAGATCTCTTCTTAGGTCTTCATAAGTGTACTAATCTCCACCTAACTTTAAGACTCGATGTAATAGGTCCTCTTTCTAGGAACTATTGCTATTATCCACCTTCTCATAATCAAAAACTCGGATTAATTCATCAGCTAGAAGGTCTAAGTTTCCCTTTTCAGTTTCACTAAGTTTATAAACTTCAAAATCTTCATCATTTTCCATATCCTCATTCAAAAATTCCTAGAGGACTTGAATTGAGGTTTCTTTACTCTTACTCTATTCATCATCCTTTTCCTTCTCCTTATTGAGTTTATGTTCTGGAGATGCTTTCTAGGTGGGGTCGTTTGCTAAAATTTGGTAAATATATTTGTTGCTTTATCTTCAAGATTTCTATTTTCCTTTGAGAATTTTTCTGTTTCTTTAGAGTTTCCACTTTATCTTTTGTATGATTAGTGATTTCCTCATCTGGTACTTTGGTTGAGAATAATTGACTATTCTCAATCTCTTCTATCTTGTTGATCATTATTTCCCAGAATCTCTTTCTCCATTTTTTTTGATACAAACTCCGAAGAATTCCTTTTCTTATTTGATGCTTTTGGGCTCTTACCCTTCTTTTCTTTCACTAATTTTTTGTTCCATATTTTTCTATTGATCATATTATTTTGACTTTTTATGTTAGCCATGCTCTGCAATACTCCTTGCTCTTTAACATTCCTTGCTTTATTATAATCTTTGATACTCAGGTCATTCTACTAGGGCTTTACTATCATACTAGACCTAATTCATTTAGGCTCCTATGTGTCTGTTAATTCAAGAGTTCCTATATGTTCCACTAATCTTGTGAGATTTCTTGCTCCCAAACTTTGAGGATTATCTTTTATGTTGTTGTCCTTTGTTTGTGACTCAATTATCTTACCTTTTTCTTCATTTGCCATTTCTGTTGTAATTTGGGTAGCCTTTGGATCACCTTGCTTAGCTATTTCTTCCTTTTGGTTCATTCTCTAATTTCTAATTGTCATCGTAGCAAATGTAGCCATAGGATCAATGGTAGTTTGAAGTTTTTTGAAGGTAATTTTCCTCTCATCATCTAGTTTGATAATCTTTGAGATTTTTCATCACAACTTTATTTTTTTAGTTTATATAGAGATCTGTTGGTTATTATTTTGATCGGATCGAATTCCTTGATGTTAACTTTACATTTTACCAATAATTTGATGTTATTATAAAATTTGGATGAGGCATCTATGCCAATTAAGTCTCCAGTTAAAGAGCCTAATTTCCTAATAATCTCTATTTGGTTTAATTCTGGAGGGATGTAATTAATAGAGATCCATGTTGGTATTAAGATGTTTAAATTTTCTTCCTTACAATCAAGAATTAAATCAAAAAATTTAACTACATATCCTTTAAAGAAACAATCAGAGACATAAAAGTAGTCTTTCTTAACATACTTATCACAAAATTGAATATAAATTAGTCTATCTAAATAATGAGAAATACTTACTTAGGAATTGCAAAAGCCCTCAATCCAAAAAATGAGGTTATGCATTTATGATCTTAGCCCATTCCAAAAAGCAAAAATCCCAACTTCTTGACACTCTTGCCATTTATCTTCACTATCCTGATTATTAATAATCAAGACTTTTTCCTTCTGTATGATAGGTTTTGGGCTAAGAGGTGAGAGGGGTTGAGTAGCTTGAAGAGAATGGGTGTTGGGATCCTATGATCTACAATGAGGTGGAATGTAGATATTGGTTGAAAGGGGAGAAGCAAAGAGATTTGAGTCTCCTGGAGCTAGATCTATAGAGAGATCTGTTCGGATACTTGTTTGCTAGGCATATAAGGCTTGATGGTTAGGGTTCACATATTTAGTGAGGTTGAAGAAGCAAATTTGACTATCCAAGCTAATAGTGGAATGAATTATAGGTCAGGGGGAATAAAGAACTAGGGGGTTGGGGTTAACACCTTCCACAACATGTGATTTAAACTGATTGTTGACATTGTGTTTTGGCATTGATATTGTTTGCCACTTTGTTTTTTCCACTTCATCCCCCTGATTCGATACTGTTGTAGACCTAGGATTGAATAATTTATGTCATTTGATCAAGGGTTCCAAATCTAGTGCCCCCTCTAAATGGAGAATGCATTCAAAGTTTTAATAGTGTAGTAAAAAAATTTAACACCCTTTTAATGAGATGCATGCAGAACTTGATCAAGTTTATCCACTGATGTGCTAGGGTTTCATGCTGGAGCGATACAACTCACATGCAACTTGGGTGGTCTGATGACTACAAAATTTGGGTATTTTGTAAAGTTCATCATATTCGCAGTGTAGAGCTTATTTCAAGTATATTGCTATTGTATCTTGTATTCAATTAGCTATATATTATTTTTTCAATATGTCCATTTGAGATTAAAATATTTCTACATAATGGTAGGTTTGATTTTCTTTTTAACTATACCAATTTTCTTAATATTTACAAAGTTGTTCTGTATAATGGAAAGTTTTTTTTATTTGTAGTAGGTTACTGATTTTGAAAAAAAAAAGGATTTTAAATAGAAATTAGATGATATTTCATATTTTCCAAACAATAATAGAGATCTAAAATTGTCATAATGTATCTATATTAATTAGTATCTTTTCAATTAATAATATCTATAGGAAATTTTTACTTAACTTTCTTGGTCTATAATATTGCATGTTCTTTGAATGAAGAATTTTATAAAAATTGCTTACATTTTACTCCAAGAGTTATAGGTTATTTTCAAGAATGCTGTTAAATATTTCCATATAATAATTGAGTTATTTTTCTCTGAGCTTTTCTTCAAAATAAAGAATATGGATGAGGAGGTACTATACACTAACAAAGATAAAGTGTAGAATATTTTGTAAAAAGTTGTTTAATGGTTCTTGATATACTTGTTGAACAAGTGTTCTATGCAACCAAAATCTTTCGACATAACATATGAAAATTGCTAATTAACATTTTCTTAATGTACATATTATTAACTTTGGAAAAAGATCAAGAATGATAGAAAAATTATACAAAGCCTTTAGTAATCCACATTATAAGCCAGAAATCTTATGGAATTGCCAAGAGAGATCCTACACAATTACACAAAACATGATTGCATCTAAGTACAAATGTTTATAGAAATACAAAAATTTAAATCTTCAAAACTAAATGATTTTATAGTTGTCCATTTATAATATACTTAATACTCTCATTTGTCAAGTCAAAAATATAATCAGTAGGCTCCATTTGAAATATAATACCAAATGATGTCTATCATAGGATTTATTATTATTATCTAATTTTGTAATATATTGTGGTAGATTTTGTCTTCTAAAGATGTGTGATTGAGTTTATGTTCCAAGTCCAAATGCTGAGTGGGATTGTCCAATCATTGGCACGATTGAAACACAAACTTTGGAAAATGTGTTTGTCATAGAATGTCTAAATGCAGAGAAGTCATTCCACATTATTCTAGGTGAAGATTTTTGGAAAATATATCTAGTTCCATATGCTACAAGGACATTGTTTCTAAATTCCTCACCAATTGCATGGACCTTTTTGAGAATGTAGAAATTGTGAAGCAAATGGAAAATGCATCTGTGAAGCATTAGTTCAAGCCTCCTGATAACTATGATGCATACATTAGTGCATATGTGATAGAGATGAGTAGTGCCCTCATAGGTGGCTTGTTCTCCCTTGAATATCTAAGTTCATGTGATGTTATTATGTGTCTATATTATTCCCTCAAAATTGCAATTTGTAGTAAGTACAAATCTATCGTACACCATGCCTTACACATGTAGATGCTTAAAATCATCCCAAAAGACTATATTAATTTATTTAATATTGCTTTTGAAATTATAATTATTTATTTAGTAATTAATTATATTTTTCATATTCTTCTACATATTTAATTAAATTTATTTAATTAAGTGGGTTCACTTGTCTAAGGTATTTAAATTTGATTTAAATACTTCCATCCTTAATGTGTTAAATTTATTTAATACATGATCCCCCCATAATCCCCCTTTTAAAAATAAATTCTATTTATTTAAATCCCTCCATCTCATTAATTCCTCTAAACCTATGATTAAATTAAATCTTATTTTATTTAATCTTAAACCTAGCCAAAAGCCTAGCCTACAACCATCACTTTCATCCTCCTAAGCCTATCCACCATTTTAATCTCACTTAATAACCTTAATCACCTTGTTAAACCCCCTTCTTAGCCGAGGTGTGTGCTCACATGTGTGTGAGGACCACTCACACCTTCCACACCCCTCACACTTCTCACCCCTCTTACAACTTTGTCCCCCACTCCTCTGTTCAAGTTTGCTTACACATGTGACCAAACTTTGAATGTTGACCACTTGCATGGCTTGCTTATGTGTCTCCTTGCGGCACTATGTGGATGCCACATAGATGCCACCTTACCCAGGATCTCTCTCAAGCCTATAAATAGAACCCTTGTCTCAAGCATTTTCATCTCCTCCACATGCATTGTTATCAAGCTAGTTTGAGTTTAGAGCTTTCATAGTGATTTTCATGTTGCACACTAACTCTTGGTAGCTGATTTTAGAGTGCATTTGCATTGTTAGATTTAGCTTATTCATGCATCTAGATCTTCATTTCACTTGCATACTAGCTTAGTTTTCACATTAGCTTGGTTTTCTTTATTGCATTCCATCTCCACATCCTTGAATGCTTTCAAGCATGGATTTCTCCATAGCCATTGTTTGAGGTGTTTTTCATCTCATATAACATAGTTTCATAGTTTCATCAATCACACTTGCACCTTCACATCAAGAGATTCAAACATAGTTATGTTTTGGGGAGCACACCAAACATCCCTCCAATCCAACACACCAAAAATGCCTCTCATGGGTGCCTTTGTTGATATGTTTGAGGTTGCTTGAGGACTTGAGTTGTTGGTTTCTTTGAGTTGCAAAATTCAAGAAAATGTTAGTTAACTTTCTCTCATTGTTGAATATTCAATACATGCACATCAACTAATGTTTGTTTGTTTTCTCTTTCTTCCAATGGGTCTAATTTTCTAGCATACATTTTGGCATGCCCGGTGGGACCCACATCCCTATTTTCATCTAAAAAATCCTTTAAGAATTTGTAGTCCGTCGCAAAAAACCTTGCATTGTCGTTTGCATTCTATCATCTCTGTAGACCAGTGTTGTGCATATTAGCATCTCTACCCCCTTCTACATTTATCCACTCACATTGCATTTGGGAACATAGTTTTAGCATCTACGTAGGTTATTCAGTCGTCTGAGATTTTTAAGTTTTCTTCTGTAATGTGTACTAGGTGTCATTTTTTCGTTTGCATTTTAGCATCTCTGATCTTCAACTATCATTTGCACCTAAAAAATAGTACCATATGATTGCAAAACTGTACATTGTTTTCTTCTGTCGTCTGCATTGTACAATGTCTGTGAGTTTTGGCATCTGCATAGTTAGGCATCTCTGCATACTATTTTTTGCACCTGTGATCTGTCATCTATGCTTTTTGATAAAGTTGTGAAACTTTGAAACATTATTATTTGCTAACAGGTGGTTTGCAAGTATTGCTAATGAATTTTCACGTAGGAAACAGACCTTGAAAGACTTAAAACAAACCAAAAGTGATTTTTATCACTAAGAAAATTTATAGTGATTTTTATCACTTTAGTATTAAAGGTTAATTAACTTGCATGTTATAATCATTTGTCTTTTGAATGAATGCTGCAAATTAATGAGTAATCTCCAAACACACTCTTGAGTGCCTAAAGAAAAATTTCTCATCCAATCTTGAATGCCTTAAAGGAATTTATTCATATTTCATTGGAATGGATGTTTAGGTACAAAACTCAATCTTGAATACCCTTAAAGAATTAACCATCTTTTTATTGGAATGTATGTTTAGGGTAGAAAACATTTGGATTTGGTGCTTAAAATAAACTCATACACTCTTGAATGCCTTAAGGGAATGGACATGCACGTTTAGGCTAGCAAAAATTTGAAATTAGTTCTTACAATGAACTCACACACTCTTGAATGACTTAAGAAAATGGACATGCATGTTTAGGCTAGCAAACATTTGAAATTGGTGCTTAAAATGAATTCACATACTCTTGAATATCTTAAGGGAAATTGATTTCATTTTTAGTATTTTGTTTATGTTCATGCTTGATTTACTTTCTTGTTGATGAATCCATGCTTTTCATTTATGTTGACGTCGATTTCAAGTTGGAAAGAACATTATATTCTTTAAAAACGTGTGTCTTCAAGTAGATTACAAAACTTAAAGCTTCATTGGGAAAGAGCGTGTGTCTTTTAAACTCCAAGGCCACTTATGTATTCTCCCCCCTCGCACCTTCAGGAGATTTTGGGTGCACATGAAATAAGTGGTCTTATTCTTCTTTTTTTATAGGAGGCCTTCTTGGGGATTTCATCACCCTTTGGGATGACCTCAACTCTAGTGTTCTAGTGGAGTATAAGAATTGAGAGGTGAATCAAAAGACACCTCTCTTGGAAGCAAAATCTTGTCACTCTTGTCTAAGCCCCAAAGAACTTTATACCTTTGGGAAGTGAAGGATGAGATTTGGGTTATTGTCTCCCCCTGGCCATGTGGCATTATTTTCTTTCATCTATAGATTTTGGCCTCACGTACCTTGCATATATCGAGGATGCCTTTAGATAAGCCTTGTATATCCTAGTTGCAGCCTTATTAGGATTGTTGGCATGTTCTGTGTGTCTATTTGTTTAAACATTCAAAACCAACACAAAACATCAAACAAGTGCAAAATGAGTGAAATTGTGAGCTAAACTTTAGTGAGTGAAATAGTGGTAAGTGCATCCTCTTGACCCACATTTATTTTAAAAAGTCTTATATTGGTCTAGTATTTGAAATTGGTTGAGTCTAGTCATAGTTTGTGTTTGAAACTAAGTCTTGTTTAGTTCCTACCATGATTAACAAAGTCAAACATAAGAAGGTGAAATTGTCCAAACCATTTGTCTACAAGGAAAGGAAGAACCTAGCATATGGTGACAAACAATTCCGATATGCTATCAAAGACATCCAAAAAGAAGAAGCTAAAGAAGACCACTACGATAGATTTAAGTACAATACAAAACTTTGAAATTGGTCTACCTTCCCAGGGGTAAACCCCAGTTTTTTGTTCCTAGTGAGTGAGGATTTAGTTAACCATATAAGTGACCACTACACCTGTATTTTCCACATACCACTTTCTTTTTCCCCATTTCTAGTTTGTCATTTGCAAAATTCCTCTAGAAAGCTTGATCATTTGAACCTAAAGACTTTGGCATAAGGACACCTTTTGAGATCAAAACACTAGATCTTTTATCCATAATCAAACACCTATCACTTATTTGGGATCACAAGTCCATCGCCAAATAGTGAGTAATCACACTTTGTTTGGTAAACCAAGGTCTTTTGTTTACATCTAGGTTATTTGTCCCCTTTCATTGTGTAAGGTTCAATAGTTCTCTCCCACATTCCTCTCTTTCTTCCATTGGTTTGGTCACAATTGTATGGTATATACACATTTAATCCCATGTCTTGTTTATTGGAATCATTAAGATAAAAAGAGATGGAGAATCCTTTTCCTCCACACATAGTAGCATTGGGGGGAGGATTTCTCTTTAGTTTAAACTTGAGTATGCCTAACTTAGCACCCACACAAGAGCTAGAAGATCCTTTTCAAAACACAACTTTGGGAAATGAGGACGAAGAAGTATACCAAGAGGAAAACCCTATTGATAGCAACAATATCCCTAATGATGTTCGAATGTTTCTTCCAGATCCATACAATGTTGAAATGATGGAAAAATATATTAGGGAAAACAAAACTAAGATCGTCCTAAACTTAGTTAAAGATGGTGTTAATGTCCCTACAAGCTTTGATGAGACCACCTTGTTTAGACAGATTACGAAGGGTGGTGCTCCCATATTGCCAAACACAACTCAAGTATCTAGCTAAGGACCAACAATGACAACTAGTGCCATATCCACATCAAGTGGCACTACACAACCGAATTTCCAATTAAGTGTGGAACATATCCAACAAATCATTAGTGCTATGCCCAATGTTACTAGTGCTAGTCTTCCATAGTCCACCTTGACAGGCCTGACTTTAGGATGCTTAAACATTGGGCAAATGTCTACTCAATAGATGGAAATTCTAACTCAACTGATGTATTCCACTTATTCTCAAGTTCCAACAAGTATGGTAAAAATATCTGTTGTAATTCCAACTACTCCATATCAATACATTGGTCAAAGTGGAGCACTTCCACCACCTCATAATACATTTGGAACTCCTGATAGCTTGGGAGGTGGGGTTCCAAATGCTCAATAGTCACAAGTACAACCAAACCAAGATTTAGTCTAGTAGTTGCATGAAATTTGAAACTTGGTACATTCTCTGACCAACAAAGGGGTGAAGGATTTCTCTTTTGAGGAAGTTTGTCCCTTTCCATTTGATAAATCCATTAGCATGATACCATTCCCACCAAATTTTGAAATTCCTAAATTCGAAAAATACATAGGAGAAACATGTCCTATCACACATCTCAAGGAGTTCTCAATTTTGTGCCAAGAAGTAGCCTATAATGAAGACTATCTTAAGAGGCTCTTCACATAAAGTCTTGGAGGTCCTACATTAGAGTGGCTAATGAACTTACCCAAGGGTTTCATTACCTCTTTCAATGATTTAACAACAAATTTTGTAGCACAATATTCTTACAACATTGAACACCATGCCTCATTAAGTGATTTGTGCAACACAAAACAATGAAATGATGAAACATTTACCAATTTTCTACAATGGTGGAGGCATCTTGCCAACCACATGCCCTAAAAAATTGAGGATTCCCACCTTGTGGATATATTTATCAAAAACTTGATACCAAAAATGTATTTTCACATGAAGATGGCTAGCCTTGAAGATTTCGCTACATTAGTCAAGATGGGGAAAAGCATTGAAAATGGGCTTTTAGACAAAGGTGTCATCAAACACTATAGTGCATCATCCTTAAACAATGACACAAACAACAATAGAAAACCCAAATTTTGGTCCAAGAACAAAGGTGTCACACATGACAGCGTCATTGATGTTAAAAACGTGTAAAATATTTAAGGAGGAAACAACAACAACTATTGTAATCGAAACAACAACAATTCAAACCATGACAATCATAATAAAAAACAATTAGCACTCTCGCAATCAAACACAATTTTTCCCTCGCAACAACAACAATGCCAACAACAATTACAACCATGACTATGATCACAATAAGGTGTTCACTAACTTTCACGAACCCTTGGAAGCCATATTTCAAAACTAGTGGGTCACAATTTGATAGTATTTCCCAACACATGGCCCTTTGATGAGAATCAACCCAAATCAAAATGGTATAGGGAAAATGAATATTAAAAATACCATCGCATCAAAGGACATGACACAAACAAGTGTATAAAACTCAAAGTCTTCATTCAAAATCTTATCAATGATGGAGAAATTGAGGTAGAAGGAGGACCATCCTCTAAAAATGCTAAGCTAAAGATATTTCAAAAACCATTTCCTGATCACAACAATGACAATAACAACAATGAAAGCAATAGTATGAAAAATTCAAATATAGCAAATGCATTACTATATGACTATTCTACTAATCACATATCATGGTTTGACTCCTTGTGTGGTAAAATAGAAACCAACGATATATGTGGATTTGACTCCATGTGTGGTCACATAGAAGAGGTAGACACTCATGTGAATACCTTTGTCCTACAAGAAATTGATTGTGATGCAACCACTCGATGGGAAAGACTTACTTTGCAAGTTGCCACTCCCAATCACACTAATCCATCAGTTCCACATGCACTTGCTATGCCATCCACTTCACAAAGGTCCACTTCTCGCTATGATGTGTTGTCCCAATTAGGTAAGACTCCTACACAAATATCCATTATTGAGCTCCTAACCACATCATCCATCCACAAAGAAATCTTGGAGAAGGCTCTTTTAGAGTCTCATGTTCCTGAAAACATTAATGCCTCCCAATTCACTACCATGATTGGAAACCTTGCTGCACAACAACACCTTGTCTTCATAGATAAACAATCCCCACCATAATTTGTCACTCCACATTGAAGTCCTTATACAGGGACATAAGATTAAAAGAGTCCTTATAGATAATGGATTTGGTTTGAACCTATGTACATGGAAGATGATTCATTGCTTGGGACTTCCAGAAGACCTCCTAGATGTCAATAAATGGATAGCAATCAAAGCATATGATGAAGGAGAAAGATAATCAAAAGGAGTTATAATGTTACCACTAAAGGTTGGACTAGCTGTCATAAATACTAAATGCCATGTCCTAGACTTGGATTTTCCATATAACATTTTGCTTGGTCAACCTTGGATACATACACTAAAGGTTGTTCCATCTAACTATCATCAATGATTGAAATTTCCTCACCAAGGAAGAGAGGTCACAATTTCAGGAGATCCTACACCTTTTTCCTTTTGTAAAAGATTGGAAGGTGCACTAGCAAATTTTTGCCCAATCAGTGAGTTTGCTAAAGTTATACCTAAACCTCTCACAATAATAGACTCACCTTCCACAAAAATGCTAAAGTTAGCCAATAATGATTCCAATTCCCGCAAAGGAAAAGAAAAGGTGGAAGATAATAAGGTCAATACTACAGGGAAGAAGGTTACTTTTACTGATTTAGGAATGGGAGAGTATAAGTTTGAAAATACCTTGTGTGTTGGATAACTACCACTCTCCCCTCGTTCCTTTGGAAAACCTTCATAGTTACCACCTACTGCCAACAAAGAGACTCTACATATCAACAAGACCACATTTGAACATTGGGGTTCACCTAGTGATGAGCATATGGAATCTAATATCCTAGATTGGCTATACTATGATGGAAAAGATGAACCCATGGAATTTCCCAAGGATAAGTATGTTAAGGCCCCTCCCATTATCAAAAACATGGGATATCATGGTACTGGCCTTGGACCTAAAGAAGACGGAATTAGACAACCCCTTGAGGCTAATAGCTATCCTAAAGGATGTGGTTTGGGCTCCATTAAACCTAATGTATCCTTTGCTAACAACTATTATATGGTTGAATTTGATTCTGAGATTGAAGAGGAGGAATTTTTTGAAATACCCTTCCAATACATTGAAGATGACCTAGATACCCATGTCTATGCCATTACCATAGCTGACCTTTCATCCATCGACCTACCTCTCACCAACCCTGACATGATAGACTGGGACCTTTAGGACACACTACCAGTTCTCAATATTTGTAAGTCTAATGAGGCAGTGATGGCACTCTTTAGCCTTAAGAATCTCCAAGATTATGAACATCAGATCCAATACAATGAGGAAGCCTACTTTGGTAGCCAAGCCAATTGTCTTAGTTGCAAAATTGAAAAAGAAAAAGAAAATTGAAAAACAAAAGAAACATCCTCTAGGGAAAAATCTTCTAGGGTACTTTTGGATGAAGAAAAAGATAAAATAAAGGACACATCTTCTGGTGAAATCCTCCTAGAGGCACCAAAGGAGGGAGAAGTTGACTTGCCATTCATATCTTTACCACCAAAAAAGTCATCTATTTTGAATGAGGACACAATTCCAGTCAACTTGGGTACAAAGGATAATCCACAAAGCACCTACATTGCAGCTACCCTAAGTCCTAAAGAGCAAAAGGAAATGACTAAATTTTTGAAAAAGGGTAAAATCAATTTTGCATGGGCATATAGAGATATGCCTAGTTTAGACATAGATTTGGTTGTGCATCACTTGACAGTAGATCCCAAGATTAAACTGGTGAAGCAAAAGTTGTGCAAAATGCATCCTAAGGTAGCACTTTTAGTCAAAGTAGAATTGCAAAAAATGTTAGAGGCAAAGTTCATTGACCCTATTGATTATCCTTAGTGGGTCTCCAATATTGTTCCTATAAGGAAAACATCTGGGGGCATCCATATTTATTCAAATTTTCAAGATTTAAACCTTGCATGTCCTAGGGATGATTTTCCACTTCCTAACATAGACATCATAGTGGATTTTATTGCTAGACATTAGATGTTGTCTTTGATGGATGGTTTCTCCGGTTACAACCAAATCAAAATTACAGAAGAAGATCAACATAAAATGACATTTACCACCCCATGGGGAACCTTTTGCTATCAAGTCATGCCTTTTGGCTTGAAAAATGTTGGTGCCACTTATCAATGTGCAATGACTACAATATTCCATGATCTTCTACATGTCATAATGGAGGATTATGTTGATGAAATCCTAGGAAAATCAAAGACATGTGAGTCCTACATTGATGTACTCACCACCATTTTTGAAAGATTAAAGAAATATAAAGTGTCTCTAAATCCTAAGAAATGTGTGTTCAAGGTGAAATCAGGCAAGTTACTAGGCTACATTGTGTCAAGAAGGGGTATTGTGGTAGATCTCACTAAAGTAAAAGTCATCATGGAAATGCCTCCACCCACCACATTAAAACAACTTCATAATTTTCAAGGAAAGTTATAGTCCATCAGATGATTTGCGGCCTAGTTAGCAGATAAGGTTCATCCACTTCAACATTTTCTTCGCAAGGACACTAAGTTTCAATGGATTGTCTATGTCAGAAAGAATTTGAACAAAATAAGGCATATTTGCCTAATCCTCCAGTTCTACTCCCTCCAAATGATGCCCATTGATCCTATACATTTCAGCCACTTCAGTTGCCTTAGGTGCCCTTTTGACACAACTAGATGACAATGGTAATAATCAAGCTATATACTATCTCAGTCGAACACTAGTTGGTTATGAGTTGGACTACACTGCTATTGAGAGAGCTTGTTTGGCAGTAGTCTTTTGCACACAGAAGCTACGACATTACATGCTTAATCATACTACACATCTCATTGCCAAGATAGATCCACTCAAATATTTGCTATCAAAAGCCTCCCTTACTGGTCAAGCTGCAAAATGGGTCTTGATTTTGAGTGAGTTTGACATTGTTTATAAGGAACGCAAGGCCATTAAGGGACAATTAATTGCAGACCTGCTTGCTGAAGCTCCTCTTCAAGGTGACCATCCCATTGTAGCAGATTTCTTAGATGAAACAATTATGACCATTGCCCCTAGTACACCATGGAAACTATTTTTTGATAGTTCCTTTACACAAAATGGATCGGGGGTAGGAATTTTGTTTGTTACACCACAAGGAGACCTCATTCCCAAGTCTTATAAAATATCATTCCATTGCACAAAAAATATAGCTGAGTATGAAGGCTTAGTCACAGGGTTATGTCAAGCTATTAGATGGAATATCAAAAGCCTTCTTATTTTTGGAGACTCACAATTGGTCATTAAACAAGTTATACATGAATACTACACTAAGGATGAGAAATTATTGCCATATTGTAGGACAGTTGATGATCTTAAACAACACTTCACAGAGCTAATTTTTTAGCAGATCCCAAGGGCTAATAACAAAGTAGTAGATGCTATGGCTACTATTGCCTCCATGATTTCCATGCTAGAATATAGCCCTAAATGTGAGTTTCTTGTTGAGAATCTTTTTATTCTTGCTTATGAGAAAACTGATTTAGAGTTGGTGTGTGAGATTATTGGTCTCGAGTCTTCATGGTACGTTGACACTTTTTCCTATTTACATCACAAAACCATTCCCATAACCCTCACCCCAAATCAAAGCAAGACCTTCATTTGTCGCATTGCTTGGTATACCATCTTAGGTGACACACTTTTTTGAAAACACTTTGATAGAACTCTCCTCCGATGTCTTAATTCAGATGAATCCAGAATGGTGTTAGAAGAGGTCCACCAAGGGATTTGTGGTGCCCATTCCAATGGCCTTATGTTATTGAAAAAGCTTCTTAGAATGAGTTACTATTGGCCTATTATGGAATTAGATGCATATCATTTTGTGAAGAGATGTGTTCCTTGTTAGTAGCATGGCGATTTGATACATGCCCCTGCCCAAGACCTACAACCCACCATCACTCCATGGCCCTTTTCCTGCTAGGGATTCGATCTCATTGGTCAAGTATACCTAAATTTTGAAAATGGCCACAAGTACGTTACTGCCACCACTGAGTACTTCACAAAGTGGGTCAAGGCTATTCCATTAACCTACACAACCGAAAAATAGATTTTGCAGTTCATCTTGAACTACATTATCTGTCATTTTGGTATACCTCAAGACATCATAACTGATAATGGAATGCCTTTCAAAAATTAGGAAGTTTCACATTGTGTAGGAAATTTAGAATCATCCAACATTTTTCCACCAAATGCTACCGCCAAGGCAATGGCCAAGCTAAAGCTACTAATAAAACCATTTTGAAAATCTTAAAGAAAACTGTTGATGCAACTAGCCATGATTAGCACCTTCATCTTGCTCCTACCTTTTGGGGCTACTGTACCTCCATCTGTACCCCCATAGGAGCCAGTCCAGTTTCCCTTATTTATGGTTTTGAGGTTGTCTTATCCATCAAAATTGAGCTCCCTTCCCTCAGAATCTCTCTCAAGAATCTAATGTCTGAAGAAGAATATAGAGTTGCTCGCTTGCAAGAGCTGCAACTCCTTGATGAGAGACACCTTAATGCCCTAAATAACCTCTACATGTATCAAAATTGCCTTTAGCTTTAGTATCAAAAAAATTCAAGCCACAAGAATTTGAAGTGGGTGACTTAGTTTTGTAGCATAACATGAAGAATCTCCATAATCGTGAAAAGAAAGGAAAGTTTGAGGCTAATTGGCTTGGTCCATTTATCATTACAACCAAATATGGTTCTGGGGCATATCAGATTGCCACTCTAGAGGGATTTTTCCTCCCCGAGCCTACAAATATCCAACATCTTAAGTGGTTCTATGCTTGAGTTTTGCAGTTCATATACAATGTTCTTATAGTCCCGCAAAAATACAAAAAATCAAAAAATCAGAAAAATCCAAAAAAATCCATAAAATGTTCCTAAAAAAAAGACTAAAAGGAAGAAAAAGTTCCTAAAAAAAGCATTTTGATCCATTACCTATAAGGCTTATTTCCCTCCACTCCATTCCACCATTCCATTTCCTACATGCAAAGTCTTATCTAGCTTATGGTTTTCATATAACCAATAAAAGACCTCTTGTCCACGAGGCTCCACTTCACTTCCATGTTTGAAAGACCTATATTTTGCAAGGCATTTTTGCATTGAGTGTTTATTCCAATCACATTAAACTGAGCTTTTTAACAATAGTGACCACATAGAACTTGAACAAAATCACCATTTGAGACTTAACGATTTGAGAAACTTGTTCTTTTCATAGCTCTTGCAAAAACAAATGATTTGCGATTAGTGACAACAAACAAAAAAAAAATTCATAGGATTAATCCTTCCTATAGGTGGTATTACGACATTCACTTCTAGACCTAAGGTTCTTGGCAGGAACTGTGGACTGAATGACTACTTGGTCATGAGGTCTCTTTTTGGTTGATTTCATTTTGTGTGTTAGTGGAAGCCTTTTATGGTGCACCTTGATCTTCCATATTTTGGTCATACATAAATGGCTCTCATTGACTACATGTGTTGTTTGTGGCATGATCTATTTTTGAGACTTTAATTCATATGTGTCAGTTTCAAGTTATGTTAATGCATTGCATACTAGGGGCAACAAGTTAGTTCATGTTCCACCAAAGATCCCTCAAAAGACTTTGGGTGTACCTAGACCTCTCTAGGGCATATATGACATTTTTTCCATCATGACTATGTAAACTACACCTGTTGTGCTAAAGTCTCTAGCCTATGCAAAAGAGTTGTGTCATTTATGCTTCTATAGCATATAATGCATAAACTCATTTCCAAAATCAAACTAAGGTGTGCTCTTTCACATAAATACAAATGAATCTCTTGATATCATGTAGTTAGGGTTCATGTAGTATAGGATGTCATTGAGCCACGCCTGAGACAAGGGTCTTGTTTATTTCCCCCCTCCTATGCTATGCTACTTGGTTTCTACGAGTGAAAATTTTTTGACGGATAATCGTTCCTTAGGTTCATTCATATTTCATTTTCATTTTAGGTTGCATTCATTAGTGTCTTATTAGGATACATTTCATTCTCATTTCAGTAGCCATTTTGTTCATTTAGTTAGATTGCATGATTAGTTCATTATATTAATCCATCACATGCATCCATTCTAAACATCACATCTAAGGAAATATACATCATAAAAACATCTCATAAATGCATCCATACATGTAAAATAACCATAATGCATACCTATCATAGTCACCAATACACCTGCATCATCCACATGTTAGGCGTCATATACATATATACACATCATAGGAAATGTCATCACATCACATCCTAAATCACAATCATCAGCATACATATCATAGATATCATATGCATCACATAATCCATACACATAGGGCCATCGAATCATATCATGTATATATCAAAACATAATGTCTGTACAATCGGTATACAAAATCATTTAGTACAAATGCATCATCAAAAACTTGCTGCATCTGCACATATCTATCAAAATTGATTGCTGTAAAAAAATCAAGCTGCTGGCTATGAGGGCCCAGCCCCTCCCATGTCCCCTCCTTAGGGAGGTCTCTACTATCCTACTGACTACTTTGATCTAGCCCTGCCTCTGGTAGTCCATGAGCTAGCACCCCTCTCAAAATCCAGCTGCCACTGATCGGCCAACACAACCTCATGATATAGTGACCTATAATAGGCCACCTCTTGTATGGCTCGTGTTGGCTTGATTTTTCACTATGCAGAGGTTAAAGGAAAATCTTGTGAAAAATCATTTTAATCTTGAAATTTTGAAAATTAGGGTTTTATTCCTTGTGTTTTTTCAAAGTCATCAGATTGCCCTAGCTTTAGAATACCCTCAAAATTGTTTTCAGAAAAAATGTTTTCAATGACATTTTTCCCCAAGGGAGGGCTTGCATCAGCATGAGGTCATTATATTTTTGTTTAATCTTACGTGACTGTACTTAGCATACAAATTGATTAATCATTCTGTTAGCAATTACCTCTGATGGCGCAAAGTCTTTTTAATTGTTGATCTTGTTCAGATCAACAAGTATTGCATACCCGCAATTTCAAGATGCAAGGCCTTTAAGTAAAGTGGGCATGTGACTTCGTGACACATTTCCTTTACATTCCTAAATTTCGGTGAATCATAAATTGTCAAGAACTTTTGCAGGTTTGTCAGTACTTTTGTGCACATCCTGATTTTCCCACGATGCCATTGGAGGATTTGCCTGCAGAGATATGTCGTTTATCACAAAGAAGTGTCAGCCATTGATTTCATCTTAGTCAAGGGCTAGAGCTTTCCTGCAAGAAGAAAATGCTCGACAGATAAATAATGCGAGGAAGCGAAAGTTGGACAAGTGGTACGGTTTGACGAGATGGGCTCGCTGTTAAAAGATTAATGGTGAGGTGTCCTCCGTGGTGTGTGTCAGATAAGTTGGAATAGGTGGAGGAACATCATTCGTCACTATCAGCCAATATGCTACTCAAATGGTGAAGTTTATGTAACCGTTGATCTATCAGAGATTAAAGGCCAACGCACGCTTGCAATCTAAAACTACACAAGAAGTAAGTAGTGCGGGCAAGTAGATTTTTGACATATGGCAAGGTGGGGTCAGGTATTTGCAAAGTAGTATGCCACACTATAAATGATTGATGATATGTACTGCCAGATGTGCCACATGGAGGAGTTTTAAATGTTGGATGGAAATGAAGTCTTTTCAACTGTAGATCTTTTGAAGATCTACGATTGGCGCAATCCTGCATTATGAAGCTGCAAGTTAGATAAGAAAAGTGGGAATGCACCTTTGCGATGCGTGTCACAGTGGGACCAGACCATGAAGAATGCAGAGTCATGCCATAGGTTCTGCCAAAGGTGCTTTGCTGGAGATATTTATGACCTGGGCCAAAAAGGTGTCAGAAATAAACACAATAGTCAGAACAGGCGGGTTACAAGTAGTCATATGATTGGCGCAAGTGGATAATGTGAGCATAAAGTGAAGAGTTGTTTCTGATCGATGATCTTTATCCTGATCAACGAAAGGCGCTTCCCTGCATTTTGAATTTGAGTGATTTTTAAACAAAGCAAGAATGCACCTTGCAGAAACATGTACTAAATGATGCCAAGTACTTGCTCGCCTAGAAGATGATGTGGGATCTACTAGCGTGGAATGTGGTCAGACAACATGAGCCCATATGGTAGTTTCTTATTGGTCAGTACAGCTGACTGGTTTTTATTAGAAAGTGGATTAGTCAGATCGTTGATCTTGTCTTGATTGATGAATGACGCTTCCCCACAATTCTAAGATGAAGGGATTTTAAATAATGTGGGGAGGAAAAATTGTGACATGTAGCATTGTTTTAAAAGCTGTAATGCTTGTTACTTTTTACATCAGGACTGTCCGATCCAGTGAAAATATATGGATGGGATTCAAACTTGGATGCAAATTGCGAGTAATGGTTACTGAGAGTAAATATGATGCAGACCTTATACGTGCAATTTTATTGCATGATAAGAGCCCATGATTTCACCATTAATTAATCACTAAAGCACAAAGAGAATATCAGGGCATACAAAAATTTTAGAGCTAGGGCACAAAAATTCTTGGTTAACAATCTAGTAGAATTGCAAAAGTTTTCTCATAGTGCAGAAGTGCGAATTTTGGTAGGTAAGTACTCTGTGGTTTTCTAAGAAAATTTGAAGTATCTACTGTTGTAGAATTTTCTAGGGTTTATTCAAAATGCCTCCCCAAAAAGAGTTTACTAGGCAAACAGATTGTTTGAAACGTTCTATGCATGATAAATTTCTTAAACAATTCCCGTTATCAGTGCATGAAATAACTAAGGGGAGGGAACTCATCCAAAAACATCCTAGAATAGTTGTAGCAGAGGGTTTTTACGACAAAGCTAATTGGGTAAGAGATGCTCAGGTTTCCATGGGAGGTCTAGAGTTATTTAAGAAATGGTTTTTAGAGCAAAAATTGGATACTCCTGTGAGTAATGTGTGGGAGTTTGATATTGGTAAACTAGTAGTCCCCACTATTTTTTTTGATAGTGATTTATTGATGGACTTGGCAAAGAAATATGATCCTATTACAAGATGGGTAAAAGATCATTCTGGAATCAATCTTTTTAGGGTTTGCCCTGAGCTATTCAGTGAGGTTTTCAACCTTAACCCTAATCACGCTGTGCATGAAATCATTGATATGGATGATCTACAAGCCAGATATGATGCACAATGAATTTATCTAAGAATAGGGCCACTACAGGAGCATGTTGCCAAGGTTGGTAATTTGCCTGTGATTACAACCAGTACCCGAGAGCCATTGTTGAGAAGACATTTCAACTTGAGAGCTCAAGCATTGCATTCTTCTCTTTGCAAGATTTTGGGGATAGATGAAGGTGATCAAATTCCAGGTTTTGTTGTCCTTATAATTGCTCAAACCCTTCAATTTGGAATGAGTACCATTTTGGATTTTGCCACTTTTCTATCAAAAGAGATTCACAATGGTTTGGTTGGAATAGCAAAGGGAAAAGTAAACAAACCATTATGTTGGTATTCATTGCTGATGCATGTATGCTTATACAAGGGACACACTTTCTTCTCCAAGGGTAGAGTTGGAAAAAACCAAGGATGGAGAAAGGAATCCAGTGCAGTTATGGAGTGTGGATATGACTTCAGAAGCCATAGATGCTAGTTATGTAAGGTTTGACAGATTTTTCGCATCTAAGCTAAGATTGCTTATGAGAGGGGATAGCCCCAAAATTCCACAAGCATTGTTGGAATTGTTTAGACCTAGAGATCATGCACAAGGGCTGTTGGTTAGTCATAATTGGGGGGATATAATCCCTTATAATGTTTCAACTATGATAAGGGTATATGGTTTTATGGGAAAGCCACATGTGTTGCCTTTTCATGTACCTTTGAAGATTGGGATTGCTGAGCTCTTATGGAAAATAGGCACTATAGATGTGAGGGAATTGATTAAGAAGGACACTTTCTTTCCAATTGTTACTGTAGTGCATGATTTTGTCTTTGTCAAAAAAGGGTGGAAGCACCTAAATTTGTTTTTGGATAGATATAACATGGCAGAGTCTCATGCCAGATTTAGTGACCCTAAAGGATTCTATGACCTTTTAAAACAAAGGGTAAGAGCTTCCCATATGGTACATCAGGTTTACTATCCAAAAGATATAATCAAAAATATCTTCACATTGCAGGAACAAGAATTGAGAAAAGAGAAATGGATAGTTTTCAGTAAGACCTTGGAATTTATTAATGCTTTTGACCCCCAGTATGACCCATTGAAAGATAAGAAATACTGGGGAGCTAAAATACAAGCATTAATGAATAATTTTACCATTGTAATTCAAACCATGAATGAAAAGAAAGCTATTTATGTTGAAACACATCTAGACAAGGCTACAAAAGTACAAAGAAGAATAAGCAGTGGAAATGTGGTAGCTCCTAGCCAATATACATTGTAGAAGAGGGCAGGTTATGTTATGATTCAAAATGTGCAACAAGCACCCTCTCATCAGAAGCAAAGGTCAAGTAGCCTATCTGCATCACGGTCTCCAAAAAGGCAAAAATTAGAGCAGGGGTCTTCTTCTTCTCAAAAGGAACAATACTCCCCAAGCCAATCCCCAATCCATATAGATGATGAAGCCTTTCTAAGGGAACAACTTAGACAAATGGGTGGAGAAGGGGATGTGATTGTCACTTCTACAGACTTGGATGTTGGAGAGCCACAAGAACCTCCTACACCTTCCTTGGACCTAACCTTTGCTGATTACCAAGGTAAGGAGATTGACCCAATAGTTGCACAAGCTTCTGAAAGATTTATTAATGAAGAAAATTTTGTAAGATCTAGGGCTTTTGCTCAGTTTTTGTGGAGATTAAATATGGGAAATTTTGAGAAAGCTTGTGAGAAAATCAAAGTTGAGCAACCATATAAACCTGACTTAGTTATTAAGGGAGAGGCGAAGTCAAAATTTTTGAATGACTTTGCCCAGTTTACTCCTAAAGTTGGGAGGCAAATAGTTAGACAGTCAGGAGTCCTCCTTTTGCTAGAATGGGATATAGAAAATGCAATTGTTTTTGATTTAGTACGGAAGCAGAAAGATGTTCAACTAACAACTATTGAAGAAATTTTACAGGCTCATAGAGGAGTCAAATTTAGTGATGACCACCAAGCCCTTGTTATATGGTCTATGGAAAAGAGGAAAAATACCAAGCTGCATGAGTTTCCCACTGCAGAGCATACTGGTACATTGACAGTATACAGGGCTAGTGAAGTAAGTAGTAAGCAAATAATGGGAATGGCTTCAGAAGTGCTAAAATTGGGTGGTGGTGTATCTGGCCAAGAAGAAGATAAGTTTACCCAACTCAATGCTAGGTTTGAAGAAGTTTTAAAAGCATATGAGGAAAGGGGTATACAGATACAGTCACTGGAAAACAAAGTGTCTCAAATGGAGGAGATACTTGGGAAAAGAAAGGTGGGAGAATCCAGTGCACCTAGAATTGCATACCGTCCATAGTCATTTGATAGAACAATCCCTATTATTGAAATACCAGACACCCCTGAAAGGCCCCAATTCTATACTGCAGATGACTTTGAAGAAGAAAAAACCAAATTACATGAGTTGCAGGTAGAATTAAGAAATCAATATGAAGGAAAATTAAAGCAGGGTGTGATGTATTTAAGGGATAAAATACAATGGTCAACCTTCTTTGATTAGTTGACAAGAATTGCAACCCTCAGGGATGAGTTGAATAGGGGTAAGGATAAATTGACTCCCCTTGCACAGAAGTGGAGGGAGAGGAATAATGATATCACAATTATGTGTATATATCTGCTATCCAAATGCCTTATCATCAAGTAGAGAATTTTTTTTGATTTGTTAAATAAACTAGAAGATTTTGATGATAAAAGGGATTCTTTGCAGAGGAGATTAACACTTTGCTTTTCCTAGTATATTGCTGAAAAATTCACTTTATTTCCTTGTGCTTTAGAATCTGTTGATACAATAAAGGAAAAGGAAAAGTGGAAAAAGGAGTTGGATGAATTATTTTATGAAAGGATCAAGAACATCATGAGTGAAACTGGCCACTGGTTCTAGGCAAGGAAAAATGAAGAGTTAGTAAAGATACAGTTATTTTATAATGTCTTGAGAAAATAGTTTGATGATTTAGAGGAATTTTCAAATTCTTTAGTCATTATACAAAGAGAGGCTCTAAATTTTAATTGGCTAGATGATGCTACTTATAATAAATGGAAAAATCAATTTGTAGAACAAATGTCAAAAGGTGATGAGGAGGAAGATGCAAAAGTAAAATTTACCCTCATAGTTAGTAATGAAGACATGGAAAATCCCTAGATTAAAGTAAGTTTGCAGGTAGTTGAAGATGACATGTCACTTTTTAACCTCATGGCCACTTACTCTGAGGATGAACAATAAATGAAGAATCAAATCATATTTTCTTGTCTCAACAATTGAGAAGCATAACAGAAAGGGACCCACCAAGGAATGTTCGATGTAATAGCTTTTCTGTTATTGTCTTTTGTCTTTTATGACAGACATTTGTCAGCATCTTTTAGAACACACATGTCACTTTCTTTTAGTATGAAGTTTGTTGCATCTCACACTATTTTAAGTGAGATTCCAAGGCTAAAGAAGGGTCCGAATTCTAATTTTCTAAGTGATATGCTTAGTCTGTCTTTGGTCCAAATTTTTGAAAGCAAGTTTATGATGTATTTTCTCTGTCAATTCTCTAAGAATACATGAATATAGAATGAGCTGTGTTTCTTTCTGAAAGTCATTCTGAGTCTATTGTAAATGATATACCATTTTCAAAGAAAATGAATACAAATTGTGAACTGTCCCCATATCTGTTCTTTCTGAATCTTGTCTCCTTCCAATTACTTGGTTGTCTTGATATTGTATAAGTAAAGGCTTGTGCAATTGAATGCAATCTAGTTAGGTTGTATATCTGTTTATCACTGCTATTGATTCAATGGATTAAATAAAAGCTTTGATGAATGTGATAAGGTTTCTTTAGTAATGGAAAGGGTTTTGAATGATAAATTCTGATAAGAATTGCTAATAGAATTTGTTGTAAGGCAACAAGTTAGATCTAAGAATTTGCTACAGACTCTGAACCGCAATGGATTAGGCACTGATCAAATTGATTAAGTTGAAGGAGAAGTATGTCACAAATGGTTCTCAAAAATGCAAAATTAAATCAATTTTACTTTTGTTTCCTATAGATCTTCAAAGCTGGCCAGCACTTGTCTGCATGGAATGTTTTAGCTTCAGTTAGCCACTATTGTTGAGAACATCTGCAGATCTATAGAAGAAATTTTTGCCATATCTGTTATATGGGATGTGTTTATCAAGTTATTAAGAATTATGTATGTGTTTGAGGATTTTGAAATGAGAATCAGAGTGAAACTAAAAATAATCCTCATACAATTTTTCCAGTCTTGAATCATCCCTGGGTATACCCACCCTGGTTTTGCAGAGCCAAAAGAGTAGAAAACCACCTTTGGTTTTGTCGAAGTTGGGTCCAAATGCTTTACACAAGCAATTGTTAACAAGAATTGGCCAACCTTTAGATTGTATGAGTAGTATCATCTTGGTATTAAGCATTTTGTTGCTTAGTAGTTATAGTCCTTTTAAAAACACCAACAACCTGTGCCTCTACTCAGCTAGCTAAAATGGCCTCCTGCATGACTATGATGGTCACCCTAGGATATAGCATCTATTTAGCTATGTCCCTCTTCCTGCAGTACTCATCCAGTCACACCTAATGGGTGCCTCGCTCAGCTTGTAATGTGGCCACCTCTCCTTGGAGTCTATCTAGCTCTACGAGCTCCTCAGCATCTGCATAGACCTCCATATCAACAAACTCCCTAGCATCGACTCATGCTTGTAGGGCTACTAGAGCCTCCTATGCACTGTCTCCTCTAGCCCTCTAAGCCTACAACTCTACCTATATGGCTACCATGGCTTGCTCTAGACTATCCGCTCATGCTTGCTGCACTTGTGCCACCCCCTATAATCGAGCTACCTCTGCATGGAGGCTATCCCACTTAGCCCTCACCATGTCTGGATCTTGTGCTGGTATTGGGCCTAGACCTCTCCTCACATGGGCTCTGCACCCTTGTGGCTCCTCCTGTGCTCCCTATGCTAGTGGTGGCATCAATACTGCCTACCCCCTATCCCTTGCTCCCTCTCCCTCTCCTTGTGCCTGCTCTATCGGAGGAGGTGCCCTGGGCACTATCAGTCTCATGAGATGATGAATTACCCACCACTATGCATATGCTACCATCATGCCTGCATCCTTGTGATCCTACCCATGTACCCAAGGCACTGGCTACATCGGTAACCATGACCTCCGTGTTAACCACAGCATGGTCCCATGACCCCAGAGTCTGCCATACTCTCGAGACATGACAAGGTACAAAAATCTATCTGGCACAACATCCTTAACTCTCTCAAACTGCTGCCATACCCTTGAAGGTATATAGTGGATAACCACATGAACAGAGTGTCTAATAATCCAACAATCAGTCTGCATAAATTGGAGATACATCTAGTCTTCAGAGTCATCCTCTCTACCTACAACCAAAATTGCACCCCACCACTCTACCCCATCATACGATGTCTAATCAAACATAATGATCTCATCAAGGCAGTGTCGCCAAAATCCCACAAACTCTATGCAGGTATACTAGATCAAAGGCTGGTATCTATAGGTGAATGGCTCATTGTGATGTCTGGTCTCCTACTTAGTAATGGGTCGAGTGACCCCGATATGCTCCCTGGACCATACCATCAGTAGAGTGAGCCCTTGCCCCATGGTCCTCTATGTCTAGTACACACACATGTATAGATCATGATATAGCTCTGCCAGAATGGTCTAGCCCCAACAGTAGACCTCTTTGTGCTCCTATAGAAGGGTGCTTAGTACCTATACCTAGCTAATAGGAAAGCCATGCCCAACATGGTCTAGTAGCATCCTCCAAATAAGTAACACCAAATACATTGCTGGTTTGGGTAGTCTTTTCTCCAAGGCTCCTCTCCATGATAACCATGATCTATGGACAAGTAATCTCTACCATTGCCATCCAAAGCACTCCTGTAGATGTGGGTCTGAACCCTCTAGCACATACTCTGGATAAGCCCCTTAGATGGGCACTCACAAAATCTGCCACACATCTAGCAGAGTGATTGTAGCCTCTTTAGTAGGTAGATGGAAGCTCCATGTAGGTGTGTGCCATCTCTCAATGAGAGCTGATAGCTATGCTGAGTGTATGCTCAAGTCTAGCCACTCATGGACATGCTACAACCCACATAGTTAAATGTGTCCCCAGTCTACCTTGGTCAACCTCTCCTCTAGCACCATGGTCGACGAATAGTGCTTCCTTGACTTGAAAACCATCGTCTCCTCTTGTAGCATAGATATGCAAAGGGTTAGTTTCCTTAGACTAAGCTATCCCTAGAATGGGGAATCCTACTTTTTCCTTCACTAATTTATCCTAATTGACGCAAATGTTAATATGCATAGACGTTGATCGACGTAGACACCAATCAACATAGATAAAAATTTTCATAGATGCCAGTTTTCTATCGGTGACTACAATTTTTTCTCTACAAAGATGATGAATAGTGGATCATCATCTCCACTCCCCTTTAGCCCTTTCTATTGTCATCGAAGAAAATAGGCTTCTGCAGACCCCATTTCCCTAGTCTATTGTCTGTGCAGATGATAAGATAGGCGCTATCGTCTTTGAAGATGATGTTGTCTCTACTTTGTTGTCTGTGTAGATGAAAAGGTAGAGACTATCATCTCCACGCCTTATACAATTTGGCCTCATTTAGGGTGCAATAAATGCCCCTACCCTAGTGTAACCAACTGACATGACAAAGAGGATCAATTACTGGTACTCTCGAATGCGCTCACCAAGTTGTAAATGATCAATCACGTCCATCTTTGCTCTGGATGCTCTGCTCTCTAGGTGTGCAAATGACCTTCTTTAAGCCCCTTGGAGGCTTATATATGCCCTCCAAGGCCCCCTTTTAAGCTCATGTCTTCCCTGAGCCATGCATGTCCCCTATTTGCCTGCAAGTCATGTAATGTCTTCATTTATATCCAATTTATGCAAGGGGGAACTCTCCTCCTCTATCATCACTCCTAGGACTCCTACCTTCTTTGGGGCAACCTATATTTTCTTTTCTTTCATATGATGTCATTTTGACATCACATCAAAGAGGGGCAAAATGTAGATGCTTAAAATCGTCCCAAAAGACTATGTTAATTTATTTAATATTGCCCTCAACATTATAATTAATTATTAATTAATTAATTATACTTTTCATATTATTCTACCTATTTAATTAAATTTATTTAATTAAGTGAGTTCACTTTTCTAATGTATTTAAATTTGATTTAAATACTTCCATCCTTAATGTGTTAAATCTATTTAATACATGATCCCCCCAAAATCCCCCTTTTAAAAATAAATTCTATTTATTAAAATCCCTCCATCTCATTAATTCCTCTAAACCTATGATTAAATTAAATCTTATATAATTTAATCTTAAACCTAGGTTAAAGCCTAGCCTACAACCATCACTTTCATCCTTCTAAGCCTATCCACCATTTTAATCTCACTTAATTAGCTTAATCACCTTGTTAAACCCCCTTCTTAGCCTAAGTGTGTGCTCACACATGTGTGAGGACCACTCACACCTTCCACACCCCTCACACTTCTCACACCTCTTACAACTTTGTCCCCCACTCCTGTCTTCAAGTTTGCTCACACATGTGTGAGAAAAATTTGAATGTTGACCACTTGCATGGCTTGCTTATGTGCCTCCTTGTGGCACTATGTGGATGCCACATAGATGCCACCTCACTTAGGGTCTCTCTCAAGCCTATAAATAGAACAATTGTCTCAAGCATTTTTATCTCCCCCACATGCATTGTTATCATGCTAGTTTGAGTTAGAGCTTTCATAGTGATTTTCATGTTGCATACTAACCCTTGGTAGTTGATTTTAGAGTGCATTTGCATTGTTAGATTTAGCTTATTCATGTATCTAGATCTTTATTTCACTTGCATACTAGCTTAGTTTGCACATTAGCTTAGTTTTCTTTGTTGCATTTCATCTCCACATCTTTGAATGCTTTCAAGCATGGCTTTCTCCATAGCCATTGTTTGAGGTGGTATTCATCTCATATAGCATAGTTTCATAGTTTCATCAATCACACTTGTACCTTTACATCAAGAGATTCAAAATAGTTGTGTTTGGGAGAGCACACCAAACATCCCTCAAATCCAACACACCAACAAGGCCTCTCATGGGTGCCTTTGTTGATATGTTTGAGATTTCTTGAGGACTTGAGTTGTTGGTTGCTTTGAGTTGAAAAACTCAAGAAAATGTTAGTTAACTTTCTTTCATTGTTGAATATTCAATGCATGCACATCAACTAATGTTTATTTGTTTGCTCTTTCCAACAGGTCTAGTTTTCTAGCATATAACATGTTCACCATTTCCAGCTATCTCCACAAAATGCATCAAGAATTTTGGATGTTTGTGATTCAATGATATTCATACAAGTTCATGTCTCCTCTTCTAGTGCTTCCTAATGTTTAGAGCAATTTCTCGATGATTATGTCCTCTAGTAGGGAGCAACTATAAGTTGTGAAAGATTTCTCAAAAATGTCTGTCATGTATGACCATATAGTGCATATATGTATATAGTAAACATTATATGTAGTGAAATATCTTTATTCACACTACTAAAGAAATTTTTGAAAAATAAAAAAATATGTTTCTATGTCTTTATTTTGCATCACTTATGATTTCAATTTTCTAAAATTACTCTTACTCAAGTTTTTGTTTACACTATTGGTTACTTTACTAATATTTATGTACTTCAAATACTATGTTTTCCTTATGATTCTATATACAGAATCTATTCTAAAACCTAGTAATACACGATATTTGAATTTTAACAAATGAAAATAGTAGTCACAGTTTCTATTGGTTTAAGTCATGGTTTCTATTGGTTTATATTATTATTATTGTTTTACTATATCATCTAATATATCTTTGACTACTTCTTCTCTACCCATCCCTACCTAGTTAGAAAATTTTGATTACTTGTCTATACTATATGAAGATGCAATTGCAATTGTGAAAATTTTTTAAGTTCTACATCTTATTCCTTTGAAATTTGATTGGGCAATTTCATGTACATATTTTTCACCTAATCAAAGATAATTGGTCAACTTATTTGCTTCTTTATATCATATTTCATAGGTTCCCCAAGCCTATTTAAACAACTACAAATTTTGAATACAGTCTAAATAAAAAACAACTATATGATACGTCTCAACCCTATCTTATCAATTAGCAATTTATTTGTGACTTCTCTAACTAGTGAAATAAAATCTAATTCATGTGTTTTCTTCTTTGTTTCACGTAGTCATTTTAATATTTCTTTCCTCTACAGTGGGATTTGAAAAGAGAACTAGCATTCTAATACAATATAGTTGGTAAAAAGAATTTTGAACCAATATCTAATTAGACTTCCTCTAGCATATCAATTCTAATTCAGTCTCATAATTAATCATGAGTTTAGTATATAATAAAAAAACATTATAATATTCAATATAGATGATTCAACTATATTTATGAGTCAAACTAATCAACCCCATGTTTCATGTGTACTGGTTTGCAAAGCCCATCTTCCATCCAGTCCAACTCCGGCTTGACTACACCTAACTGTGAAAACTTAGGAAGTCCTAGTGCTTTGACTTTCTCAAGATCACCCCTTTCCAATTCATGTTAGGTGTTCCATTCATTTCCATTAAATTTTCATTTTGTGAAAGACTACATAACCAAAACATACAACTTCAGCCTACTACTGTGGTCTCCTTTCTAATAGATATCGTAGGTCATGAATGTAAATCCATGTAGTCATCTTATATGTTCAAAGTAACTTTTTAGACTACATATAGATCTCAACAAACAATTGCAAACACATGTTTGATCACCTTTTTTTTTGACATGTTTGCTTCAAATAACTTCTACACAATGAAATTTGTATCGAGTGCAAGGGTTGATTTTGAAATTTGTATCGAGTGCAAGGGTTGATTTAAAGTTGGATAACAACCTTTCACATGTCACACATGTTTACTTTTCACTTCTAAAATGCATTGAACTAATATTTAACAATTATCAATTGTTATCTAATGAAATCATGGACAAAGTTCAAGGTCATTACTCACATATTAATAATAATGTAGACAAATATGTTGAATTTCTTTTCCATGGGTCTTTACCGATTTGCAAAAAATTACACCTTAATTTTTATTACTTGTTTTGTGTTAGATCTTACTTGGAAATGAAATTGTACACAAGTTACATTAATTAATACAAAGTTTGAATATGAATGATGTAGGACAATAACACTTTACAAGCCTAAAGTTGCTATTGCAACTTCAAGTTCATATAACAAATACACTCTTCATCTTGGCAAGTGCAAGTGTGACTATCTTATGATAGAGTGGTTCTACTTGAATCAATAATGCTTTTTACAAAATTTTATTCCTTTTCTCCTCTATTTCTCACTGTAAGAAACATCATTTTCCATGTTACTCATGGTCTGCAATGTAATACTCTTTTATGTAGTTTTATACATAATTGAGAGAGCCATGGAGTTTAAAGAAAAGGCAAACTACATCAGGAGTGCCTAATATTATATGGATGTTTCTATATAATTACCAAGGAACAACTTATAAATGTTTCCTTAAATTGTTTGATTACTTCACAAAGCTAGCTAGAACGATGACTGGTTTTTTTGAAGGAATTAGTATGCAACATATGCAATAAGCATAAATGCATGTGTGGTGGAAAAATATAAAGCTATCAAGATGTGCCCATGGGATCAATGTTGATTAAATAGTTTTCTAGCTACTACAGAGCTTGCTTCTACATATGGTAAAAAGGTGTTTGTAAACAAACAAAATAAACATATTTTTCATTTTAAATCAAATATTTGAAAGAAAAGGATAATTGTTTGTGCATAGGTGAAAATGTGTATCAAAAAATAGGCTTCCATAAACTATTGTGCATGTCATGGCTCTTATTGAAAATTTTACCATGCTACTTTAGAGTTACCAAAATCTTTAGTTAACAAAACTATTGCTTTTCTCATACATATGCCGATCATATTTATGAAAATTTGACAATGATTTTAGTTTCTACAAATGTAGGTTGATTACTAATTGGATTTTATAAGCCTTACTCAATGTTTTGTCATCTCTATCTATCATGACATAGTTACAATCCAAAGACAACCACCTATACAATCACACACACACACGAGAAAAGTTCATAGACTTACAAGTGATCATATTAATGATGCTCACATCCAATCTACTCAGAATACTATTATGCTAAATCAAAAAAATTGACATTGTTCACTCATGAAAGAAACATGGAAGTAGACAAATACAATACAAAATCCCATTAATAGAAATTTGATATTGACAAAATTCTTCAAGAACATGGACTATGTAGATTTGATAACTTCAAATACAATGTTGGTGACTTTTGTTTGATTAATTTGCATTTTTACTCAATTTTTAGCTTACCTCAATTGAAATACACAAGGGAGTAGTAGATTTCTTCATCACTTGCCTTCAAAATTCTAATGAAGATGCTATACATTCTTTCACTCATGAATTGCATCCAAAAACATTGAAAGAGCTACATAATATAGTTGATCCTAACACTTATTTACAAAGAATGCAATTGTCTGCAAAGGCAACTAGCTCAAAAGAAGATCAACTTTATGGGGTGATATATTATACATTCATTGGCTCTCTATGTGGCTAAATATTTTCACTTATGTTTGGTCTTTGACTTCTAGAAAATGATATCTTGATTTCAACAAGTCAATTAGTTCTATTGCATACAACATTCTATTTCACGATGCAAATCCTCTCTTCAGCCATTTTGAGCCATTGGTTACCACAAAGACCAAAAAAGACATAGCCCAAGCATGAACTTGCATCAAGTTAAAAAAAATATTAGAGACAAAAATGAAATACAAATGAATAACATAAATAGGAAAAGAAAAAATGACTCGACAAATGACAAGTTGACTAATACTAGTAAACTCAATAATGTGAAAAACCTTGGACATAAAAACTTGCATACAACAAAGAAACTTATTAGAAGTCAAGCTGAAAAAATTGATCAAAATACAAGCAATAATGACAATCTGAGGGCCTCTCAATCAATCAATCAAGTTAAACAGAACTTGGAGATCTAGTCAACTATGACAATCAATAGTAAAAGAACACCAAAAAAGGAAAGAATCACACAAGTGCAATGATATTTAGCTACAATAGAGGACACACCAAAACATCCTTGCACAATATGCCAACTGCTCAATTTTAGGAAAGATGTAAAACAACTTAAACATAGCCATAAATTTATATATTAAAGCTTAACAAATCATAACATCACATTTTGTAGTGACAACATATGTAAAACATGCACAAATGCATTAACAACAAATAGAGTCCCAAAATATGTTGTTCCTCTAAAAATTTGCAAAAATATTCCAATAAATAGCATACAAAATTTGACTCAACTAGAAGAGCGCTTTGTCTCATTAAGAATTCCATTTGGCCAAATATGGGAACTAGGACAAAAAAATTTACAACTAGGCTTAATTGGTTCCATCATAAATGTTCCAATAAACATACACATAGTTCAAAGTGCTTTACCACTATCATTATCAAACACATCAACTATTTCCATGTCCCTTAAAAGATGTTTACAGTATAAGAATACTTTGCAAAAATGCATGTTGTGACCAAACATTGTCATGCATGATTTTCTTGATTTGACTAAGACAACATTTTATAAAATTCAAAATGCACAAATAGAGGATAAATAGATATAAACATTATAGGACAATATTAACAATGATGATGATTCTTTTATGCAAGGAAGAGATGGCAGAGCGAAGTAGGGAGGAATTTTTTTGAATGGGATTTCAAGTGGGAATATTGCAAAGCTGGGATAGGGTTACTAGTCTGCAAGCCTCAAGTAGGACAAGGATGAGGGAAAGGGGGATGCAATAGAAGATGGGGACCCATGTGCTCTGTAGCCACACCCAAGAGAAAAGGTTATCTCTATTCCTATACCAAGGGGATTAGGAGGAGGAGCCCTAGGGGCTTGGGGGTGATGGAACAATCTATTTTGAGTCAAACCATCAGGTAAGTCCTCTTTCCCTAAGATCATTGATAAATCTAATAAGGAAAGGGGGATTTTTTCCTTAGAAGTTCCCAAAAATATTATAGATCATAACATTATGGGCATGGCTGCTACCCTAGTGGACAAGTTCATTAGCCCCCAACCAAATATTGATCTGGTGAGAATTTTCACTAGAAACAAGTGGGAGTTGAAAGGTCAGGTTGAAGTAATGGCTATGGCAAAAAGGATTTATATCTTTTGAGTTTTCTTGCCTAGAAGATTATTGAAGGATTCTTTGTGCGGGCAACTGGTCGATGGGGAAGTCTACTCTTATACTACAAAAGTGGACTTCCAACCTCAACATCAATAATGATTTCCTAACCCAGGCCTTGATCTGGATTAGACTACCAGAGCTGCCCTTAGAATATTGGCATGAAGATGTTTTTGAGGGAATCACCAACTCTTTTGGGGAACTTCTCTCTATTGATCTTGTTGCTATAGCCAAGAAAAGACTCACGTGTGCTAGAATTTGCATTAGAGTGGTTGAAGGCCAAGATATGCCTCAAGTGATCAAGTTTTAGTCTTTTCTGGGTAGATGGGTGCAACATATTGATTATGAGAATGTTCCTTTTGCTTACTTCCATTGCAAAAAGGTAGGACATAAAGCTAAGGCTTGCCCAATATTTAGAGAGAAGGAAAAGGTTCAAAAAGCTCAAAATAAATAATCAATGAGCAAGGATAACCAACACAAATCCATTAACCAAGTTGATGCACCTAGAAAGGTGTGGAAGGAGAAGGATATTGAAGGAAAGGCCCTGGGGGAGAAGCTAATGGATAAAGTGACAAAATGGAACCCCCACTAGAACATACCACTTTAGAAGGAAACAAAGAATTTGAGGAGGAGGTACAACATAAGACTTTACTGACAAATAGTAATAGGGTCTTAATAGATGTTGAGTCAAGTTCCAAAATCATCTCATAGGTGAGAGAAGGGAATAATGTGGGTGGTAATACAGAGGATGCAATAATCATAGGAAGAATCCCACTGAGGAAACCACAATGGTGGAAATGATTGAAACATCATGTATTCCAGAATCTTAGGACGGGGCTATTATGGAGTTGCTAAGGCAACCTCTCTCACAAGATTCCAACTTTAGCACAAGAAAAGGGGTTTCCCCTTCAACGGTCAATCAATTCCTCAAGAAGGTTTCAGCCACCACTCCTAGCCACCCTTCCTGGATGGAGGCTCTCTTTGATAGCTGGAAGGAAGCAAATGCAGGACCATGGATATCAATCAACCATAAGAAAAATAAAAATAGCAAGGACCCCTCATCTATCTTGCCTACAGCCATGAGGAGTATGGTAAAAGCTGATACTAGAAGAAAATCTAGTACTCTAGGTAGGAAAAAAAAGAATCAAATTAGAAAGGAAGAAACAAGGAGGAATATTTTGGATGGGACCCAAAGAACCATCTAGGAATCATGCAGCCAAAATAAAGAATGAAGATCATTTCCTAGAACATTCGTGGACTCAATGGAATCAACAAATAGGAAATTGTTAGGAATATGATTAGGGATCATAGACCAAATTTATTTTTAATTTAGGAAGGTAAAATGAAGAAGGAGAAAGTTGAAAAAAAAAATTTAGTAAAGGAATGAGGAACATGGCTACTAACTCTGATGGGGCTTCAAGTGGATTGTTAATAATCTGGAAGGAAGCCTTTGAAGTTGACATCATCTTTGATGAAGGTAATATTTTTCTCATGAAATTTTTTTATCCTAAGGCTCGAGTTAGGTGGTTTCTTATGAACATCTATGCCCCTAATACTAAGAATAGAAGAAGAATTTATTTTATTTTTTCTTTTTAATTTGGTAGCCTAGATGGGTGAACCAAAGGGCATTATTATGGAGGATTTCAATACCACTCTCTTAGCTTTAGGGAAGTTAGGTGGGCTACCACTTGATGTGGATAGGAGGCAACATTTGGCTATCATGATAAGGGGTTTGGCCCTTCTAGATGTTGACCTTGGGTGAATAAAATTTACCTGGTCCAACAAGAGAGTTGGTGTGGATTGCATCCAGGTGAGATTAGATAGGGCCCTTATAACTATGGATTGGATGAGACACTTTTAGTGCAAGCTTTCATCTATGGTGCATTTTGGATCAGATCATTCCTCAATTTCTCTTACCCTTGACAGTGTTAACAGAAAGAAGGTTTTCCCCTTTAGATTTGAGAAGATGTGGTCTGCACACCTTGGTTAGTTTGAAAAAATTAAGGAGTGGTGGGGTATAGAGGTTGATGGAACTACCATGTACAAGGTAGGTAAGAAACTCAAATTCATTAAGTTAGAGATTCAAAAATAGAACAAAATGGACTTTGGTAATATTTTTCAAGCTAAAGAGAGGATTTTTTAGGACATTACTAAGGTGTAGGAAGAGATCCAAACCTAGGGATATGATGATATTAAGATGAATTCTAAGAAGGAAATCCTAGCTAAGCTTCACAACATTGTGGGAAAAGAGGAAATGTTTTGGAGGTAGAGGTCTAGGTTGATCTAGCTCAAGGAAGGGGACAAAAAATCAAGATTCTTCAACCTCTCCACTATGAAAAACATGGTTGCCAACAGAATTTGTGAGATCAAAAAGGGGAATGAAAATATCAAGGAAGATAATGAGATATTAGAGGAGGCTATCAGGTACTTCTCTTCTACCCTTACTAAAGACCTTAACTTAGAAAAAGAGGACTAGAATGTTATTCTTGACACCATTCCCAGTTTTATTAGTGATGCTCAGAATCAGGCCTTAGTTGCTATCCAAAAGTTTGAGAAATTAAAGAGGTAGTTTTTTCTCTACCTACTAAGAAGGTCCCTAGTCCTAATGGTTTCCCCACCTTTTTCTTCTATATGTATTGGGAATTATTCAATTAGATCTTGTCAAATTTGTTTAGGAATTTTTTGGTACTAGGAACCTACTTAAAAAAATCAATGCTACTTTTTTGGTTTTGATCCCTAAAGTCATTGGAGTAGATTCTTTTGAATCTTTTGGATTTATTAATTAGCCTCTAGAACTCTTTTTATAATATTTTTGCAAAGGTCTTAACTAATAGAGTTATCAACTTACTTCTAGGGATTATTGTGCCTCAACAATCAAGTTTTGTCCCTGGTAGGAAAATCTTGGAAGTTCCATCATTGAGGTTTATGAAGTGATTCATTCCCTTGAAGTTGGCAAACAAGAGGGTTTTCTACTCAAAATTGATCTGTCTAAAGCCTATGACAGGGTGGACTAGGGGTTCTCGAACATAATTCTTGAATCTTTTGGTTTCAATGCCATAGTGAGAAAGATTAACTCTCAACTAGTTTCTACCCCTTCCTTTGCAGTCATGGTTAATGGGGCCCCCTTTGACTTCTTCAAATCCTCTAGGGGAATTTGGTAGGGAGATCCTCTCTATCCTATCCTTTTCATTATTCTAGCAGAAGGTCTGGGCAAGATCATACATAGGGATTTTGGTCAGGATATCCTCTCTCTCCTATCCTTTTCATTATTCTGGCAGAAGGTTTGGACATGCTCAAACATTTCAAAAGGAGCAGAGGGGATTTAGTGGGCTTGAAACCTTCCTATGGTCCCTTAGTTTTCACTCACCAAAAATTCATGGATGGTACTATTTTAGGGGGTGAGGCCTTGGTGAGAGAAGCGAGGACTATGAAAATCATCCTCAATACTTATTCCAAGGCATCTGGGCAACTCATCAACTGGGACAAGAGTTCAGTGTTCTTTTTCAACACTCCATTATGTAGATAGAAGAAAATTGATAACATTTTGGGTTGTAATCTTACTGTCCTCCCTTCCATTTATTTGGGCATCCCCATGGGGACGAAACCTCCTGATAGCTTTTGGGATGATCTCATTTACAAATTCAATAGGAAGCCAGCAGGATAGAAAGGCATCACTTTGACTCAAGTTGGCAAAGTGATGCTGATTAAATCCAACTTGTAGAATTTACCCACTTATTCTCTTAGCCTCTTCTCTATCCCCTCTAAGGTGGCTAACCATCTAGAAGTTATTTAGAGGAATTTTATGTGGTCTACCATAGATGAGAACAAGAAATTATACCCTTTGGTGGCTTGGGAGGATATCTATAGATCAAAGAAGCAAGGGGGACTAGAGATTAGAAAGTTGAAACAATTCAATTGTGCCCTATAAGAGAAATATATTTGGAGACTTCAAAATGAATGGGGAATGGAGAGATATTTTGAAGCTCAAGTAAGATGCTAACCTTAATCTCAAATAGTTCATTAGTAGGGACCTTGACCCTAGGGACTCTAATATCTGGAATGGCTTTTGGAGAAAGAAGAGCTTAGATTTTGAGAAAGTGAAATAGAAACTAGGTAATGGTGAAGATATCAATTTTTGGCATGATGATTGGCTTAGAACTGGGCCTTTATGGGACATAGAGCCTTTTAACAAATGGGCTAATATTTGTATAGAAAGATATGGGAGTAGGGTGAGTGACTATAGGATCCATAATGAGTGGATGAATCTGGCTAAGATGTCCTAGGAGCTCAAGCCATTGCCGGACATGGTTAGGCATATTCCCTTGTCCCATAAAAACAATTCCATTATTTGGGGGTAGACTTTGAATGGAATTTATATTGTGGCCTCTAGCTATACGACATTGCAAAACTTTGGCCCTACCCCTATTTGGGCCAAAGCTTGGTTTCTGGGGATCATCCCAAAAAGTTAACATGTTTTTTTGGATTATGCTCCAAAACTACATTCTTATGGTGGACAACCTCACCAAGAGGGGAAATATGATGCCCAATAGATGCATTTTATGCAAAAATCACTATGAGAGTGTTGAGCATATATTTATCCATTGTCCTTTCATCATAACTATCTAGTCTCTTTTCTTGTCTTTTTTAGGATGTCCTTGTGCTTCCATTCCAACATTTTGGGGCTCTTTGTACAATGACAACATGGCCTATTAGGGAGTGATACCATGGTTATGTGGAATTGGACCTTACCCCATGTGTGTTGGGGGTTTTGGAAAAAGTAGAACAACAAAATTTTTAGGGAAAAGGAAGTAAAGGTAGACATTACATTCCACAAATGTTTTAATGCTTTGACTGAAAACTAGACCAAAATCAAATGTCCCATCCCCTCTCTCTATAAAAAGGGTAGGGACAAAAACAAGAGGGATGGCTACATGGAATCTTCTATCTGAGGGATGGCATAAGGCTAATTTTGATGGGGTAGCCAAAGGAAACTTGGGAAAGGTTGGGGTGGGAGGCATTATCAAAAATGCTTTTGGTAAAGAGATTGTAGTGGTATCTATCCCCCTTGGAATACAAACTAATCATTATGCAGAGGCTATTGTGGCTCACCATTCAATCAAACTGGCAAGAGAAATGGGAGTTAAATATATTTGGTTGGAAGGTGACTAAAAAAATATTATAGATTGCCTTAATGAGAAGAATAAGCCTACATGGATGGTTGTGAACATCATAGATGAATGCATTCAACATCTCAAGTCCTTCAAAAAAACCAATGTGGCTCATGAGTATCGGGAAGCCAATCAAGTGGCAGATAGGTTGGCTAATTGGGTAGTCAAGTATAATGAAGTGGCTAAGTGGACGGATGGGTATAATTTCCCATCAGATATTAATGAGTTGATCAAAAGGGAAAGGATCCCTGATAGATTGGGTATCGTAAAAAGTCCATTATGATTGTTTATGAGTTACAAGGAATGGTCAGAAATATGATGCGTAGATTTATTATGATTTTTAATGAGTTATGAGTGTATACGAGGATTAGTAATGCAAAGAACACTTAATATCAAATCAAAAAGTATTCACAAAACTAAATAAATGTAACTTCAAGATAGACTAAGATGAGCTCTCAATTGAGAATATGAGCTGTTAATGGGCTCTCTCAATGAGAAGCTCTCTTGTTGATTAGCTTTGTCTAATTAGATAGGATGTATGCTTGATTCTCCAAAGGCTTCAATGGTGTTCTTGATGGATTTTGGCTTGGGTGAATGGATTTGATATAAAATGGCTTCTCAAAAATGGTATTATGGCTTTACTTCATGATCAAAATGACATTATTTTGTTACTATGGGTGATTGTGTTAAAATGGCTTGGGAGAGGATTCCTTAAATAGGCAACGGGCTTGAGGGATCAAGGGCTAGGATGCAAGGATGGGAGAAAGCTTATGGAAGGTTTAGATTGAATGAGAGGAGAGCACATGGATTGTGCTTCCTTACAACCAATCAAGGAGTGACACATGTCACAGAGTCATTGGTTAGAGCAAGAGGGGTTGAGGGGTCAACAAAGGAGGCTCAAAGCTCATAAAGAACCTCATAATGGCTTGTAAGAGTAATAAATGGGCTTGTAAGATTCATTTATGGCTTTGTGGGCTTCATAAAGTTTTATGGTTAGGATATTTGTTAGAGAGTTGAGATATTTTGACTTGGGTTGGATTAAGAAAGTCTTAAGCTTGACTTAGGAATGTGCAAATGATTAAGGCTTGGATTAGGCTTGGGTTAAGATTAGATTAGGCTTGTTAGAGATGGGCAAGTGGATGACATTTAATAAGGGTGGGTGAAGGAGGAGATATTTGTTGGCTTTGGCTTGGGTTAGCAAGTCTTAACCCATGTTTAGGGAATGTGACAAGGTTAGGGGGGAGATTAGGATTAGGGTCAAAGATAAGGATTAACATCTTCTAGAAGAGTCTAGGCTTTGGATGAGGATGAAGACTTTCTAGAAGAGTCTAGAACTTCCTAGGATGAGGATAAATAAGGTTTTTAGGAAATAAATAAAATTTTATTTATTTCAAGGGTTTGGGTTGAGGAGATATTTATTAAAATATTTTTAATAAATATGAGGATTAATATTTAATCTTAATTAAATATTTTGAGTTGGGATTAGGGGTAGGAAATGATGGGATTAGCCTTTAATCAAAATTAAAGAAGGATTAGAAGATTTTTGAAGAGGTTAGTGGTCTTAAGGAAATTGGCCAAGTTTTGGGCAAAAAAAAAAAAAAAAATTTATTTTGGGAATTTTGGTCAATTTATTAATTAAATAATTAATAAATAAGGAAATAATGTTTAAATAAGATTTAAACATTTTTGGGAGGGATTCCTTAATTAAATATTTTTAATTAAGATAAAGGGATTTAATGGCATAAAAAGTAATTAATTAATTAATTAAATAATTAATTAATAAATGATGATATCATCAGGGACTTTTTCAGAAAATAAAAATATTTTATTTTCTAAAGGATTTTTAGGTGTCTACATTTTGCCCCTCTTTGACATAGTGTTGAAACAACACTATTTCAAAGAAGTTCAGATATAAATGACATGGAGATGACTTTATGGAGCAACATAGTTGCCCCAATCTCGGGTAGAAGAGAGAGAATGGACTGCATGATGCCCCCTCAAGAAGGCAGAGGGGAGAGAAAACGAGGCTCGACAATTTCTTGAAAAATACAAGAATTTGAGATGAGCAAGGAGACTCAGATTGGCAAAGAAAAGGGGCTGAATTAGCTCAAACTCTCACTATAGGAGAATGATAAAGGGAGAATCAGAGGCACAAGAGTAAATAAGCTTAAGACTTTAAGGAAGGTGGAGGATGAAGGAGCAGAGCGCTATAAAAAGGAATACAAGATAAGGGAAGGGATGAGGGGATTAGATAAAGCTGAGGCAACAGGATTTCAAAGGATCAGATTGATGGAAGATGGGTGTCAGAGATCCCTAGGACTAGGATTGTGGATCTCGAAAGATGAGGCTTGGTGGATTGATTGGATTGGTGGATCCCTTAGACTAGGATTGTGGATCCCTAAAGCTAAAAGTGAAGATTGATTCAAAGAGATACTGATGCATAAGTTGGGGTAGGAGAGACAGATGCTGGATATGGATGGGGGATAATGGAGATGAAGGGAATCCATTGAAGCTTTTTGAGTAGGGGGATACTTCAAAGAGAAGTATCACCATGTAGTTGAGCACTAGATTTTCTATAGGACTGTTGGTTAATTGCCAAGGTTACCAAGAACATCAAGGCCATGTCACCAACTGTCCAGAGGACTGATGAACTGACTCGAAACAAACACACAAGGATTGCCCTAGCATCACATATGAAACCCGAAGGAAACAACGTGGAACTGACACTGGGTAACCCACAAGCAAAAAAGAAACAAACGAAAGACTTGATCAAAACCGTACACTCAGAGTGCCCCATTCGTAGCATACCATGATATGGAAGATCATGGCAACCTTGAGGAGGGAACAAAAAGATTTCTTGGAAAAGATACTTCAAGACCCAAAAGGGAAGATTCCAAATCAAAAGAAAGCGAAAATCCAAAAGAGAACCGTTTGCCAATGAGATGGGTAGGATGAGGAACTAACAGACCAAGATCAGACATGAGGAAAGCTATATCATACAAGGATCTATCGGAGAGCACCTAAGCTAGTGGATTTGGATGAGTGATGCACTTGGCAAGCTAAAATAAGAAGGATAACACTTTGATGGTAAGAGATCTAGCTAAAGGATGAATTGGAATAGTTAACCAAGACTTGTACGATGTGTGCAAGATGTTGATCAAGGATGAACTAACACGAAATCTAGATAGATACAATGGTACTAAGCTAGAGAGAATGTACAAGCTGACAGACCAAGATATGTTACAAATGTACAAGGTTGTTTTGGACAAGATTGGATATACAAGCTATGATACAAGGTATGATAGAAGCATTGGATACAAGATTATTTACAAGCTGTACAGGAGCTCCGGATGATAAGATAGCGGGATGGATTAAGTTAGTGCAAGATGTAGAAGCTAAGGATGAGGTGATAGTGGAAGATATGGATTTGGTAGGATGCATCCAATGATGATGGTAGATGTGCGACCAAGGATGGGGACAATGCTAAGGTTGGTGGTAGCTGAGCTAATAGATGGCACTAGAGTGAATGGCTAATGAGAGGATGACATTGGATTTGCATGAGGATAGCCTAGAGCGAGATACCAATGACAAGGGAGGATGGACAAGACAAAACACCAAGGAATACAGTGCCCCCAGTCAGAAGATGACATGCGAAAGGAGGTATTACGATGGATGTGATAGGATTGAAGCTAGGATGGAAAAGCTGAAGGCGCTAGGGAGATGGATGATAGCTGGGATGATGGGGTGAGGTTGCAGAAGATAAGTGGATAGTGATAGATAAAAGCTGGAGGATGAAAGATAGGTGGATAAATTGGAATATGGAGCTAGATGGCAAGATGTGACCAAAAGCATGAGGATGATAGGCTAAGCTGGGGATGGCTGGATTACGCATGATGCTTGTTTGCCAAGTTTTCATCATGGTACTTGTCCAAGGCACTTGAATTGCCAAGTTTTCACCATTGGACGCTTTATTTTTCTTTTTTTTTTGACTTTTTGACTTTGGACTTAGCTGGAATGATTTTGGCTTTCTTCATCTATTTTTGGCTTTTTTGGAATTTTTCACTGGCTGTTGGAATGTTCAATTTTGTTGCTAGTTGTTGGTACACCAGATGTGTAATTTATGCAATAGATCGGATTAGATGGGATTGATGGTAGGAGATGGAGGGATGAAAAGGCTAGAAAGGAGCATGAGATGGGGATGCTTGCAGGATCAACATTGGCACATGTTTGGATGGGTGTGAAAAGAGCATATGGGGGATCGATGGTAGATGCGGGCTTGATGGAGGATTTGTGGAAGCGTGCTTGGGGATATAGGCACCCAAGATGGAGTTAGGAGATGGGGGACACGAGTCACTGGATGGGGGATTAGCAATGGTGGATGCCATTATGCATTGGGTTTAAACTTTTTTCTTTGGGATCCACATGGTTTTGGATTTTCTTTTCATAAGCTTTTGCATTGTTTTTCATTCTTTGATTAGATTTTTCCTTTTTGGAGTATGTCTTATAGAATAGACATATGATTGCCTAGGATGTAGATTTTTAGCTTTATGCATTTTTAAGTTGGCATTCACATTGCTGTGGTAAGCTTTGGGAAGATGGTTAGGAGAAGCTTTATGAGATGGAGAGGATATGGAAGAGTGTGTAGGGGGATGATGATGGATGATGTACCCTGATATGTACCTTTGTTGATCTTGCATAGGAATGGAGGGAATATGATTTTTATGATGGCTGATAGGAGGATGGAGGATGGTAGATTTTGGGAAATGGGGACCCAAAATGGATTTAGCGGATGAAGGGGGGATATGGTAGGTTTTTTTGGGTTGCAAAGATGGTAGAGTGGGGATGACATAAGATTTCTTGAAGGAGTGATGGGAGGTTGGCATGGTGGGCTTGGAGATAGGCTTGGTTTGGGGATGGTGTGTACCAACACTTTTAGATGGTAAGCCTTTGGATACATATCCAAGACCATGAAATCCTAGATTCTTTTGTGTAATAATAAGCTTTCTGATTCCTTGCTCTTATGCTCCTAAACCTTGACCTTGATAATGCCATCGATTGAGCATTTGAACAAGCTGAGGAAAGTTTTTGCTTGTAGAAAATGGTAGAAGTGCTTTATTAGATGTACTACAACGGGGAGATACTATTCTTAATTCTTTTGCTGAGAGGGGGCCACCATGGATGAATGTAAGTGAACCAAGAGGGTAGATTATAGATGGTGGAATAGCTTGGATAGGTGGTAAGATGAAAGCATGGAGTGGAGGAGATGGTAGGATAGGATCTTGATTTAGCTGATGGGATGAAAAGATATCCTACAGTAGAGGAGGTATGGCTTGAGGTTTTGGAGATGGAGGGGATGGTGACTGCACTCTGGATGGAAGACATGGTACGATGATATCTTCGTTTATACTTTGGGGGATGTCAACATGCTTTTGGGTAGGATCTTGATAGGATTGGATTGGAACGAATGGTGCAATAGGAGGTGAAGGGATGGATTCTTCAAAGGCAACAGATGGATAGATGAGAGATTCAGTAGTGGAGATGGGTGAGTAGAAGATGGATGCATAAGGGTCATTACGAGAGATTTGGGAAATGCTTGGAGGTGATGTGGATAGGATTTGGAGGGATTTGATAGGTGGTGGGATTTTGATGCTTGCGGGAAGTGGAAGGATTTTAAGAAATTTGATGGATGGTATGGGGATGATAGCTATGGGAGATGGAGGTGATATTATAGATGGGGAAGCTTCATCACGAACTACTTCACATGGTTGGACTAGATGACATGGCCTATCGACTGTTGGAGGCAACTTTTCTTGTATTTCCTCTAGGAGATTCCTGGGAGACTCGTGTGTCAGAGGTGGAGGTGGTGGATTGATAGGAATAGCTAGTGTGATGGGGGTTGAAGATTGGAAGCTTTGTCGATTGGGTGATGGAGGAGAAGCTGGGATATGAGATGACATGACTAGATAGTTTGGAGGAATGCTTGGATTTTGGGGGATGGTTGGCGGAAGGCATCTAAGGCTCTCAAGATACCCGTCATAGTCAACAAGATTTTCATCATCATTGGAATAGGATGTAGTGGGAGAAAGGACAATGCGACCAAACTCATCATGATAGGGTTGGGATTTCATTTTTTGATGATGAGTTGGATGGGGATGGGGTCTTGCATATGGACGAACATGGAAGCTCATGGTTGGATTTGGATTGAGCACAGATTTTGGATTGGCTAATGAAAGATTTCCTGGGGAGAGTCAAAGCTGTATGACAGACCTAAGGAGGATTGGTTAGAGATTTTTGGCTTTCCTGTGGATGGAAGACTTCAAGGGTTTTTTAATGATCCCATCTTTTGGCCTTCACATTCTTTTAGTAGTTTACCAAGTGTGTGTGCGTTAGTCTTGTTCTACATGGTCCCGAGGGCTAACGAAGGGTTTAATGGGATCCTGGATGTTTTGGCCTAGTCATTTCCAGTTTGGGGCAAAACAAAGTTGATTTACTCAGTTTCAGGCATACTTACTATTTTTAATAAGCCGGCAGGACACAGTGCAGGTCAATTTTGGTGATTGGATTCGATACTCCTTGGTGAGAGCTTTCTGATGAGCTATCACTCGCATTATTCGGAGTCTGATTGCTAATACATTTTAATGCTTGAAGTTTTATTAAAGTAACGTCTAATTTAATTGTAAAATATTAAAGTGTTACTTTAATATTTATTTTATGGTAATGTGTACCCAAGGGAGACATAAGGGGTATTTTAATATATGTTTTATATATTACACATCTTTTATCCCACATTGCCCATATGAGTTGAGCGGACCCTTGGAAATAGAATAAAAAGAAGCATTTGTGGCTTCATTAGGTAGGTTGAATATGAGAAGAAATTGGTGTGTGAGTTGCAGCTCTATTCTTGGCATTTGAGGATGTCTATCCTCTCTTGTAACATTCTAGACATCATTCCCTTGGGGTTTGGCCTTTGGAATTCTTTGTTATTGGCTTCATTATCAGGCAGTTTAGTTGCATTTCCGACTACAGGTAGATTTGATATTTTTCTCATATCTTCTTCACTACTTGTCCGACACTTATGCCACTTGGAGGGAATGGTATTATGAAGGTAGTGGACTGATTGGAGGACAAAGTATTGTAGCAGCAAGTTTGTAAGCATGGGCTGGAGTATTATGTACATACTGCTGAAGTAATTAGTGAGTTGATAAATCTGCCATGTATTTGGTTTTATGAATTCTGAAAATAACATTTTATTAAGAGCAGTTCATTTCCACTATGCATATCATTGTAGTTTCTTTCTTGTTTATGTTGTATGATACCAATTCCATGCACGAAACACAACAAATAATAAACGTTTGATTTTCGGAGTTATAAGGGGTTTAAAACATTAAACGGAGAAATAAGAAGTTGAATGCAAACTGTTTGACAAAATTCCTTTCAGCATATTGGTTTAGTTTTTTGGGATATCCAGGGGTGCCCATTACAGTGGTATCAGAGCTATAAGTCATGCCATCTTGTGGAGGTCTTATAGGGAATTTGGAACATCTGGATAGAGGGAAAAAGTGTTTGACAAAATGTCAAAACACTAAAATCAGAAATAAATAAAAAACATAGGCTAAGCATTTATCTTTGAGCATGCGACAGGGGTCTTATAATTTCTGCGATACCAGAGCAAGAAAAAATAAGGATTTCAGACTTGCAAAGCAAACAGCGTAGTACATCCGTGCAGGTGGACATTGAATCCAACCATATAGACACAGAGGAGATATTCTTTGATCAGGACAATAATATGGGTGATCAAGATGACAGGAATACAGGATTAGGAGGAGGCGGAAATGCTGGTCCAGATCAGGGGGAGGTATTGTTCGGATAGTTACTGGATACATTAGAGTAGGGGCAACATATGCAACAGGAGTAGAATAGGTGAATGGATATGATGTTGCAACTTATGGCTAGACAGATGGGCATCAACATTGATGATTTGTATGTTGCTCCAGAGTAGAAGGTAGTCGATTTCTTAGGTGGGATCGAGACACATATAGAGCCAGCTAGCTATGATGTTGGTGATGTGGGCATTTCGACAGAGTTAGTAGAGACATGCGTGCAAAGTCAGGAGACCACATATGAAGCCTTGTCAGGGGATGATGACATAGCAATAGTGGAATTAGGAGAATGCAAGGATAATATCATATTAGCAGCCACTTCTATGTCAGTTGAAGCATCCAATGAGGAGTTTAATGGTATAAATGCAGTGGTTGATGTATTTTCTAATGAAGCCACACATGTTAATGATTATGAGTTTTCATCAACTACAAATTCAGTTTAGTTTTCTGTTGCAGTAGTTAATGTTGTTCCTATGTCCATATATTTCGATGCAGCAACACCTATTGTTGATACAGTTAGCATGAGTACATATGGTTCACCTACAACTACATCTTTTTCAATGCATGATGGTGATAATATGCATTCCAGTCCAATATATATTATGTGGATGGATAAAGGGAAGAAGAAGTTTCATAGATCTTCTATGGAGTTGCCTTATGGTGACATTCTGACTTCATCAGCACAAGTTTTGAATGCTAGGCTATAGGGGTTGGTCCTGATGATGCGGGTTTGCAGTTGGTTTAACTTCCATATGGATATCACCTATTGGGATCCAGGTGGAGGTTGGAGTCCATTATGTTACTTAATTGCTTGAGGACAAGCAATTTCAAGGAGGGCAAATTTGTAATGATCCCATCTTTTGGCCTTCATGTTCTTTTAGTAGTTGACCAAGTGTGTGTGCGTTAGCCTTGTTCTACATGGTCCTAAGGGCTAATGAAGGGTTTAATGGGATCCTGGAGTGTTTTGGCCTAGTCATTTCCAGTTTGGGGCAAAATAAAGTTGATTTACTCAGTTTCAAGCATACTTACTATTTTTAGTAAGTCGACAGGACACAGTGCAGGTCAATTTTGGTGATTGGATTCGATACTCCTTGGTGAGAGCTTTTCGATGAGCTATCACTCGCATTATTCGGAGTCCGATTGCTAATACATTTTAATGCTTGAAGTTTTATTAAAGTAACGTCTAATTTAATTGTAAAATATTAAAGTGTTACTTTAATATTTATTTTATGGTGATGTGTACCCAAGGGAGACATAAGGGATATTTTAATATATTTTTTATATATTACACATCTTTTATCCCACATTGCCCATATGAGTTGAGCGGACCCTTGGAAATAGAATAAAAAGAAGCATTTGTGGCTTCATTAGGCAGGTTGAATATGAGAAGAAATTGGTGTGTGAGTTGTAGCTCTGTTCTTGGCATTTGAGGACGTCTATCCTCTCTTGTAACATTCTAGACGTCATTCCATTGGGGTTTGGCCTTTGGAATTCTTTGTTATTGGCTTCATTATCAGGCAGTTTAGTTGCATTTCCGGCTACAGGCAGATTTGATATTTTGCTCATATCTTCTTCACTACTTGTTCGACACTTATGCCGCTTGGAGGGAATGGTATTATGAAGGTAGTGGATTGATTGGAGGAAAAAGTATTTTAGTAGCAAGTTCGTAAGCATGGGCTGGAGTATTATGTCAATACTGCTGAAGTAATTAGTGAGTTGATAAATCTGCCATGTATTTGGTTTTATCAATTCTGAAAATAACATTTTATTAGCAGCAGTTCATTTCCACTTTGCATATCATTGTAGTTTCTTTCTTGTTTATGTTGTATGATACCAATTCCATGCACGAAACACAACAAATAATAAACGTTTGATTTTCGGAGTTATAAGGGGTTTAAAACATTAAACAAAGAAATAAGAAGTTGAATGCAAACTGTTTGACAAAATTCCTTTCAGCATATTGGTTTAGTTTTTTGGGATATCCAGGGGTGCCCATTACAGGTATGCTATCAAAAAGTGAGAGTTTTTCTTTCCTATGTGCAGGATTGGTGGCTTTTGGTGTCAACTTGAGGATAGACAAATGATCCTATGGGCATGACATGAGATTGACCACTTGTGGATCCAAACCTTTAGCTTAAGGTGATGAAGGATGACAATTGACAAGGCTAGATTACCCTAGAAAAATCTCTATCAAAGGGATAACCTTGGGGAGATTGAGGGATTTGGATAGATTGATTGGATAGCAAACTCTGGCAGAGTAACAAGAATTCCTTAAAGGCTTGGGTGATTTTGGATTGGGTTGCTAGCTGGCTAGGGGAATAATTTGGATGGAGTTTGGATTTGGGATTGTTCTAAAGAAAAGAACTAGATAGATTCGATTGTGGCAGGAGAGCTTGGATGATTTTCTGATGAGGCAGTGACTACACTAAGTATGCCTTGAGCTGGGACATTTTTTCTTTTCTAGGATTTTGACCAAAGTTGGAAAACATTCATTCAAAAGCTATGAACAAAAAAGCAGACAAAATTTTGGAGCAAGCATGTCAAACACACCAACATCCTAGGAAGCTTTCTACAAGGATGAAATTTGGTTTAGCTAGGGAGTCCTCGATATACGTAAGGTACGTGAGGCCCAAATCTGTAGATGAAACCAAAAAGATGTCACACATCCGAGAGGAGTGGTAACCCACTTTTCTTTCACTTCTCAAGGGTATAAAGTTCCTTGAGGCTTAGCTCGAGTGACAAAATTTTGATCCCAAGAGAGGTGTCTTTGGATTCACCTCTCGATCTTTATACTCTGCCAGAATGCTGGAGTTGAGGTCGTCCCAAGGGGTGATAAAATCCTCGAGCAGGCCTCCTAAAACTTAAAGAAGATTTTGGATCCTAATCTTATTCACCCAAGATGGCCTCGAAAGATGACAAGAGGAGAGAAGACTTGGATGATCTTGGGCTAAAAGATAGAGTTCTTTTCCAACTGACGCTTAAGTTTTCTGATCTAGATTTTTTGAAAACACGCATGATTAATATGCAAAGGTTCAATTCCAATTTGAAATGTGCCAACAAAATAGAAGTGATCAAAGAATGAATACACAAAGGAGAGTTAGCATCAACAAGAAAGTAAACCCGCGCGCCTGGAGGCCCTCCACGTCAAATATCGATTAATTTCCTTTAAGGTATTCAAGAGTTGGTGTTTGTTCATTTTAAGGCCAAAACAAAGATGTGTGTAAAGCTCGATTTCAAGTGCATTCCTAGAGGCCCTCCACATCAAGATTTGTTCAATTTTTATGCCCAAATGAAGTGTTAGTGAGACTAATGTGCATTCAAGAAATTTTCTATCTTAGAAAAATCAATAAAAACTCAAGTGAGTGGAGTTTGATTTTTGTGGAGCACTTAACACCTTCTTAGGTAGACCTATCCCCATATATGGCACTGATATTGCAACCAATGGTTAGAATGATGGCTGATTAAAGAGGGTGATTCCAACAACAAACTCACTCAAAGTGTCTTTATTTGTTTTTATAACTTAGAAAGTTTCTAAATTGTGGATTCTTTTTATGCCCCAAAAGATGAAGTGTGATGTATGATAATGATTATTTGATCTGTGGCATTCAAGATTGGATTTTTTATGCATTTCAATGGAAAAAAAACAAACTTGATTTTAATCCATGACACTCAAGAGTGATTTTAGCAACATGCATTCAAAGACGAGTGTTTAAACAATCAAGTTCTTTCTTTCGAGCATTCAAGATTGAGATTTTGCATGTTGTTTTAAGAACTTTGAAGTGCTTTGTTTTAACCTTAGATCATTCAAGATTGAGTTTGTTTGAACTGAAATTCAAAGAGGAAGGAATAGGGATGCTTTTCCATCCAATTTAGATCATTCGAGATTGTTTCTGACTCAAAAAAATGACTCTTTGGACTTTGGTTTTCATTCAAGATTTTGTGTTCTAGTTTGCATGTTTTAAGCCCAAAAATGATATTCCTAGATTGTTTTGATGCATGAAAAACCTAAGAAACATTCAAGATTTTGCAACAAGAAATTCGTTTGGAACAAATAACAAAGCTTTTAGGACAATTTTGGCAACCATTTAGGACTCTTAGTTTTCATGAGATTTTAAAAGAACTTTACAATATTTGCAAATGAAGTTCATTTTATCCCTGATTGATGCTTTGTGTTTGATTTAGAATTTTGTGTGCACTTAGTGTTGATTTTGAACCTTTTGAAATGGAAACTGGAAGTTCTTTTTAAGTTTCCAAAAATGAAGTGTTTCTAACTTTGCATGAATGCATCTAAAACCTTGATGTTGCAAGGATGCAAATGATTGGATTGATTTAGTTTCACTTGTTAAAAGATTTTTTTTTTGCAAATTTTTAATTTTTAATGGATTTAAGTATGATTTGGGGGTTCATTTTAAGCACTAAAACAAGGTGTGTATGATTTTGCTCCCTTCAAAAAAATTTGGCCAAGATCCCACAAGAAAAGGAAGAAGAAGTAGACAGAATAGAAGAAGAATATAGACAAGAAGAGGAAGAAGAATTCCAAGTGCTCCGTCCACCTATAAGCTTGAAAATTTTGAAAACACTCTAAATCCCATCAGAATGTTTGCAAAGAACTCTTGCTTCATCTTCTTCTTGCTTCCTTGGACCTGCAAAACCTGATTAAATGCCCCTACCAATCACAAAAACATAAAAATTAGCCAAAGTTAGTACAAAACATGCAATTTTGACTACAAATGATAACAAGCATGACCCATGCGGGGTCCCACTGAGTGTGCCAAAATGTATATAAGGATTAGTAATGCAAAGAACACTAAATATCAAATCAAAAAGTATTCACAAAACTAAATAAACGTAACTTCAAGATAGACTAAGATGAGCTCTCAATTGAGAATATGAGCCATTAATGAGCTCTCTCAATGAGAAGCTCTCTTGTTGAGTAGCTTTTTCTAATTAGATAGGATGTATGCTTGATTCTCCAAAGGCTTCAATGGTGTTCTTGATGGATTTTGGCTTGGGTGAATGGATTTGATATAAAATGGCTTCTCAAAAATGGCATTATGGCTTTACTTCATGATCAAAATGGCATTACTTTGTTACTATGGGTGATTGTGTTAAAATGGCTTGGGAGAGGATTCTTTAAATAGGAAAAGGGCTTGAGGGATAAAGGGCTAGGATGCAATGATGGGAGAACGCTTATGGAAGGTTTAGATTGAATGAGAGGAGAGCACATGGATTGTACTTCCTTATAACCAATTATGGAGTGACACATGTCATAGAGTCATTAGTTAGAGCAAGAGGGGTTGAGGGGTCAACAAAGGAGGCTCAAAGCTCATAAAGACCCTCATAATGGCTTGTAAGAGCAATAAATGGGTTTGTAAGAGTCATTAATGGCTTTGTGGGCTTCATAAAATTTTATGGTTGGGATATTTGTGAGAGAGTTGAGATATTTTGACTTGGGTTGGATTAAGAAAGTCTTAAGCTTGACTTAGGAATGTGTATATGAGTAAGGCTTGGATTAGGCTTGGGTTAAGATTAGATTAGGCTTGTTAGAGATGGGCAAGTGGATAGCATTTAATAAGGGTGGGTGAAGGAGGAGATATTTGTTGGCTTTGGCTTGGGTTAGCAAGTCTTAACCCATGTTTAGAGAATGTGACAAGGTTAGGGGGGAGATTAGGATTAGGGTCAAAGATAAGGATTGACATCTTCTAGAAGAGTCTAGGCTTTGGATGAGGATGAAGACTTTCTAGAAGAGTCTAGAACTTCCTAGGATGAGGATAAATAAGGTTTTTAGGAAATAAATAAAGTTTTATTTATTTCAAGGGTTTGGGTTGAGGAGATATTTATTAAAATATTTTTAATAAACATGAGGATTAATATTTAATCTTAATTAAATATTTTGAGTTGGGATTAGGGGTAGGAAATGATGGGATTAGCCTTTAATCAAAATTAAGGAAGGATTAGAAGATTTTTGAAGAGGTTAGTGGTCTTAAGGAAATTGGCCAAGTTTTGGGCAAAAAATAAATAAATAATTTATTTTGGGAATTTTGGTCAATTTATTAATTAAATAATTAATAAATAAGGAAATAATGTTTAAATAAGATTTAAATTTTTTTGGGAGGGATTCCTTAATTAATTATTTTTAATTAAGATAAAGGGATTTAATGGCATAAAAATTAATTGATAAATGATGATGTCATCAGGGACTTTTTCAAAAAATAAAAATACTTTATTTTCTAAAGGATTTTTAGGTGTCTACAATGAGGAATGTGCAAAAATGTTTTGTATAACTATGATAGCACTTGTACTTCTCACATCAACAATATCTATCAACTTATTTCAAGGATCAATTTTGGGCAGAAAGTTCACAAGGCAAAAAGAAGTTCTAAGAAAATGAGGAGCACCAAAGATATTTTGACTTCGAAGGGCTTCTATATTGGAAATAGAGCTTGTGCAAAGGATGACATCATGGTGGGGGAAAGACTTAGGATGAAGCTAGAGGAAGAAGCTTAGAAGTGGCATAGATGCTCCAAGATGTGGAGCATTTTGGAAAAAGGGGAATCATGAATTTCATAGAATGGCTCCATTGTTGGAAACCCTCCATTACCAGGAGTATGGTAAGGGGCTAGAATGAGTGAATTGTTAAAATTGATGGGGTGGACTTCATAGTGATAGAGGATGTCATCTCTACTATGACCAACTTCCCATCATGGGGAAGAAATTCTACAAAGATAGAAAGATCTTGGGGAAACCAGTGGTGGAATTCACCAAGGATCTAGAAGAAAAAAGGCACTAGTGAAGAAAGGAACATACTATCTTCCAAGCTCCATTAAGTTGTTGTGGAGGTTTGTGCTAGGGGTTATTATCAAGTATATTTCCCTCAACACCAAATTTGACTACCTTTGCACCCACCACTTTGTGCTACTCAACCATTTTAGGTATGGGGCGAAGATATCTATTCCCTTCTACCTATAGTCTTCTATGAATGAGAAGATTAATGATTATAAAGAGAAGCATACTAGCAATCCCATGCTCCATAAGGGGCTTTTGCTATTAATCTATGAATTCTTTAAGGCTAGGTCTATGGGGAAACAAATTAAGAATATGAAGGAGGGAAAGAAGGGCAAAGGGGACTCTGAAGAGTTAGGAAAGGACTATATTCCTTCTAATACTAAGGATAGCCTTGAGATGCACACAAACTCAGAGGAGGAGGAGGATTACCCATAGTGCAACTCTGGTAAAAAATTCATCAAAATGGAAAGGAAGGAGAAAAAACTTTTCCTAAACCTAAATAGGGCCTTGACATCTCCTTGGACAAGGACTATAATGCAAGTGCTGAAAGCATGGATATGGGGGGAGAAAGTACTAAAGGTGAGGAGGATCTCAGAGAAGGGGAGGGCTCAGAGAGGAAAATGGACAAAAGAAACATCACCATCAAAATTTTGACAAGCAATGAGGATGAATTCACGACCTCCTAGGGCCAAAAAAGAGGGAAAGTCTTTGTGTCCAAGGAGGAAAAATAGGGGATGGAGAAGGAGGTGGTGGAAGGGGACATTAATTAGAGTGAAAGGGAGGAGTCAGAGCAAAGCTACTAGGAATTCAAAACCAACAAATATAGATGCTCAATCACAGGCAAGGATAGGAATGTAGTGTGGAGGAATTTTGACACTACTTCTACTAAAATGGGGATCAATAAAGAGTTGATTTGAACTTTGGTAAAAGAGAATAAAGAGGGAAAAATCCAAATGGAAGAGTTGATTGACCTAACCCTTGTGATTTTTAGCAACACCACTAAGGAAAATCCTCAAATAGATGTCCTTAGCAATGCCAAAAATAGTGTAGTGGACAGCTTGCACACCACCAAGTGGATTTTTCATGAAATCCAAGAGCTCAAATATAGGGTGAGCATCTTGGAGAGGGAGAACTATAGCCTAAAGAATAGGATAATGAAGGAAGAAAAGAGCATGGACAATAGACTGGAGGATGTCAAAAACAGGGTCCAAATGATGGAGAGCTCAATGCATATTATAGTGGAACAAAGCTATAATATTCTCAAAGAGGCTAATGAGAATATTAAGTTGTTCATTCAAAAAATAGAGGAGCATAGAACCAACAAGGAGGAGGATCCTACTCCCCACAATGCAAAGGATAGGATCCCTAATGATAGCTCAAGGAAGTGTACCTGATCTAACATGAAGAAGAAGGACATTTTGGAACCTAACCTGGAACTCTTAGACATGAAGGAGGCAGCTGGCAGATTGTTGGAGTTGGAAATCAGTGCAATAGAAATTCTGAGAAAAATCTCCTGAGTGTCCTGGCTTTTTTGGCTAGCCTTAGTTTTTTTTTTGTCCTGTCCCCTAGCTTTTTACTGGTTTTCTCCTTTTTTGTGAGGGGCTATTTCAATTGGTTTCTTTTAGTTTCTTCTATTACTTTAAACATTCCTTTTTTATAGTTCTTTGTTAAGTAAGGGTTTTAGGGCCCCATTAAAACTTGTTTTCTTTAATAAAAAACATTGAAAATGATGACAAGGACTATTTATATTTAATTGATTTAGAAAGTCAAAGTGATACTGAAATTGAAAACCCAACACAAACTCTAATTCATGGGTACATAGACTCAAGGAGCATTCTAAACATGCAAGACAATCATTGAGATCACTCCTTCCAAGGAATGTTATCCAATTGGAATTTTCAAACACAAACATTAAGAGGAAATGAATTTCCCAACACTCTTCTATGGTGAGCCATGAAGTAAAAACATTATAGACAAATTTACTTACCAAAAATTGGCACAATGGGAATTATTGCATTATCATCAAGACTTTGCACTACACACAATAAACCTCTTCTTCAAAACAATTATATTACTCATACATCAAGTGATGTCAACAATGTGGATATGAATAAGAAAAGGTCAGCTAAAAGGAAGAAAGTTGCTTGCAAAGGATGTGAAATAAAACTCAAACTTAGAAAAAATATTAAAATTTGACATTGGATATGTAAACTTCAAAAGAATAAGAATATCGCATGACTATGTAAACTAATTAAAGGAAAATGTCTTTGCAATGATTTGACAACTTGGACCACCTACATTTTTCCTCATTTTTACTAGTGTTGAAAAAAACTGAGACCCTATAGTCACAACTCTATAATATTTGCACAAATTGCATTAACATAGAATACAAGATATGACATCATTTGAATCCAATGACATCAACAATGTTGAACTAGTAAGAAAGGATTTGATTATATGTACCGGGTATTATAGACATAAGATTAATGCATTAAGAAAACTAATTTTGATAGATAATTCTTTTTTTGGGAAAGTTGTCAACTACTTTGTTACAAATTTTCAAAATAGGGGAAATGAACATGACCATGTGCTTATTTGGATTCAAAATGCTCCTATATATGGAAAAGAAAGAAATGATGAAATTGTCAAATTTATCAATCACCACATAACATACAACACTGACCACTTGCAAACACATATGGCTAAATTGCAAAAACACCACCACATAAGAAAATGCAAAAAATCATCAAAGAAAAAATGCAAATATAATTTTCCAATACCTCTACTACCATATACCATGATTTTGGAGCCATTTTCTAATAATGACACCATAGTGACAATGCCTGCTTCTAAAATTTTTGCAACTTTAGAGAGCAAGCAATTTGACAGATTCTACACATTTGAAATATTTTTAGAAGATTTACAAACAACACATAAAGAATATATTATTTCAGTGAGATCAACATTACACAAACCAACTCTATTTCTAAAGAGAAAACCATTAGAGATATACCACAATAGTTTCTACAGACAAATGCCAAAGCTATGAAGAGCAAACACAAATGCTCAATTTGTCTTAAATGCTTATGTTGTAGTAATGTACTACAGTTTGTATATAGAAAAAGTAGACAAGTCTATGACACAAACTTTCAAAACAATATGAGATGATCACCAAAGAGAAAATCTAGATGCAATATGGATGATAAGAAAACTAGGAAATACTTTGTTAAACTTGTAGCAAATGTTAGCACAACAAGCTGCTCACTTACTTCTATCACTTTCCCTCAATACAAGTTCACACAAATGTATCTTCATTAACACAAGACTAGACAATGAATTCATATTTGTTCTAAAACATGCCACTCAAATTAACCAAGAACCAGATGAATCAGAAAATGTAATATCAAAATCTCTAATAGACCACTACCTAAATGGACCAACAAGTATCTCCCACTTATGTTTGGCTGATTTTGTCTCATAATATAATATTAGAGCAATGCAAACTAAAACAAAGAAAAAAGAAACCATAATAAGATTAATCAATTACAATAAGCATATTGATGTCAAAAATTACTATAGAAAGCAATTACTTCTTTTTGTACCATTCATAGAACATGAAGTTCATCTCAAACAAAATTTTACATCCTGGGAATCAACATTCACACATCATGAAGCTAAAATAAAAATAAATTGCTCAAAATTCTTCTTCAAAGCTAGCCTTGCATGGGGTGACATTGATAGCGAAGCCAATGATATCAACATGCAAATAATAGAAAATAGTAACAAAAATGAAATGACACAAACCTATAGGTCTCAAGAAGAATATGACTTTCATAGTGACATTGAAGCAAAATCACATAAGAAAATAATAAACACAACATATTCAAGATTTAAAGTAGCAAAGCATCCACAAATACTCAGCAATGTTGACTACTTCAAACTTAGATAGAAGTTCAACAAAGAGCAACAACAAATAGTCAAATACATTGTTATGAAGAAAATGAAAAATGAGAAAACTCCAATTAACCTATTCCTCATAGGAGGTGGTCGGATAGGGAAAATGTTTATAGCAAAGGCCATTTATCAAGCACTTTTACGCATCTATAGCAACAATATAAACAATGATCCTGAAAAACCAAAAGGATTAGTTACAAATTATATAGGAAAATAAACATACAACATTGGTGGTGCAACAATACATTCAACATTGCATATTCCTTTAAAAAAATCAAAATTCTTACCACTAAACAATGACACACTTGACAAAATGTCAAAACATTACAGTCAACTTAGACTTATTTTGATTGATGAAGTCTCCTTAGTGGGTTCATCCTTCCTACATTTCATAGAAAAACAAGTACGAGAAATTATGCACACATCTACAACTTATTTTGGAAACCTAGACACAATTTTATGTGGTGACCTATATCAAGCACAAGTACTAGACTCTAATGTATTCGAAAGTAGGTCTACAAACAAAGACTTGTTGCCATACAACTTCTAGAAAGACAACATCAAATGTTACACTTTAAATGTGACCATGCGACATAAAGATGAAAAAATCATTCATATATTAAAAAAGACAAACAAAGCCAAAAAAACTTTGGAAGATATAGAGTACCTCAACCACTACTATCTTAGACCAATACCAATTGACACAACACTCCCTTTTCTTTTTTACAAAAAAATTGATGTAGATGCCCACAACAACAAAATGCTTACAATTATGGCCAAACAAATTATTGTTCAAAGTCCATTGATGAATATGAGAACAACATTGATGATATATGATTCCACTCCCATATAGCTACTCTACCAACCAAAATACAACTAAAATGTAACATGCTCATAGAGTTATATTTAGGAAATTACAACACCAATGATGACTTAGTAAATGGTCCTGATGGTATTTCAAAGAATATACTGAACATGACACTTTCAACATTTGTGGGTTAAGTTTAAAGATCCTAATGCTGGACATCAATAGAGAAAGAAATATACAACATACTATAACTAATTGATTGACAAATATTGGATCCCTATTATATGCATCTCAAGACCGATTCAAAAAATATCAACCAACAAGAAAATAACTATTAGAAAACAATTCCCCATATAGCTAGCATGTGCACACACAATTCACAGATCAAGCCTTAATTATGAACACATTAAATTTTGGTCCTACAACTATATGACAACATGGAATAATATATACAATGTTATCACAAACAAAAACAATGGAAAACTTGTTCCTTGTCAAACCTCTAAGCCCTAAACATTTCCTAGTGAAAAAATAAATAAATATAGAAATGGAGCACTTGCAATCAAATGCATCTTGGCACCTTGACATTGATCTTGCATGTCCACAATCAACTCCACATTTTCTCTTGTGCACATTAAATACATAAAGTTTATATGCCCACAAACTTGATCTACTAAATGACTTTGAAATTATGTCATCTGATGTACTATGCTTACAAGAAGTACACATTTCCCCACCCCAAAATCATAGTTTATATGGATTGTTCACTGCTCATTGCAACAATACAATACATGACATCATGACAATGATATGAAATCAAATCACAATAACAAGAATAAATTACACATCACAATATGTAGAAGCAATAACATTGACCATTTCAAAGATAAATAATTTATTAAACATTTCAAACATCTATGCAAGACCAAATTCTCCCATAATAGATATTAAGAAATCATTGGACAATATCACAAATGCAATAGATTGAAATATAAACACTTACATTGTTGGATATTTCAACATTGACATGGGATCTACTAGCAAAAGCACAAAAGCCTTAATAGCACATATGCAACATCTTCACGTAAACTTCCTTCTCAACCACACACATGCCATGAATAGACCACTAATCGATCAAATTTGGTCAACTATAATGTTCAATAAATGCTCCATCTATAGAACAAAGGCATATTGGTTAGACCATTTCCCAATAGTACTCCAATTGCATCTAACACACTAAGCTAGTTACTTCAACAATGACACCTACTTCACCTAATTAGCAAATACCAAAAAAAAAGCATTTCCCCTTCTCCTCTTCCTTACAAGGTTATACTTGAAACAAAGAAAAAAAACTTATAGTCCACCAAAAAGTTGACTTCTTAAAAAAGTGCAATAATCAACCTCTTCAAAAGTTACAGGAAACAATGGATGCAAATAAAAGAACAGGAAAGTCTACACAAACAAGGAAAGAACAATCTACAAAAGGTATTCTCTATATCTCATTACATATATCATTTCTTTTTCCATTTTTGCATGCATAATAGACAAATACAACATCTTTTTTAGGACAAGGGTTAAAAGTAGTGCTCACATCTCCATTTAAGAGCTCAATTCAAGCAAGGTGGAAAACACATTTAAAGGAGATGTTTTGGCTGTGTACAAAGCCAATCTTGACAAGGTGAAAAAAACACATGAATTGCTATGTGCAGATCTAACATACCAAAAAGAAGAAATGACAATAACATTAGCTGTTAATGGATATTTGGTACAACAATTTGAAGACAAAATTGTACTAGGCATGGCTATTTTTGTAGAAGATTTTGACACCAAAATCAGCGTATGACAGAGGTGCTTGTCTTGAAAGATTCAAGTACGGTGGAAAAAATCAATAGCATATGCAATCAATACAACTTCATTCCAAACAACACAATCCAAACTCTCCTAAATAACACTAGCAATTATCCTATTGGAATTGTGGATGCATTAGTGGTTGGCACATTGAAACAAGGGAATGTCAACTTCTTAGAAATAAAGGATGGCCAATCAGAAGAATATTATGCACAGGAAACATGAAATAACAAAAATAAACACAAATACAATTAATACAGTCAATAGGACATAAAACTAAATATTTTTCATTCAAGACTTACATGTCTTTTTTATTGTTGTCTTTGTAGCTAGAGATCCAACCTAATTTTCTTCACTATTATATGGCAACCAAAGATCAACTTGCTCAAAACAAGACACAAACATTACTATTCAAGAACGTTATTACAAAAACTAACAAAATAAAAACACTCCATATAGGCCAGTCAACATTCATCTATAAGCTCAATGGCAAAATTACCTTGCAAATGTTACATGAAATAATGCAAAAAAATACAAAGATAATATATGTGCACTTTTCAAACATAAAAGCTCATAGATTCTACTAAAACTACTACTTACAGAGTGTACTTTACAATAGGTAAATGGTGTATTGAAAGTTGCAAATCCATTCTCTGTCCCATTTAGTGCCTTCTGTCTAAACCGTCAACATAGATTTGAAGGATATAGACTTCTTGACAATGAAACAACTCATTGTACTAGGTGTAACTAGAACATTGTTTATGTCAAGAAGTTACATTTGAAAACAATGCTTATTATTGAAAAAACAACAAAAAATCTGCTGCTCCTTTGACAACTCAAGATTGATAAATTAATCCCAACAATCTGCAGCATCAAGTATGAAGAATACATGCAGAAAAAATCCATGGTCATCTTCACACTTAGACAACTATTCATTGAAGGTTGTTTTACACTCACTCAATCAAATACAATTGTCCATGTCATTCTAATGCAAACCACTCAATTAGGTGAAAAGGTATGTCAAACAATTCAATGAAACAAACATTTCAAAACTGCTTCAATAACAATGAATATCTCAGTCAAAGTTTTCTAACACTGATATCTTAGTCAAAGTTTTCTAACACTAATTATATGAAAATTCTGCAGGCTAAAGAATAATAGCCAAACTCAAGAACATATCATGAAAATTGAGTTTTTTGAGTAATGACATGAAAGTAGTAAACAAAATAAATAAAAATTGTATAGGAGTTACTAGCACAATCAGACTTCTCTACCAATAGCTTAGCTTAGATATCGAACCAAAGTTAACTACACTGTCTATGGATGTCATTTGTAAATATAGAAAAAGTAAGTTTAAATACAGGCAAAGTAACTCAAGTGCTAAAAAATCACCGCATCATTTTCAATCTTAACTTTAATCATCCTTACATTTTGCTAAATGTAAATATATAAAGACTAAGATACATAGTCAAAAATATTCTGTCTATGGTACTATAGAAGCTTGTACTTCTTATCTACCTTTTATATGAATCTCTATTTTTATGCATACAAATGTTTTCTTGTTGACATTGTTTCCCTTATTTTTTATGCGAACTATCATTCTCTTCCAAATATGCAATCTAAAATTTGTTTTTTAATTCTATAATATGTCTTCTCTATATCATTCTCATTGGCATTATCAATATATGAATTCTCCAAATAGAAGTTCCATTTTTTGTTTACTATTGCAACTATTCTTTGCATTGACTATCTCTTCATTGTAATGTGTATTTGTTTCAATTTGTTAACCATTTTCAACTAAGACAATAATAAAAAAGGTCCAACTTTGGTAAACAAGCTTAATGGTTTTCTATCTATTAGAAGAATAACTTTTCAAAATTTTGGACCAACAGCCAAAGATCCTTATTTTAAATAGTAGCCATAACATTTTTTTTGGAAGATAACAAAGTTTGCAAGTATTGAATAAATCACTTAAAAATTGAAGCAATATAACCTTTTGTGTAACTAAACAATTTTCCACATGTTTACTTTGATGAGAAAAACAAGAATATGCAAAATGGTGCACATAACAATATAGTAACAAATAGATCATGTTTCTTGGCATTAAGGTAAACATGTATAATCACATTGACAAAAAGAAAGGAGTAGAATCTAATTAAGTGCAATTGCCCTAGATTTATAAAAAGTAATTGAATCTTCTACTCAAAATCCTAAGTTTTACAAGGTAAAAGTGACCTAAATTAATAATTACATGTTCAACCGATTAGTATGGCCTATTAAACATAGAAGATTAACAAATCAAAATTGATAAGGTTGCATGTGTAGCATGATTAACAAATCAGCCTATGAATCTAGTCTGCCCACCAGGCTTTGTTCCTAGCCTTTTCTTCCCTGGTTTCGGGCCTTTTTGTTTCTGGCCTTTTGTGGCTATTTTTGTTATTTCTGACTTTTATGCTTTTAAGTTGTTTATTGCTGTAAAACTTTGGGTTTCAAGATCTCTGTAAAACCTATTTTCCAAATCAAAAACAAATCAGCCTATGAATCTGCTTATGCAAGTTTTCTTGTTGCCTACACTATTTGATGCTCACTAGTTTCCAGATCACCTTGGAAACCTAGCCTCAGTAGCTAAGCATTACTTAGAGATAGCATTGATAGGCTAACCTTTTGAATTGCCATTCAGGGTTCTAAAGTCCATGTTCATGCTTCTAGTTAGAGGTTATCATCCATATTTCTAGTAGTGTGGGCATTGATCTTTGCATTTGACATTGGAACAAGCATCAATAGCTATAATATTGGAGAAGAAAAGAAGAAAGAAAATAGACTCATGCATTCCTGTAACTTGGAAACTTTATATTGGAATCAAGGTACAAGGCAACTCTAACCTCTGAGCACTTATAAATTCAATATTGTCCACATACATAGCTTTAACTCTGTAGTGCAAAACCAATGCGCTTTGAAGTTCTCTCCCCAACTCACTCATGCTTACCATACAACAAATGTGTTCTCCATGACTTCACCAAATGTCATTGATGAATTAGAAAAGTGATACGCTTCTTCTTTTATAAACTTGTCGGTGATAGATGGCTTCAATTGAGAACAATTTAAAATCAAGGGGTTTTGTGCTAATGAAAATTTGTACCTTTTTAAGAAGCTATGCTACTTTAGAATGGAAGATTAACATTGCAAAAATTTCCTCAACTGGAGATTTAAAGATATGCATAGCAATTAGTGCAGGGTGACTTGAGCCCTATGTCATTCAACATCCAAATAAGGGAAAAGAAAACATATCTAGATTCCAACAGATCACTACTTCTTATAACCATAGTTCTTATAACTTGAAAATGATTTTATACATCCTAATAAGAGTAACAATTTCAAGGAAATGGGTTGTTTGTTTCAACAAATTCATGTCTCATGTAAAGCTTGAAACCAACTTGACCATGCTTTCTAGGCCTATTGATCAATTAATTAATTCTAGACAACATAATCTATAGATGTAATGCTTTTGCTATCACTATAATTATTGCCTCACACTAAACAGTTTTAGGCATGCAATATTATGTAACAAGAAGCAATTGTCTTAGTACCTAAGCTTTAAACCAACAAATCAGATTGAGGGCATGTAGCACCATGAAAAAGCTGGTAACGATGATGTATTTTTGCTCATTCAAGATTAAAAACTTGTCTTGCACCACATAGGCCATTTGAAATCTACAGAAACCAAATCATCAAAACACAGTAAGGTCACCTAAAAATGATAGAGAAAACATCACAATCTTGCAACAATAAGTTAGTGCCTAGCATTGAACTACTATTACAAGCAAATGATGATTCAACCTATAGGCAATAAAGTGATGATAGCTGACATGACCATAGGGTAGTGCAAACATTAAAGGCAATGATAATGTTGTTAAATCGTAGATATTTGGAGACCTTCCTAAACATCATAATTTTGATTTCAAGTTCTGCTCATGACTGACTTACTACATAGTTTCCCTTGAAGTCCACATAATGTATTTCAATAATCTTGGAAGATAACAACAAATAATAGGATTATAAGGTAGAGACTGATATCACTATCCTCAATGCTTCTTGCATGGTTAGCTGATTTAGCTACACTTCAACTATACAAATTGTTCAACAAAATGAGATTTTTAAAAATACAAATATTAGGGGTTTCTAGGTCACCCAACACTTACTCGGTTCACATATGTTACCTATAAAAAACAATAAAGAACTTATGGCAAGAACTCAGTGCATTACGTCCTTGTTATAGAAATTCATTGTTATGGATCAAATTGTTTATTCATCATTTCAAATGTAAAAAGTGTCAATCATCAAATTTAATTCCTATTTTCTATATATCATATATTTTTACAATGGAAAAACTAGTATATTAATATAAATTCTTATTTAAATTTAAAGTTTTTTTATCTACTAATTTAATATAATCATAATTTACAATACTTTGTGTCAAGATTAATTTTTGAAGATAATATTTATATATTTATTTTTCTTCTTACACCTATTTCCTTATAGAATATTAGTTGTTTTTTATTTGTTATTCTTTATTGAGACACATTCTATTTATTTTCTCTCAACTTCAAGACAATCACTTTCCTTCATTATGCTTAACTTCATACCGCTTCATATAATCTTGAGGTGCTCAATGTCCAAACCATTATTTAAAAATTAAAATTCTAATTATAAAGTTCCTACTTTAAATTTTCTTGTACCCATTATCCCTTGACTTCATATGTGTTTATTCAACTCATTCCTAAATTTGGGTATTGAATGACATTTATTTTAATAACTTCTTAATGCAAGGAGGTTTTTTATTGTCATCTCAAAATGGTGACATTTTTAGTAGAATGATAGTATGTGGATAAGACATCATGAAGATTATAATTGTAATAATGAACTAAGATGGAGCTCCACTTTTGGGGAATTTGTCATGTAATTCAACAAGAAATTTCATCTTTCAATTGTCAACTTGATATGAAAAAATAATATATCTTGGAAACAAGGGATCAAGAATTAAGGCTCTGTTTGGTTGTAGGAATATAAAAATGAGAATAGGAATACTTATTCTTGAATAGAAAATGGGGTTACGTATTCCTATTCTTGTTTAGTTCACCCAAGATTTGATGCAGAATTCATGGACTAAAAAAATTATGTTTTCTAAATTAAAAAAAATTGGATAGGAATACGTATTCCAATTCCACCTATATAGGTGGAATAGAAAATGCTCATTTTGAGCCCAAATTGGAATATGTATTCCAATTTTATTCTTATTCCAATTTTGATTTGGTGCATCCAAACAAAGAATTCAAAATTTTAAGAATATGCATATGCCTATTCCACTTGTATTTCCATTTCCAAATGGACCCTAATATCATGCACATAGTTTGAAGTCTTATCTACCTAGAATCATTCTAAGCCATATGAAGATTATTGAAAAAATGGTTTAACAAAAATGAAAAGGTATGTGGAGTAATAGGTATTACAATTTTTAGGGATATTTTTATCACATAGAGAACATTGAACTCCTTTCACTACTTGTACCATCTTCCACCAATTTCATAGAGGCTTTGAATCTTCATCAAATCATGTTGTTTTCTTGGATAATATTGATCCACCTTACACTATTGCAATTTTTGCAAATACATCCTTAGATAATGGTCAATTGACATAATTTGATCCTCCACAATATTTGATTATGTTCCATCTCCTTCATATATCATTGCATATAAAATTGACAATACTTGATCTCCCACACAATATACCATTTCATCTATAGTAGAAGACATTCCAACATCACGTACTTTCACAAGTACATTTGGGAATACTTCATACTATTGCATATATAGTTGAGGATACCCATCCATCTCATTTATTTATTTATTTTGTTATATTGAATGACAATACTAAATTTGTATTGATCTAATTGTCTCTTTGATGGAAAACACCATACCTTCATGGCCACTATATCTAAATCTTCTATAATATGGTACACAACTCATCATATCAATATTTTCACATTTTAACATTGGCTAGAGACCTTGAGAAGAATTTGGAGAAGATGTCTTCAAAGGATGCATCATACATCTTGAGTTTTATTTCCACAATTTTTTTTCAAGAATGAGGAGATAAGTTGCACATATTTACGTGTTGTGGTTATATTTCAATCCAAGGGGTGGAATTTTGTTTTATGAGATTGTATCAAAAGAAATTCAACATTATTCTTTGGCATCTACCATTACTATAGAAGTAGTACATTTACTAGGGTTCTAGAATATAACCTCATTTTCTCTCTTATGGGAAGGGTTTTTAGTCACATTAGGTTTTTTTCTTCTCATCTTGTATATAGTATATATTAACTTATTATCTTTCTCCTCTTATTTCTAGAAGATGTATTGTATTTGGTTCCCTAAACATACTTTTATTTTCAAACTCATTTTTTTTCTTCATTTGAGTTTTTCTTGAGGTTTTTCTTTTGTATAATAATGCTTAGATGGATATATTATGTGGTGACTAAAGGTAGTAAGTGACATTGAAAATTATACCAAATTTTCACATACTTTTCCTTCTTAAATTAGGAATTTGATTTCTCTCATTCATTTTATATGTACCTCCATCCTAATGCATTACAAAAGCCATTGTGGGGTGGGGTAAATTAATGGTACATAAAAATTTGAAGTAATTGAAACAATTATAACATAGGATACTCAATGAAGTAGTGTAATTAATGAGATAAACTCTCCATAACAAGATTGACACAAGTTTTATAGTGGAAACCCCTGTAGGTGAAAAACCACTTTTAATCTTGTTCTTTATTGGCCTCTTGGAAAAATATTTTAGAGCTGCAATTTTGGGATACACCAACATGCTTTAAAATTTAGGAGCACCTACCCCAAGAAACACTCATCCCTTAATTCTGAAGGACCCACTTCATTGGTACAATTAGAAAATAATATTTGTAAGAGGGTTATTGTATTCATTTACAAAAAAAGAATTGACAACTTTAATTTACAAGTTATACATCAAAATCCTTTGTGTATGTTGTATTTGAAGTTCCTCTAACAAACTAAAAAAATAGAAATCAACAAATCCAAATATGCATTTGAACTCCAATTTGATCAATAAATATATGTCATTAATAATTACTTCTTATCATCTAGAAGGCATAAAAAACAATTGTAACATAAAAAAAACTATTGAGATAAGGGGAAATTATTATGATTATTTATGATTTCTGAGTTGGAATTATGATTAAAATGATGGTTTGATCACAAGTTTTGTCCTTGATGTCAACATATGTTCAGTAGTTTTAGAATAAAGTTAGACAAACTCTAATTTTGTATGATATTACAAGCTAATGATCAGTGTGGTATATATATTGTACACTAATGATGAGTATGAAAGCATGCATTTGTGTTGTAAGATGAGTGTATATCTTATGTTTATAGTAGAAACTCTATATGTGTTGATTTGAGTAAGATATAATTATTTTAATGAAGACTAGTTGTAGGGCAGTGACATATAATTACTGTAGATGTAGTTGCAAAACTTTGAATATAACATGATTGAAAGATGGACTTAAGGTTCACAAGTATAATGCATGGTAGAAGACTTGGATTGGTACATGTCTTCATATTTGTGGATAATTTGGTTCATGTTGGATTGATTGTTAGCGTGAAGCATGTGGAATATTGTTTTGGTAGTTAACATGATGGTATAGTTTGTTAGTTAATGTGGTGAGCATTAATTATGGATCTTGGCACATATTTTATGAATTTTAATTATTATATATTTTATTAAGAAGGTGTAATATGCCTTAATGTGGTCATATTTATTTGTTTATTTGTGCATTGGGAAAGTCCTAACAATGAAAATTAATTCCTTGATTGTAAATTTAATAAAGCAAAGTAATTTTCTCATCTTTAATGCATGGAATAGTATGAAATTATTATTATATGTGTGAGCCTTGATGCTAGATATCATAGAAGAGATGAAGGACTACTAGATTATTTGAGAAGAGATATGATTATAATCTTTAAGCATTCCTAGTGCACTTCATTGGAACTATTAAGACACATGTGGTCTCATCAATCGATTCATCATTTGGATTTCTAAATCCTTGAAGGTGGCTTTAACCTTCACATCTTAGATAGTGAGTCTTCTTAAAGGTGTATTTAACCTTCTCCCTTTGGGAAGTGTGCTCAGGAAGTGATCTTTTTGTTCTTATCAACTTCTAATAGGGTTAGAACCTTTTAATAGGGGTTTAGTCCTTTAAAATGGACTTGTCTTTTAACACAAACCCATGTACTACATATAGTGTATGGACTTCTAATAGGGTTAGGTTCTCTAAAAGGGATATTTTTAATATTAGTGCATGATCTTTTGGGTATCATCCACACCAAGGTTTTTCCATCAATAGAGCTTTCCTCAAGAAAAAAATTCCTTTTGTTATGGTGTTAGATTTCGTATTATTGCGCATTGTCACATATATTTTTAGTGACTAGTTTAATATGTTTGGAGTTTATAGTTATCACACACAACTAATTCACTCTACCCCCCCCCTTCTCAATTATAAGGTGTGGAATTTTACTACTAACAATTAGTATCAGAGCTTTTGGTCCTCTTTACAAAGGAAACTTAACAACTTGAGGAGATCTAAGATGGTATACATGAAGGTAAGTTTAAAATTTGATAATGATAACTATGATAGTTGGAAGAACAAGATACGAACACATATCATCTTCTTGGGTATTGATTATTGGATGGCTGTAAAGAACCAAGAAGCTATAAAGATAGATAATGAGGCATCTTCATGCATAAATGAGGACAAGAAAGCATTTACATATAACATGATTGCCACACATGTCTTGTTTAGTGCCCTATATGCAGAAGAGTTACAGAAGTCAAGAAATTAGATTCAACACATGTGATTTGAATGAAGTTGGAAACATTATATGAAGGATAAAAATACACAAAGCAAATGAAGTTTCAAAACTGGAAAGAAAATCTAGAAACTATAAGAATGTAGGAGGATGTGCCTATGAGATCCTATATTTAGAGAATAACAATTATTGTTACATGTATAAGGAATACTAGTGAAACTATAATAGGAGATGATATTGTGTAAAATATTATGAGATATTTTGACACTAAGATTGTGGTTATTGAGGAAGTGATACCTCTCATAAAGGGATTCAACATGGAAACATTGATTGGTAAGTTACAATTTTTGAAACTTATACGTCTTGATAATTCAAATGTACTGAGATCTACCTAATATTTTGAAGCCTATAAATATGGTGTGCATGGAATGTGTGATGGGTAAATAGACCAAGAGTATATTTTAGAGAATATCACACTCTACTAAGGGAAAATTAAATATGGTGCATAGCGATCTATGTGGTCCCCTTAAGACTAGATCATATTATGGTGACAGATGCTTTATTATTTTTGTTGATGATTACTCTAGCATGATGCTGGTTGCATTTATCAAGGAAAAATATGAGGCCTTTGATAAGTTCAAGATTTATAGAAAAGGTAGAAAATGAATTAGATTTAAAGATTAATTTCTTGAGGCCAAATCAAGGTGGAGAATTTAAATTAGACAAATTTAATGCATAATATGAAGAGCATGGTATATTCATGTAGACATCAACTCCCAAGACTCCAAAGCAGAATGAATTAGAAGAAAGAAGGAATACATCAATACATGATACTATGGCAACTATGATGCTTGAGAGAAGGTATATCTTGTACATTAGAGAGAAACAATCACCACATTAGTTTGCAAATTAAACAAAGTTTAGATCGTATATGGTGCATGTAAAACTTTACATAAACCTTGATTTGATCATGTAGCACCAATTAAATATTTTTTTTTTTTTGTAGAAAGTGTTATATCACAAGAGGTGATGAAATAGGAAAGTTTGATCCTAGAAGTGATGAAGGTATATTTGTTGGATTTTCAACTAAGAGAAAAACATATAGATGTTATAATATGATATAGAGGAAAACAATTGAATGTGCTCATATGAATATTGATGAAATAAATATAACAAGAAAGAACATTTGATGATGATCTAGCTATAGGTTTCCATAATGGATGAAGATAATCACACCATTATTCCTCTCAAGGATACTATGTCTATTTTGAAAACTATCTATTCCATCATCAAATACACTTGAATTGTCAACCTAGGGACATAGGACTTAAAATGGGTCAGCATGATATGTGCACTTAGTTCCTTCAAGAGACTTAACACCTATGTTGTAGGAAGGTGAAATGCATGAAAGGAATCTATACTACTGATAAAAATAGTAAACACACTCAAAGTAACAATAGATAATTGTAGAAAACTTCAAAAAATGAATTCTAAACTAGTTAACAATTCAAACATCCACCATGACCATTTTCCACAAGTGTTGTAGGAACTTTCACAATAACAATGTTGTAGGATTAAAACAATAAATTCATCTTAAAATAGGAAACTGCAAGGAATTAATATACTCTACCTAAATATATTCCACCTCCCAAGTGGGCCCCCTTGGTTGGCTTCAGCTAACTAAGAACACAATAGGTATTCAAAATCACTTATTAAAATTTTTCTTTGGTTACATCATTGAATAATTCATGAAGAATAGAAAAGAGTAACTTCTAAATCTCAAACTAGTTTTGTCTATTTCTTCATTACTTTCTCTCCTTCTAGAAAAGAAAATCCCCCCAAATCCATTATATAGAGAGGATTGGGTACTTATTTAAAACATGACATAAAAGAAACTATGAACAAACATCCTCAGAAAAGAAGACAGAATGTCAACCGTGACATAGAACATTGATTAAGCAACAGGATAAGAACTCACAGGAAATATAGCAAGTCCAGTCTTCTTGGTTTTTCTAGAACAATAACTCCTCCACAAGGATGACTTAGTTAGAGGAACTAATTTGTGCTTCCTTTTCCATGAACGATCTTCATCCTCTTTTGTTAATATAGTAATCACCACTCTTTGCACCACTTCTCCATTTCCTGAAAGTTAGAAACATCTGGAACACATATGCATAATAACATTCCTACTCTTATTCAAATATTAGAACATAGCTTAAAATATTTATATGAAATATTGCATTCTATGTATAATATTAAGCAAAGTATGTCATACCCAGTATCCATCGGTATAATAAGTTCACAAGATATATAAAATAAATTTTTTTTTGAAATGTTTTTCACAAGGCTCAAAGAGTAAGTTCAAACTATAAAATCTATATCAAATTTGAGACATTAATATGCCTCATCATCTACCCCTTCACTTTGTGAACACTTGTCCTCAAGCATTGTAATTCCTTGAGATTGCTTTGAAATCTCCCACTGTAGTATTCCTCTACTTCCCACTTCTAAAAGCATAGAAATATCCTTTGGTGTGTCTCCATTGTTCACCCAAGTGTTCTTCAACCAATGGGTCTAGTTTGGTAGCATTATTTTCATTCAGAGGCCAAAGAAGGGTAGGAGGCTGAAAAGTTATTGGCATCCATAGCTATTTTCTTATTTGTCTTCCTAGTTGCATATATTTAGCCACCCTATTAACTACTACCTCATAATTAATAGGGCTATGTGGTTCAACCTTTTTGAAAGCTTCTGGTAGTCGATTCTAGTGATTTTTAAGCCCTACAATTCCTCTTTTTTGTGTAAAATTTAGAAGTGTCTGGTATTCTCTATAAAACTTTTCCCTTTCCACAAAAACTTTCTCCCTAATTTCTAGTTTTGGTATCCCATAGGTTAATCTGAACCAATCTCTTAAAAGGTCATAAGGCTTATGGGATTCAGCCTGTAGTGGCAATGGTTTAGATTTCTCAAGTTCTCTATAGGTATCCAACTGCCTATCATAATTTGTTTCATTATGCATCTAGGACATTAAAGCTCTGAGATGAACATCCCCTATATAAAGTAGAGGATTCCACTCTGTCTCATGTGGAATTATGAAATTATGCAAATAGAGTTCACATAACAAATTCTTTTGCCATGAAGGCAAAGTTTGGTACACATTATAAAAATTTGGAGCATTTTCAAATTCACAATCAATGTATCTCATTGTCATCATCAATGGAAATAACAAAAAATGTTCCTTCAAACAAATGGCATACACCCTTGGTAGTGGTCTATAGGCCATTACCTGGTCAGCTAGCTTTAAAGCTTTATTCATCTGTTGTTTCTGTTTCTCAAGTTGCTCTTTCAATAATTCAATTTCCTCATCTCTGTCAAATATTGCCTTTTACATTTGGTCTCATTCTTGTCTCCACAAGGCCTTTTGAAAAATCAAATGACTGTAGAGACCAAACAATATCAATTGAATTGTAGATGAAGGAAATTCTTGAGTCAAAGATTCAACCTTTTGTTCTTTGGCAACTTGCCAGAAATGTTGGGTGTACCAAAAGGATTTATAAGGTATAAGAGAAACATTAGAATATACAAGGGCTAGGAGCATGGTGGGTTGATCATTGTTAGGGGCTTTTTCTAGAATAGCAGTGGGGTTCAATTTACACATTTCCTAATTCTCTTGTGATATCTCATTGATAGGCTCATTTTCATGTGTTTCCACATTTTGGGGTTCCAATGGAATAGGAGAGTCATCTAGAATATTTTCAACTACTGATTCTATATGACGCTTTGAAATTGGGGCATTTGGATTTTCAATAGAAATTGGGGATACTCAACCTTGTGTACGAGGACTTCTAAGCACAAGAACCTCTTTGGCTTCGACTATTTTGCAGGTCCTCTTTGGTTTAGGAATGACTAAATTAGATGTTGTAGGAGTGGTTACTGTAGGAACATACCTTTTTCTCTTTGTTACTTTAATAGAGGGATTTTGGGCTTTCTTTACCAACCTTGTGCTTACCTTTATTTCTAGAAGAGCTAGGTATATCATTCTCTAAAATAGGCTCAACAGGCTTATTAGGAGAGGATTCTTTTTCTACTTCAGTCAAATTCTAACTAGGCTTTGCAATTTATTCCTCATTTGCTAAATTTTGTGGAGTAGGGTTGGCTTAAGGTTGCAAGGTTTTAAATTCAACAAATTCTACCTATGATATAGGGGAAGAATCCCTAAGAGACTTTTCAACTAAAAGTCTAATGAGGGCATGATGAGAAATAGAATTTTCATTTCCTTTTTGCATTTCTTTAGCACTAATATACAACATATTATAAAGAAAATTGGGGACATTAACTTGAATGTTACATCTTATACAATTGAGCAGCTTAAAATGATGAGCATGCAAATTTGAAAATCTACCTTCACAGGTTAAATACCTAATAATGAGGGTTGCCAATTCTAGATATGGAGCTAGAAGAGAAAGTCTTTTACACCCTTGTTTAAAAATGTCCAGTTGAGGGTCACCTGGCCAAAAGAACTGTGCCTCTAAGGACCTAGCATAATGTCCATTTGGATAATGCTCTCCAATCACTAGTAGTCCTATGACTTCTTGTATCTGCTCCTTAGTAGAAATCACTCTTAACCCCCATACTATGGCTTCCCCTTCATCAAATGTTATCGTAAACTCCATTTCTACTTCTTCATTAAGCTTAGTTAATTTTAGGAAGTAGCCAAGCCATCCACAGGCATGAAATTGTCGGATGACTTCAACATCTACAAGTAAAATATCATGAACAATTGACTCATACCTTTGTAATTGTCCTCCCATATTCAAAATGTCTAGCTTTTATTTTCTCTATTTTCAACACTCTAATAATTTTTACCTCTTTACCTCTACAAATTCCCTCTTCTTAGAATTTCAAGTTAACCTTTCTGAGAAATGTCGTTACCAATTCTCTTAACAAGACTCTATTCTGTTTGGCATGTAAAATAATGATGCAATTAATTATGAAGGACATCAAGGTTTAACTCAAGGTATTCTTGTAATAACTCTTAGTCCTTTCAATCATGTCAAATAGAGGAGATCTTTTCCCAAAATCGTAGTGAAAAGGTACGATGGATACAAAAAGATTTTTAAAAATTAAAGAAAAATATGAGACTACTGCGAAAGTATAGCCTAAAATGTGGAAATGACTAGGTTAGAATGGAAATGACATTTGGAAATTAATACACTTTCTCATCCCCCACTAAAATATGACAATTGCCCACACTTTAAAATTTTTGGCATAGGAATGAGAAACTGGCTTAAGACTTATATTATACATTTAATGCAACATTAGATATAAATATCGAAACCTATGTGCTAAAAATGAATAAAGGGTGAAAATTGATGTGCCTAAAAATTTGAGATCTTACATCCGCATGCAAATTCATGAGGTGGCAAAGTTTGATGACTGCAAAATAAAGTGCTGACGAAATGATTTATTGAAAGCAGTAAAAATAGAATTTGTGGGTGACATGGAGTATGAGTGGATGGTAGATAGAGAAATGAAATGGGTTGATATGATAAAATAGATAAATGAATGAAATAATGGACCTCATATTAAATGAGGTTTTATTATAAGGGCTCTTTGAAAGTTGGTCATGGTATGGCTACAGGAAGAAGGTTTTCACTCTCTGTTGCAAGAAATGTGCTTGTAGGAGCTGGTAAATTGGTTCGTTGGAATTGATGCAGAAACTCATCTTTGGTCTGTGGTTTATGATAGAGGTGCAACCTATGGCCATTTACAAGTAACTTGAACTAGACAGGATCGATGTTTGTTAGTTGGACTGCTCCATTGTCATATACATACTAAATTTCATAAGGCCCTAACCACTGAGTTTGCAAGTTTCATGGATGTTCTTTGAAGCAAGAATCATATAGGAGAACCCAATCTCCTACTTGGAATTTTTTATTATAGATATGTGCATCATGCCACTTCTTTCATTATTTTTGAATGAATTTTGTTCTTTTCAAAGTTGTCTTTTTTATTTCATTTAGGGAGTTCAAGTGGAGAAGTCTCTCTCTTCTTGTGTTGCAAGAAGATTGATGTTCAATTCCAAAGCAGTGCATAGTATTTTATGTTCAAATTCAATAGATAACGTTGCTACTTTTCCATAGACAAGTTCAAATGGAGTGAATCCAATTGTTGTCTTCCATGTGGTCTGCTATGCCCATACAGCTTCAATTAATCTGTTGTTCCAATCCTTCTTGTGTATGTGCACTATCTTAGTCATAATGGCTTCAGCTTCTCTATTGGTGACCTCTACTTGCCCATTTGCTTGAGGGTGATAGGGATTAGATTTTTGGTGCCTTATGTTGTATTCTTTCATAACCTCGATGATCAAGTTTGATGTGAATAGGGCTCCTTGATCTATGACAAGTTCTTTGGGAACTCCATAGCAGGTGAATATTTCTTCATATAGGAATTTAGCTACCCTCTTCTGTCTTGCATTTTATTGCTCTAACTTCCACCCATTTGGTTACATAATCCATGCATACTAAGATGCAGGATTTGTTATTTGATAATGGTTCAATTGGACCTATGAAGTCCATACTCCACTCATCAAAAGGTGTTACTACATTCTATGGATTGAGTGGCATCTAATTAGTTTTGGTTGGTTGGCACATCCTCTGGAATTTGTCACAATTGGTTGTATAAGTTACTACATCCTTATGTAAGGTTGGCCAATAATATCCAATTCAATATTGTTCTTTTTCCTACAAAATGACCTCCACATGGTTTGTCATAATAGGCATGTAGTATGTCATATATCTTATCCTCTCTAACACATCTTCTCATGACCTAATATGGTCCAATATAGAAGAGATTGTTATCTATCTAGGAATAATGAAAACTTTTCTCTGCTAGCTTCATCCTATCTTTGTGAGAGAAGTGTGGGGGCATTCTATTTGGAACAAGACAATTTGCTATGTCTGTATACCATGGTGTATGAGTTTCTATGTGAAACAAGTGCTCATCTAGAAAGGCATCTTCAATTGGAGTTAGATCTTCATCAACAATGTGCAGTCTAGACAAATAATTAGCAACTATGTTGGATTTTTCTAGCTTATCAATAATGGTAATATCAAACTCATGTAACAACAAGAGCCATCTTTCCAATCTACTAGTTACAACAAGTTTTTTCATTAGGTACCTTATGGATGAGTGATCAGTATGAACAAAAATAGGATATCTAGTTACATAATGTCTGAATTTGTTCAATGCATAGACTACAACTAAAAGTTCTTTTTTAGTTACTTTGTAATTCAGTTCAGGTCCATAAAGACTTTTATAAATATAGTAGATGGCATTTTTTGATGCATTAGTATGGATATGAAATGGAATTGACCAATCAGGTCCCTTTAAAACTGGTGTCGTAGTGAGGAGTTTCTTAAGTTGTAGGAAGATTTCATTACATTTGGGTGTCCAAATGAATTCAGCTTCCTTAGTCAATAGTGTATATAAAGAACTAGCTATTTTATTGAAATATTTTATGAAATGCCTATAATAGCCAGCATGACCTAATAAGGATCTCACATCCTTTGGTTTTGTAGGTATGGGTAGTGTCAAAATTACCTCTACCTTAGCCGGATCCACTTTTATTCCTGCAGCTAATATGAAATGACCAAGCACCACTCCTTCCTACATGAGCATGAAACACTTCTCACTATTGAGTGATAGATTATGTTCTTTTTATTAGACAAGAACCTTTTCAAGATTCATCAAGGTCTCTTCAAAGGTGACTTCAAATGTTGTGAAGTCATCCATGTATATTTCCATGCAATCATGCAATATATTAGCAAAAATGCTAATGATAACTCTTTGAAAGGTTGCTGGGACATTACACAGGCCAAATGACAAGAAAAAATATAAAAAAGTATTATATGGGCATGTAAATGTGGTTTTATCTTGATCTTCAGGAGCTATACTTATCTGATTATAACTACTGTACCCATCTAGGAAAGAAAAATATTTCTTACCAGCCAGAGTATCTAGAACTTGATCAATGAAGGGTAAAGGAAAGCGATCCTTTTTAGTTACCTTATTCAATTCTCTATAATCTAAACAAATCCACCAATTCCCTCCTTTTTTAGGCATGATGACCAGAGGTGAAACCCATCTACTATCAGATATAGGGTATATAAAACTAGCATCAAGCAACTTTTGCAATTCACTTTTAACTATTTCTTTGAGGGCTAGATTAATCCTTCTCTAGGGTTGATGGAGTGGCATGAACCCTTCATTGATGCATATTCTATGAGTGCATAATGTAGGACTTAACCCTTTCATATCCCAATAGTCCCATGCAAAAGCTATTTTATGTTTTTGAGGAAGCTCTGTTAACTGTTTCATTTGTGTAGAAGGCAATTTTGGATTGACATGGAGATTATGACCTTTTGACAACTCAACAATAGTTGTGAGATCAACCATAGCAACTTCAAAGATTGGACTTGTATCTACTTCATATAGTAAAAGCTAATGGATAATGTCTAGCTCCTTGGGCAGAAAACAACTCTCATTACATTCCTTATATGTAGTTAGTTTTAACAAAGTACTATTAGATACATCTTTTTCTACCACACAAGTATGATTAAGAATACTCTAAATTACTGAATCCTCTTCCTGCAGCTTTAGAAAATACTATCTATGTAACATCATAAGTTGTGCTATAGAGTTTAACTCTTCTTCTCCATCCCCTAAATTTGGCCATATAGATGTACTTAAATCTGGTTGTGGTTGTACCAGAGGATGTAAATCAAATTTCTTTGTTTCCTATCTATCTAATATGCTCATACTCCCTGACTTGCAACTATATTTGCATCAACTATAGCTAACCATGGTCATCCTAAGATGACATGATAACCAAATAAATTGACTTTTGGGGATAGAATTATGAAATCTACAAAGTACTCTAGAGAGTCTAGGGTTACTACTATGTCTTCTCTCATCCCATCAAGAGTGACAGTGGAACTATCTACAAGTTGTAGAATTGTTGGGGTAGCTCTTAACCCTTATATATTCAATTATTTATAGCAACACCAAGATTAATTAAAGCATTTTCAAAATACTGACTATTTATACTCACATTCACAACTGGACTTCCTGGATAAGAATATTTAGGAATAATCAATTTTCCTAACATAATGTCAACCAATATTCCTACAACATAGATTGTAGTTGCTTCTCTGATGGCTTTGCCATAAATAGGAACATCTTTAATGGCTTGGAATAAAAAAATTTGGACATGCATGCTCTTTAGCTAATCAATAATGTCAAATGATTGTTCCTTTGTTTGTACAGGTTTACTTTGTATGAGCTTTTGTAGAAATGCAGGTTCAACTACTATTTGGGTTTGAGTTGAGCTAGTTATATGGGTTGGGTCAACCATTTGTGGCTAAGAAGTTATGAGTTTTGATGCTATAGGAGTATCTAGTATTTTAGTTATGAGAGGTAGTTTAGGCACTGGTAAGGTTATACCAGATCTCAAATGTATGTCTACAACATTTAGAGCATAAGCAGGGTATTGATAAGGTTTAGCAGAATACATGGGTTGTTGTGGCTGCTAGTTATTTGGATTTGGCTGAGGTTGTGTAGGAAACTAAGTCTTCTTTTGAAGTCTAGAACTTGTAGGTGGTGGCATTACTATAGGTTGCTGGACTGAAGGTGGTAATTGTGGATTACCAGTATTTTGTTTAGGCCATTGCTGAGGTCCTCTCCATTGGTTTGTAGACTGCCAATTCCCTTGGGATGGTTGCCTTTGGTTCTGCTGATTCTTCTATTGATTATTTTTATGGTTAGACTATTGATTATTTTGCTAGTTTGACCAGGAAGGTTGGGAATTCTAAAGCCATTGAGACTATTGTGGATTATTTTGCCAAGCATTATTCCAATTAGGTTGACTATATTGTGCAAGACCTTGGGTACTATAGTTTTGCCATTGATTACCATATAGATTTGAATTTTGTAAAGGGTCCTAAGGCATACCTTGACATTTGGCCCATGGCCAACATTGAGCAACAAAGAATACCTGCTCATCCTCTCCATCTATCTTGATGTACATAGTTGGAAGATGTTGGTTCTCCATGCTAGCGACCAATTTTCATTGGCAATCTTTCTTCTACTTTCGATAGTGTGGACAATACTCAACTAGTTGCATCTCAGCTTCTACATGATTCTTCTTTCTAGTTATTGTATTGAGATGTGTAGCGACATCATTTATGATGTCTTGCTTGAAATCAAAGAGAAGATTAGAGATCTTAAGCTTTGAAATATCCTGACTGATTCCTTTAGTGGTTGTAGTCTGGTGTCCTCTTCCTTTCTTCATAGTTGACCTCAAGTAGTTAAGACAAATTTTCTTGAGGTCATCCCAAGAATATTATATATACATCACCACCAGCCATTAGGTCTAGTGCTTCTAGACAATTATCATTCACCCCTCTCAAGATGACTAGCTTTTGTGAATCCTTTGCTGGTACATGATGAGGGTTCTTTTGCAATGCATACAAAAAATGTGAAACACAGTCTTCTAATGTTTCATCCTCCTTATGTGATATTCTAAAGATATCATCTCCTTTTGAATCATTTTCCTTGCAATACTCTTTATATTTATCTAGAAACAGAGTTTGCATTTCATCCTAGGTACCTGTTGCATTGACTCCTAAGCCCATGAACCATTGTAAGGTTGATTCTATTAGTGTTGCTAGAAACAACTTGAGCTTATGGGCATCAGTGTTATAGTCAAAGCTATTTTAAAGTATGTCAAACTCAAACAAGAAAGTATTAGGGTCTTCAATTGTAAGGCCATAGAACTTTGGAAGAGCAGTTGTGGGTATATTTTTGAGATTAGCATTGGTTATGAGGCTTAGAAGAGGAATTGGAAAAGTAGGTTGTGTCATTACTAGAGGTATTTGATTATGGTGTTGCTACTAAAAAGGAACATTTGGTACTAGATTATTAACAACTAGTGGATTTGGAACAATACTATTAAGGAAACTGGCAAAAATTTCAGCAAAAGGTTGAAGACCACTTGTATCTAAAGGTTCTACTCTAGAGGATGATTATATAGGAAAAAAAAGGTCTTGCATCCTCAAAAGGAAACTCAGCTTCTTCTTTGATTTATTCATTCATATTAACAGACTCCTATGGAAGAAATCTCCCATATTCATCTCGTTATCTTCCTCTTTGATACATGCAATTGAATTGGTGACTTATTAGTCAAGTCCACAATGTTGTAGTTTTTAGATAACAAACTAATCTGAAAATAAAGGACTCATGAAGTTTCCTAGTTTGACACTATCCTCGACAACGATGCCAAAAATGTAGGTTTTCATAATAGATGAAGATAATCACACCATTATTCCTCTCAAGGATACTATGTCTAGTTTGAAAAATATCTATTCCATCATGAAATACACTTGAATTGTCAACCTAGGAATGTGGGACTTGAAATGGGTAAACATGGTATGTGCACTAAGTTCCTTCAAGAGACTTAACACATATGCTGCAGGAAGATAAAATGTATGAAAATAATCTATAATACTAATACAGAATAGTAAACACACTCAAACTAACAATAGATAACTATAGAAAACTTCAGATAATGAATTCTAACTAGTTAACAATTCAAACATCCACCATGACCATTTCCCACAACTGTTGAAGGAACTTTCAAAGTAATAATGATGGAGGATTAATACAATAAATCTATCTTAAAACAAGAATTGCAAGGAATGAATATAATCTACCTAAATCTATTCCACCTCCCAAGTGGGCCCCCTTTGTTGGCTTCAACTAACCAAGAACACAACAGGTATTCAAAATCACTCTCTCATTAAAATTCCTCTTTGATTACATCACTGAATAATTCATGAAGAATAGAAAAGAGTAACTTCTAAATCTCAAACTAGTTTTGTCTATTTCTTCATTACTTTCTCTTCTTCTAGCAAAGATGATCCCACCAAATCCATTATATATAGAGGATTGGGTACTTATTAAAAACATGACATAAAACAAACTATAAATAAACATCACCAGAAAAGAAGGCAGAATGTCAACCATGACAAAGAACATTGATTAATCAATAGCGTAAGAGCTCACAGGAAATATAGCAAGTTTGGCCATCTTCTTGGTTTTTCTGGAACAATAACTCCTTCGCAAGAACAACTTATTCAGAGGAACTGATCAACACTTCCTTTTCCATGATCGGTCTTCATCGTCTTCTTCTTTTAATATGGTAATCACCACTCTTTGCGCCACTTCTCCATTTCTTGAAAGTTAGAAACATCTAGAACACATATGCACATTAACATTCTTACTCTTATTCAAATATTATAACATAGCTTAAAATATTTATATGAAATAGTGCATTCTATGTATAATATTAAGCAAAGTATGTCATACCCACTATCCATTGGTTTAATAAGTTCTAGCCGTATCTGGCATAAGTTCACAAGACATGTAAACAAATATTTTGGAAATGTTTTTCACAAGGCTCAAAGAGTAAGTTCAAACTATAAAAACTATATCAAATTTGAGACATTAATATGCCTCATCACTAGTTAACAAAGAAAGGTAGGAATCTACATGTAAGAATTAGACCAAGAGAGGACCAATTCTTTGAGATTGATAACATGGTACATGTATATATTGAAGAACCTAGAGAAACACCTAAAACTCCAAGGTATGTGTCAATGAATCATTCATGTGATCAAAGTATTGGTATGTTTGTAGTGGTGCATTGAAAACATCAAGAATGGGGAATGAATAATGTTTGACTTTAGAATTTGAGCCTAAAAGTATTGATGAAGAATGTAGGGATGAATATGTAATAAAGAAATGATAGAAGAGTTAGAAAAAAATTGAAAAGAAAAACACATGGGAATTAGTTCCTAGGCCTAAACATAAGAATGTTATAGGAACTAAGTCGGTATTTAGGAACAAAATGAATGATCAAGGTGAAGGTATATTAATATCATTTTAATTATGAGAAGCTAAGAATAAAATTTCATTAATAAGTTGATAAGAACCAATCTTTTAAATAAACTATTTGATACATACTAGTTCTTTACATAGTTGTTACATTTTGTCTAAAAAATTATAGCAAACTGATACCTCCAAACCAATTTAGAGTTCACTTTTCTTCAAATTGATATGCAAACAATATTCTCAAAGACATTAGTTTTTCGGTAATGGATCAAATCAAAGTTTTATGTCAGTCTCTCCTAATGTCTTTATATGACTTATTTGTATTTAATAATTTTGTATAAAAAAACTTAAGTATGTTTAATCTTTGAGAAAAATCATTTTCTCCAATGAAAATATGACTTTCTTATTGATTAGTTTCATGTGAAGCTTATTTTATTCTATATAAGATGACTAATTGATTGTGAACATATTTAATCAATAAGCAATAATATTTCTTGTTATTAGCCATTCTAGTACTAAAAGTGATTATCAATTCTTATTTGACTTCACATATTGATAGTCAATTTACACACTATGAACTAAAATGGAATACATATAATCATAGATTTATTCTTGTAGCTATTGTTGTTTGTAAATATTATTTTTGTGGGAGATATCAAGTACCTTAACCAACAATTGCAATTAAATGAAAATGTGACAAAATATTAACCATATAAAGATCATATTCAAATAAACCATCTAATCAATAGAATTTGCAAATAAACAAAAACTTATCACCATTGACATCAATGACAAATATCACAACCAAAGTTTTAAAAAACTCCCCATTTGACATTGATGCTAGTTCCTATAGCAATGCCCCACTAGATCCTTCTCACTCTCTCTCCCCCTACTCTTCTCACTATTTCTTTCAATACCCGTCTCCCTCTCTCCCTCTCTCTTTCACTCTACCCTCCCCTCCCCCCTACTCTCTCTCTCTCTCTCTCTCTCTCTCTCTCACACACACACACACACACACACACACACACACACACTCAAAGTATCACTTTCTCACTCTTTCTCTTGCCCCCCATATGGAAAAGCACAAAATAATGTCACCTTTTATAAAGAAAAAGGATGACAACAAACAAATTGTTCAACTTTAATGACATAAAAGTAGAAGTTTTGTTAAGAATTTGAAGATGATGTAAACTAATAAAATGTGTAAAAATGGAGAAATTTTATGGATATATGGTTGTAGACACTTAAAATCATCCCTAAACACTATATTAATTAATTTTAATATTTCCCGTGACATCGTAGTTAATTATTGATTAATTAATTATATTTCTCACATTCTTCTACTTATTTAATTAAATAATTTTAATTAAATGAGTTCATTCTCCTAAGTATTTAAATTTAATTTAAACACTCCTAACCTTAATGTGTTAAATTAATTTAACACATGATCCTCCATCATTCCCTTTTAAATAAATTTTATTTATTTAATCCTCACATCCTATTAATTCCTCTAAACCCATGATTAAATTAAATCTCATTTAATTTAATCTTAAGCCTAACCTAGAGCCTAGCCTATAACCATCATTTTCATCCTCTTAAGCCTACTTCTTCTCTAATCCCACTTAATCATTCCTAATCATCTCCCTAATCCCCCTCATTAACCTAAGAGTGTGCTCACACATGTGTGAGATGGCATGCCTATGCACTCCCCTTTGCACTCATGTCTCCCACTCTTCTTCTCAAGCTCGCTCACACATGTGTGAGCAAACTTTGAATTCTTGACCATTTGCATGGCTTGCATGTCACCTTATGTGGCATCTACATGGATTCCACCTCACCAAGCCTTCCCTCAAGCCTATAAATAGAGGGCTTGTCTCAAGCATTAGCATCTCCCATTATTGCATTGTTACCATGCCATTTTGAGTTTTGAGTTCTCATGCTAAGAGTTTGCATTATAGTTGGATTTTCATAGAGATTTCTAGGATCATACTAACAATTTGGTTGCTGATTTAGTTTGCTTCATGCATTGTTAGTCTAGTTTCTTGATGTATTAGCATCTGCATTTCATTTACATCTTAGTTTAGCTTGCATATCTCATTAGTTTCTTAGTTGCATTCCATAGTTTCATCCTTGAATGCCTTCAAGTATGGATTTCTCCATAGCCATTTCTTGAGGTGTTCTTCATTTCATCTAGCCTAGGTTCATATTTCATTTTCATTCACACTTGCACATCCACTCAAGAGATTCACTCCATTGTTGTATTTGGGAGAGCACACCAAACATACCCCCCCATCTTAACACACCAACAAGGCCTCTTATGGGTGCCCTTGTTGAGCTATAGAGGTGGCTGGAAGATTGGATTTGTTAGCTGCTTAGGGTTGCAAAACCCAAGCAAGCATTAGTTAGAGTTTGTTCCTTTGATATACTTTCAAGGTTTTTAACTAATATTTTCTTGTTAACTCATGCTACTAATAGGTCACATTTTCTAGCACACAAGGGTATATTTCATGTCAAACAAGTGTATACAAATGGTCTTTTTCTTTTCTCAAATTTCAAAAAATGTTGTAGATGACATGTATATATAGTCTAGATTTTTGTTTTGTTTTTATGTATATTTTCTCCATTTTAACTACTCAAAGTTGAACTTATCGTAATTGAACAATTTTTTTCTCCTATAAAAATCTCCCTATGAAATCTACACCTTGAAAAAAAATCACATATACTTGAAGATGACTTTCTCCTCTAGTGTTAAATATAATTTTAAGATTCTTTTGATATGCTTTACTATTTTATTTCTTTTCTGAAGTAGTATCTTCTTGAATGTCAAAATATCCACTTTTATTATTTTGAAATTATAACATACTATTGTTGAATGATGGAAGTATAAACATGATAAAAAGATACTAAGGAGGGTGGGGGAAGGGGGGTGTTAAACACTTTTACTTTTCAGAAATTTATTCACACATTCACCACTTGTCTTATGTATGTAAAACTTGTAAGAGTAAACTTGTTGTAACATGTAAATCTAATCTATCATATTTATGAAAATAAACACATAATACAATATTTTTTACCTAGAAACCCTCCAAGGTGAAGGTAAAATAAGGCTGGGGATAGCACCCATAAATCTTCACTACTGTCATAATAAAGTTAACCTGTTAGGTTACAATGCTTGACCATAATATATGATCTACCCTATGAGGGGTTTGTTGGAATACTTTAGAATAACTGAGAGGGGGGTGCGGTGAGTCAATTATCCAAGATCCAAATGTAAAAATAGAAATTTTCAATTTTGCAACTTATCCTTATGCATGCATTGACCATTCAATACATTAAACATATGCATATTGTTTTCCTATGTCAAAATAACTTTTGCAGAAATGTAAACATGCAAAACCACAAAATCAATCACACATTTTGACACAAGAATTTTATTTGGAAACCAAATTTGGGAAAAACTAGTAGTAACATGCTACCAATTTTCACTCTTTTGAAGTGATTTTTGTGAGGAGCCAACCCTGTTAAAGGTTACAATGTACACTATTAAATGTGTATTGGTTAAAGGATTCCAATCACCCTATTACAAGTGAGCCTTATTAGAGGACATTAGAAAATTCCATTAGAATGTTACCCTATTAAATGATTTACTAATGATTGTTAGGTCAACCTTAATCCAAAGGATTTATCCAAACCTATACAATTGTTAGAGAGTAACAATAAGCCTTGATCTGATAACAATAACAACTCACTTGTAGATTATAGATCTCACATTTAGTCCTCCATTCTACTTGGCATTCATCCTCTTGGTCTTGAAAACTTGTTCACCCTTCAAGAATTCATCCTCTTAAGCCTTCTTACTTTGTATTCCAATTGAAAACTCATTTATTCAACCACCATATGAAGCAACACCCTAGACTTCTTGTCTTCCTTAGGTCCTCACACATGACAGTTGTTTCTTTTGTCCTACTATATCTATAAATAGAGAATTTACGTCTTTTTTCACTTAACCATAATTGTCCATTTTAGGTTTAGGTAAGATTCAATGAATCTACCCATCTTTCCATTTTAGTCCCCTCTAGAAACTTCATCTACAATCCTCTTTGAATTTTCCTCAAAATGGTTTATCTTGAATTTTGTGCCACTAGCTCATTATAGAAATCTTTCACATGCTTCACACAATTTAAGAAATTGACCTTTTTAGCTCAAATTTTTTAAATATTTGATCTAACACATTTTACTGACATTTGATAATAACACTTTATTTTCTGGACAAACATTGTGTTCTAGTGCTTGGCCAACACTGGGTTAGTCAACATCTACTGGGTCTTTACTAGTGATCGACACATACTGATCTATCTTCACTCGACACCAACTATATTTCACTTGCTAGGCTCATACTAAATTTCTTTACTTAGCTTCCACTTTTTTCTACTTGGACTGCAGGGTCTCTTTACTTGGTCAGGCTTGGTAGATGCTTTTCTTTACTTAGCCTCCTTCTAATCTTTGCTCAAGTATACTTTCATTATAGACTTACGTAGATAAATGCTACACTATATCATCAATGTCTTACTTGGTCTTAGTGCTCCTTTTATACACCAAATTACTCAACCTTTTTCTAAGTTCTCTTGTTATCCTTTCTTTTCAAATCCTCTTCATCAATCAAACAAATGATTGCATTTAGAATAAAGTAAGCAATTGTCTCACCAACAAGTAGTAGGTTTGAAATCAATGATAAAATAATGATTGTTCCATGATAGTTTCATCAATCTTCTTTAGTTCAACAATCTCCCTCTTTGGCATTGATGGTAAACCAATACCAAAAACAATAACAAAAAGAAACTTTATACCTTGTATTGAAATCTCTCCCTCTATCAATATGTGCACTTTCATCTAATCTTTAATCTCTTCCTCTGAGATCTCCTTCAATATAATCTCAGTAAGCTCTCCCTCTTTATCTTATATGTCCCTTTTTCTTATATCTCCCACTTTATCTGATAACTCTATCTTTGACAAAAAATGCCAAAGACTTGTCATCTATACATGCAAGTATAATCAATTCAGGTTCTCCCTCTATCACCTTACATGTGACATAAAATTTATGTTTTAGCTCCTTCCTTACTTTGCACAGGTCCTAAAGTAAACCGCATCAATTTGTAAAATATATCAAGAATTTTGTAACATCAACATGCTCACTCCCAAAAAACATGTATCTAAGATAACATACATCTCTGGATATTGCTCCAACATGAGAGAGAGAGAGAGGGATGGAGCGGGCGAGAATTGCAATTCGAATCATGTTGTTTCAAATCTGGAGAAAGGTGGGAGACAGGAGACCACGTCTGCAGGAGGGCATGCAGCAAGGCATGCAGCAAGCGCATGGCAGGAAACAGAGGGGAAAGATGAGGATGCCTCAAAGGATGGGGACCCATGGGTTTTGATGCCCCATCTAGGTGAGAAGATTCCCCCTCCCCCCCATGTGGGCAGTGGGCCGTCTGGGACATGGGGACGCTGGTCGAATCTATTCGGGATAAAACCATCAGGTAAATCGTCTTTCCCAAAAGTCATTGACAAATCTGATAAGGAGAAAGGTATTTTTGCTCTAGAAATCCCTAGGGAAATTATTGACCACAATATCCTAAGCATGGCGAACACTCTGGTAGGAAAATTTGTAGGGCCAAGACCTAATATTGATGTAGTGAGGACATTTACCAGGAGAAAATGGGACCTTAAAGGGCATGTAGATGTGACTGCTATGGCCAAAGGCTTCATGTCTTTCGAGTTTTCTTGCTCGAAAGATTTTTCTCGTATACTATGCGCTGGGAACTGGTCTTTGGGAAGATCCAACCTAATATTGCAAAAATGGACATCCAACTTGGATTTGAACAATGATTTCCAATCTCAGGTTCCAGTTTGGTTAAGATTTCTGAAACTTCCTTTGGAATATTGGCACGTGGATGTCTTTGATGGCATAGCCAGGACCTTTGGAGAGCTCCTTTCCATTGACCCTCTCACAGCTGCTAAGAAAAGATTGAACTACGCAAGAATTTGTGTAGGAGTCATCGAAGGCCAGGACATGCCCCTGCTTCCCAGAATTGGTTCGGATCACTCTTCCATTTCTCTTGTTGTTTCCCCTCTAGTACACAAGAGATACCATCCTTTCAGGTTTGAGAAAATGTGGACCTCTCACCCTGACGTCATGGATAATATCAAGCTATGGTGGGGGATAGAGGTGGAGGGCTCGTCCATGTTCAGAGTCACCAGAAAACTTAGCAATGTGAAGAGGATGATTAAAATTTGGAACAAGTCTGATTTTGGTCACATCTTCCATGAAAAGAAAGAGTTATTTGATAATCTAACTATTATCCAAGATTGCATTCAGAAGGAAGGTTACACTGAGACCAACAGGGTTTCGGAGCTCAAGACCCTATCTGAAATTCACAACATTATTAATAAGGAAGAAAAATTTTGGAGGAAAAGATCGAGGATCACCTGGCTAAAGGAAGGAGATCGAAACACTAAGTTTTTTCACCTAACCACCCTCAAGCACCGCGCTAGTAACAGGATCTATGGTATCAGAAAGGGGCAGGAGCTGTTAACTGAAGAATCTGCCATCTCAAAAGAGGCTGTTTCCTTTTTCTCTTGCCTTCTCTCTGAGGACCCAATGCTTTCCAATTTGGACCAAGAGGATTTGTTACACTGTATCCCTCAGCTCATTAAACCTATCCATAATAAACAGCTCTGTGCTATTCCTAAGGCTTCGGAAGTTAGAGAGGCTCTCTTTTCTCTGCCTGCTGACAAGGCTCCTGGCCCGGACGGTTTTCCCACTTTTTTCTTCCAAAGGTTCTGGCCGGTGATCATGGGAGAGGTTGTTCAGGCTGTCCAGGAATTCTTTGGAGCCAAATCTATTCTCAAGGAGCTAAACTCAACTTTTTTGGTTCTCATTCCTAAATCCCCTGGGGCGGACTCGTTGGACAACTTCAGACCTATTAGTCTGTGCAACTCTCTCTACAAGATCATCTCTAAAGTTCTCACTTTAAGAATGCTCAATATATTGCCCATGATAATCTCGTAGCATCAATCGAGTTTTGTTCCAGGGAGACAAATTTTGGATTCTGTCCAGATGGTGCACGAAGTCATCCACTCTCTTGAGGCATCCAAACGGGAAGGTATGCTTCTCAAACTGGATCTTTCTAAAGCTTATGACAGGGTGGACTGGTCTCTCCTTGGGAAGGTCCTCTCGACTTTTGGCTTTGACAGTAAAGTTTGCAAAATTATCTCTCAATTGGTCTCCACCTCCTCCTTGGCTATTCTGGTTAATGGAGTCCCTTCTAATTTTTTCAAACCTTCCAGAGGCCTCAGACAAGGAGACCCCCTTTCGCCCATTTTGTTCATCATTTTAGCTGAATGCTTAGGAAGGTTTATAGACCGTAGAAAGTGTGAGGCTTGTATCAAAGGGATCCTTCCCTCCTCTAATTGCGTTCCCTTCACTCATCAGCAATTTGTTGACGATACTATCTTGGGGGGGGGAAGCTTCTGTCAAAGAGGCCAGAGCCCTAAAGAAGATTCTTGATACTTACTCTAGTGGGACGGGTCAGCTGATTAATTGGAACAAAAGCTCGCTCTTTTTTACCAACACCTCTGAGTTTAGACAAAGTAAAATCGCCAGGATTCTGGGTTGTGAGGTAGGCTCTTTCCCCTCTACCTATCTTGGTCTTCCCTTGGGATCCTCACCCCCGGAGTCTTTTTGGAATGATATTTTGGACAGATTCAATAGGAAGATGGCTGGTTGGAAAGGGGTCTCTCTTAGTCAAGCGGGGAAATGCCTCTTAGTCAAATCTTCTCTTCAAAATCTGCCAATCTACGCCCTGAGCCTCTTTGGAATTCTGGGGAAAATAGCTGAAAGAATGGAGAAAATACAGAGAGACTTCCTCTGGAATGGTAATGAAGGGAAGAAAAGATATCCTCTTGTTGCTTGGGAGAAGGTATGCCTCCCTATGAGGTACGGAGGTCTGGGCATTAGAAAGATCACTCACCTCAATAAGGCTCTCCTAGCTAAACAAATATGGCGGATCTTCAGTAGCACCGGTGAATGGAGGGACACCCTGGTAAACAAGTACCTTAGAAGACCCACTCTTCTTTTCACCCTTTTTAATGAAGATATCCCAAAAGGATCGAACATTTGGAATGGGATCATGAAAGCCAGGGACCTGGCTAAGGCCAGGATATCATGGAAATTGGGAAATGGGAAGGACATCTTGTTCTGGTCGGATAGATGGCTTTCCTAAGATCCACTTATCAATAACCCTATTTTTGAGAGATGGATGCCAGCTTGTACTGATCAAATTGGGTCCAAAGTTTGTGATTATTGGAATGGCCAGGAATGGAGTGACCTATCCCTCATCTCTGAGGACTTGACTCCTATAATGCTTATGCTAAATTCCATGATTCCTATCAATTTGGGGGATGAGCTGGTCTGGAGGGATAATCCTAATGGAAGATACTCTGTTGCCTCAGGCTATAATTCCCTTTGGAGCTTAAAATAGAAGGCCCCTTGGACGGAGGCTTGGATTTCGGGTATCACTCCAAAGATCAACATTTTTTACTGGCTGGCTCTTCAGAACAAAATCCTTACTCATGACAATCTCATGAAGCGAGGACATGTTATGCCCAGTAGATGTCCCTTGTGTAAGAATCAGGCTGAGACCGAAAATCACATTTTCATCTTATGTGAATATGCCAGGGAGGTGTGGAATGTCATCACACATGATAATGAAACCCTCTGGTGCAAACCGGATAATATCATGGATTTTCTCCATCAGTGGAAAGGTCTTTGTAAGATTGCTGGTCGGCAGGATCACTCGGACTGGATTTTACCCCATTTCTGCTGGGGAATCTGGAAGGAAAGGAATAATAGAATATTTAGAGACAGAGAGGAGCCGGCTATAATCCTTGGCAAGAAGGTCTCGAAGAATATAAAGGAAAATCTCCAAGTGTTGAAGGAGGAAGAAGAAGAAGGGGACAGAAAGATAGCTAAAGAAAAAGACAGGAACCTCAAAAGGCAGGATGCTAGTTGGCTTCTCCCCCCAGATGGTTGGTCAAAAGCCAACTTTGATGGGGCCTCCAAGGGTAACCCAGGCCCTTTAGGCTATGGTGGAATCATAAGAAATAGCTATGGGGAGGGAATAGCTGCCTTTGCTTCCCCACTGGGAATCCAGACTATTCATCTGGCTGAAGCTAGAGCTGCGAGTAAGGTGGTCAAGTTGGCTTTTGAAGCCGGGATTACTAAACTCTGGCTTGAGGGGGACTCCAAAAACATTATTAATACCATTAATGGTATTTCCCCTCCCTCGTGGATGATTGCGAACATAATTGCTGAGACTTGCGCCACTCTCACAAAGTTTGATGAAGTCCACATCACTCATGTTTACAGAGAGGCAAACCAAGTCGCTGATCTGGCTTGAGGGGGACTCCAAAAACATTATTAATACCATTAATGGTATTTCCCCTCCCTCGTGGATGATTGTGAACATAATTACTGAGACTTGCGCCACTCTCACAAAGTTTGATGAAGTCCACGTCACTCATGTTTACAGAGAGGCAAACCAAGTCGCTGATTGGTTTGCTAATAAAGGGGTTAACACCACCAATAATCTGTCCTGGCATGCCGAAAAAGATTTTCCGGTGGAGGCAAAGTTGCTCATCGACCAAGATAATATCTTGGGAAGGACGGCTCAAATCCAATGCAATTATGGATAATAAAGATTGCTTATTAAATGGTAAGTGCCATTTTTGGCATCGTGATTTGCACCAGCAAAAGGGGTTTCCTCTGACATTTCGACACGTTCGAAAGGATGATACCATTATTTTCAGAAAGGGGTTTATTCATGGGTATCATAAAAGAAACATCACCATTTTTTCGAATGCAAATAACTTGCACAGATCAGAGTTCATGAGAATTGTGGAAGTTGATCAGGTAAACATGACGGGTGAGAGGAGCAGAAAGGAGCCGGTGGGGGAAGTTCAGAAGTGGAAGAACAAGGCCAAAGTTTGGAGAGAGCTGGAAAAGGGTGGGGTTACTAATTTCTTCGAGAAACTTCATGGCTCAGATCCTGAGATCACTAAAAGCATGGTGAATTCATGGAATAATGGTAAGGTTAAGGTGAATGGGGTCTACTTTCAAATTACTGAGGATGTGGTTGCTGAAGTCACAGGGATTCCGAAGGAGGGGCATAAATTTTTCAGAGACAAGAAGATGTCTTCTAATGCTATCAAGGATTTTGTGAAAAACACTGAAGAGCTGAACAAGCTGGGCAAGAAAGAGACATTTTTTGTAATGAATACTATAAAGAAGCTCTAGAGGTATGTTCTCTATGCTGTCATTGAATATATAACCTTAGACCCCAGGTTTGATAGGGTTAGGACTCACCATTTTGTGATTCTGAATCATTTTCGGCATGGTAGTAAGATCTCCTTCCCGTATTATCTTTTTAACTCGATGAACAAGGCCATTTCTAGTTTTAAAAAGAAAGCTACCATCAACCCGGCTCTGCATGAGGGTCTTCTGCTTCTGATTCATGAGCATTTCCACGCTCAAACCATTAGCAAAAACCCTATCCAAGGGGCTGATGTTGACAAGAGCAGCTCCAGTTTTTCCTCAGATTCTAACAATGTCGAGAGCATCAGCTCTGATGAGGTTTTTGAGCATTCAGGTAAGAAGACTAAAAGCCATAAGAAGGATTACCCCTCTATCAAATTACCCAGCAGAAAGAGCCCTAGAGGTCATACCCCAGCTAAAATTGGCTCTGCTGAGGAGGAGGAGGAAATGGATACTGATGATTCTGACAAGGTTTCGAAGGAGGAGCTGGATGAGGAGAAACTGAGAAAAAGACAGAAGAGGGAAGGAGAGAGCATGGAGCGATCCAGCAGTTAGGGAAAGGATTCTCTGCCCATTCCCCTCTCCCCTATACATCCCCAGCCTCCTTTGGAGGAAAATGATAACTCTGGACAGATTGAGGGGGAAGTGCAAGTTAATAATAGAAGGAAGGCTTGGAAGAACTTCAATGTGAGAACGGCCACTATGGGAATTTATAGAGAGGCGATGAACCCCCAACTCCTGGTGGATGACCTCGAAAAGCCTAGACTCAATGAGCTAATTGACCCGGCTATGGTGGCTATTTCTGATAATGCAAGAGAAATGGGAATGAATCTGTTGAACAATGCCCGCAATAACATGATCGACAACTTCAGGTCGATTAAATGGCTTTTCCATGAGCTTGAGGATGTCAGAGATAGGGTTTCCCAAATGGAAAAAATCAAGAGCAAGACTGGTGCTGAAAGCCAAGGCGACTAGAACAGCTGGGAGACTCTGATGGAGAGGAGAGTAAAAAATATTGAGAACTACAATCACAACCTGGCTAGTCAAATGATCTCCCTCCTCGCTTTGATCAATGACAACATCCTCTCTCTCTGGGATAATCTCAAAGACAGGAACCAGATGGAGGAAGATGATAAACAGAACAGAGACAAAGATAGGCTGGATGTGGATAAAGCCAAGGACAGCACTATGGAGCAGGATCTGACGAACGCCCAGGACCATAAGGTAGAAGAGCAACAAGATTGCGCCGAAGCTGCCCAGACCATGCTTGAGATGGAGAAGTAGTCTGCTAGGTTTGGTCTCTGTCCTTTGGTTTTTGTTTCTCCTGGCTTTGGCTTTTTGTTTGGTTTCCATTTTTTCTGGTTGGTTCTCTGGCCTTTTTAGTGGGCAGCTGTTTCGGGCTGGGCCTTTAGGCTTATTTTCAGCCATAAGGATTATGATTTGGCTGGGCGATTTTTCGCTTATTTTCAGCCTGTCTTGTTGTTAAACTTATGGGTTTCAAGACCCCTTAAAACTTGTTTACCTTATCAAAAACATGCTCACTCCCAAGAACAAACTTAACATAATGCTTCATCAGCAATACTTCATTCACATCAGCAACTTGTTGCACTAGCAACAACAAACTCCGCATCAACAACAATATCTAACCCCTCAAAAACATATGCCAAACTCTCAACACCAATAATCTCATTTCTTACAACAAGATGCTCTGTAACATATAACTCATCACCAAAAACAACTAGATCATCCATGACCAAGTGCTCTGCAATTTCCATGTCAGTCTCAACTGATTGATTATGAAAACCAACCTCCATCCCAACATTAACAAGGTTAAAAATATCATTATGAACAACCTCAAGTTTCTTTGCAAGTTCTGTATTAGACTCCACAAATTGATCAACAAAACCAACCTCTTCCACCTCAAACTTTCCATGCCCTCTTCTCTCTTGTACAAGTCTTCTAACTAGCTAGAAAACTTTCTTCTCAATTGGTAGACTCCAACTCCAAAAATTTCTATGAAATGCCTTCCTCATCACATCCTTAATTCAATCAACCAAACTAGATTCAAACTAAGATGATGACTCCTTAGCTTGATCAGCCAAACTAGTTTCAAACTAAGTAGACATCTCAACAAGCCTCCTCTCCACCACATCATGAAGATTCACAATCATCCTAGGGACTAGTTCTCTCAGATCCATCTCCCAAGATCTTTGTGAACCCTTGGCAACAAATCCTTCCCACACTCATTATGAAAACTCAAATTGTCTACAAGCCAGATCACAACTTGTCACCTCACATGAACAACTAGAAACCAAATCACAAGTCCATGAATACTGATCAAAATATAGTCTAGGAAGATGTAGAGGATTTTGGCACAAGCAAAAACTGGGAAAACATCATAATCCATTTTTTTGATATTTTCTATGTTCTAGTATTTTGCATTTTTGGAGGTCTCTAGGGCATTTCTAGGCTTTGACATGGCCAAGAAGTCATAGCACTCTGCTTAAGATGTTGAACAATAAATGTAGAACTCTAGAATATCTTTCAAGCTATGAGTAGAAAGTTATGACTTCTACAAGTAGACATAAATTTTAATATAGTTTTTTTATAGATTTTATAGTTGTTAGAGTTTATTTTGTAATTAATTAGCTTATGGACTTTTTAGTTTCATATCCAAGGGATAATGGTGACCCTTGGGATCCATCAAAATTGTATAAATGCTTATTTACAAAATGAATGGATCATTTTTTGGGTTGTAGAACATCTACTATTGCATTTTAACTATTTTTAATTTAGTCACAATACCGCATGTTCTACACCAGGATTGTAATCTGGATTCATAATTCAGATCAATGGTATCAAAGCTTGTTTGCTCCTATATGTCCCATCGTACATGGCTGGCTTATCAAAGTTTGGGATTGGCCACGAGAGATCTCTCAAATTATCTTCCTTTGAGATGCACACAATCTTAGATGGAAAAATAATCATCGAAAGGGATGGATGAATCCCTACAAAGAATTGGTAGAAGAGATGTTTAATAAACAACTTGAAGAAATGATGCAGTAATTTTCATAGATGGTTGAAAAATAAGAGTTACATGCCAGTCCAAGAAATTCAAAATTTGGTGGGCAAACCCCATTCAAGGTGCAAGTAAATTTTGACATTCCAACTTTTCAAGGAAAAATTGATGCAGATTTTGTTGATGACTGGTCGTCCAAATTGGAGAGGTATTTTGTGTTAATAATTTCTCATTTATTGAAAAGATAACCTTCACCCTCCTCAAAGTTGAGAATCATGTGAAGTTGGCATGGGAGGTACACTTAACAACTAAAGAAACCCAAGAATCTCAGGATGGACATGAATTTTCTATGTTATTTGATGGAAAACCCACATGGGAAGAATTTGTAGAGCATATAAAACACAAATATTACCACGAGGATACCTATGACCAAAAATATATGCAATGGCAATTACTCCAACAGAAGAAAGACCAATCAGTTCAGGAGTACACCAACATTTTTCATGCTCTCTCTACAAATCTTGGCATCAAAGACTCAAAAAAACATTGAGTTCTAAAGTATAAGAGTGGTCTTTATAGATACATTTAGATTGAAATGGATTTCTTGAATACAGAAACATTACCCAGTGCTTTCAAATATGCATCAAAAATTAAGGAGAAGTTCAAACAAAGAGGGGGGAGGGAAAATTCAATGAACAAAAAATGGAAAGGTGAAGGTAATAAGCCAATGGGAAAATAAATAGCCAAGGAACCACCTTCAAATTCACCAGTGAAGAAGACATGGGGGGTAAAGAAAATAGGGCAAGAATCAGGTATGTGGTGTGAAGTCCATAAAAGTCCCTCTCATAACACTAAAGATTGTAGAACTATAAAGAATTTAATGATGGAAACCTATAAAGAAGCTATTGAACCTAAGATGAAAAAAGTTGGAAAACAAGAGGATGATCAAATCATTAAGGTTGACCCATATTCCACTTTGGCTGTTGCAAAGGTATTTGCTTGTGATGATGAAGAGAGATTATTCCATTCACAAATGTGGGTAGGAGGAAAAGCTTTACATTTTATTTTTGATAGTGGTAGTCAAAAGAATTTGATATCTTCTGAGATTGTAAAAATATTGAATCTAAATAAAACATCACACCCACAACCATATTCTATGGGGTGGGTGACCCAAGGGTGAGACATTCAAGTAAACAAGCAATGCCATCTTTCATATTCCATAAAACCATTCAAAGATGATGTGATCTATGATGTAGCTCCTCTTGATGTGTATGATATTTTGTTGGGGCAGCCATACATTTATCAACATCATGGAATGTATGAGTCAAGGCCACAAAGCGTGACAATCAAATTAGGTGGACAAAAGTACTAGATTCCATAGGTAAGTCTTGCATTCTCTGCATCCTTGATTAGTGAAAAACAATGTAAAAGGTTAATAGCCCAAACTAGTACATTTGTGTTATTACTGATCTATCTAGAGGAACAAAAGAAAAATTTGTGTAATTCCCATTCCATGGTGTCTATCACAACAAAACAACAAAGATCAATGGATCATATTTTAATAAAATATCAAAATGTGTTTGAGTTACCATCAAGGGTACCCTCACATTGCCAAGTTAGACTCTCTATTTATTTGATACCAAGAACCCCATTGACTAATGAGCTAGTATATACACGATGTTCTAGAGAATGATGAGATAAAAAGGTAGATACAAGAATTAATTTAGAAAGGACATATTCGCCCAAGTGCATCTCTCTATGTTAGTCCAATTGTTCTTACAAAGAAAAAAGATGGTACATGGAGGCTTTGTATTGATTACAGATCATTGAATAAGATCACTATAAAAAAATAGATATCCAATTCCTTAGATAGATGACCTCTTAGACCAACTTAGAGGGGAAAAATTCTTTACTAAAATTGACTTGAAATATGGGTACCATCAAGTACCAATTGATCCAACAAATGTATGGAAGACTGCCTTTAAATCTAAAGGACTATTTGAATGGTTGGTGATGCCTTTTGGTCTCACAAATGCCCTAGCCACATTTATGAGGATGATGAATGATGTTCCTAGGCCATTCGCTGACTCATTTGTAGTTGTATATTTGGATGATATTTTAATTTTCAGTAAAACTTGGGAAGAACATCTGCAACATGTGGAACAAATACTTTCTACATTAAAAAACCATGGACTCTATGTAAATAGAGAAAAATGTTATTTTGGTATGCAAACTATTAAGTACTTGGGATATGTTGTGAGGGTGTTCATATTGATCCTAAAAAGATCTAGGTAATTAAAGATTGGCCTGCTCTAAGGAATCTCATAGAGTTGCGTAGCTTCTTGGGTTTAGCTAACTTTTATCACAAATTTGTGTTTGGATTTTCACATTTTTCTTGTCCTTTGAATCATTCATTATGAGGAGGTATGAAAGTGAAATTCAAGCGGACAGGTGGTCAACAACAAGCATTTGAGGAGATAAAACAAAGGTCATGTTCTACAACAATTTTATCTCTTCTTAATTTACAACAGCCTTTTGAAATAAAAACATATGCATCAAAATATGCCTTGGGAGCAGTACTCATGCAACATGGACATCCAGTTGCCTACCAGAGTGAGACCTTTTCTGATATAGTGTGTAGATATCCCACCTATGACAAAGAACTATATACTATTGTTCAAGCTTAAAAGCAATGAAAACATTATATATTAGGAAAACGACTATCATCCACACAAATGACAAACCCCTTCAATTTTTGCAAACACAAGGTAAATTATAGAATGATAGGCATTAAAGATGGTCAACTTATCTTCAACAATTTCATCTCAACATTTGTCATAAGAAAGGCAGCACCAATATGGTAGGAAATTTTTTGAGTAGGCCTCCAATTTTAGGAATAAGTATGGTACTAGAATCATGTGGTCACCAAACAAAAAATGGGGCCCACTTGTATGGACATGATAATGAATTTTTTGATGTTTATACTCAACTAGTGGAAGGTAAGCATGTGAATGATTTTTACTTGTAAGATGGAATGCTCTGTCACTTTGGCCAAATATGTGTTCTTGAGGAAGAACATAAGAAGTTAATATGGAAAGCTCACTACAGTAAGGTTATTGGTCATTTTGGAATAGGTAGGACTACTATTATACTACAAAGATATTTTTACTGGCCAAACATGAAAAATAATATGATGAAATACATTCAAGCACATACAACATATGCCATTTCAAAGCCTACAAATTGTAAGTTGGATTTATATTTACCACTTTGTATTCTCGATAAATCTTGGCATTCAATTTCAATGGATTTAATGTCTAGTTTTCCTACCACAAAATATGGGCATGATTGTGTATATGTTGTAGCTGATAGATTTTCAAAAATGGCAATCTCGGTGGCTTGTAGAAAGGCAATATCTATTGAGGAAACTAAAAAACTCTTTTTTGAGCATGTTTGGGTTAATTTTGGGCTACCAAAAAGCATTATTTTAGATAGGGATAATCACTTTCTTAGTAAATTTTGGTCTTCATTATGGGTAATGATGGACACATAACTAACAAAATCTGTTACTTTCCATCCTTAAACAAATGGTCAAACAAAGGTTGTTAATCGAATGATTATTCAAATCCTACATATGTATCATTCCAAGCATCCTTGTACATGGGATGGGAGCCTCACCTATGTACAACATAGCTACAATAGGGCAATTCATAGTTCAATTGGCCATAACCCATTTGAAGTTTGTCTTGGATATCAACCCTTATCACCAATCGATATTTCTATTCCTATTATGCAACTTGACTTGATACCATGCTTGGATAAGGAGAAGGACAAAGCAATGAAGTTCAAGGATAGAATTTATCATTTGCAGCAGCAAGTTCATGAAATTTTGGAGCATAACATTAAGAAATATAAATAGAGGCATGATGATCATTGAACTCGTCATAATTTTTACGTAGGGGATAAGGTATGGTTGCATTTCCAGAAGGAATGCCTACAAGACCCCAATAGGAAGCTTCATCCTCTTCACTATGGTCCTTATAAGATTATAAAGAAAGTTGGTGAAAATGTATTTGAACTCAACTTGCCTCCATTCTTGGGTATTCATTCAGTCTTCAATGTATAACTATTGAAGTCATATTTCCCTCCTTTACTAGATATTGTAGATGTTGCTGAAGAAATCAATCATACAGAGTTGAATCCAGAAGCTGTCAATCCACTTCAAAGTGATCAAATTGTGGAAGTTGTCATGAAGAATTTGAGGAACCAGAAAATCTATTTGTACTGTGTGTTAAAAGTAGGAAAAAATTTTCAACAGGGAAAATGGCTTACACGTGAACAAATCTAGCTTCATATTCCACATCTAATGCAAAGTGTGGATGAAATGGGGTCCATTTTCTCTCAAAGAAGAAGGATTGATCAAAACACAGTCCAAGAAGATGTAGAGGATGTTGGCACAAGAAAAAATGGGAAAATATTAAAATTCATTTTTTGGTATTTTTTATGTTCTAGTATTTTGCATTTTCAGAGGTCTCTTAGGCATTTCTGGGCTTCGGTTGGGCCAAGAAGTCATAGCACTATGCTTAAGACTTTGGATAATAAATGTAGAACTCTAGAATATCTTTCAAGCTATGAGTAGAAAGTTATGACTTCTACAAGTAGATATAAATTTTAATATAGTTTTCTATAGCTTTTATAGTTGTTAGAATTTATTATGTAATTAATTAGCTTGTGGACTTTTCAGTTTCATATGCAAGGGATAATGGTGACCCTTGGGATCCATACAACTTGTATAAACTCTTATTTTTGGAATGAATGGATCATTATTTGGCTTCGAGAACATATACTATTGCATTTTAACTATTTTCAATTTAGTCACAATACTGCAAGTTCTACACTAGGTATTGTAATCTGGATTCATAATTCATATTAGACATAGATCTACAATACAAAAACCCTTTGCAATCATGCCTCAAAAAGATCAATCTTCCATCTTCACATCCATCAAACAATATACAAGTCCTCTATAATTGCAAGTTAGAACCATGATCTACCACCTCACAACCAAAAGATCTAGGACTCCAAAAAGACCAATCCACCACCAGATCAAGATCTTCTTAGATCCACTTCTCTCAACCCAAGGTCCTGGTGCAAGCTGCCTAAACTTTGATGATCTGTCTACACACTCAAGAAAATCTTCACTTTGATACCACATGATGTAGTCCAAGGTAGGAGAATGCCCAAAGGAGATGTCCTAGCCCCCCAAAAATAACCACACAATGACAAAGAAAGATCTGATACCAAATCACAACTCTTTATTCATAAAATAACTGATTACATGAAATGTGTTAGGCTATAAGCTCTTCCTGATTATGACCAATTACAAAGAAAGTAATAGTTTTGCAAGATCCCTTGGGCTCCAATCCAAACCCTAGCTAATCCAAATCCACAACTAGATATGAACACCAAGAAGAATCTACACTTGTACCCTTAGATCCACTAAGAAATCCTCTAGTTCTTAAGCTTCAGCTACTACCCCTACTCACAAACTCACAACTCCACCATAATCTTGTTGTAAACTACCTCACATTCAGTGCTCTATCCACAAACTCAAGAAAAATCACCCTTTAGCTACTCTACATTGAACTTGGGATCCACTCCCCTTACATTAAATATATGTTGAACCACAAGTCAGCCTCCAACATATATTAAATACCAAAATGCCTTAAAAGGCTTACAACACAAATTAAATGCACATAGGAGAGACAACCAAGACCCAAATAGGTCCACATAAACTCCTAGATTGATCAAATGCTATATGCATTAAATACACCAAAAAAACAAAAAAACCCGCACAAATTCTAGTCAGCACCAACACACAACTGAGCGTCAACAAAATCCTTAGCATTATTGAGCTCCCACAAGCATGTTGAGCAACCAATACCTATTGAGCACACAGAAGGTGTCAAGCAACAAAAGTTGTCAATCTCAAAAAATGACCAAGCCCCTTCAATGACCGAGCTCCTCGGCCAAAAGCACATCCAAAAGTGACCGAGCACCACTCCTTTAACCAAGCACCAAGCTTATCCACCAAGCCCATTCGATCAAGCCTCCAACTAAGAAACACCATATAGATGACCAAGAACCTCCCACAATCCATAAAAATACCAAAATCTTTAGGAATGAAGTTGATGAATGATCAACCCCACAGCTCCCAAGAATCACCTGCATGCAAACACCTATGATAGAAAGAGAGAAGCAACAATTATGAAGGATGAAATTGTCAAATCCATAGATGAGACATTCTTGATGAGAAAAAAGATAAATTTCTATTATCAAAATTGAATGAATAAATTATAAAGAGATCAATCCTTATCAAAGGAGATCAAAACCCTAACAAGGTAAAACCTAAGTTGCATGATAATAATTAATAAAAGAATTAATTATTATATGCCTAAAGTTTAGCTTAAGTATACTAGAGGTAATAAGTGACTTAATATTTAAATCAATGCGATTTAATTAATAAGAAAGTATTGTATTACTTTAACACCCCCTTAAGATAAACTTAAGGACTAGCTAAAAACCTAGAAACTAATACTAAAAGTAAATTTGGGTCCTGGAAAACAAGGCTTGATGAGATACCCAATCACAACCAATTATCTATGAAATGAAGAAATAGGGAAACCCCATTGGGAAAAACCATAATAAAAAAAGAGATGGAAAAAAATATTGAAAAGAACTAGTGATGGACTGAAGAAGCCTCCAAACTAGGGAATATCCTAGAAAATAGGAACAAAAGATGGTCATGAAGAACACCACTAAAGCATGAAGATACAAACATTGCCAAATTTTTGATCTAAAGAACCTCCACTGTATAGAATATGACCAGATAGAGAAGACAAAGTCTGAAGAATCGATCAATGAAAGATGAAAGGTATTTTCATGGCCTCTAAAAATAGGAATGAAGGAATGTCTATATGGTAAATGATCCATCACACTGAAATGCATAGGTATCTAGCCACTCCAATCACCTAGCACATAGGATCAAGTACTAAATACATAGCCCACTCCATCAAACCAAGAAAGCAATAAAACCAACATAATCCCCCAATAATGTTGAGAGGTAAGACATGAACATTGAAATTGAATGCGATATCTCATGTAGAAAGAAGAACCAGGAACATTGAGAGTGTAAAAGAAGCACAAACACCTAAAATGGCACATGTCATCGACACATCATTAGGCTAATGTCATGGAAGGAACACTCACTTGACAAAGGAAGATGGAAAATATGACCAACATCAAAACCCCCCAAGGCACTTTATAATATAGTGTGAATACTACAAAACAAAAAGATGCGCAACATCCCAAAATGCAATAGAGTGGCACTTAATCTCAGTGCATTTGCAAAAATACTACAAAAGGATGTTAAAAAAGATCAAAAGAGACATAATTCTAATACAATAGATAGTAAAACCCATGAAAAATCATCTGAAACAACAACATTGATCTCTGGACCTGTAATAACCAAGATACCCATCAGAATGACAAAAAAAAAAAAAAACTAACTAAATAGGATGTGCTTGGAGCAGAATCTGGAAAATAGAATGTCTCAAAATATGTCTCTCAAAGTGTAGAATAGATAGCCAAACCAGGTCATTAAACATAATAAAAGATTCAAATAAACTACACCATCATGATAGGCTCGAAATCATATTTTTGACAATATCTAATTTGTGAAAATAGAGTTCGGATGAGAAAGTTATGGCCAAAAAACCACATATAGGTCCAAAAAAAGTGTTGGAAAAGAAAAAAAATTGTTGCCTCAAGATCTGTGCTAGAATACACTAGGAAGCATGCCTACAAGTACCAAAAATTACATTGGAAAGCATGCTAGTTTTGAACAAAAAATTTCTTGATTTGTGTGCCAAAAAATTCAATTTTCATGCCAAAAATCTTTATTTTCATTCAAAAAATCACAAAATCACTGCCTTAAGATGCATACCAAAAATCTCAATTTTTAACAAAAACATCAATTTGCATGCAAAAATAAAAAATTCGGCACCTTAGGGAATGTGCAAAAATCAGAAAAGTGTTGCCTCAAGAAACATGCCAAATTTGGAAGCAATATTATTTGCCTCAAAGTCTAACTGTGTCCAAATTGGATGAATCTTATATGAAAGTGGGGTTTTTGGGTGCTTTGAACTTAGCTACGATGTCCATTTGGGCTCAAAGTGCACCAAAAAATGGTGACCCCCCAAATTCAATACAAAAAAAAAACTCTGAAAAATGTAACTCTCTAAAAGAAAAAGCATAGATCTAAAAGCCAAGCCAGACCTCTCATAAATAGAATAGGGGCATGAAGGTTTGGAGCTCTGATACCATGTTGAAGTTGATGAAAGATCAACCCCATAGCTCCCAAGAATCACTTACATGCAAAAACCTATCATAGAAAGAGAGAACAAAAAGCTATGGAGGCTGAAATTCCCAGATCCATAGATGAGACATTCCTGATGAGAAAAAGGATAAGTTTCTACTACCAAAAGTGAATGAATAAATTAAAGAGAGATCAATCCTTATAAAAGGAGATCAAAACCCTAATAGGGTAAAACCTAGGTTGCATGATAATAATTAATAAAAGAATTAATTATTATATGCCTAAAGTTTAGCTTAAGTAAACTAGAGATGATAAGTGAATTAATAATTAAATCAATATGATTTCATTAATAAGAAAATACTTTATTACTCTAACACCTTAGATGCCCTTGCGAAAAACTCTTGGGGTACAAAGAAAAGTGAGTCCCATACTTTGATGCCCAATGAAAAATCCACAACTGTCTTCATCTTCACCAAAGGCTTCCACTCTAATAGGGACAAGAAATTCAACATGAAAATCATCCACATCTGCATCCTTTTGTCAAACAATAGAATGCCAACCATCCAATTAGCATGCTCACTCCCAGGAACAAACTAAACATAATGCTTCATTAGTGAAACCTCATTCACATCAGCAACTAATCTACATCAACAAAAAAAAACTCCACATCAACAACAATATGTAACTCGTTAGAAACATACATCAAACTCTGAACACTAGCAATCTCATTGCTTACATGAACAAGATGCTCTGCAATATATAACTCATTGCCAACAATAATTGGATCATCCACGACCAAGTGCTCTGCAATGTCCATGTCAATCTCAACCAATTGATCATGAAAAGTAATCTCCATCCCAACATCAACAAGGTTATGAATATCCTTAGTAATAGCCTCAAGTTTCTCTATAGGTTCTATATTAGACTCCACAAACTGATCAAAAAAACCAACCTCTTCCACCTCAATCTTGCCATGCCCTCTTCTCTCTCAAACAAGTCTTCTAACCGGCTAGACAATATTCTTCCAAATCAGTTGACTCCAACTCCATAAACATCTATAGAATTCCTCTCTCATCCCATCCTTAACTCAATCAGCCAAACTAGCTTCAAATCGAGTAGATACATCCTTACCTGGATCAACCAAACTAGCTTAAAATTGAGAAGACATCTTAGCAAGCCTCCTCATCACTAGATCACAAAGATTCACAATCATCTTAGGGTCCAATCCTCTCAAAGCCATCTCCTAGGACCTTTGCAAACCCTCAACAATAAATCCTTCCCACACTCCTTGTGAAAACTCAAATTATATGCAAGTAAAATCACAACCTACCACCTTGCACAAACAACCAGAAACCAAGTCACAAGTGCAGGAACATAGATCTGCAATACACAAACCCTCTATAATCATGCCTGAATAAGATCAAACTTCCATCTTCACATCCATTAATCCATCTGCAAGTTCTCTACAATTGCAAGTTAGAACCATGATCTACCACCTCATAACCAAAAGATCTAGGACTCCATAAAGAACAATCCACCACTAGATCAAGATCTTCTGAGATCAACTTCTCTCAACCCAAGGTCCCAGTGCACACTACCTTAACTTCAATGATCTTTCTACACACTAAAGAACACCTTCACTCTGATGCTACCTGAAGCAATACAATGTAGGAGAATCCTTAAAGGAGATGTCCTAGCCCCCAACAAATAACCACATAGTGGAAACACAACAAAAAAGCAAGATCTGATACCAAATCACAACTTTTTATTCATAAAAGAACTGATTACATGCAATGTGTCAAGCTCTAAGGCCTTCCCAATTATGACCAATTACAAATCAAGTAATAGCTCTACAAGATCCCTCAAGATCCAATCTAAACCCTATCTAGTCTAAATCCATAACTAGATAAGAACACTAAGAAGAATCTACACTTGTACCCTCAAGTCCACCAAATAATCCTCTAGTTCTCAAGCCTCAACTACTAGCCCTACTAACAAACTCACAACTCCACCACAATCTTTTTGGAAAATACCTCACATTCAATGTTCTATCCACATACTCAAGAAAAATCACCCTTTAGCTACTCCAAATTGAACTCAAAATCTACTCCCTTTGGATGAAAGAATAAAGACTCCATAGGACTCCCTACTTATACCCAACTAAGCCACAAGTTAGCCTAGTTCAATAAAAATTAAATTAAATCCTTAAATTAAATACATGTTGAGCCACAAGTTGGCCTCCAACATATATTAAATACTAAAATTCCTTAAAACTAAACATTCACAAACCAAAAACTAAATTCACATATATGCTTAGACAAAGAAAGAAAATAAGAAGTGCAAACCTCACAAGAAAAAGCACTCCATGCTTTCTTGATTCTGTAGATGTGTCCTTTTGCTGTGGATGTATGCTCAAGATGCTCAAAAGCTGCTTCAATGGAGATGGGTAATGGCAAATTGGTAGCTTTGTGAGCTCTCAATTTGGCATTATAAGGGTAATATTGATGGCTTTGGTTCTCAAAATAGCATGGTAACTTTAGCTCAAAGATTGTTGATGAAATGGCTTGGGATGGGATTCAATTTATAGGCTAAGGGGTAGAGGGATGGAGGGCTTAGATGCAAGGATGGATGAAGGCTTAAGGAGGGCTAGGATGCACTCAAAGGAGAGCACATGGATTGTGCTTGTTTAGCACCAATGGGAAGGTGACACTTGTCACAAGGAGGATGAGTGTGAGAGGGTAGGGTAAAGGGTTGGTTAAAGGCATGATGAGTGGGGTTGAGTATGTAAGAGGGATGTAAGAGGAATGAGTGTGGAAGAGGGAAGAGTGTGTAAGATGGATGTAAGAGTCATGAGTGGGCTTGTAAGAGTCTTTATGTTTTGTAAGAGCACTCATGACTTAGTGGTTGGGTTTTTTTGAGGGGAGACTTTGGTTTGGATTAGGAAAGTCTTAAACTTGTTTAAGGAATGTGACAACATTAGGGGGTGGATTAGGCTTGGGTTTAGGATTAGATTAGAGATGTTAGAGATGTGCAAGTGGATGGCATTAATGAGGGTGGGTGAGTTAGTGGCTAAGCTTGGTTAGTATGGGTGGATGGGGTGGATTAGGCTAAATGGAGGATTAGGGATAAGTTAGGAGTTTTTGAATTTTGAGGATTTCATTTATCAAATAGATTTATTTAATAAATGGGGATTTTTGGAATTAGATAGAAGAATAGGATTTAATTGATAAATAACAGATTATTTGATTTATCAATTAGGACTATAGATGATTAATTAAATTAATCAACTAGGGGATGACAAAGGATTAATTAAATAGAAATTTAATTAATAATGCCTTTTTAGATAACTAAATAGGATTACTAAAATAGTGTAATCAAATTTAGGTGTCTACATTTTGTCCCTCTTTGACATAGTGTTGAGACAACACTATTTCAAAGAAGTTCGAATGAAGACGACGCGAGGAAGATGTTTTAGCAACAAGGTTGCCCCAGTCTCGGATAAGAAGAGGAGAGACTAGACTTAGATGATGCCCCCTCAAGAAGGCGGCGGGGAGAGAAATGAGGCTCGACGACTTCTTGAAAAGTACAAGAAATTGAGGTGAGCTGAGACGCAGGTTGGCGTAGAGAAGGGGCTGAATTAGCTCAAACTCTCAGTACGGGAGAATGATAAAGGGAAATCAGAGGCACAATAGTAAAGCAAGCTTAAGACTTTCTAGGATTGGGGGGGGGGGAGATGGAGGAGCGGAGCGCTATAAAAGGAATCCATGGTAGGGAGATGGATGATAGAATGATAAAGCTGATGCAATAGGATTTCAAAGAGTCAGACTGGCGGAAGATGGGTTTCGGAGATCCCTAGGACTAGGATTGTGGATCTCGAAAGATGAGGCTTGGTGGATTGATTTGATTGGTGGATCCCTAAAGCTAAGCGTGAGGAGTGATTCAAAGAGGTACTGATGCATAAGCTGGGGTAGGAGTAACAGATGTAGGATATGGATGGGGGGATAATGGAGATGAAGGGAATCCATTGAAGCTTTTTGAGCAGGGGGATACTTCAAAGAGAAGTACCACCATGTAGTTGAGCACTAGATTTGCTATAAGACTGTTGGTTAATTGCCAAGGTTACCAAGAACATCAAGGCCTTTTTACCAACCGTCCAGAGGACTGACGAACTGACTCAAAACAAACACACAAGGATTGCCCCAGTATCACACATGAATCCCAGAGGAAGCAGCGTGGAAACGACACTAGGTAACCCACAAGCAGAAAAAGAAAACAAGCAAAAGACCTGATCAAGACCTTACGCTCTAATTGCCCCATTCACGGCATACCATGATATGGAAGGTCATGGCAACCTTGAGGAGGGAACAAGGAGATTGCTTGGAAAAGATATTTCAAAACCCAAAAGGGAAGATCCCCAAATCAAAAGAAAGTGAAAATCCAAAAGAGAACTATTTGCCAACGAGATGGGTAGGACGAGGTACTAACGGACCAAGATTAGACATGAGGAAAGCTATATCCTGCAAGGACCTTTCGGAGAGCACCTAAGCTGATGGATCAGGATGAGTGATGCATCTGGCAAGCTGAACTAAGAAGGATAACACTTTGGTGATAGGAGATCTAGCTAAAGGATGCATTGGAATATCTAACCAAGGTGTGCGATGTGTGCAAGATGTTGACCAAGGATGAACTAACACAAAAGCCAGATAGATACAATGATACTAAGCTAGAGAGGATGTATAAGCTGAGAGACCAAGATATGTTACAAAAGTACAAGTTTGTTCATGTTTTGGTTTCTTTGTGCGATGGAAATTTTTGTGAAGGATGGGATGTCTATAATAGTTGATAGGTGGATAGGTAGATGGTTTGTGAAAAGCTTAAGGAAAATGGGATTCTGTGTGTGCATGTGATAGGATACATGCCAGGATACAAGATTATTTACAAGCTGGAATATGGTACAAGCTTTGGACAAGATTCGAATATATACAAGGTATGGTACAAGATTTACAAGGTATAATACAAGCTTTGGTACAAGATTTACAAGCTGTACAGGAGGTATTGACAAGCTCCATCAGTTTTTGGATATTTGATTGGAACACCAAGGGAACAAGAAGGTGTTTTATGGGATGGTGGGTGGATGGATGAGGGATAGGATAGTGATAGATAATGGATTAGTCTTTAGCACACAAGGTGCCTGAATTACCAGGTTTTCACCAAGGTACCTATCCAAGGCGCTTGAATTGCCAAGTTTTCACCATTGGACGCTTATTTCTTTTTACTATTTTTTTCTTGTATTTTTCAAAAGCTGGGTATACCAAGGATCTTCAAGCATAGAACTTCTTGAGATGAATGATGTTAGTGGGATCATTCAAGAGTTCTCCTTCTGGTGTAGATAATTGATAGGCTCCGGAGCCAAAGGAGGCAATAACCACATAGGGACCAAGCCATGTAGGTTCAAACTTGCCTTTCTTTTCTCGATCTGCTTGGACTTCCATATTTTCTTTGAGGACCATATCACCTGGCTGAAAGTGTCATGGGAGCACCTTCTTGTTGAAATTCCTTTTGAGACGAGTTTGGTAGACTGTGAGATGGTCATAGGCTTGTTGTCTCTTCTCGTCTAAGAGATCTAGCTGGGTGAGTCGAACTACTCTGTATTCTTCATCTGAGATTTGCCCTCGCAAAGATATGCATAGTGAGGGAAGTTCAACTTCTATAGGTAATACCGCTTCGGCACCATAGACTAGGGAGTATGGAGTTGTTCCTGTGGATGTACGGAAGGAAGTTCGATAGGCCCATAGAGCCGGATTTATTTGAAGGTGCCAATCACGACCGGAATCATTGACAACTTTCTTTAGGATTTTGAGGAGGGTTTTATTAGTTGCCTCTGCCTGGCCGTTACCTTGTGGGAAATATGGGCTAGAAAAGCGGTGATGGATGCAGAGGGAAGTGCATAATTCTTCCATGTTGAGATTTTCAAAGTTACCTCCATGGTCAGTGAAGATGGTGGATGGGATGCCGAAGCGGCAAACAATGTGGTACAAGATGAACTTGGAGACTTGAACTCCTATAGCTGAGACTAGGGGGACTGCTTCCACCCACTTAGTGAAATAGTCTGTAGCTATTATTATCCATTTATGTCCATCAGATGAGAGAGGGGTGATAGTTCCAACTAGATCAAGGCCCCAACAAGCGAAAGGCCAAGGTGGTGCAATAGGCTGTAGATCCTGTGCTGGAGCGTGCACAAGATTTGCATGCTGCTGACATGGGAGACACTTTCTGACAAAGTCACAAGAGTCTTCTTCAATGGTAGGCCAATAGTAGCCTGCTCTAAGGATTTGTCGTGCTAGGACAATACCACTCATGTGGGCACTGCAAAGTCTGGAATGTACTTCTTTTAATGCCATCGCGGCCTCATTTTCATCTAAACATCAAGAGAGAGTATCGTGATAACCTCGACGATATAGGGTATTGCCTATGATAACATAGCGGGATGATTTTCGGATGAGGTTCTGGCGTTGGGTACGTGTGAGGTGAGGGGATATGATACCATCGTTAAGGTAAGCATGAATTTCATGGTACCAAGGGGATTGGGGACCAACCAAGATACAAACACGGTTTGAATCCTCATTCGCATAGGCAGGTGTGAGGAGCTGCTCAACTAAAAACTCATACTACGTAGCTTCTTGGGGAATTTCCAAGAGCGAGCCGATAGTGGCCATGGCATCTGCTGCCTTGTTTTGCATTCGAGGCACTTGTGTAAACTGAAGCTTTGTAAAATACTGGGTCAGCTGATCAACTAGCTCTTTGTAGGGTAATAGCTTTTCATCTTTGGTTTGATATTCATTTAAGACTTGTTTGATGATGAGTTGGGAATCACCAAAGACTTGTAACTTAGTGATATTCCATTTTGTAGCTATCTTTAATCCTGCTACAAGAGCTTCATATTCTGCTATATTGTTGGTGCTAGGAAATTGTAGCTTGAAGGCTTTTGGAATGTAATCTCCTTGAGGTGTAACTAATAATATTCCTGCCCCTGATCCATGAGAGGTGTATGAGCCATCAAAATAAAGCTTCCATGGGGGTTGTTCTTCAATTAGGCAGATATGCTCATCTGGAAATTCTGTGAGCAAAGGATATGCATCTACTAGAGGTGCATCAGCTAGGTGATCTGCTATATCTTGCCCTTTGATTGCCTTTCTGTCCACATACTGGATGTCAAACTCACTTAGTAGCATAACCCATTTGGCCAAACGGCCTGTAAGTGCTGTTCTGGAGAGCATATACTTGAGAGGGTCAATCTTGGAGACTAGTTGGATGGTATGACTTAGCATGTAGTGGCGAAGCTTTTGAGTTGAGAAAACAACTTCCAAACAAGCTTTTTCCATAGGAGTGTAATTGATTTCATAACCAACTAGGGTTCTACTGATATAGTAGATGGCTCTCTCTCTGCTATAATCATCATGTTGTGCTAGAAGTGCCCCTAGAGCAGTAGGTGTTGCTGATATATACAAGATCAAGGGACAACCAGGAACTGGTGGAACCAAGATAGGGGGATTGGTGAGATACTGCTTGAGCTGATCGAAGCTGCGCTGACATAAAAGGTCCCACTTGAAGTTCTCATTCTTCTTTAGCAAGTGTGAAAATGGTGTACACTTATCTGCAAGTTGGGAGATGAAGCGCCGAACAGATTGAAGTTTCCCCTGAAGAGAGCGAAGCTGTCGCAGTGTCTGGGGAGGAGGCATGTCTAAGATAGCCTTGACCTTTTTGGGGTCGATCTCTATACCTCGTTTAGAAACTATGAAGCCTAGAAGCTTGCTAGATGTGACCCCAAAGACACACTTCTTGGGATTTAGCATGAGATGATATTGGGCCAACCTATCAAAGACTTTTTCCAGGTCAGCAAGATGATCCATGAAGGTGTGAGATTTGACTAGGATATCGTCCACATAATCTTCCAAAATGCTATGGATAAGATCATGGAAAATGGTTGTCATAGCTCTTTGATAGGTAGCCCCAACATTCTTTAGGCCAAAAGGCATCATTGTAGCAAAAGGTTCCCCAAGGGGTAGTGAATGTTGTCTTATGCTGGTCCTCTTCTGCAATCTTGATCTGATTATACCCGGAAAATCCATCCATAAGGGACAGAATTTCATGTCCAGCTGTGAGATCTACAATCATATCTATGTTGGGCAAGGGAAAATCATCCTTTGGACAAGCTTTGTTAAGATCTCTAAAATCAGTGCAGATTCTGATGTCACCGGAAGGCTTAGTGACAGGGACCATGTTGGAGATCCATTCTGAGTAGTCGATAGGTCGGATAACCTTAGCAGCTAACATTCTTTCTAGTTCAGCTTTGACTAGTAATGCCACCTTGGGGTGCATTTTTCTAAGCTTTTGTCTGACGGGCTTGATCTTTGGATCAACTGCAAGATGATGAACTACAAGCTTTGGATCAAGTCCTGGCATGTCCTGATATGACCATGCAAATCGGCCAATGTTCTCTCGTAAAACCTCAAAGAGGAGGTCAGCTTGGTCTTGTGATAGGGATGCAGCAATGTGAACAATTCTAGGGATCTCTGAAGAACCAATGTTGAATTCTCTAGTATCCTCTATTAGAATAGAAGACACCTCTGGTCAATTATCTTGAGGAGGCAATACTAAATCCTCATGTTCTGCTTGTGGCTCTGGATTTTCTTGCTGAGGGGTTCTCTTCGCTGCCTTAGCTAGTCCCATATTTACCTTAGTTCCAGTTTTGGGTGTATCGAAACTAGGTTGGGGATTTTCTCCAAAATACCCCTTGGGATCTAGCTTGTAGATGTAGGCAGAATCTGGCTTTGTCTTCTTATGAGGAGTTTCAGCTCCCATGAATCTTAGAAGCGCTTCCTCTGATGCGAACTCATCAATATGTATGACACTTGGTTCATCCCAATCTATGAGTTGTGGATGAGCAAGTGGTAGGTCAATGAGATGGATGGATAGTTCTCGGAGAACAGAGTCTCCTAGGAAGATTTGGTCTGGGATATCATCGTAGGCTCTCTTTTCAACTTCCTCAGGAATGTCTTTGATTTCGACAAGGTCGCGGTGGATGTTCAAAAAAGCGTGACCATTCTCGTTGGTGCCCCTAGTTGTGGGTATGCCAAAGCCAAGACTTGACTTTATTTCCCAATCATGTGCTTCGATGGGACATTGCATGCCCCTTTCTTCTAGTCCTAGTCCACCTCCTTGATAGTTCCATTTTTTAGTGACGAGCTTATGTTGTTGGGGATACTTCTGGCTGAAGTGATCAAGGCGTGCTTGATTTCTTGGAGGTGCATCCTTATGTAGCCAATTGTTGATATCTGGAGTGAGCTCCTCATGAAGAGGGGTTTTTGAGGACACAAAGGTGGTTGGGCAAAAATGTTTGTATTGAGGAGGTGGAATCTCATTAGCTTTGTGATATGTTGGCCGTCCATGGGTATGTGGATCAAGTGGGATTGCTCCAACAGCAAATGCATCTGATAGACTATATTCTCCACATCCTTTGTTGTTGATCTTTATAGTAGATAGGGTGGAGGCAAGGATGGTTTCTGTGTCATTACAAGTGTGGGATGAGCTGGTGATGGCTGTGCCGATGTCTATTCTAGGGCAATGGTTTGTATATGAAGCTTCAATCGCATTGCAGTAAGCAAAGGGTTCTGGATCGGCATGGATGGTTACCTCAGTGCCCTGATGCAGAAATTTGATGCACTGATGGTAGGTGGATGGAACGGCCTTCATAGCATGAATCCATGGGCGACCGAGGAGGATGTTAAATGGTAGGTTTAGATCAACAACATGGAAAACTGTCTCTTGAATGACCGGCCCAACCTTGATTGGTAGCAAAATAGTCCCTTCTGTGGTCCTTTCCAAGTTGTCATAAGCTTTGATGGTGATAACCTCACTGATCATATCTGCCTCAGTATACCCAGCTTGTTTTATGAATTTTAGGATGCAAATGTTCAAGGCTGATCCATTATCTATCATTACTCTTTTCACGGCAAAATTGGATACCATGATGGCTATGCGAAGCGGAAGGGTGTGATCTGGCTCAACTGCGGGTATGTCGGTGGGTTTGAAAGATAGGGCACATGAGGATGAAAGGTGTCCAACAAGATTACGAAAATCAGTAGCATTGATATCAGAAGGGACACGGTATTCTATGAGAGCACTGTCAAGTATGTCTTTGTACACAGGACTAGTGCAGAGAAGGTCTAAAATGGATATTTGGGCTGGCATGTTCCCAAGGTGTTCCAAGATATTGTACTGGCTTTTTGATGGAGCTGATGGTGTTGATGAAACTGGTGGGCCTACGATGTTAAATCGCGCTCTTCGAGTGGTGACCGCACACTCATTGTCTGGTCCTCGGATATTGATAACATTGACAGAAGGCTCTTTCTTAGATATACAACCTATAAGGCTACCATAGTCTATATAGGATGAAGTGTGGTCATTGTTCTTCTCATGCTGTTGGTTTGGCTGGCGGTTGTTGGTGTTGTTTTGGATAGGTGCTTTTCCAGGATTTTGGTTGTTGTGTGGAGGAAAAGCATTTTGATAAATCTGTAAGCCTGCATTGGGAGAGGTTTGGGCACCAACAGTGATTTCCTTCCGATCAATGAGGTCTTGCACATAGTCTTTCAGTTTCATGCATCTGAGGGTGGTGTGACCGTTTACCCTATGGAACTTGCAATACTCATTGTCCTTGTACCATGCAGCTTTGGATTGGCTTGGATCAATTTGCTGGGTAGGAGAAAATTTGATGAGGTTTTCCTTAGCCAATTTCTCAAAAATAACATCCAATGGCTCACCAAGGGGTGTATAGTTTCTAGGTGCAGGTTGGAATCTGGGCTTTTTCCCTGTAGCTACATTGATGGCATTAGCTTGATTGTTAGACCCTTGAAAGTTGGGTCTTGTATTGTGGTTTTGATAGCTTTGGTTATTTCGTTGTTGGTAATTGGTAGCTTGTTGGTTGTTTGTTTGATATGGTGGGTTAGATTGGTTTTGAGAAGGACCAACGATATTCACATGTCTGGTGTCAGTAACCCCATCTGTTGCAACATGCTTGTTTTTGTTCCAATACCTAGACTTGTCATTGGAATGTGATTGATTTTGGTTGGCCTCTTTGTAAATCTTTACCACACCATCTTTGATGAGTCCTTGCTCAAGGATCATTCCTTTCTCTTTGATATCCTTATAGGTCTACAAACAGTTCATGGTCATGTGGTGAGCCAAGCTGGGATGTGCATTATCAATAAACATTTTCACCACATGGCATTCTGGCAAGGTGCAGGATATGTGGGTGGTAAGGGTTTGCCATCTTTGCAGGTATTCAGCAAGGCTTTCTCCACCTTTTTGCTTGGTGTGGACAAGATCAACTATTGATAGCTCTGTTTCAACAAGATGGGCATATTGGGCTACAAATGCCTCAAATAATTCAGCAAAGTTTTTAATTGTGCCATAGGGGATTCTATAAAACCATTCAAGAGCTGGTCCAGCCAAGCTTTTGGGAAAAAGGCGCAAGAGGAAGACATCATTGTATGCCATGTCCTGGCAATGCATGTAAAATTCTTTGATATGTGTGACAGGGTCTCCTTTTCCTCTGAATTTGTCAAATTTAGGTACCTCAAAGTGTTTGGGAAATGGTGTCGTGGTGATGGCTCTGTCAAATGGGTAAGGACACACATTCTCAAACTTGAATGTCTTTGGATCATTCCCTTCTTGGATGGCTTTCAGAGCTGTCTTCATTTGCTCCCACTCTGAATTGATAGGTGATGGTTGGGGTGCCCCCAATGTAGGAGTGCCTTGAGGTAGGTATGTGCTGGATGGGGCCATTGAATATGGATGGTTATGAGGGATTTGCTGATAGGGATTGTACATTGTTTGGGCAGCTGCATGGTGGATGACGGGTTGTTGAGGGGGAGGTGGCGCATATTGCTGCATGTGCTGCGAGGCTTGCTGTTGATATGGGATTTGAGGTTGGGATTGAGGAACATAAGTTGGCTGTGGGGTAAATGGATTGCTTTGTGGAGGTAAGGTATAAGATGGTTGTGAGGCTTGGGGAAAGGATCGGAGGGCTTGTGGGGTTTGACCAATATATGTGGGTTGTGCCCCCATTTGGTATGGCATCTGCAAATAATTGGTGGTTGGCTGGGGTGGTGGATTACCTCCTAGAAGTGGCATTGAAAAGTAGTTGGTAATTGGAGGTAATGGATTAGTTGGTGGTGGAGGTGGTGGAAATTGAAAGCTTGGGAATGGAACTAATGGGGTTTGATAGCTTTGTGGCTGGATTTGGAAGCTTGGTAGAGTGGTGGTGGGAGCTAGGGTCACTTGGGAGCTTGGTAGAAGATTGGCAGTGGCTTGTGGGATTTGATAGCTTTGTGGAGTGAAGGTAGTAGCTTGTGGATTTGTGGCTGGTGGTATTGAGCTCCCAAGACCTAATGGAAATGATGGGATTGTGCTTTGGGCTGTAGTGAACAAGCTGGGGGCGATGAAAGGTTGATTACTTGGCCCCATGGGTGGCATCCCTGTTGTATATTGCTGAGGTTGGCCGAAGATGCTAGCACTGATTTGGGAGATGGGTGGATTGGGAAGGCTAGGTTGGGGAGCAGCAGCAATAGTGAAGGGGGTGAATGGTGAGGTGTTTTGGGTAAAGGGGGTTAGGAGCGGAGAGGTATGAACCAAGGATGGAGTGGTGGTGGCTGGGTTGGCTTGCGGCATGGAGATTTCAACTTGGGTGGATGATGGTATGTTTGGGTCTGTTGGGTCATATGGATTGGCTGGAGGCTCTTCTTTTGGAATAAATTGAGGATAATTTGGATCATAAGAGCCTATGGGTGGTGGGAGTTGCCCAAACAATGGGTAAGATGGATCTGATAATGGAGGGGGTCTTCGAAAGTCAAAGGTTCCTACATTGTCCCTTTGAAAATTAGCCATGATTGTCTCTTCATTTTTGTCTATAATGGCATTTACCAATACTGCATTTCCTGGTTGGTTCATGAAAGCTTCAATGTCAGTAGGTGATGGCATAGCTGGCTCTAGGCTGAAGGATGGCTGAGTGCTCAAGGGGGGTGAGGCTATTCGATCTAAATGATAGGGCTCCATTGTTTCTTTCTTCTTGGCTAAGCGAGTGACGGGTGGCATGAAAAATGCTCCTAGGGATGAGATGCAATAATGCTGATGGATGCAAAAAGGGGGAAAGCTTTTCTATGCAAATGATTTCCTAGGTTGAGGCAAAGCTATATGACAAAACCTAAGGAGGATTGGGTTGGGGACTCTAACTTCAAAGATATGTTGTCAAAGCACAAAAGGTCTGCTTTCCTATGTGCAAGCTCGGTGGTGATTGTGTCAACTTAAGGATAGACTGATGATCCTTTAGGAAGAACATGAGATTGACCACTTGTGAATCCCAACCTTTAGCTCAAGGTGATGAGGGATAACAAGTGACAAAGCTAGATTACCCTAGACAAAGCTATGTCAAAGGGATAACCTTGGTGAGATTGGTGGATTTGGAAGATTTTAGGAATGGCAAACTTTTTGCAAGGTGACAACAATTTTGAAAGCTTAGATGTGCAGATTTTCGATTACTAGCTAGATGGTATGATTCTAAATGAGATGGATGAGCTAATAATGCTTAAGGGGATAACCTAAGATGGCTAGCTTTTCTACAAAGATGACTCTAGAGTGAAGCTTATCCAAGAAGATGTGGAGAACAAGGGTGTCTAATCATAGAAATCATGCCTAGTTGGTAAGGCATAAGCAGGATTAACTCCTGGATGTTGGCTAAATTTGATGGTGCGCTCTAACCAGGCCTCTTGAAGTGCTTCGTCGGTAGCTTTATCCTCTGCTTTGTGGAGTTTGAAAATTCGTGGGCTTGGTGTTATTTCTTTTCTCTTGGCTGAAAGTTCTTGGTATGCTAGAGATGGCTTGAGTTTGACCTTGTGAAACTTCTGTTTGGGTTTGGGTTGTTCCGACATAAATTTCTGAATTTGCTTGGCTTTGGGAGATTCTGGTTGTTTTGCTTCAACTTGTTCAACTTCTAAAATAGGCAGTGACTACGCTAGGATTGACCAAGTTTGGAAAACATTCATTCAACAAGTAAAATAAAAACAAGCAATAGATAGGAACACCCAGATAGAAGTTTGTGGTTCTCAGAATGTGATACTTGCGCCAAGGAGTGTGTATGTTCTACAAATGTTTCGATCAGTCACTCCAAACACATTAACATCCTAGATGGTTTTCTATAAGGCTGACAATTGGTTGAGCTAGGGAGTCCTCAATATACGCAAAGTACGTAAGGCCCAAATCCATAGATGAGACCAAAAGGATGTCACACAGCCGAGAGGAGCGGTAACCCACTTCTCCTCTTTCAATTCTCAAGGGTATAAAGTTCCTTGAGGCTTAGCCCGAATGACAAAATCTTGATCCCAAGAGAGGTGTCTTTCGATTCACCTCCCGATTCTTATACTCCGCCGGAGCACTGGAGTTGAGGTCGTCCAAGGGGTGATGAAATCCCCAAGCAGGCCTCCTAAAAAGAAACAAGGTTTTGGATCCTAATCTTATGCACCCAAGATGGCCTCGAAAGATGACAAGGGGAGAGAAGACTCGGATGACCTTGGGCTAAAAAACACGCTTGTTCTTTTACCAACTGAATCTTATGTGTGCTAATCTAGACTTTGCAAGCACTCATGTTTAAGAGACAATGTTCAATTCCAACTTGAAGTGCCAACAAAAGTAAATCGATCGAAGAATGCAAACAATAAGAAGAGTTAGGGTCAACAAAAGCAAACTCGCATGCCCGGAGGCCCTCCATGTCAAATATCAATTAATTTTCTTTAAGGCATTCAAGATTGAGTGTGAGTTTGTTTTAAGCCCAAAACAAAAGTGTGTGAGATTCGATTTCAAGTGCGCGCTCGGAGGCTCTCCACGTCAGTTGTTGTTCAATTTTAGTGCCCAAACTTGAAGTGTGATCGATTTAATCTAGAGTTTTGGCCATTTAAGAATTTTGATAAAGTTAAAGCAAACGTTCAAAGACCAAGTGAGTGAGTTAGATTGTGGAACATTTAACACCTTTTTCAAGTAGACCCATCCCCATAAATGGCGCTGAGATTGCAACCAATGGTTAATATTTGATGGGTGATTAGAAAAGAGGTGAGTCCAAGGAACTACTCAAATTGATTTTTGTAAATTTGTATTTTAACTTAACAAAGTTTCTTAAATGTCCAAAAATCAAACTTTACTTAGATTGCATGTGAAAAAGAGATTTGTAATGGTTAATTGATCCTTGGCATTCAAGATTGGATTTTTTTTGTTTTAAGCATGCATTCCAAAGAAAGTTGATTTTAATCCATGACATTCAAAAGTGTGTTTTTGAGAAACATTCATTCAATGAAAAATGTGTTTAACCATTCAAGTTCATTTTTTTTTTTTTAGCAACATGCATTCAAAGACAAATGGTTAAACATTCAAGTTCATTTTTTAGCAACATGAAAACCTGAAAGAAACATGGTTAGTGGTTCCATATGTGCTCCAACCTGCAATGAGACAAAAAAAAAGCAATTTAGTTAGTTAGCAAAAATCTTCAAAAATGAGAGCTTAACTATGGGAAAAAAAATTTTAACCTTTTTTGTTGTTGTTTTTTTTTTTTTTTTTTTAAGCTACAAAGTGCAGAAATAATATAGCAGAAATGGAACATAAGCAAGCAGAGAACACAGTCTGCCAAAATACAAAGACGTTGAACTACAGAGGCGCCAAAATACGAAGAGGACAAAACAAATTTGCAGCACAGAACACAGGTGACAAGCAGAGATGTCAATTTTCGCAGACGCGGATTTTCGCAGACATCGATTTTCGTAGACGGGGATTTTCGCAGATGTCGATTTGCGCAGACACGGATTTTTGCAGATGTCGATTTTCGCAGACGCGGATTTTTGCAGATGTCGATTTGCGCAGACGCAGATTTTTGCAGATGTCAATTTTCACAGACACGGATTTTTGCAGAAGTTGATTTTTGCAGACAGAACAGGTTGCAGACGCCAAAACTGCGCCAAAAAAAAAGCTGAAAATGCGATTTTTTTTTTTTTTAGATGGTATTTCTTCTTCCTAAGTGCGTTTTTTAACCTGCAAAAATAAGCAAAACACCCTCACAACACACTCAAACAACAACAAACATTAGATGGTTAGAAAAATGACATATAGATGAAAATAGATGATTAAATGACCCATAGTGGGGTCCCACCGGGTATGCCAAAATGTAGAACCAGAATCAGTGTGCAAAGAACATTAACAAATAAAGTAAACATTCACAAACCAAAAACTAAATTCACATATATGCTTAGACAAAGAAAGAAAATAAGAAGTGCAAACCTCACAAGAAAAAGCACTCCATGCTTTCTTGATTCTGTAGATGTGTCCTTTTGCTGTGGATGTATGCTCAAGATGCTCAAAAGCTGCTTCAATGGAGATGGGTAATGGAAAATTGGTAGCTTTGTGAGCTCTCAATTTGGCATTATAAGGGTAATATTGATGGCTTTGGTTCTCAAAATAGCATGGTAACTTTAGCTCAAAGATTGTTGATGAAATGGCTTGGGATGGGATTCAATTTATAGGCTAAGGGGTAGAGGGATGGAGGGCTTAGATGCAAGGATGGATGAAGGCTTAAGGAGGGCTAGGATGCACTCAAAGGAGAGCACATGGATTGTGCTTGTTTAGCACCAATGGGAAGGTGACACTTGTCACAAGGAGGATGAGTGTGAGAGGGTAGGGTAAAGGGTTGGTTAAAGGCATGATGAGTGGGGTTGAGTATGTAAGAGGGATGTAAGAGGAATGAGTGTGGAAGAGGAAAGAGTGTGTAAGATGGATGTAAGAGTCATGAGTGGGCTTGTAAGAGTCTTTATGTTTTGTAAGAGCACTCATGACTTAGTGGTTGGGTTTTTTTGAGGGGAGACTTTGGTTTGGATTAGGAAAGTCTTAAACTTGTTTAAGGAATGTGACAACATTAGGGGGTGGATTAGGCTTGGGTTTAGGATTAGATTAGAGATGTTAGAGATGTGCAAGTGGATGGCATTAATGAGGGTGGGTGAGTTAGTGGCTAAGCTTGGTTAGTATGGGTGGATGGGGTGGATTAGGCTAAATGGAGGATTAGGGATAAGTTAGGAGTTTTTGAATTTTGAGGATTTCATTTATCAAATAGATTTATTTAATAAATGGGGATTTTTGGAATTAGATAGAAGAATGGTATTTAATTGATAAATAATAGATTATTTGATTTATCAATTAGGACTATAGATGATTAATTAAATTAATCAACTAGGGGATGACAAAGGATTAATTAAATAGAAATTTAATTAATAATGCCTTTTTAGATAACTAAATAGGATTACTAAAATAGTGTAATCAAATTTAGGTGTCTACACACACTACATGCATTAAATGCACCAAATGAACAAGAAAACCTATAAGAACTCTAGTCAGCGCCAACACATATTCGAGCATCAGCAAACTCCCAAGCACTATCAAGCTCCCACTAGTACATTTGCACTCAAATTTTCACCAAGATTTTTGACCAAGCCCTAAATGGGCTTTGTCAATACATTTTCTAAATTTTTTTCCTAAGTTGGTCAAAATTTTGACCAAACTGGGCCCATAATAAAAAAAATATATTGGGTGTTGTGTGGTTTTCTTATTTTGTTATTTGGGCATGCATTTTGTGTTTTTACCAATAGTCTTCAACATCACAAGAGCCATTCAAAGGTTAGTCTATGTTCTTGTTTGAATTTAATTTTTGAAACTTCACATATGTTTCAAACACATTTGAATTTGTGATAACATTATAGGAAATTCTTCTAATAGTACTTTGCGAATGAGCTTGTAGAGCTGACATAGTGCTATTTGTAGAGGCATTGCTATCTAAAAGAGTTTCAACAGCAGTGGCTTCATCTTGGTAGGTTTAGGCCTTGCAAATGTGATCAGTGATACATAGAGTTTCTTAACATCAAGAATCAACAACTAGGAGTCCATCACTCAGGAAGATAGGTAATGACGTGTGATTATCTTCACTGCCTCTAGAGTTACAAGCATGGGTAAATCAAAAATTGACTACCACTAACTACTACAGAACCCCCAAATGTGGTTGTTGCTAGAGGATTTCCCTTCATCTAAATTTGAATAGGTATTGTCATCCATTTTTACATCCTATTTCAAAGTCACTTGATTTCTAGTGTCATCTTTGGTGATGCTTGAATTGTTGGTTACAAGAACTAGATATCAAAGGAAGTAGACAATCATAGGCTCAAATCCTATTCTACAAAATAGGTAATTTCCCACTCCTTGACAGTGCTTCCCTTTCATGTATTATATAAGAATAGGTTCTTGTTCTAATTTCTCTCAAGTCTATAACAAACTTTACTTTGATAAGCAGATCCCCCTTTACATATACTAGCTTGATAGGAGATTGATCACCAAATGTGGTCTAAACTATTGATGCATGAAGAAGACATAATCAACTTCAAAATTAGAAACAAGAAACCATTTCCACCATACTTTTCTCTTTCTTAAATATTACATTTGAAGGGAAGTCATGAGTATCATTTTGGGGTTACACTTGATAGGAAATGAAGATGTTGTTAGTCTCAAAATGGTTTTGACATTTGAGTGCCAACACACTTAACAACTTTCTACATTGAAGCCGAGTACACTATGTATGACTAGTCAGAATTCCAACAGGTGCCAAATGATCTTCAGGTGCTGAGCAATCTTTAAGTGCCGAGTGAAGATCAAGTGCCAATTGACTACAAGTGTCGAGCATGATACAAGTGTCGAGTAATATTTAGGTGCCGAGTCATAGATGATGTTGAGCAGGATAGAATCACTATAGTAGCCGAGTGAGCTAGTTTCTTATATGTGTTGAGAATTAGGAATTAGTGAATGCCGAGTAACACGAAATGCGTATACGAGTTTGAAAAGGCACAAACTTAGATGTAAACCATTTTTATGGCCGACATATGATGAATATCAAAGGATCTAAGTGATAAGATCGAATCTTTTGTATTTCCTATGCAATCTACATGCAGCCAATAAGAAAAATGGAGAAGGCATGCAACCAATAATAAAAGTGGAAGGAATGAGCGAGAATTAGAGATTCAATATGGATCATAGATCCACACCTAACCCTAAGTCTTCGAATGTCTTTATAAGGAAGACAAAATCTCATTGTATTAGATATGGATGAAGAAGTGTAAAAGGGGAAACTATAGTGGAGTGAAGAGTAAAAAAACTTAGAGGAAGAGAGTAGCAGTTAGATATTTAGTTGATCAGAACAAAGCAAGGGATATGAAAAAATATCAAATCACAAAGGATCAAGAACAAAGAAAGTAGATCAAGTGCATGTATTTAGCAATCAAGGATTGTAAGCTATTAGGTTTATTATACCTAATACTCTTTAGCCATTGTATTAGAAAATAAACCCTATGTTAATAGGTTAGCTTAACAACTATTTTAAAAAGTTGATTAAATCCTTTAACAGGGTAACACGTCATGTAAAGTGTTTGTAAATCCTTTAACCAGGTCACTATTGACATAGTGTAAAACCTTTAACAGAGCAGGCCTTTAATAGGGTAGACCATCAGAAGTGGTTAAACATTATTGCTATAGTGATTTTGTGGGTATCATCCCCACCCTAGTTTTACCTTCTTATTCCTAGAGGGTTTCTAGGTCACCAAAATCTCAAGTGTTATGTGGTGATTTATGTTTGTTTTTCATGATTGCTTAATGTTTATATGCATGCATGTTCATTTCAGTTATATGTTATTAAGGGTTTAAAAGTGGATAATAAGGACAATTCTTCTGATTCACCCCCCCTCTCATAAGAACTCTTCCAATTAAGACATTCCAACAATTGGTATTAGAGCTAAATTCTCTCAAGAAGAAGCCTAACATCTTGGAGGAAAATATCTAAAGATGGAAGTTTTCAAACTTGAAAAGATCATTGAGAACTAGGTGATAGATGTGTATCTTGCTCTACACAAGGTAGAGGAAGATATAGAGGAATTAAGAAAATCCTTGAAAAGAAGAAAGGAGATAGCTATAGTCAAAAATGTTATTCACTACAAGGAGATTGACACCACACAAGTATTTTCCAAAGGAGATTCAAAAGAGTTTGATGTAGCAATAGCAGAACTAATAGAGAAAAATAGAGTTCAAGCAGAAGAAATAAGATCTCTCAAGATGGAACATGAATCACAGGCCATAATGTTATGTGAAATCACTGAACAAATGAAAAGAGCAATTGATGATAGAGTCATGATGGAAGATGACAAAAGGAATCTTGCAAACAAACTTGAAGAAAAATGTACTGAATTAACAAGGATCTCAAACATGCATATGGATACACTTGCCCAAATGATGAACCTTCATCATGAACTCAATATGAAAGATATTGAGATCTCTACTTTGAGGATACAGAATGAACAACTACAGAATGAATTAAACAGAGAAAAAGAAATAGTGGAGAATCTTAACAAGTCAAGTGAAGCCATCAAGTACTTTGAACAATTGCTGAAATTCCCAAGATCAGCCCATGATACATCAGGACTTGGATACAATAGCACTAAAGTTGGGAAATCATTAAAGAGTGTTGAGCAAAGAAGTGACATAGGTAAGGATTCTAAACCCACTTGTCATTACTGTAATAAAAGGGGGCATACTGCTAATGTTTGCAAGAGTAGAAGAATCAATCATCCAAACACACCCAAAAGCAAGGGTTACTATCACAAGTGCAACATGCAAGGACATATGACACAAGATTGTAGGTCCAACGTCACAAGGACACAAAGATTTGATGGACATTGCCATAATTGCAAGAAGTATGGACATAGAGCCTTTGAATGCAGATCAAAGCCTATGTGGACATCAAATCAACCAGCAAATACAAAGGATAATGGAAATCACTACTGTTGGGATTACACACCAAGTATAGCTATCATTATTGTTAGGAATATGGACATATCCCTGAAAATTGTATAAGGAAACACTTCAGAGGGAATTATAGCAGGTGGCTAAGTCAAACCACTTGTTTCAGCTACTTGAAAATTGGTCATATTAGCAGAAACTATCCTACAAGGTCCATGGCACCAAGTTCTGAGTTCAACAAAGTGAAGGCAAAGGTAGGTGTTTAACACATAAGAGAAGAGATGAATAAGACATGGAAGAAGAAAAATGAGTGCAGCACATCAAGTGAAGGGATTACTTCACCCAATGGGTCAATTGATCACACTTCATCAAACTAAGCATGAGAAAGGTGTATGGGACTGATATACAAAGTTATATCATACATTAGTCCCAAGACATAGAAGTATTGCAAAGAAGAAATCAGCATAAGCAAAGATGCCAAGTCAAAATTTGAAGTTCTTGTAAATACTGTTTAGTCGTCCTAAGATGCCAAGTAAAGCCCCAATGCATGCTGAGTTGCTAATAGTGACTAAGTTGATGGTTGATGCCGAGTTGAGAAATGTTAATTGATGTTGAGTCATGTTGAAACCTTCAAGTGTCGAGTTTACAGTTGTACAAACCTTCAAGTGTCGAGTTTACAGTTGTACAAGAACTAAGCATTTAATGCTATGTTTTCAAGGGTATAAGGTCAATTTTTTATCATTTCTTGTCATTCAAATGCAAAGAAAAGACGATAAGAGCATAGGAGAGATCAAAGAACTACATCGAAGCCATTTTTCATGGATTTCAATAGCGATTCAACATAAAATTTGTTGATCAAAGTTATTTATCGAGTGCTGAGCTAAGTAGTGTTAAAAGTTTTTTAATCTTTAAAACCCTAGATCAGAATAATGGCTTCTAGTTATAAGAACCCCAAGGGAAAAGAAGGTCATGAGGTTCAGCTGGTCAGTAATGAGGTTAAACAACCCAAATTTAGGCCAATTCCAGAAGTCGCCTACAAAAATGATCCTGCTGGGGCATTATCCATTGTTCCATCCAAAGTAGTCATGGTGCAGGATGTACGGAAGTGTTATAAATGCAAAATTGGCACCATAGGTGATCTTGAAATATTCCAAGCCTATGAAAAACTATGCGAGAACAAGATTGTGAAGGATAAGTTCTAGATAGTCGAGAGAAAGGGTTTGACCAATGCCCTAGTTTACCCTATAGGATTCAAAACTAAATGGATATGAATTGTTTTAAGCAAAACTCATGATGGATGTTTTTGGCTGGAAAAGGGTCCAGTAAAGATTACAAAAAGGATAATATATAGGTTTATGGGTTTTCCAACCCTAGATCAGACTAAGACCCTGCATAGTGATTCCAAAGAGATCATTGAAAAGAATACAGGAGAAAAATGGAATAAGAGGGTTATGACTATTGATACTATCACTAACCCTCTTCTAGATTTTTTTGTGAGAATAATATCCCACAAATTCTATCAATCTAGTAGATTGAACAGCATGCCATGCATAGCTATTGATGTGGCCTACAAACTGGTAAAGAGAGATCACACATATGATCTGTCAGAACTTTTTCTGCAACAGATAAATTAAAACCTAGGAGCAATAAGGAGAACAAAAGGTGCTCAATGCAAATTCAATTCAGTTCTTATGTGTATATTCTTCTATATAATGGAAGAATTTCCTTCTATAGGAAACATAAATTGGAATCCTAACAAAACTATAATTACACAAATTAATGAGTTTATTGATCATATGGGTGACAACTTTGAAGCACATATGACAAGCTATTTTGAGGATTTTAAGAAATCCATGAAGGAAAGGGTAAGAATACCAGTTTCCTTAGTGGAAAGACATATTAATGATATATGCTTCTTAGTTGATATTGATTTCATCTATATCCAAGCAGCAGTTCCAAGGGTGAGATGGCTAAGGCCATTTGGTTATGAACTAGATGTGGATGAAGCGTTAGCAGTAATCATTGCATTGCTTGCAAAAGAAATAGACAAGTTTGCCAAGCCTTTTGGCACATATGATGTTGTTAAATTGAAAGTCATAACAAAGTTAAAGACTACATCCATAATGAAGAAGAAAGATAAATTGGTGAAGAAAATAAAGAAGAAATTTGGTGAAGGAATTGAGGCTAAAGAAAAAGAAGAAGATGATGATGACAATGATGATGAGGATGAAAAAGGGAAAGGCCAAATGGAATTGACTCAAGGCCTAGGTGAAGATAAGGAGGAAGGTGTTGAGGAAGCACCAACCCAAGCTGAGACAAAGAAAAGAAAGGCAACAGTATAGCCTCCAACGTAGCCCAAAACAAAGAAGGATGCTAATTCAACTCAAGCCAAGCCACAGATACCAGTCACAAGGGCATCTTCTCAAAAGGCCAAGGAAAAAATCAAAGAGAAGAAGAAGGCTATTGAATAGATTGGTGAAGTGCTGAGAAAAAGAAGAAAATATGTAGCACAACCAGATTCTGATGAGGAAGAGAGAACAAAGTCAGAAGATATCAACCAATTCAGAGTGGTAAGTCATCCTCCCAAATCAGCCATAAATAAAATTTGTGAAAATATTAAGAATGTAGATTTTACTAATTTGAAAAGAATTGACTTCAACAAGCTAAGCAAAGAAGAGCAAAACAAAATAGAAGAATCAGTATATGCCATGATGGCTGAATTTAAGTATACACCTCTAGAGCTAGACAATACCATGCCTAGAGAATTATATGAGATGATTGAAAACAAATGGTATTATTGTCTGAAAATTGAAAAGGAGATAATAGAATCTACCTTAGCATAGGTGATGCCTGACCTAACAAGAGGTCAAATAAAAAAGGCTAATAAGAAATATAGTGGCAATTTTACACCAAAGTATAGAGCCTTTGATATCTTACAAAACAAGATTGAAGATGTTGTTAGTAAGTCAACAAAAATATGGAAGTTGATATATGGTTTGACCACTGTCAAGGATGGAGAAGAAGATCCCCTTGAGGGACAAAACATAGAACATGAAGAGCCTAGTGAGAAAGAGGAGGAAGAAGTAAAGAATACATAAAAAGGAGAAGAAGAGAAGAAGGAAGAAGAAAAGAAAGATGGAGAGGAGAAAGAAAAAGGTGAGGAGGAGGAGACATAAGAACAAGATGAAATGGCAACAGCTGAGCAAGAGCAACAACAAGACCAGAGTGTGCAAGACACACAATTGCCACCTTCTAGCCCTCCTCATTTACCCATCACACTTGCAGACACTATAACTGTAAAGGATGTTCCTGACAATTCTGCTTAGAACATCAATCCTTTAACTGCAGAGGATATCAAAAGAATCCTTGACCAATCCACACAACAAGCAAAATTATGTATAGATCTAGTATTGGTCAGTGTGGATGAATTACAAAAGTTAGTAGAAGACACAGTTAGAGATAAGGTGAATCCACAAGAATCACCTTCCATCATCTCTATAGCTACTAGTGGTCAACTTCAAATGCAAATAGTTGTTTCATTAGGAATAGTTGACACCATAGTATAGAAGCCGAGTGCAGTAGGAGACAAAGAAATAGAACAAATAGGACAGACTGTTACATCTGATCCTACAACACAAACACAAGGTGCACTTCCTCACATTTCTATAATTGATCAAGGTAGTAGATAGAAGGAGAAGGAAGCAGAGAAAATCCCTAAAGAGTAGGAGGCAATACAAACATTGATAAATTTGCCTACCTCAAGAACTCCTTCGAAATAGCCAAGCAATGATGCAATGCCACTGCAAATGTCAGCACCAAGATCAAGTATTACAAAAGTTGCAAGGGTGCTTCAATATGGAGACCCTAAATTAGATAAGGAGATAGTCATACCTAGTTATGACTCAAAAACAATAAGCATTGATCAAATCACTAAGGTGTAGGAAGCATTGAATAGAAGAAAGAGGCAGGAGATACTCAGGAAGGAGTATAAACAAAAGCAAACATTACATGAGATTAAGGACATCTTTATGGATACCTTTCGTTTGTAGTCACAAGATGAGACAAAGCATATAATGGAACAATTATCAGACATTGTTAACCAGGTGACAAATGTGTAATGCCCCGCCAAGGGATCCAAAAGAATTAACCTAAAGTTTTACTAAGTTTGCTAAACATTTTTTTATTTTTTTAAAGTAAGAAAGTATAACATACACATCAAACACATAGTAGTGGAAGCAATAACATGTAATCATCAACAAACATACATAACAAGTTACATTACTTAAGGATCCCAAGACGTTGAGTCACAATTAAATTAAATTAATTCTAATTCTAACAACTACCACATCCACATGAAAGAATAATAATAAAGTCCAATGTCCATAATATATATTTTCTCTGAATGCCTCTTGGAAATTAATTCGAAATGCTCAATCATCCACTGTACATGTCACAGGGTATGAAAGGCTTAAAAGAATATACATATGTAAAAATAGAAATGCATCAACCTCCACGAATCCATGATACAAAGTACAGTAAAATAAATGAAACCATTCACCATACATCCATAATGATAAAACATCTATCATAAAATCTAACCATCCATCATAATAATCCAAGAACATAATGAAGGTAAATGCCAACCAAGAAAGCTCTAGCCATGGTGACCACAGACAAATCTCAATGGTAAGAGTAAAAGCACTACCACCCGACCGTGTGGAATCTAAATGGTCCACTCCCACCGCACTAAGGAGATAGTCTCAAGTCCCAAACAAGGTACCAAAATGTAAAACATAAGTACTCTCTAAGTCTGGGAAATCCTAAAAGTATACTAACTCAAAGGTTCCAACATAGATAAACATCTAGACCCAGAGGCACACAAAGACACGTAGGAAACTTGCTATGCAAGCGGGAAAGTGTCATCGCAAAAGTCACGTTGGAAGTTACCCGAGCAATCCCTTAGGAATCCCAGGTCCCCTGTGATCCTACGGCCACTAGTATCCTCTCATATTGACGAGGCATACTATGGAATGCAAGGTCGTAACCAAGCATTCTCTCTACCCCATCCTAGTCTGTACTAGCACTCAAGGCATGGGAGAGAACATATATTTATCTTATTAGGTTCATTTAAGTCAGTATTTAGGTGAGATGTTTTCACTTATTAAAACAAACAACTTACAATGAGTCATGCCTAGAGCCACTTTAGGTCTCTCATCCCTCATTACAAGCCACTTCCTGATACTGCACATAGATAACCTACCCTAGGCTCATGACAACACAAATCAAAGAATCATAATAAATCACCTCAGTCCTATACAAGCGACTGAAAGCATCATAAATATAATCCACAATAATTACATCAGTTCTTCATGAGCAACTGATAAGCATCAAATAATAATCATATGATCACAATAGTTCTCTATCAGCACTTGAAGGCATCAATGATAAAACACAATATCCAAAGGTTCTCCAACAAGCAACCAGAAAGTATCCCAATAATAAATCACAATATTGATTGAAGACTCCAAAATGGTCAAGTCACACATGTCACAACATGACATCATCAAGAGCATAGCAATAACACTTCAATCCCATCAAGGCAATTGGAAAGCAATCCCAAGTATAACTGATCAATGACTCAAAAATGGTTAAGTCAGGTAACTCAAATACATACACCATCAGCTTCTCACAAGGAAACTGGAAAGCAATAACAAATAGTAAATACAATATGTCATAGAGCATACTAATCACATTACCATGGTTGAGTTAAGAAAGATCGAGAACAAATCATCATAACGTCACAATCTCATAACCCCGGAGCCTTTGGTAACAACCTAAACTGGTCAATACTAGAACAAACCCCAAAACCTCAAAACATAGACAACAAAATAATCTCATAGAAAAAAAAAGGCATCACAAAGTTGGGTCTGAATGATAATATATTGTTGAGTTAAGGTAAGGTTTCCATTTCTAGTTGAACGTATGTTTTAAATAGATAGAACCCATAGTTAACCTTTACAAATTATCCCGTTCCTATATCCAAATGAAACGCATAATTATCCCTAATTGAATTCAAGTTAATGTCCTAAAACAATCTAAGGGTAATAATTAAATTATTAATAATACTTGTTGATCTTTAATTATAGTAATCTACGCTTTCATTAAAATCAGTATTGTAATATTAAGCTTGTTTTAAACAAATTCCCGATTTAATTAATCTTAATTAAATCAAACTTTAATAAAATAAATTAATAATACATAAAAGAACCATATTACATTTATTATTTATTTATTTATTTATAAAATTATTAATAAATAATAATATAATTTTAATATAATTTAAAATTTAGTATACTTTAAATTAGATAATAATTATATTAATTAAAACAATTTTTAAATCATTTTTAAAAAATAAAATAAAAATAAATCACAAATAATAACAAAAGGCGTGTTTAAAGGCTCGTCATCCTGCCACTAACTGTGGCCATTGCAGCTCTCTGCTACTACCGCAGTAGAGTACACTGCGACAGCAGTCATACCTATTGCGCCAACAATAGAGTACACTGCGATAATGGCAAGCATATATAGGGTTGGGGGTGCGTGGGATATTCCCCACCCCCACCCATATTTATTTAATTTTCTTTTTTAATAACCATTCAAATCGATTTTAATTTTATAATAATTGTTTTAAACAATCCTCTTCCTTCTCATACGCACATTAAATATATATATATAATAAATAATTACCATTTTAATCTGATAGAAAAGATAAATTGAACCATTCAAATTTTCATTTTAATTTAAAATTCAACCCTTCTCCGATTAAATCTCGATTTCTTTAGTCTAACAAATGAGGATTCTTTATTAGTTTTTTTTCAATCTAGATTCATAGATGGAATCGAATAGCAAAAGATCTAGAACGAAGAATTCACACATTCGAGAAGACAAGTTCTTACAATCACGAAGTAGACAGAACATATTAAATTTCTTAAATCATTTACGGGTCAAATACCAGACCCTACCTGAACCTGATGTTAATACGTAATTCCCAAAACTGTAAGAGGACTCGCTTCTCTTCAATAACTTTCTCTGATAATCTTTCCTATCATTCTTCTTCTGAATTTGCTTCCCCAAAATTCCTGTCTCCCAAAATTCATAGTCCAAATTCGTGTTCCCCAAAAATGAACCCCCAAAGTTGTGATAAGGAGTTTTCTCCTCAAATCGGGGCACTAATTGTGCATTCACCCGAGAGGACTCTTTGCTCAACTGAGTTAACTCAAGATTAACTTTTATTAATTCTTTGTTTTCTCTTTTAATGCACCTTAAATGAATTATTAAATAACTTTATTTAATATTCCACTCAACTTCTATTTTTAATCTTTATTACTTTTAATCCCATGCGCACTTTATTAAAATAACATTATTATTTCCACTTATTTTATCTTTTAATTTATTTCTTTTATTTTCAACTCAAGCTCACATCATGCGATCTAGAAACTTTAATAATTTAATATCTTTCAACTTTTAATTTATTTTAGAAACTTAATTGATAAAATATTTAATTAATTTAAATAACAATAATATTTAGCATTTATTTAAAAATGAACTCTAAATATATTATTATTAAATTAAATAAATATTATCATGTCCTAAATTATCCTTAAACTTTTATCTCCAAATTTTAGTTATTTAATTTAATTAATTTCTCAATTAATTAAATATTTAAAGATATCATATTAATTCTCCATTAAATTAAATCATTAATTAATCTTTTTAATTAGACTTAATTAATAGAAAAAAATACATCAAGGACTCATAAAGCAACATACAAAAACCCATCATAGAAAAACACATACTAAATCAAACAAAAGGGTTATAATCACGAAATAACATCATTTGATGCATTCACAGGGTATGTAACTCATATACTTGTCCTAATTATCAATTAGGACAATTGGCTAAAGGGTTTAGGATTTGGACTTAAGAGTTTATCTCCCCTCTCTTACCATTGAGATAATGCGATACGGTACGCTCATCCTGGCAATTCAGGGAAGTCGATACTCGGTACTTGCAACCTGCATAAAATCTACACATGTACAAACACAATATTCTAAGCTAAATAGACAATGACAGGAAGTGGTGCATCGTGTAGATCTCGACTAGCAGGTGACTATGACTCCCTTCCTTAACCACATCAGAAACACCATACATAAAGAAAACAAACACGCACACCATACACATGCAATATGGGGTAAGTATCCATAAGAAAGCACATGTGATAATAAACCATCTAACTAATCATCATCAATAATTGAAAACATTGAATAATCATCATACATGCATGAAATATAGAGTACCAAGTAATCTCATCGTATAATAAACTGAGTGTAAAACAATATCTAATAATCTGAAAGTAATGCTACTAAACATCAAGTATAAAACTGGCCTAAAAGAGTTTGGCAAGGATGATTGAAAAGCGACTTAGGTTAGGCACTACAAAATGAAGACCAAGAAACTAATGTAAAACTTATGGAATGGTCTGAAAGGAAATTCCAAGGGAAAGTAAATGAGAAAATATTTATTGAAATTGCACTTTCCCAGGTTGAATTGGCAAAGATTCTTGACAAAGTGAAAAAGGTACTTGAGAATATATTCTCATTATACAAAAAGTTGTGTGACTTTTCATACATCACACAGGAGACAAGCCAAAGAATAATGAGCCTAGAGAGGAATTTGAAGATTTCAAGCATGCAACTACCAAAAGATCTAGCTCAAAGTGAGAAGCACTTTAATCAAATGCTTCACACCCAAAGAGAAGTAGTTGTGTTGACAATAGAAGAGGCCACCATCAAGGCCAAACTGATACAACTCCAATCCTCCATTACCCCACATTTGGAAGTACTCCATAAAGAATAGGCCTATGTTGAAACTGTTCTCAAGAAAGATCCTAATCTTTCTACTTTAGATGGACTTGTTCACCTTGCTATAGAGACTACCATCCAACACAAGTCATTGGAAATTGCTTTGCATAATTGGGATGCAACTCTCAAGATGATTATGGAGGTAAATAGCACATTTTTGGAAAAATATGGTCTTAACCCTTAGTACCCTTTGACATTTGTGTCAAAAAAGGGGGAGATAAACAAAAAGAGGGAGATATACTATATAAAAAAGGTACATAGTACAAAAACAACTAAAGAGAGTATCAAATTTATTAGAATTTTGGTCACAGGAATTTTGGCACAATTAGCTCAAGGGGAGTTATAAGAATTTCAAGGTATATTGTTCCTTGCAAAACTTTTGAACAAGTTTTTTTTTGAGATTTTGTGCAGAATGAATTGTGTACCTATAAGGTCAGACAAATAATGCTTAGTTAAGTTTTTTTGACACTCATGTCAAAGGGGGAGATTGTTAGTCTTGGAATGGTTTTGACATTTGAGTGCAAATACACTTAACCACTTTCTACGTTGAAGCTGAGTACACTATGTATGACGAGTCAGAATTTCAACAGGTATCGAATGATCTTTAGGTATCGATTGAAGATCAAGTGTTGAGTGACTACAAGTGCCGAGCATGATACAAGTGCTAAGTAATATTTAGGTACCGAGTCATAGATGATGTCGAGCAAGATAGAATCACTACAACAGTCGAGTGAGCTAGTTTCTTATATGTGTCGAGCATCAGGAATTAGTAAATGTCGAGTAACACAGAATGCGTATATGAGTTTGAAAAGGCACAAACTCATATGTAAACCATTTTTATGGCCAACATATGATGAATCTCAAAGGATCTAAGTGATAAGATCGAATCTTTTGTATTTCCTATGCAATCTACATGCAACCAATAAGAAAAATGGAGAAGGCATGCAACCAATAATAAAAGTGTAAGGAATGAGTGGGAAACAAAGATTCAATATGGATCATAGATCCACACCTAACCCTAAGTCTTTGAATGTCTTTATAAGGAAGACGAAATCTCATTGTATTAGATATGAATGAAGAAGTGTAAAAGGGGAAACTATAGTGGAGTGAAGAGTAAAAAGACTTAGAGGAAGAGAGCAGCAGTTAGATATTTAGTTGATCAGAACAAAGCAAGGGATACAATTAATATTAGATCATAGAGGATCAAGATCAGAGAAAGTAGATCAAGTGCCTGTATTCAGAAATCAAGGATTGTAAGCTATCAGGTTTATTATACCTAATACTCTTTTGCCATTGTATTAGAAAAGAAACCCTATGTTGATAGGTTAGCTTAACAGTTATTTTGTAGAGCCTTTAAAAAGTTGATTAAATTCTTTAACAGGATAACACTTTATGTAAAGTGTTTGTAAATCCTTTAACCAGGTCACTATTGACACAGTGTAACGCCTTTAATAGGGTAGGCCTTTAACAAGGCAGACCATCATAAGTGGTTAAATATTATTGCTGGAGTGATTTTGTGGGTATCATCCCCACCCCAATTTTACCTTCTTATTCTTAGAGGGTTTCTGGGTCACCAGAATCTCAAGTGTTATGTGGTGATGTATGTTTGTTTCTCATGATTGTTTAATGTTTATATCCATGCATGTTCATTTCAGTTATATGTTATTAAGGGTTTAAAAGTGGATAATAAGGACAATTCTTTTGATTCACCCCAACTCTTCCAATTAAGACATTCCAAAAGATGTTGTGTGATTAGAAGAGATTGAAATCCATACAACTTTACCATGAGACAATATCCCTACAAAGGTCTAGGTTAAAATTCTTGTCTTTTGTATATTCACTAGGTACAATCAACTGGTTAAAATATTAGAGCTTAATACACTTAAATCCATTTTTAGAATCTGTTCACTATAGGCTATGCTCAGGTTTTTTGGATCTAAGAGAGTGGCTATGTCATAAATTTTAATTTCAATCAAAAGAGTTTCACATTTTTTTTCCTCTTCAAATATTTGAGTATCATCCAATCCTTCTTTCTTTTCATGGATGTAATTTTCCATATACATGAACATATCTATCAATTTTTCCTTTTAGATGAGATAAGAAAAATGAGAAGTTGTACCTCTAATAAAATAATGTATTGAAATGAATAACTGAGAAAGATTTGGAGACTTTTTGTGAGGTTTTGTAAGAGTTTTTGTTGGGTGCGGAATGGCAGAAGTATCAACCCACTATGATGATTTTTCCAAGTACTCTTATTGGTAAAGTTAAGGATTAATGATTTGAATAGTTACATGCGTTACTTGAGAGTTAAAAGGACTAATAGATTGTATGTTGATTCTCATGATATTTGAATATCAAAAGAATTATATTGACTAAATTGATTCTTGCAACTAAATCCCCTTGCTTGTCGATCAAAACAATTTATATTATACTTGTTTAATAAACTTTTATAAAATATTTTGAGAGAATGGATCACAAACCACATTATTAATTGAAGGGAGTGAAGAGAATGAGCAAAGGACATACACACACACACACACATTGTCTATTGCTCAAGAAGAGAGGATATAATAAATTAATATATGATCATCATGAAATGGTTATGTTGTACATATGGGCCAGGGGATTGTGTTTGTGCTTCAATGTAGTGCTTTCAGGAAGTCATCCCAAAAATATTGGTATCACAAATTATGTTTCTCAAATGCAACAAGGGTTATAGTGGTCTTAGGGGTACCACTTGCAACAAAAAGTCAACTTGATGATCTAAGCATCCATGTGCTTCAGATAAATCCTTCAATCTATACAAGACCATGCAATGCAAAAGAATAGTAAAGTTACCAAGAAATGAAAGTAGTATATTGATCCAAATAAAAATAGCTCATGTCTTAGAAAATTGAGACATAAATAAGCATAATTCAACTTCCTCAACCAACATCAATTGAATTTTGAACTATTTTTGGTTGTTGGGAGGAAGTTGCTCAAAAGTTGTTAAGCAACTTTTTGAACAATTTTGCAATTTTCACAACTTTTTATCAACCTAATTCCTATCATCCAATTTGCATTACAAATAAATATCAACAAAGACCAAATTCCTCATTTCTCAATGCTCCTAATGACCTCTGACCATCTTCAAGTTGACCAAGTTGGCTAGTACACACCTAACACAATCAATGGCATTGTTTGCCTTATAAAATGGATTCAAATCCTTAAAAAATGACATGTAATGGTCCTTGGGACCTTATTAAAAAATAATTGGAATAGAACCAACAAGAAATTACTAAAGATACTTGACTACATGAGTTTTTGGCCAAGTGCATTCAATAACAGCTAGTAGATTTTGATGTCATAAAACAACTTTATAAGCCTATGTCTGTGTACCAACAAATATGAGAATTCTTGTATGGAAGATGAAATTATAACTTGAATAAAGTTTTTAAAAAAATTAAAGTGATAATTCAATCAAGACAATTAGTCCACCATGTAGATTATAATGAAAAACTATGATGTTTCTATCTCTTGAAAGTTGTACTTTTAGATTGTTTATCTATTTATGTGAGGGTATATCATCAACTATTAATGAGTAGATCAATTGGTCAGTTTAAGGCACTTAGAGATCATCATCATGAAAAAGGTAAACTAATGATGATTGTGACAAGGCCCTCATTTATATTTGTCCTCTCAATAAGAATATATAAATAACCAACTTTACATAGGAACACCGAGAGTCCAGTATCTAGGAAATCAAATAACATTAGGATCCCACAGTCCACTAGATGGTCTTATAGTTTGACTAAACACAACTTGATACAATTAGATTGTTAAAAAACTATTACTTCTAGGTAGACATTATTACCACAAGATATGCAAGTCGTAGTTTCAATTTGTGAATTCATTAAACACATAATATAAGAGAAACAATTGATCAATTTAAGGACATTGTATAAAATATAGATAAGCTATTTTTTATTTGTATTTGTTATGTTACTATGTAGGATATTGTAGCTCCAAATAAATTTTAAAGCTCTAGATGCCTTGCTTGAAAACAAAAAATTATGTTGAGGTCATAACTAGCTGACTGAGCCTCAATCTAGCTACCATACGTGTTGCTTCCGAATAGAGGATTGGCTTGTCATTGTATGCATCTTTATTATATCACTTCTCCTTGTCCACAAACTCATCTATCATATTCAATACTTTAAAAAAAAAAATTGGAACTCAACATACATCACATTTGCACTAGATGGGTAAATAATAAATATAGATTTGTGATTTTAAAACATTCTAAAATTTTATCTAATGCTTCTAATTACTATTAGCAGTGTTATTTTGTATTGCATGGATAGAGCTCACCATACAATATTGGAGATAATATATAGCCTCCTAGGGTGAAATTACTAGGATGAAATCTTAGATTCAAATTCGTAGTTTACCTTTTAAGTTTTTAATATGTACCTGATGAACTTAAATTACTCTCTTCTAGTATTGCACATTTTGGTTCTCTAGTTGTAAGTGAATAATGGAACTTTTAGTCCAAATTGAAGGTCACTTTCCCTTCAATTATTGATGGGATAGAGTCAACAATCATGTTAATACATACATGAGACATGACTCTTCATTGTCATATGTATATGAAGTTGTTCCAAATACTTTGCAATGTACAAAAATCATTAATGCAAAGAAAAATTAGTATATAGTAGATCGATTAACATATCTCAATAATATTGTACTACACAGACCAATTTTTATAAACATATCTCAGTGATATTATTGTGAAGTACAAACATCATCATTTCCATATTATTGAACTGTGTAGAGTTTTATTCTTGTTGATTATACACTCCTATATAACAAATATAATAAAATAAAATTACATGTCATATAAATCATATCAAAATTAACAATAATGACCCCTTTCTGGCTGAATTTGTAATAACCCCAATAGGTTCTAACTTCTTCAAGCACCAAAATCTGCTCTAGTTTAGTTGTTGGACATTTTGTCAACATTTTTCAAGCAAGCTTTGATACCAATGTAATATCTTTGTACAAGGAACTAATATGAAAGTGCAATTCTTTTGGTATTTTCAATGCAAATACATGGAAACTAGATATGAAATGCAAAACAATTGACATACAATAATGACTATAGTAATGTCAAAATTTTATTCTAAATTATCACATCAAAATCATATGCTTATTAAGTACATTGATAACTACTCATAGTTACAAGAGGAACCTAATAATAGTGATGCCCAAGAATGGAAATGAATCGAGCATAGATACTGCAACGTGGCATCATGCATGCGTACTATAGCAGCCAAAATCTATTCTCCAATTTAAGCACAAATAAAACTCCTTAATTGAAGCTCTCCCTAATACCAAATTCAATGGATATTTCATCACCTCAAATGGTTGCATCACTGAAGAGTTGACATTCTCCAATGGCTGATTGAAATTGGAAACCTTAGTTTCTTCTCCCAACTTAATATGAAATGCAATTCACAATAATCAGATGATAAACAATGAAGCTTTCACCTCTATTTATACTTTCCTTCACCCTTCTAGAAGGAAATAAAATTTAAAATAATTGCATTCTCTAGAAGTTTCTCCCTTTCCAATAATTAATGTTCTTTTAGGAAATTAAATTACTAGAAGTTCCCCCCTTCCAATAATTAATGTACTCGCTAGAAGCTTCTCTCTTGCAATACAATAATTAATTGTGCTTCTAGAAAATTAAATTACTAGAAGTTTCCCCCTTCCAATAATTAATGCACTCTCAATTAATTAAATTAATTAAATATAAAGTCACCTTTTTATTTTAATTTATTTAATGACTTTATAAGAAATGAATTTAGTCAATTTCTCCTTATTTCTCCACTTAGCCTTCGAAGAATGTCAAGGCGAAGAACTCCACTGAGATGCTAAAAAGATGGGGACATTATAGAATTGACTAAGTCAATTACCTAATTCATCCTTCTTAGTTAAAAAATTACAATCTAAACAGGTAAAGATTTACACACCAAGGAATGTCTATATGTGTATACACAATTATTGACATTGAAGGGATAACAATGTCTGATTTAAAATATGCTATCACGGTAAATGCTACTAGTGGTGATATGTGGATGATGTTATGTTTAATGAACATGATATGCTCCTAAATTTGATATGTATTTCTTTAGTAGTTTGATTGTTAGATCTAATATGCTAGTGCTTCTACCAAGAGACACTTCACTAAAATAGAGTAGGTCTAATATAGGACTAATTAGAGAGGTAAGAGAGAAATATACATTTTTGAATTTTTTTCCTTATATGAATAGCACTTTTGAAGCAACCACTACTTGGATGGAACCTTACTTTCCATAACTCTAAGGTCAGGAAAAAAAAAGACAATCATTCAAATTCAACCCTTTATACACAATATATGGTTGTGATTTAATGTAATTGGTTGCGATAAATTCTTCTCCATGTAACCAAAAAATATATTGTGGAGATTGTAGTTGTAACAAAACCAAGTATTAATAATTAACCCTTATAGAGCACCTACCTTTGAGTCATGAGAAGAGAACATTTGTGTCAAACATTTCTCACTGGAGGATACTATAAATGTGAATTATGGTATAGGTTTGAGTTAAATTTTCAGCCTGAGTTTGTTTCTCGATGGTGGTGGGTTTTATTTTCTCTTTTTCTACATGTAGAGCATATGTGGTTTAGTCTAGTGATTCAACCTATTTTATTTTGATCTTACATATTGGTAAGTTTAGGTTTAGAAAGGCATAGCTCATAAGTAGTCTCTCTAGTCGCTTTGGAAGAGGATCAAATTCAAAATTTATGGAAACCAAAACCCACAACTCAAACCAACTCATCTACGCTTACAAACTCTAGCTTCTTTAGCCACACTAGAGGCTCTTTGAATGTAATTTTATTTCCTACTAGTTTTTTTCTTATGTAATCTAAAATACTAAGGAATTATGCCCACATAATGGCTACAAGTTTAATTGATACTTTGATGATAAAATTCAAAGTTTCCTCAAGATTGTGAGCTTCGCTGAGAATGTTGACCAAGAACACATAGTCATTGGTTTTTAGCACAATGCAATAGGAGTTACTCTTGATATTGAAGTATGTATAGCCCTCATCTGCTAGACTTGGATGGTCGCATGCAAACAAAACAAGTGTGAAACTAACATGGTTAGGATATGTTCTAGAGTGCTTCATTTTTCAAAGAGCTTGGGAGTATTATTACAAAACCTATTGTGTCCATTTCCTGTAACCATGGCATTGCATGATTATGACATCTTTTTGAGGTATTTTTAGTCAAACAGTTCCCATGCCCTGTGTATGTTTCCAAATTTTGTATACATGCCTATGAAGGCATTAGTAACTAAAACATTTTTAAATAAATCCATTTTTTTAATTAATCGATTTGTATCCATACTTGAAAGATTTTGTTTTTAGCTGGCTGGTAAGATGTTGGTGATGGTTCTGATCCCTTTCCTTGTTCACTCAAATACCTTACATTCTTCACTTTGTACGTATCTTTTAATTTCTATATCATTCATCAATCTCCTCTTTGTATGATCTCTTTCAACCTACCTATTTCTACATTCAAGTTTGACTGAAGAGCATAAGCTATGGCATTCTCGGATCCATCTCAAAAACAAGATTTTCTGAAAATAATCCCAACTATGTATTCTTATGTAATTTGCACATTGAGGAAACATGTCCATTGGCATTTTTATGATAAAGTTTAGAGTTTCCTCAAGATAGCCATCTTGGTTGAGGAGGTCAAGCATGCATACATAGTGCTCGGTTTTAGGCATAATGTAATAAGAGTCACTCATGCTATTGAAGTATTTAAATACTTCATTCACTAAACCTATGTGACTACATGTAAAAAAAGCCCATGTGAAGCTTGTATGGTACAAGAATGTTCCTCAATGTTTCATTTTTTCATAGAGTTTGAAAGCATCATATAAAAATCCATTCTGTGCATATCTTGTAACAATGGCATTCCATCTACCGACATATTTTTGAAGCATTTTGTCAAGAAGTTTACATGCCCTATGTATGTATCTACATTTTTCACACATGTCTAGAAAGGCATTGGTGACAAAAACATCATAGGAAAATCCACTTTTAATAGATTGATGTATTTATATACTCTGTTATAAAGCTTCTAATTTTGCACAATTTGGTAGGATGCTGGAAAAGGTTGCAGATTCAAACTTTACATTTACCAATAGCATTTTCTTAAAGATATACAATGCTTTTTCAAAAGATCCATTTTGTGTGTATCCTGCAATCTTGGTATTCTATGAGATGGCACCTTTATTTGGCAGTCTATCAAACACTTCATGATTTGAGCATGTTTCCACAATTTCCATACAAGTCAATTAGGGATTTTATAGTTATAAAATCTAACAATTTTGACAATGCCGGTAGGATGCTAGAAAAGGTTGCAAAGTCAAACTTTATATTTGCTAGTAGCTTTTGTTTAAAGGTATTCAATTCCTTTTCAAGAGATCCATTTTGCATACCTTTTTTAACAAACCCATTTTGTGCATATCCTATAATTATTGAATTCCATGAGACCACATCTCATTCAAGTATTTCATCAAAAAAATTAGATTACCTCTATCTCCTTCCATATTTTACATACATGTCTATCTAAATACTAGTAATTGTGACATCTAACCAAAAGCTTTTTTCAAAAACTTTGATGGCAGTTCATGCGTGTTCTAAAGGCCCCATTTTGGCATAGGTTGGGAGGAGGCTGGAAAGGGTTAGGAGTCCTAATTTACCCCCTATCAGCTGCATATGCTTAGAAGTTTCTAAGGCTTTTTGAACAAATTCATTATGTGCATATCGTACAATCATCTCAATTGATGAGACTACATATCATTGAGGCATTTTTCAAACTATTCACATACCTTGCACATGCTTCCCCATATTACCAACATGTTTACTAGTGCACTTCCAACTAGAATATCTAAATGAATTTCACTCTTATTTATGTTTTGATGGACAATCATGATTAGTTCCAAAGAACTAATTTGAGAAAAGGTTGGGAGAATATTGGCAAAGGTTGAGGAGGTTTGTATAAAATTTTGTAAGGCTTTTTAAGAAAATCTATTTTGTGAATATCCTACAATCATTGCAATCTATTAGAGTACAATTGATGCTTGAATGTAGCCTTCACATCTTATCTTTAGTGTTTTGGTTGTAATGTTTTTTTAAGTTCCCTTACATATGACTTGATGTGAGTATCTTTATCATTGCTACATGTTTTCCTAATAGCACAGGTTATGAGAATACTTTGTTGTATTCATTTCTTAGATAGTAAAATATGCATGCTCAAGTATTTGATTACAATAGTATGTTCGTCCTTACTATCTCATGGTTTTGATGATTATAAAAATTCTTTATGAAATTTATTGAAGGTGTGGCAAAATTTATATATAACTAACATCACTATAATGGAAAAGTAATCTATATTCACGAATTGTAGCAAGTTACATGTGTTTTCAGAATAGATAACTGGATATTATCATTGTAGAACATTGAGAAGATTGAAAGGTTATTTTTGGTTGTTTCGTTTTCCTTCTTATGAGTTCAAACACAATATCTTGGTGTCTTGTAATGGAGATGCCATGAATTATCAATTCATGTTGTTACAAAGAATAACATAGTGAATCACCAATTTATGTACATGACAGAGGTAAGTGAAGGAGTTGCATGAATGTTTAAAGGTTTCTTTCAATCAGAAGATACTAAAGAACTATTTGGAAGAGTAGGAAAGGTGGTCTATTGGAGTGTAGGAACCAGTTATGGTGGTCAATAAGGAAATGTTAGGATTAACCTCAGATAGAAATAATAGTTACATGCAAATATAACCAATACTAGAAAATAGTAAATCACATAGAAGAGAACACAACACACCAAGATTTAATGTGGTTCACCCAATCCCTGGGCTATAGCCACCAACAAAAAGTCCAACATTAATATGATCCAGTGATTACAACTTGATTACAATCTATAATCCCTTACAACTCAATACCACCACAAGAACCAATTTCTGCATCACACCTTATGAAAATCCCTAACCCTAAGCCTTTTTATACAAGCTTTTTGCCACTTACAAAATTAGGGCTAGAATAATATAAAAATAGTAGCTGAAACCTTTTACAATATAAGATCATTTTTGGCTTTGGGGGCATTGCCCTCAAAAACCCTCGCGAGGGCATTGCCCCTTGACCCCAACCTATATTGCAATAGGGAGCACACCTGGGCACTACCCCAAGACCCTATAGGGACATTGCCCCTTGAGTCCATCTTGTGGGTGCTACCCCCAAACCCCCATAGAAATAATCTAGAGGGAAATTGTGTTGAATAAATCTTTGAGTTTGATTAGGATCCACATCACAAAGATCTCCCACTTGAAGACCAATCATACTCCACAGCAATGACCTCTCACTTGGAGACTGATCATAGCACTACTAATCCTATAGCTCCCACTGGAATATCAAACCATGCTAGACTCTATTATTCTTTTATTCTATTTAGTTGAGAAGGCCAATCGAAGCTGAACAGGAGTTCAACTTCTCCTTTTTCACTATCTTTGTAAACATATCCACTAGATTTTCATCTATATGTATCTTCTCTAGCTTTAACTTTCCATCATCCAAACTGATCAAATGAAATGGTACCACAACTATATGTGTTTTGTCTTTGAATGCAAAGATGAATTCTTTGCAAGATGAATGGCACTCTAACTATCTATCTATGAAAAAAAAAATTATCCCTTTGAGGGTGTCCCAATTCTTCCAAGAAGAATTGAAGCCATATCATCTCCTTGGATGCCTTTGTAGCAGCAACATACTCTGCCTCTATAGTGGACAAAGTATTAACCTTCTATAATCTAGAAACCAAACTCATGGCTGCCCAACCAATAGTAAATACATAACCTATAGTACTCTGCTTGGTATCAATATACCCTACCAAATTTGAGTCAACATATCCTTGTAAATTAGTAGTAGAGCTCCAAAAGTGTAAACACTTACTAGATGTTCCTCTCAAATATCTGAGAATCCATTTAACTACATTCTGATGCTTAAGCCCTAGATGACTCATATACCTGCTAACAACTCCCACTGCATGTGCAATATCTAGCCTAGTACATACCATAGCATATATCAAGCTTCCTACAGCTAAAGCATAAGGTACCTTAGACATCTTGTCCTCCTCTTCTTATGTCTTGGGACACATTTCCTTAGTCAACTTCAAATGATCAAGTAAAGGTGTGCTGACAACTTTAGCATTCACCATACAGAAATGTTGCAACACTGTCTCATTAGCTTGAGATAATTTTAATTTTTTGTTCTTCCTATCTCTACAAATCTTCATACCAAGGATTTTTTTTGCTACCCCCAAATCCTTCATATAAAATGCATGTGCTAACTGGCATTTCAACCCCTTAATATGATCCATGTTAGACCTAGCTATAAGCATATCATCAACATATAGACATAAAATAATGTAGCTATCATAATCTAACCTCTTAAAATAAACACAATGATCTAAATGACACCTACTATATTAATGCTCATGCATAAAACTGTCAAATTTTAGATACCATTGTCAAGGTGCTTGCTTCAAGCCATATAAAATTTTCTTTAATCTACACACTAATTTCTCCTTACCGTTGACCTCAAATCCCTATGGCTATGCCATATATATCTCTTCATCTAGATCACCATGAAGGAAGGTTGTTTTAACATCAAGCTACTCTGAATGCAAATCTTCAATAGCCAAAATACTTAAAATAGTGCAAATAGAAGTCATTTTTACAACAAGAGAAAACATCTCATCAAAATCAATACATTTTTTCTACACAAATCCTTTTACCACTAACTTGGCTTTAAATAGTTTCTTACCTCCATCCTCTTCTTTCAATCTGTAAACCCATTATTCTATAAAGCCCCTTTACCTGCAAGCAAACTGCATAAATCCCATGTCTTAGTTTTTAGCAAAGAGTCCATTTCTTCTTTCATTGCTGACTCCCACTAAATATTTGTATCCACATACATAGCTTCATCATAACATTTAGGTTCACCAGCATCAATAAGTAAAATAGAATACAAGGAAGGAGACAGTCTTTTTGGAGGTCTACTTAGCCTTGTTGACCATCTAACATTCACTAGTGTGTGTGGTATTTGTTTTTGTAGTTGTTACACATCATGAGGAATTGCTGGAACATCATTTTTTGGAGTATCATCTAGCACTACATAATCATCTTCTTTATTCTCATGTTGCTGCAATAGATCTTTGTACAACACTTTCTCATTGAATATATCATCCTGCTTCTCACAATTTTATGATTTGCAAAATTCCAAATGTTATAACCAAATTCATTAATGCCATATCCAACAAATACAAATTTATTTTTCTTAGCTTCTAGCTTGGTTTTATTTTTAGAATCTATATGAAAAAATGCTTCACAACCGAAAGTTTTGAGAAAAGAATAACTCACTTTCTTACCAATCTATGCTTCCTCTAGAATACCAAAACCTAAAGGAGTAGAGGGACCTCTATTAATAAAATATACAACAGTATTAATAGCCTCCACTCACATTTATAATGGAAACCCTGCATGCAACCTCATGCTTCGTGCACACTCTATTATAGTCTTGTTCATACATTCAACCACTCCCTTTTCCTATGGAGTTCGTGGAATATTTTTATGTCTATGAATACCACTAGTGGAGCAATAAGCTTCAAATTCATGATTGTAATACTCACCACCATTATTAGATTTGAGATATTTTAATTTATGTCCAGTCATATTTTCAAGCAAGCATTTCCATTTCTCAAAAGTTTGAAATACATCAGATTTATGTTGAAGAAAATAAACCCATAATTTTCTAGTTGCATCATCAATAAATGAAACATAATAATAAGATCCACCAAGGGAAGATACTTGAGCTAGTCCCCATACATCTGTATGCACAAGCTCTAATCTCTCACTTTTATTTTCCTTCACAGTCTTCACAAAACTCACATTCTTTTGTTTTCCATACACACAAATTTCACAGAAATCCATATTAACACATTTCAGACCTAGTAAAACTTTCTTTGAATGAAGTACTTTCACATCTTTCTCACTCATGGGCCCAAGTTTTTTGAGCCACAATGGTGTATCAGAATCTACAGTAGCTATTTGTTGTCCCTACTCAACTGCAGCAACTATTCTTGAACATTCATTTTTCTCTGAAACAATCAAAGTAGAAGGAACAATATGACTTGTACAAAGATATAAGGTTCATACTTTCACACATTTTTCTACTACAAGGGAACCTTTTGAAACCTTCCAATTTTTATCATTAAAAGTAACTACACAACCCTCATTACCAAATTTCTCTATTGAAATTAAATTCCTACTCAGCCTTGGAACATATCTTACCTCATGTAGTAGCCAATGATTCCCATTCTACAACTTAATCTTAACTTTTTCCTTTCCAACAATCTGATAGGGTTCATTATCCCCCAAATAAACAAGCCCAAAATACCCTTAGACATAATCAACGAAATAACCTCTCTGAGGTGTAGCATGAAATGAAGCACCAGAATCTAGAACCCATGAATCATCAATACTTTCTAAAGGTAGAAGTAAAGCATCCTGTTTAGATTTGTTACTTACCACATTTGCCTCCTTGTTCCCTTCTGGTTTATCTCCTTCATTGTTCTTTCAAATCCAACAATATTTCTTCTTATGCCCTAATTTTCCATAGTACTAGCAATCCCTTGGTCCTCTAGATTGAGACCTCTTGCCCTTTGACTTTCCCCTTGATTTCTCATGATTTCTGAAATTATATTTCCTCTCTTAGTTGTTCTACCTCTACTTTGTGCATTCAAAGCACTTCCTAATGTAGATCCACCTAAGGTTTTTCTATGCATTTCCTCACTCAATATAGCACCAATCACATCATCACATTTTAGGGTATTATATCCAGAAATATAATTACTTGTAGCCATCTCCAAACCATTCCAGCTTTCAAGCAAAGAACACAAAATCAAGAGAACCCCAATTTTTTCATCAAAATTGATACCCATAGAAGATAAATGACTAGTAATAGTATTAAATTCATTGAAATGATCTGCAAAAAATCCACCTTCTGTCATTTTCATATTAAATAAATGCTTCATGAGAAATACCTTATTTGAAGCAAAGGACTTTTCATACAGTTTCGCTAGGGTTTGCATCAACTCTTCTATTGTCTTCGCTTTTGTAATATTAAATTCCATCAATGGTGCCAGAAATAACTAAATTTTTCCAAGTGCCTTTCTATCCAAAATATCCCAATCATCATTTGTCATAGATCCCTAATTCTTGGATTTTCCTTCCAATAGCTTCCATAAATCCTTCTAATAAAGATAGTCCTCAATTTTCATTTTACATAACTAAAAGTTCTTCCCATTAAACTTGTCAACCCTCATCTTCCATCACTCCCACTCAACTATGAGACTCCCACTCAACCATGAGACCTTCCTACAGAGGATCACTAAAAAAATGATGATAGTCTAGCTAAAAAAAAAGATGGCAACAACCTGGCTCTAATACCAATTGTTAGGATCAACCTTAAATAGAAATAACAGTTACATGCAAATATAGCCAATAGTAGAAAATAGTAGATTGTATAGAAGAGAACACAAGACACCAAGATTTAATGTGGTTCACCCAATCCTTGGGCTACGTCCACCAATAGAAAATCCAATACTATTATGATCTAGTGATTACAACCTAATTACAATCTGTAATCCCTTATAGCTCAATATCACCACAAGAACCTATTTTTGCATCACACCTTATGAAAATCCCTAACCTTGAGCCTATTTATAAAAGCTTTTTGTCACTTAAAAAATTAGGGCTTGAATAATAGAAAAATAGTAGCTAAAACCTTTTACAATCTAAGGTCATTTTTGGCTTCAAGGGCACTACCCCCAGAAACCCCTGCGGGGGCGTTGCCCCTCAACCTCACCTTGTACTGTGACAAGGAGTGCACCTAGGGCACTGCCCCAAGATCCTATAGGGGTGCTACCCCTTGACCCCATCTTGGGGTTTCTACTCCCAAACCCCCAAAGAAATAATCTAGAGGGAAACTGCACTGAATAAACCTCTGAGTTTGATTAGGATCCACATCACAATAGGAAACTCTTAGCAATACAAGGGTTTAATAGTTTAAAGATCTCAATCATTGGGAACCCAAACTCTAGTAGTTTGAAAGATCTTAATCAGGTAATGAAGTATTCAAGTTCATTTGGTAGAGTTATTTGTGATTGTTGAGAGTTCTAGCTTGAGTGAGGGTTGTATGCCAAATAGCATAGACTAGGGTCTTCAAGTGATATGCCTTGAGGAACTAGTTAGAACCTAAGGTTTTGGAGTTTGAAAGAATTCAATAATGGATATCTAATTCTATTTTTAGTATTGATAGATGTTTTAAGAGTTTGAGTTCTTACCCTACATTCCAAGGTAGGTTATAAGGGAGAGTCTCATAGTAAGAGTTTGTATTGGCATTTTGAAATCACTTATTTGGATAAGAGTTAATCATTTTGGAAGCTTATATGGATATGGTGTCATAAAGATCATGGATGGTATAAGGTGATGGAGGTGTTGATAGATTTTTTAAAGAGTTTGAATTCTTAACCTAAATTATCCATTTGCTATTAGCACAAGCATGTAAGTGGGACCCATGATCAAAGGGTAGCATTTTCCTATTTGTGTCCACCATTGAAACAACAATAGTGATCCATGTATATTTAGGAACAAAAAACTTTTGATCTTTTCTAAGTGGTGCAAGGGTCCTAGGTCCTAAATAAGGTGGTCAAACACTAAGGAGGAGAATACCAAAGGTCACTAAGTGTCCAAGATGATACAAGATAGTTTAGGCATTCTAATTATGCATATAGGAAAGTTAATTTCATGTTATAATAAGACCTATGGTACAACTTGAGTCCCTACCTTGGAGATCATGTTAACTTTTAGTAAGTTTCCAAGTTGGCACTTTGAACCGCCATAGATTTTGCTACCATGGTGGTAAGGTTTGATACAGCCCATAAAACTCTTGTGCGGTTTTGAATTTTGCATTTACATTTCTGAGGGTTAACATCAACTGAAACAAAAGATATTGTTCTTCCAAAAAAAAAGCATATACTCGAGGAGGTGGTCTACAAGCAAGAGCTTGATCAGCTAATTTAAGTGCATGTTCCATGCGTTGTTTCTATCTTTCTAGTTGTTCTTTCAATTCTTCAATCTCCTCATTTTGTGATGTTATGATCTTGCTCATTCTTTTCTTCTCCTCTTTCCATAGTGCTTCAGCAAATAAATGATGTCCATATAATTGGAAAAGGAGTTTTTGCAAGGTGACGACACTGTTATCCTCTTCATAATCCTTTTTCTTTTTTTGTTCCTGCCATAGATGGTCCGCCAAACTATTGATCCATGTTGACTTATATGGGACTAAGGCAATATTTGAATCATGACATTCAAGAACTACTTCATTCTCATGGCTTGAAACACCTGGTAAATCCATCAAGGTTTCATTAATTTCTTGCTCACATGCTGTAGGAGGATTACCAAAAGCTTCTGTCATCTTAGTGTGAAGGGGAGAATGGTCAGAAATTATCTGCATAGGAGACTTTGGAGCAGGTTCTTTAGACAATATAGGATTTTTAAAAATCTTCCCTCGCATTCTAGGGCTTCTCTGCAAAGGAGTCTCTTCTTGTACTACTGTCTTTTGCCTACTTTTTTGTTTCGATATCACTGTTGCAGGATTAGTTGCTACAGGAACCTTCTTTGTTTTCTTCTGTTGCTTAATTGCAGGACTAGGTTTTTTTTGAGTAGCGGTTTCTTCTTGTGACTTCCATTTCCTTTTAGCTTGACTAGTAGTGGGTTTAGGGATGTCTTGTTCAAGTGGAGGCACATTCTCTTGAGTGGAAGCAAATTCCAATTCAATCCCTTGTGCGTTTTCTGTTTCAGCTCCCTCAATATTTTGTTTTGCAGGCTCACTACTAGGAACTACATTCTCCTCACCCTGATATTCACTAGGGTCAACTTGGGGTTGTAGGGTTTTAAATTTCACAAATTCATCCCATGTCAAAGGGGATACGTCCCTAAGAGACCTTTCTATTAACAACTTAATCAAGGCATGGTGAGTGATAGAATTATTTTTCCCTTTTTGAGTCTCTTCCACACTAATACAGAGCATATTATACAAAAAATTTGGAAGATTCACGGAAATATTGTGCCTTATACAACTAAGCAACTTAAAATGGTGTGCATGTAAGTGAGAAAATCTGCCTTCACAAGTAAAATACCTGATGAAATGCATTGCTAGGTTAGGGTATGGAGGCGGCAAAGACAATCTCTTGCACCCCTGCTTTGTAACATCCAATGGAGGGTCATGTGGGGTAGTGAACTAGGCCCTTGCTGACCTAGCATCATGCGAGCTCGGATAATGCTCTCTGATAGAAGGTAACCCTGTTACTTCTGCAATTCGTTCTTCTGTGGAAATTACTATCAAACCCCACATGGAAGCTTCAACTTCATCAAATGTCCTGGTGAATTCTACAGTTGCTTCTTCATCATATGCTATTAAATTCAAACAATAACCTAACCACCCACATACATTGAATCTTCTTACTGCTTCTACGTCAGAGAGCAACAAAATGTGCTCAACCGTTTCTTTTCTCTGTAAACCTCCTCCCATTTTTTGATACTTCTTCTACTACTCCGTTTCCCTCTCCCTTTCTGAATGTGAACTTCAAAACTCTGCGTTATTTCTCAGACACTTCACTGCTTCTTTTTGGGAACATTAATTGCCATAACCAATTGTTATGTTCCATAATTAAACTTTAGGTAAAAGTAAATCATGAATTTGCGTGGGAATCGTCCAAAAACATGGTTCAAATGCCAAAATTTTAAAAATAGGTCATATCATGGCTTAGCACAAAAAATTTGGCACGAACAAGGAAAAAAAATTCATTCAGAAAGTGGGAGTACAACACTTGACATGGGATACTTATGGAAAAAAGTTCTCATTAATTAAAGAGTAATGCCAAGATTTTAGAAAATCATCACAGTTAATCAAGCATATCATTGGATAGTATGACACTCCCCTGCCCCCTGCTAATTTTATGACAAGTGTCCTCACTTTTCAGACTAGTATGGGTGAGGGACTGGAATACGTCGTAATTATAGAGACTATGCAGTATTATATATAATTAACAAAATCTGAAAACTTATAAATGAAGAATAGTTTGAAAACATTTATACCTGCCAAGTGGATTGTCACATGCTCCAAAAAAAAGGTGGTAGAAATAATGTAAACAGCAGCATCCATCAGCATGTGCAGATTTGATTGAAAACACAAAAACTTAATTATGTAGAAAGTGATTGGATGGAAGATTAAGAAATGGAGTGGGGTGGGTGGATGGAAGATTAAGATATGAATGGAAAGAAATATCATAAAAAGAAAATGGACTTTATGTGAACATAAAGTTATTATTATGGACATGCAAATTAGAATTAATGTTGAAGAGGGGCAGATGGAAAGTTTTCACCTTCTGCTGCAGGAAGAGATACTTGAGTTGTTGTTGGATCCAGTTGTTCGAACTGTTGCATGAATTTGGCTTTTGTTTGAGGTTGTTTGTAAAGCTTAAGTCGATGACCGTTGATCAACATTTTGAAAGCCACATCATCAATTGTGGTAAGTTGAACTGTTCCATTGTCAAAGACATGGATGATTTGATATGGTCCTAACCATCACGTCTGCAGCTTCCCTAGCATATCCTTAAAACGGGAATCATACAATAATGCCCAATCACCAGCTTTGAACTATTTTTTGAGGATATGAGAATCATGCCAGTGTTTTCTCTATTTTTGCACTAGTTTAGTGTGTTCTAAAGTGGTCTTGCGCATTTCATCCAAAGAATTAAGATGTAGGAGGCGTTCTCTTTATGCTGCAGGAAGATCAATAACTAAGGTCAAGGTTGTTCTTAAAGTCTTTTGTTCAAATTCAATTGGAAGCATTGCCACTTTCCCATACAAAAGCTCAAATGGTGTGAATTCGGTAGTGGTTTTCCAAGTTGTTCTATAAGCCCAAATAGCTTCTTGTAACCGGTTGGTCCATTCTCGACGATGCAAATGGACTATTTTAGTTAGAATATTTTCTAGCTCACGGTTGGTAACTTCTGCTTGTCCATTGGCTTGTGGATGATAAGGACTGCATCTGCGATGCCTGATGTTATACTGTTTCATCAATTCTAAAATCAGGTTGGAAGTAAACTGTGTGCCTTGATCAGTAACCAATTCTTTAGGAACTCCATAGCATGTAAAAATCTCTTCATACAGGAATTCGGCAACTTTTTCATCACGGGCATGCTTCATAGCCTTAACCTCAACCCATTTGGTTAGGTAGTCAGTACAAACCAGAATATAAGACTTCCCATTGGATGGAGGATCAATAGGACCGATGAAGTCCATTCCCCATTTTTCAAATGGTGTTAACACCACTTGAGGATTTAGAGGAATTTCATCTATTTTGGTTGGGTGACCCATTCTTTTGCATTGGTCACAATTCCTTGTATAATTGATTGCATCTTTATGAAGGGTAGGCCAATAGTAACCAGTGGCTAAGATTTTGAAAGCTGTTCTTTTGGCTACAAAATGTCCTCCACGGGGCTCATTATGACATGCATGCAAAATATCATATGTCTCATCTTCTCTTACATATCTGTGCATAACTTGATCAGGTCCAGTATAGAATAGAAAATTGTCTATCCATGAGAAATGGAAGCTTTTCTGTATGAGCAACTTTCTCTCCTTATAAGAAAAATGCGCTGGTGTCTTATTAGCTGCAATGTAGTTAGCAATATCTACATACCATGGAATTTTAATAGCAATATGAAACAAGTATTCATCTGGAAATGCATCATCTACCAGAGTAATGCCAGTATCATGATGATTGATTCTTGACAAATAATCAGCTACGACATTTGTTTTTCCAAGCTCATCCACTATGGTTATGTCAAATTCTTGTAGCAATAGAAACCATCTTGCTAACCTATCAGTTATAGCAAGTTTTTTCATGAGATATTTGATTGCTGCATGATCAGTATGAACATAGATAGAATAACCTGTGATGTAATGCCGAAATTTATTTAGAGCATAGACTACTGCTAACAATTCTTTTTCAGTCACTGTGTAATTCAATTCTGGACCATGAAGACTCTTACTGATATAATAAATGGCATTCTCTAGATTTGAGTATTTCTGTGCTAAAACTGCACCTATGGCATAATCAAAAGCATCTGTATATATGTGAAAAGGTAGGTTCCAATCAGGGCCTTGTAAAATTTGGGTTGTGGTCAAAAGTTGCTTAAGCTGCAGGAAAGCTTTATCACACTCAGGTGTCCAATTGAATTCAGCTTCTTTTGTGAGCAACTTGTACAAGGGACTGGCTATTTTACTGAATTTTTTATAAAATGCCTATAATATCCAGCATGTCCTAGAAAAGATCTGATATATTTTAATTTAGTGGGTATGGGTAATGTTTGAATTACCTCAATTTTAGCTGGGTCTACTTGTATACCTGCAGTAGATATGAAATGACCAAGTACCACACCCTCTTGCATGAGCATGAAACACTTCTCACTATTTAGTGCCAAATTATGTTCTTGACATCTTACCAAAACTTTTTCAAGATTTATCATTGCTTCTTCAAAAGTAACTTCAAATGTTGTAAAGTCATCCATATAGATTTCCATACAATCATGTGATATATCAGCAAAAATACTAATTACAGCCCATTGAAACGTTGCAGGAGCGTTACAAAGACCAAATGGTAAAACAAAGTATGCAAAAGTACCCCATGGGCAAGTAAATGTAGTTTTGTCTTGGTCTTCAGGAGCAATACTAATTTGATTATAGCCACTGTGTCCATCTAAAAAGGAGAAGTACTTCTTTCTGGCTAGTGTATCCAAAACTTGATCTATAAAGGGTAAAGGAAAATTATCCTTTTTAGTAGCCTTATTCAACTCCTTATAATCTACACAAATTCTCCATTTTCCTCCTTTCTTAGGTACTATAACCAGCAATGATACCCATTTACTATCAGATATAGGATAGATAAAGCCAACATCAAGCAGTTTCTGCAATTCTATTTTGACTATTTCTCTGAGGCTTGGATTTATCCTCCTCTGAGGTTGACGAAGTGGTAGAAAACCTTCATTAATGTATATCCTATGGGTACATAGTGTAGGTCTTAATCCTTTCATATCACCATAATCCCAAGAAAAAGTCTTCTCATGCTTCTGAAGCAATTCTTTTAATTGTTCCATTTGTACAGATGTCAATTTCGAGTTAACATGCAATTTATGGCCTTTACTCAGTTCAACAAGAATAGTGGATTCTACCATAGCAATTTTAGAGATTGGGCTTCCTTCTAATTCAAAGGGAAGTAATGAACAAAGATTTTTAGGTTCCTTAAGTAAAGTACAACTTGTATCACACTCCTCATATGTAATCAATTCTAATACAGAGCTTGCAGGCACATCTTTTCCTACTACATAAGTGTTGGTAAGGATGCTCTGGATTATTGAATCTTCTTCTTGCAACTTTAGAAAAGATTACCTATGTAACATCATAAGTTGTACTATGGAATTTATCTCTTCTTCTTCATCTCCTAAATCTGGCCAAAAAGATGTACTCAAATCTGGTAATGGTTGTGCAGGAGGATATAGATCAAATTGCTTGGTTGCTTGGCCATTTGATATGGTCATATTCCCTGATCTACAATTTATGTTTGCATCAGTTGTGGCCAACCATGGTCTACCTAGAATGACAGGATAGCCAAATAGGTTTACTTTAGGGGACAAAATCATGAAGTCCACAGGATATTCTAGGGAATCTAAGGTCACAACAATATTTTCTATCATTCCATTAGGAATGACAGTGGAACTATCTGTAAGCTGCAGAATAGTTGGTGTGGGCCTTAATCCTTCTATTTGTAACTTCTTCATGGTTTCTTTAGTCATCACATTTATAGCAGCTCCAAATCTATTAAGGCATTTTTAACAAATTGACCATTTATGCTGACACTTATTACTGGACTCCCTGGGTCAGAATATTTTGGTGAAATCACTCTTCCTAACATGATATTAGCTAAGTGTCCAACAACATGAACTGTGGTAGGATCCTTCTTCTTCCTTCTAGGTTTCTTTAGACAAACTTCCCTTATAGCTTTTCCATAAGCAATAATGTCCTTAATAGCTTGAAACAAAGGTATTTGGACATGCATATTCTTCAACTGATTAACAATGTCAAAGGGTTGTTCCTTGCTTTGTTCAGGTTCCTTTTGTGTTAGTTGGTCTGGAAAAGGAGGCTCTACTACTGGTTGAACTGGTATTGGTATGGTAACATTAGTTGGGTCAACAGGTTCATCAACCAAAGGTTTTGATGCTGTAGGAGAGTCTGATACTTCAGTTATAAGAGGTGGCTTTGGTGCTGGTAAGGTCGTTCCAGATCTCAAATGTATATCTGCGACATCTAGGGCATAAGTAGGGTACTGCTGGATATCAGCACTATACATGGGTTTTTGTGGTTTGCTATTTGGATTTGGCTAAGGCTATGCAGGTAGCTATGTTTTCTTTTGAGATCCACTATTTGCAGGTGGTGGCATTAAAGTAGGTTGTTGAGCTGGAGGGGGTAATTGTGGATCACCAATATTTTGGTTAGGCTATTGTTGAGATCCCTTCCATTGGTTTGGATATTTCCAATTCCCTTGGGGTGGTTGCCATTGGTTCTACTAGTTCTAGGGCCATTGGTTATTCTGCTGGTTAGGCCAAGGTTGTTGGAAATTTTGAGACCATTGAGACTGTTGTGGGTTATTTTGCCCAGCATTATTCCAATTGGGTTGGTTTTGTGGAGGACCTTGGGTATTGCAATTTTTCCATTGATTACCATATGAATTTGAATTTTGCAAGGGGTCTTGAGGCATACCTTGATGTTGAGCCCATGGTCGACATTGAGCAACAAAGAATACTTGCTCATCATCCCCATCTATCTTTACATATTCAGTTGGAAGATGCTGGTTCTCCATGCTTGCAACCAATTTATAGTGGCAATCCTTCTTTTGCTTTCGGCAATGAGGACAGTACTCAGCTAGTTGTAACTCATCCTTTGCTTGCTTCTTCTTTGCAGTCATTGTATCCAACTGTGTAGCGACATCATTATTGATGTCTTGTTTGAAATTTGACAACAAATTGGATATTTCAAGTTTTGAAATGCCTTGACTAATTCCTTTTGTAACCGTAGAATGAGGTCCTCAACCTTTCTTCATGGTTGACCTTGAGTAGTTCTGACATATCTTTTTGAGGTCATCCCATTAAGCTTGATATACATCTCCACCAGCCATCAGGTCCAATGCTTCTAAATAGTCTTCATTCACTCCTCTTAGAAAGACTAGTTTTTGGGAATCTTCAAACAATGTGTGTTGAGGATTCTTTTGTAGTGTATATAAAAATTGAGAAACATAGTCTTCTAATTTCTCTTCCTCCTTTTGTGATATCCGAAAGATATCATCTCCTCTTGTGCTAGATGCTTTGCAATATTCTTTATATTTTTCCAAAAACAAGGCTTGCATTTCATCCCAATTCACAGCTGCATTGGCTCCTAAGCCCATGAACCATCGTAAAGCTAATTCTTTCAATGTGGCTGGAAATAATTTAAGCTTATGGGCATCAGTGTTGTAGTTGAAACTACAACAAAGGATGTTGAACTCAAACAAGAAGGTATTCGGGTCTTCAGTTGCAAGGCCATAGAATTTCAGAAGAGTAGTGGAAGGTATATTCTTGAGATTGGCATTGGTTATGAGACTTGGAAGTGGAAAAGGAAAAGTGGGTTGTGCCATGACTGGTGGGACTGGATTATGAGGTTGCTGCTGAAAAGGAATGTTAGGCATTGGATGATTAACAACTAGTGGATTCAAGGTAGTGTTATCAGAAAGACTGGTCAATACTTCAGTGAAAGGTTGGAGACCAGATATATCTAGGGATTCAGCTCTTGATGATGATACTGTGGGGAAAACAGGACTTACATCTTCAAAGGGAAACTCAACTTCTTCTTCAACTTCTTCATTCAAATTAACAGATCCTTGTGGAAGAAATCTACCATATTCATCCTGTTGTCTTCCTCTTCGATGCATGCAACTAAAATTTCCACATTGGTAAAAATAACTTAATCTAAAAACTATGACTCAAAAATGCTCCTAGCTTGACACCATCCTCGACAACGGTGCCAAAAATGAACCGCCTCACAATAGGTGTTCCATAGTCATGCGCTAGGCCTAGATTAGGAATAATCTATTCAAGCTAAGGACTAATTTTCCCCTACCATGAGGTGCATTTAGATTGTCAACCCAAGGACATATACTTGAAATGGTCGACACAGTATGTGCACTAGGTACCTTGATGAGTCATTATGCTTGTGTTGTAGGAAATTAAAAATGCAAAGGAAGGAAACTACACTAATGTTGTGGAAAGGAAACTACTGAATCTATGAATGTTGAAAACACAATGACAAGATAACAGAGAATCCATCTTGACTCATCCACTAGAGTATTCTCGCAGATGCTGCAAGAACATTCATGAAGTATGATGCTACAGGAAGGAATTAACTAGCTACGTCTTACTTAAAATACTGCTAATGCTAGTAAAATGAATCTATTCTATCCTAATCTAATCCACCTTCCAAGTGGGCCCCCTTGGTTGTCTTCTCTAATCTACCAATGCAAGATAGAAGCTAAAGAGAACTAATTCATTTCATTAATCAGTCATTACATGATTCAAAATTATAAAACATAACTGCAACAAACTATGAATCAGTGTTCTCTCTTACTCGATAAAACTTATCAAAAACCAAAAACTAAAAACTTTACACCTAGGAGTTGATCCTGACATATATAGGGAATCTACTCTTTATTACATAACAAAAAAGTAACTATCCTAAGTTAAGTCCACAGGAGAGAATATAGGAGAACAACTGAAAGCGGAAAGGAAGGATAACGGAATTCAGGAGGGAGCAATGAAATCTCGGCATCCACTTGTTACAACGTAAATGCAAAGAAGGTAATGGCTCGTAAAAACTCCTCCTTATTCACTACCATGTTTCCTGGAGTAGTTATAACTTCCTTTTCGTGGTTATTCCTTGATGCTCATTTCTCCTTGAATGTTGTCGGCAACCAACTTCTGGATTCTTTCGCTCATCCTTTAATCCTTATCATCAAGTTAGTTATGATATAAGACATATTTGCAAATAAACATCCATCAAACTAAATTCAAGCATAAGAACGCACATTTGGATATTTATATGAAATACTGCATATTAGATATAATTTAGGCAAAAGATGACATAGTTTTTCTACCCCATAAATCATCAAAGGTTTATCAAACATAGGCTTATAAGTGTTAAAACAAGGATAAACGAAGTATCACAAAGTATCTTAAACATAAAAAAATAAAGGCATTTTTTTAGACTCATCACACTTGTAATCATCATTTTACTTTAGTTACATCACGGTGATTAATTTTGTATTTTGAATCCTTGATGTTTCTTTTTTCAAATCAAATGGAGTATTTAAATTATGCTTAAATTTTTATCTAAGTTTCCAATTTGGGTTCCAGTTTTGGTACATGGGTTCAATATTTTTTTCCCCTTTAGTATACGTTTGAGTTCATTCATACATACACACAATGAAAATATATATAGACATGTAGAGGGAAAGGGTTGAATTTTGGGCATCGTCCAGTAGTGTTACTTTAGTGGTATAAGAGTTGGTTATCATGCTTTCTTATATTTCTTTTGAGCAAAAGAGAGTAGAGATATTTGCAGAAATAGAGAAAGTGGTAGTCCCCAGAAGTTCCAAACTGATTTATAGAGTTGAAGACCATATGAAAATGACTTACAAAAAAAGTTTGGCAAATTGATCCTCTTCTACTATGATGTGTCTAGCAAGACAATGACAAACACATGGGTTCTAAAAATATATACCTATTTTTGGTTTATCCCCATGCTAGAAGGTGAGGACATTTAAATATCCTACTACTTAATTGGTTGTTATTGCTCATAATTGGTGGCACCACAAAATGATCATAGCACCTCTTATGAAGAGTTCAGTAAGAGGCTTATTGACAAATTTGACCCTAAACATCATTTTAAGAAGTTGGCTTAGTTTGAACAATGTTGTTCATTGGACACCTACTATATAACATGGACGAGGTTGATGGTACTATTTATGGATAGATATAAGCTCTCAGTCCTAACTCTCTAGACACAACCATTAAGAAGGCTAAAGACATGGATTCAACAATTGCCAAGAATAAACTTCAGTCAAAAAGATCTATGTTAAAAACTAAATCATGTAGAGGGAAAGGGTTGATTTTTAATGAGAGCACCAATCTATCAAAACATATAATAGAAAGTTTACAATTTTTGGACAAGTATGAATAAACTAGGACTTTCATAGAACAATTCAACTCTTAATGACACCAAATATTTCTTTCAAAGCCATATGTGCAGATATAAACAATAAGTACAACATGTCCAATTTTTTTTGCAGATATACACATTAGTTACACCAAATATTTCTTTCAAAACCACATGTGTAGATATAAACATTAAATACAACATGTCCATTTTTTTGTAGTTATACATATTAGTTACACCAAATATATCTTTCAAACCATATATGCACATATAAACATTAAGTACAACATGTCCATTTTTTTTTGTAGATATAAATATTAATTATACTAAATATTTCTTTCAAAACCATATGTGCAAATATAAACATGAAGTACAACATGTCCACTTTTTTTGCAGATATACATATTAGTTACACCAACTATTTCTTTGAAAACCATATGTGCGAATATAAACATTAAGTACAAAGTGTCCAATTTTTTTGCAGATATACACATTAGTTACACCAAATATTTCTTTCAAAACCATATGTGTAGATATAAACATTAAGTACATGTCCAATTTTCATGCAAATATACACATTAGTTACACCAAATATTTCTTTCAAAACCATATGTGCAGAAATAAACATTAAGTATGACATGTCCAATTTTTTTGTACATATATACATTAGTTACATCAAATTTTTCTTTCAAAACCATATGTGTTGATATAAACATTAAGTACAACATGTCCAATATTTTTGTAGATATATTTTCCTGTGAAGAAAGACCACCCCTGACAATATGAACCCAGAAAAAAATAATGAGACAATGGCTACATTATGGTCTCAGTTCCAATGAAAAGTTGATTAAATGTAATTGTCCTTGCAAAAAGTATAAGGGCTTAAAAAATCAAAGAATTCTAATCACAATAGCCTAGTGTCATTGTAGGCAACATGGTTACATTGAAGGGGGGCACGATTTTCATCCATTGTTGAATGTGGATTTCCTATTGGAAGAATATGGAGGTGTGAATATCCAAGCTAAGGATAACACTCCCATAGAAAAGGATGATAATTTGCCAGAGGACATGATTGAAGAAGATGGTATTGGCGTGGGTGATGAAGATGCTCATGATGATGGTACTAGCGCATCTGATAATGATGATGAAGATGGTCTTGATATACCTTTACTTGAGAAGGCACATGAGCCCCTATATGAAGGCTCCCAAACAAATCTTCTCTTTGCTATAGTGTTGTTGGAGAACATGAAGGTTATGAATGATTTATCCAATGTAGCAATGTCATGTATGTTAAGGTATGTCATTTTTTGTCATCTTCAATGTTAGCATACCACTATTGTTTATTATATTAACAATGTATATTTGTTGTTGTAGATTGATAGGCAAGTTTTTTTTTTATCACCATCAAACATTCTGCCTTGTTTGTACCAAGAATTATCTACCATTGTGAATCAAATTGGAATGAAGTATCAGACAATAAATGCATATCCCAATAATCACATTGTATATCACAAACAATATGAATTTGTAATAGAATTCCTTGATTGTCATTTCAGTAGATATCAATTAGATCAAATAACAAAAAAGGTGCCTCACAAGGTTCTTCAGTACATTCCCATTATTCCATGTCTTCAATGATTATTTAGGTGCACTAGCTTGGCACAATTTATGGATTATCATGCACGCAATAGAAGTTAAGATGACATTATGTGAATGACTACAAATGGTTCTACATTTAAAGAGATAGAAGAAACATGGTCACACTTTAAAGAACCTCATAATTTGAATCTTTCATTGGCAACAAGCATTGTCAATCCATTTGGAGATATGAGATCTGTTTACTTAGTGTGACATATTTTTGTTATTAACAATAACATTTCTCCTTGGATGCCCATAAAGAGGGAGCACATAATGTTGGCAATGATTGTGTCGGTTATTTTTTTATTTAATAGTTATCTAAATTAATTTATAAATAGTGCATAAAAATGGCCATAATAATTATGTAATATTTATGTTCATTCAATTACTAAGTAAGTACCGAGTTAAAGATATGAACATGTATATTGAACCCCTAATTGATGAGTTGTTAAAGTTATGGAATGACGTCACTATGTATGACATCTCTAGACTAATAGGACAAAGATAATTTCAATTCTATGCGATGCTTGTATGGACAATACATGATACCCATGGCCTAACTCATTTTTGTGGTATGTTATATTGTTAAGATCACATATTTTTGGTCTATTATATTGTTTGCACATTATTTTTGCATGCTTAAGTTGCACATGATAATTGTACATGATCTAATTATACATGATCTTTTAGGTATTTAGACAAAGGAAAAATTCACATGTCTAGTTTGTGGTCCGATGATGAAATCTCGTCATTCGAGAAGTTTAGAAAAGTAGGTGTTCAATGAGTTTAGGCACTTTCTCCACAATAATCATAGGTATCAAATTGTCAAAAAATATCTTTTCAATGGAAATAAGAGACATCATCAAGGCCACGAAGAATGACACCTCATCTATGGAAGTTGGAATATGATTGACTAAATCATTGAGGTAATGTCCAATTTCTCGTCCAAAGTTTAAAATTTATATTTTAATATTGTCTTATATTTAGTAATGATGTAATTGATGCTCATGAAGATCACCAAGGCATCAATGACCAACTTCCTAGAGGAATGAAAAGTTATCCTAATCAATTTAGTAGGTTATCGTACTACAAGGATCTCCCAATCGTGCATTTGTTTCGTATTGTGCATATTGGAAAAAATGTAATAGAGACACTATGGAAAATATTGGATGGAAGGTGTGATAGAGAAAAAAATTGCCAAAATTTGTACTAACATTCATGAATCTAATCATGCACTAAAAGATTTCATTGAATCAAATAGCAATGGAGACCACATAAATATGAGTGTCCTTCATTGGTTATTAATGGAGCAACAAAGTGATGCATTAAAAGAAGTCATTAAAAAAAAATTCCCATAGGATTTTCTATAAATATAAGCACTCTTGTATCAAAGAGAGGTGATTTTAGGCTAGGGTTGAAAACACATGATTGGCATACCTTTGTCAAGGTAAGTCATATTCTTTATTTATAGTATATTTGTAAAATTGAATGTATTGCCTATTACATTATTTAATAATATATTAAAATGATCATTTTTTAATGATTGTAGAATTTTCTACTTCTATCCTTCCCACACTAGTTTGACAACAGTATTAAACATGTTATATATGATCTTGAAAAATACATGAGGTTAGAATTTTTTTTCTTAGATTTGTATAATTTTATCTGAAATCTCATTTATATGTTCTTGAATTTTGAATCTCTTTTAGGTGGTTATCATCTAAATAAATTGATAAAAAAGATATAAAATATTGGAAGAAAAAAATTCCATAGCTTATGTGTGAAATGAAAAAGTATCTACCTTCAATCTTTTTCAATGTTCAAGAACACTATGGCATACATCAAGTTGAGCAGATTTAATTGTATGGACCTGTACAAACTAGGTCAATATGGATGGTTGAGAGGCACTTGAAATTTATAAAGGACTCGGTTCAAAAAAGAGCACATCCTAAGGGTTCTATGGTAAAGGGATATATGTGATACCAGAACATGGTGTACATTAGTAAATATCTTCCAAAGTTTGCAGCAAATATCCATGTAGATCGCATTTGGGATCCCAACTCTATTAACAAATTCAAAGGAAAGTATCTGACAGGGAAAGGTAGATTCAAGAGAGTGAGAGGTAATTATAAGTTTTTTTTTTTATAGTTAATTAATTCTTATCCACCATCAATATAATTTGTTTCTAACTAGTCTAATTATTTTCTTTATAGTTGGGCATGAGTGGGATGCATAACATTTGTATATTAAAAACAATCTTGATTGTATGATGGTATGGATTGAATAATCTCAAGAAAATGATCACTCAATAACATGGGGTGGTGTTTCATCATTAGTTAAAGAAGCTCATCACAATGGAGATCCCAATGTTACACCAATGATACTTTATCTAGCATATGGCTTAAGGGATACAGTGGTACGCAAAAGATTACTAATCATGAGCCATAAGTTTAATATTAACTCATAGATTGATGCAAATAATTTTGACATGTTTGAATAATTGTAGGTCAAACACCACAAAGCTATGTACTACCATGGTCATAATTTTCACATAAAATAGTTAGATGAAACAAAGAAAACTTGTGATTTTGAGATAAGTGCAGTCTTCACGGTCACTAATTTTTCATCTAGAACTGACATACATCCTCAACAATCTGAAAATCAATACTATGGAAATTTGGATGATATACTTGATTGAAACTTTAATTCATTCAAATTAGTTCTATTTACTATCAAATGGTATAGGCTACAAGTAAATTGAAATGATCCTGATAGGACTATTATTGAACATGATAGTAGATTTACAATGACTAATACAAGGTTATTTGAGCCAATTGGAGATGAGCCCTATATTCTTCCAAGCCAATGTGAGAAAGTGTTTTACTTTGGTGTTCCACACAAACTAGGTTGGTCATTTGTTGTTAGACATGATCCAAGAGGAAGGCTAGTAAAGTATAATATGAAGGAAGAAGAAGATATTGAAGAATCACAAGATGAAGTAAATGATGATCATGAACGATTATTACCCAATGATGATGAAGAAGAAGATGATGATGATTCTGGTCATGCTGATAATAATGGTGATGAAGATTATGATTATGGTGATGAAGATGGTGGTGATGGCGAAGATGGTCAAAGTGATAAGTGTGATGAGGGTGATGATGAAGACATGGATGAAGATGATGATCAATGCCATAATCAATGAAATGTTTGTCGAGGTATGATCAATGTCAAGTATGATGGGGTCATAATTTTTATTTATAGAAATTTATTTTATTTTGATGTTACATCATGTAATTTTTTTCTTCTACATGATTTGTAGTTTATAGAGAATTGTAATTAAACAATTTTTCATTCATTACAATATGGGTGAATTTGATAAGCGAGGTGACCAACTTTTTCTTTCAAAACCATATGTGCAGATATAAACATTAAGTACAACATGTCCAATATTTTTTTATATATACACATTAATTAGACCAAATTTTTTGCTAACTTAAGATAAATTATTTACATATGTAGGCTATTCAATGCCCTTGAACAGGATCTTGCACAGTCACATGGATCAACAGGTATATGTCAATAGACCTATAGATACATTTTTTTATTTTCATATCTTCTCTTTATCGTCAACGTCAACTTTTGTCCTAGTGTGTCTTTCATTTTATGAATTGTAGATATCACCAAATAGGTATTTGACTGATCTATCTTCCTCGAGTGAGGAAAATGCAGTAATAGAAGACAAAAGTGAGACATCTAGTAGGTCTAAAATAGGGAGATCAACTAGAGATAAAAAGACTAGAAGAAAATTCAACAATCAAATGCAATTTTTTCTTGTTGAGGGGGGATCATGTTCTTATGATAATGAGAGAGAAGGCGATAGGAAGGTTGCCTTAAGGTAAACACATCTTCAGAAAGAATGGGTACCCAAGGAACTACCTCCAATTAACACTAATTTTTCTATTAATGAAAGGATATATCGCATAGCTCCATCTTCATTACATGGTTTGGGCTGATTTTCTATGGATGGCATAAAATTCTATTGCAATAAAGTTTTGAATTGATCAAGTATGTAGGACCTTGTTACAACTACAATAATTGGATGCGGATTGTGCAATACAAAAAAAATATGCGTAGGTATGCATTATCACCAAATTATATACAGTGCAAAGAAAATGATCAAAGTAAAATTTTTGTTATGTATATTGATGGAAGGCCAAAAAGCAATAGGGAATATTGCAAGATTTATTAATACTTCTCGACTTGTGTCAACTAATAAGTTGGCAAATTGTATATTCGAGGCATGCAAGGGAAATCATGTTTTTGTATGTGCGATAAAATCAATAAGTGCAAGGGAAGAGCTTCTGATAGATTACAATTTGAATTGTGTAGATACAAAAAAATTCCCTATCATGGGACTGGGCAATATAACATTTAAACCAATTATGTCCAATTAATATTGACTCCAATATACAATCTACTTTATTATTAATATTTTTTTTGGTAAGTCTATTACTTTCATTTTGTTGCTGATTGCTAAGAATTGCTAATCTTTTTCAAAGAGAAATATGGATGGACCACCACACATAGGCAGGGATGCACCATCTCACACACCTTCTTTAGTGAAGGTAAACCTTGATTATTGTAATTGTTCAAATTATATAGAAACAAATGTCATATTATTATGTTCTTTTTTTTATGGATTTGGAGTTATTTTGATGGAATTTTACTGATATTGAATTTTGTAGATATACACATTAATTACACCAATTTTTTCTTTGAAAACCATATGTGCATATATAAACATCAAGTACTACAAATGTCAAATACTTTCATTTCGCTACTGATTACTAAGAATTACTAATCTTTTCATAGGGCGACATGGATAGACCACCATGTCACATAGGCAGGGATGCACCATCTCACACACCTTCTTCAGTAGAGGTAAACATTAATTATTATAATTATTCAAATTGTATATTAAAAAATGTTGTATTATTATGTTCTTTTCTTTATGGCTTTGGAGTTATTTTGATAAAATTTTACTAATATTGAATTTTACAGATATATACATTAGTTACACCAAATTTTTCTTTGAAAACCATATGTGTAGATATAAACATTAAGTACAACATGTCAAATACTTTCATTTTGCTACTGATTTATAAGAATTACTAATCTTTTTCACAAGGTGACATGGGTAGACCACCACGCATAGGTGGGGATGCACCATCTCACACACCTTCTTCAGTGAAGGTAAACCTTAATTATTATAATTGTTCAAATTATATAGAAACAAATTTTTATTATTATGTTCTTTTCTATGGCTTTGGAGTTATTTTGATGGAATTTTACTGATATTGATGTCACAAATGATAGGAAAAAGTTAGAATGATAGTAGATCAAATGTGATTTGAAATACAGGCATCATTTCTACATGACATCACCCTTAGTTCTGACCCTGTGTTCATGGACCAACAACTCAAACAAAGATACAGTGATGAAATTATTAACATTATCATCGAGTGTGGCACAAGTGAGGAAAAAGAGGCACTGAAAAAAGAATTGGGTTGTAGGGTCGATTCTTTGAAGGTAAGTAGTAATTAATCTAAAGCAATAAAATAGATGTTTATATTCTATAGTATCTTATGGATCATAATCTAAAATATTATGTGTTCTTCTAGAGAAATATGTGACAACTATGATACCACGTGGTGAACATGGTGAGGGTTGTAGCGCACAACCTTTGTGTAAGTAACACTTTATTTTTCCAACATTACTTATAATTACAGTATTATAACACCTTTGAGTTTATTTAAGGCAATTACTAAGTGTTAAGATAGGACATCTAATGTTGAAAGTGAAACTAGTGCAACATTGTTTATTTTCATCAACATTATAACATTTAACTTTTATTTTTGGACGCTTCTAGCTAGTATCCCATTTGATCTTTATCTATTTCAAATGTCTTTGCTAATAATATTGTATTCTTAAGCTCGTGATGAATTGTGGATGCCTCCATCATTCAATGGTTCGGTATTGCCACGTGCATTGTCAGCAACAAGGAACATGCAAACATCCTTGTCTATGCTCACTACAACTGGTAAAACCTTGTTTTTCTATATTTTGTAATGTGCTAATCATGCATTATTTTTTTTGTTGGGTGGATTTTATACTCATGTGCCTTTTTTGTGCACTAATAGATAGACCTTCAGCTGATAGAGCAATAGAGACCATACTGCTGAAGCTGATCCATTTCTTGGAGCAGTTTGTGTGACTAGTACTAGTTCATTTGCAAGGACATTGTTGCTAAACAAGAAAACTATGTTTCTGTTAAAATTACAAAAGCTTCCAGGTGCTTTAAAATTATTATTATTCAAAGTGTAATTTTAGTTTACTTAACATAAATTGTTTTGGACTAATAATCCTTTTATGCTTTTGTAAGAAATAATGTTTTCTTTGATCATCTTTTTAATATGACATTGAGGCTATTTTGACCCACCATACGTAAAAGGTACGTAGTTTCGTATCATTGCTACAATATTTTTCTTTTCTTCCATTTATTTTACTATATTAAAGTTATTGATCTAATAATTTAATTTTTTTTTTAAAGGTGGAATGAATAGGTTTTTGAATTAAAAAATTAGTTGATTACATCTTTTGAGAACCTATTTGAAAAGAACATTTTTGACACCGCCCTAATTCTAAAAAGAGCATCAAGGCATATAAAGACTATGAGGGATCAATATAGAAGGGGTCTAAAGGAGAACCCAAAGTATGAACATCCTCCTATGATTCCACCAATGGAGTGGAATGAAATAATAGAAGATGCAAAGGAGAAAAGGTTGCGTGATTATAAAGGAGCTGAACCAGCACAGGGCAAAAGAAGATATGTCATGATAGTATTAAGTACAATGAAATCATGCACTAATTAGTGATCTTTGTAAATATATAATCTAACATGTCTCAAACTATTCATAGATTGCATGACACATTAGTGGCTACAAAAGCGAGACTAGAAAAGGTTGGCCAACACAAACATGGCTCTGGTGGCTATATGAATCTTCAGTCTCTACTTGTAAGTAGCGGCAATGAAATTTCATATAATTTTTTTAATAATATTGCAAAAAAAAATTTTTAATCAAACCATACATGCAAAACTGATGATATTAAGCAAAAAATACAGGGCACACAATTCAATGTAGAGCTCATAGATGAAGATTAAAAAAATGCCTTGAAGGAAGGCTATAAAGTCATGGATGCACACCTACACCAAGAATCTATAAGGCTTGCCCAAGAATATGATGAGACACAGGTAAATTGGTCAGATGAAAAGTAAATAAAATTGAATAATTGAGAAATTTCTATTTTCGTGTTAGTTTTGAACATAAATTGACTACATAACAATGCACATAACATTTCACTATAGCCTTTATGTCCTATCATAGAACTTTCTTGTGATGAAGGCCATGATGTTAATTATAGTGGTAGAGGTATTAATTTCCTATTGGAAATTAATTATGCAATTATGAATACAATTTAACATCTTCAATTGCAATTTGACATGTAACCTTTTTTTGAATATTTTAGAGCATGTTGAATATCATGGTGAAGGAGTGAAGCATGAACCAATTGTTCAGCCTGTTGACGTGGTAGTGGATCAAAATGTTACTATACATAATGTGGCATTTTTAGGTAAGAAAAATGCATGTTATGTTGTACTACTTAATTAAATACTTGTAACAATTTAAAAAAGAAAAAGAGTATTCCAATTTAACCCATTTACTTATTCTTGCAAGAAAGCCCCCTTTAGTGCAGCAACCTCCTGCTCCTCCAAATAGGAGGAAGCATCATAATTTTACATTACATGTGCCACAAGAGGAGGAGAATGAGGAAGATATTGATGCTCCTATTAGCCTTTTTCTTAACAAAGCTAAGAAAAATAAAATGAAGAAATGTTTTTTTTTAATTCTCTTTGATCAACCTTGTTTGATAAAATTTTTTGGATAATAAAACAACTTTGTTTTATGTAATTATCTATGAATTTTATGTATTAATATTTATTTGTATTTCATGTTAATGAATACTATTATGTGTTAATGAAGTCTTGATTAGTATTGTGTATTAATGAATTTTATATCATATTAATGAATGTTATATGATTGTATTGACTGAATGTTATAGTTCATAAATGGATGAATGAATGAATGAAGCATGTAATTATATGATAATGGGTAATTTAGATTGATGTTAGGGGGAGGGGCCTGAGGCTAGATGAGCTTCCACCTTCATGGGGTTAGCCTTGTTAAGTAGAGAATATTAAAGTATTCTCGAAACCAAGTGAAGCTCAAATTAACATGCCAAGGAATCTTAAATTCAATTTATCTACCTCTCATCTTCTCATCCCAATAAGTCATCTTTTCTACAAATTTTTTCATATTCAATATTCTATTATTCACAATCTTGATAATGGTAGCCTCCATCTTGTCGGTAAGTTGTTCCTATCCTATCCTTTTATTTTAAAAAATGTGTCTATTTCTCTCCTACCATAACTCCCATATGACAATAGATGGTGTTGCAATCCACAAGCCACCATAAAAATAGTCCTTATTTCAAATAGGCCAAGCTTGAAACATGCTTAGGATTGACCTTGGTATTGCTAACTTCCATCCAAAATTGTTATGTAACTAGCTCCAACATTGGTGAGAGTATTTGCAGGTTCATAACATGCACCTACTTGGACCTACATATCCTTTTTCTTTGAATGTATCAGCAATAAGGATTTTATTTTGTAGTGCTAACCATGAGAACAATCCTACCTTAGGTAAGCATTTTTTTATCCCAATACAATCACAATTAGATTTTTGTCTTTGGTCTTAGCTATTTTCTAATTAGGTAATTATAGCCCTCCTTAGTGTTCTAGTTTCTAGTAGTCATTTGACAGTTTCTCTGAACACCTCATGTCCTCCATTGGTGCCATTTACCTTGAATCCAATAGAAATCCACAAACCATAGTCAATGAGGACTATTGGAGAAACCTTCATTACTGCATCCAAACCAAGGTAACCCATTTACTTTGTGTTTGTAATCCATGGAAAGACTTGTAAACCTATATCCATATTGCAACTTTATTAAACTAATTTCTCCTCTTTCACTTTTTGTGCTTAGAATTGGTATTGTTATTCAAAGATGGTAGTAGAGAAAGCAGTGTGTGAGTATGTGATGTTTAAAGGTAGACTTCATTTGATAACATTTTTAATTGCTTTTAATTTGAAAAATGAGCATATTAACCCATAATTGGGTGACAAAATGTTTAATAATGTTGTTCTCAAAACTAGATTTATATGAGGCCATAATACTTCATCAAGTCTTCAATATCATCTCTTAAATGGGGGCCATAATTTTTTGCAAAAAAATAGTGCTCCATCACTGCTAACTCTTCAATATCCTTCTAAGAGAGGTGACGTTATATTATCAGTGAATTAAAATTTTAGTCCAAAAAGCCATTCTTCGTTGCATTTTCCACTCAATGTGTTCATAAAATGAATGAAAATGAAGATCACGTCACATTTTAGAGGTTTATTCACCTTTTACATGTTTGGAAGAGTAGAAAAAGGTCATAACATGTGTGGACGGTCTAAATTTAGATCCTTATCAAATTTAAGATGAATCAATATGCATTCATGTTTCATTGTGTCTAATGTGGAAATGAATTAGTGTAGTGGAAAAATATATTCTAATCACACAAGAAAGATCCAACATAGAAGTTCAACAAGTTTAATAGTATCTAGTAAAAATGTTCAACAAGTTTCAAGAGGAATTCTCAAATTCAATTACAGATGGAATGTCTAGAAGGCAGTCTATAAGTATAATTAAATTTTCCATCAAAGTGTATTTTTATCCTATAGATTATTTTTGTTCTTCTAAAGAAGAATTTCCTCAATACCATTATAGTTACATAGTCAAGAAGAATACCATTTTTTTTATCTCATCTTACTTAACCATATATTTGACATCACGGAGTTAAGTACCTAGATTCCACTACCTCAAACTAATGTGTTAGCTCAAATGATTTTTAATATAGAAAGGAAGATATCTTATTTTCCTTTGGAGTCATTTACCTTCAAGGATATCAATGAACTTTCAACTAGTGGTATAGTTGAAATAGAAGTTAAAGATGTGGTCTACCAAAATAATATAAATTGTCAATCATCCAATTGTTCTCATGCAGTCAACCTGAATAAGAATATTTAAAATCTCATGAAGAGTTTGATGGAGAAGAATCATTGGGATGAGAAACATAGAGAGCCATATAGGAGCCATTGAATGGTTTGGAGATAAAATCTACGAATGTATCAATAAATGTTCTTATTTGAATGCAAGCATAATGTGTGTTTTGTGGAGCATTTATAGTTTGAATCTATTCTATTTTTGAAACCTCTGATCAAGTAGACACCCTAGCATTGTAATCGCACATTTGTGGTATTACAAAATTGTGCATGATGGGATCTATAACTTGATAGTAATGAAACAATGCTTTGAAGGTGGTTGTAAGAGAGTTGAATAGAGCATTTCATAAATTTTAAGAGTGACAATAAGTTCTAAAAAAGAGGAACATGGAAGGATTAGAGAAATAAGTGAAGGAAAAATTAACATTATTTATTATTTTCATTACAAGTATCTTGTTGCTAGTAGTCAGCTAGGAAAATGTCTCTACTTAGTTACACAATTCATTTCTAGAAATGTAAATTTCTTCTCTAAATTCAATATCATGGGTTTTGAAGAGTCTTCCACTTTTATCTTATCTTGTTGTTGATAGATAAATTATAGGTCATCAATCATTCTTTTAAATACTAAATTTTATGAGAAAACAAAGAATCATGAATATGATGACTAGATGAAGAACACTGTGCAGGTCAAAACAAGAAACTGATGTATGAATCTATATCATAATTTTGGTTGAACAATTTGGCTTTGGCTAGGGAAGATTCAAATTTACATGTGATGCAAGGGTAGATTTGGTGCAACTCTAATTTTTTATTCTTATTTGCAGTAGTAAGGAGCAGTCAATTATTTCCTTATAGAAAAGTATCTATGTTTAAAGGCACCAAGTCAAGCTTCCACAAAAAGACTAATTTGTAGGCATTTTTTTTGAGATGGCTAGTGGAGGATGGTATTGGATTGTTGTTTTAGGAATTGGCTCATTTATAAAGATACCATGCTCATGAGAAAGAAATCATGTTGTAGGCACTAAAGGGAATCATCAAGAGCCATATAGCTTAGAGCATTTTCTTTGTTGAAGGGAGGCAGTGGCATTTGTAAGCAACATTTTTCAATTTTACAGTGATCTTCATCATTGAAGATGGTGTTGATTTCTTAAGTTTCATTTAGTGATCATTTGTTGTCTTTTGTGTTAGTCTTATTTTCATGTTATAGTGACTTTTGCTAATAAGTATTTTGCTGGTTTTGAATAAGATCTTAGTAATTTCACTCTCATTTGAGTTCTATTGGCTACCATAGTCAATTGCCCTTCATTGGGGTCCTTAACCATTTGATTGCATCAACATTTATATATAAGTTTAAACTTGGGTTTTTAATTTGCATTGTATTTATGATCCTACTTTGGAGTTTGTGGACATGTTCTTAAATAATGTGAATCCTTAATATTGTCTTGAGTGTATTGAGAAAATATAATCTTCTGAAAATGGATGTAGTTTGTTGTTTATTATCATGTGGTTGTATCTTGTTGTAAATCTCAAATATTTTTTGCTTTTGATGTTTGAACTGAAATATTGATCAAGATTATTCTATTTTGATTGAAATGTCATTTTACTTCCTCTTAATAGGGAAAGCTTGGAAGTGATCTACACATTGATTTGGAGGACAATGAATCCCCATGTGATGGGGAAGTATTGTATGTTCTCTTTAGCCTACAAGCTGGCAAAATCACGCAGATGGATAATACTCTCAAGATATGAAGATGGCTTTAAAAATAGTTAAACAGAGGAGGGGATTTGGCTACATTCCTACTATACAAATGTTTAATGTTCTCCTATATGGTTTAGTTCAAAAGAAGTAGGTAAGTTCTATTGAGAATTGTGTCTCAACCTTGCAAACTATTTTTGAAAAATTGTAGAAAATTTTAGAATTTCTTTGTGGTATTTTTCCACATGTTTATGAGTTGGAAAAAGGTGTATGAGTTGTTAAAAATGTGTCTTGTCCCTAGTACAATATAGGAGAACTATTTTTAGAGTATAAACTACTCATTATATGACTTTTATGGGGGTCTAAACTAGAGGAAAAAATTATGGACAAAAATGCTATTCTTGGAGTGAAAAATGACAAGTGGGTAACATGTGGCATGGTTGTTTTGCCCATGGTTTTGGCCCATGGTTTTGTAGGACCACAAATGGTTTCCAAGTTGTAAATCACTATAAAAAGAGGGCTTGGGGAGGTGTTTAAATCATCAAGTTCTGTTTGCAAGACTCGGTGCTAGAAGAAGTCTCTCTGAGTCTAAGTTCGAGTTTGAGTTATGGTGATGTGCTCCTATAAGAACTCACGTTGCAAGTGTATTGCAATCTTCTTGATTTGAGAATACATTATGCAGGTTTTGGAGGGTGGGAATTTTCTCCTAGAAGGATTTCCCCATGGTCATCATTGTGTTATGCTTTCATTTTTATTTTCGTTATGTTATTATGGATTTCTTGAGATTTCTGCAATAGTTAGTTGAATTTGAATAGTCATCCTCTCAAAGATTAGTGTAGGAAGGGATTTTGTGTACCTTTGCTTCCTTACAAGTGGTATGAGAGCCTAGCCAATTTTGGTTCTAATAGTTGGGTACAAGGTTTTTTGAGCTAATTAGGGTTTGAGTGGGAGCTTGTGTAGAGGTTTTTATTTCTATGTTGCAGGATTGCAAAGATGGCAAGCATATTAGAGAGGATTGATGTAGAGAAGTTTTCTAGCACAAGCTTTGAGATGTGGAAGCTGAAGATGGAAGATTTATTGATTGATAATAATCTATGGGATGTGATTGATGAGAAGAAGTTGAGGCCCATTGATCCAACTTTAGCATAGTATGATGTGATAGATAGAAAAGCTAAATGTCTCATCAGATTGTGTCTTGCAAATTCAATTCTAATTAATGTCCATGAAGAACCTACTGTGAAGAATATTTGGAAGAAGCTAAGTGATATCTACCAAGAGAAATCACTTGTGAATAAGAATTTCTTGAGGAGGAAGTTATATTCCTTGAGAATGGAATAAGGTGGATGGATTTCTGAGCATCTTGAAAGTTTTAATATGTCAGTGACTCAATTGACCTTAGTTAAGAAAGGTGTCAAATCTTTCTATGTTCATTATTAGACTCATGGGATAGCCATGTCATGACCATAGGGATAACTTTAGTTGTCTTGAAGATGGAGGATATTGTTGGTTCTCTATTTTCTAAGGAGATGAGAAGGAAGCTCTCTCTCAATGCCAAAGAGGCTTTGAGTGTTTGAGGAAGACCAAAAGAAAGAGGAAAGAATCAAAAGCAACATGGCCATTCTAAGTCCAAGAATAAGGGGAGATCAAAATCTCTTGGTAAGTCGAAGGCGATCTGCTGGAATTGTGGCAAACCTGGACACTTCCAAAAGGACTGCAAAGAGGAGAAGAAGAAAAAGAAGAACAAGCAATATTTTAATTTTGAGTCTGAGAAGGAAGATGGAGATGTTTTCATCATAGCCATGGCCACTCATGTAGGTGAAAATGCATGATTGATAGACTCAAGTGCATCTTTTCACATGAATCCTAATAGAAATTGGTTTAGTAAGTATGAAAAGTTTGATGGTGGTAAGGTGTATTTGGGTTATAACTCAATTCTTAATATTGTTGGTCATGGAAGTATTCATGTGAAATTTTCTGATGGTAGAATTAGAAGATTTGATGGTATCTTGCATATCCCATGACTAGCAAGGAATTTTTTATCTGTCAGAAAGCTAATAAATGTGGGTGTGCATGTACAGTTTTCTAAAGCAGGTGTGAAAATGGTGAGAGGTGCTACGGTAATAGCAAGAGGAAGCAGATTGGGTATATTGTACTAGCTTGATGCATGCATGATTGAATGTAATAGTAATTCTGATAAGACTATGAAGAGGACTACTTTTTTGGAGAAGGAGAGGGTTTCTCTTTCAACAAATGATCATGGTTTTTGGGTACCCAAGGGTGCTCTATCTACTGAATCAAAGTTACCTATAGAGGAGACTATGTTAGGGCACCAGAGACTTGGCCACATAGGTGAGAACATTCTGCAAACCTTAAAAAGTAAAAACCTCATTGATGGGTTAAATGACTACAATCTTGAGTTTGATTTTTGTGAGCATTGGATCTATGGTAAACAAAATTGCATTTATTTTTACTCAAGCTCTCATAAGTCCTCATGTATTTTGGATCTAATCTATTCAAATGTATTTGGTCTAGTTGATTTTCCTTCTATTGGTAGATCAATTTATTATGTTTCTTTTGTTGATGATTTTAGTTAAAGAACATGGGTTTATTTCCTTAGGATTAAAGATGAAGTTTTCAGTCAATTTAAAGAATTTAAAGCAATGTTTGAGTTGCAAACTGGAAAGAAGATAAAGTGTTTGAGAATTGATAATGTTGGTGAATTTTGTTCCAATTATTTCAACACATTTTGTAAAGATTTTGATATTAAAAGAGAGAAGACAACTCTATGTTCTCCACAACAGAATGGAGTTGTAGAAAGAATGAACCTGACCTTGATGGAGAAGGCTAGGAGTATGTTGAGTGGAGTTGGACTAGAACACAAGTTTTGGGTTGAAGCTATAGCCATTGCCTGCTACATGATAGATAGGTCTCCTACATCAGCTCTTGCTAATAAGACACCAATGGAAGCATGATCAGGCCACAAGCCTTCACTTAGACATCTAAGAGTTTTCGGTTGTGAGGCATATGCTCATGTATCAAAGGAGAAGAGGACAAAATTGGACAACAAAGTTTTCAAATGTATCTTCATCGGATATGGTTATGGTGTGAAAGGATATAAGATTTGGGATCCTGTTGCACAAAAGGTATTTAATTCTAGAAGTGTTATATTTAGAGAAATTAAACCTTCTTCTATTACAGTGCAGCAGAACAGATAAAAGAAAAGAAAGATGTGATTCAAATTCCTGCTACACCTGAAAAAGTTGAATCGAGGCCCTTAGAAAAAAAAGATGTTGAAGAGAGCTCTACGATCTCTGAATTATTAGAGAAAGAGGGAGAACCTAATTATGAACCTAAACATGAACTTGAACCAAATCTTGTTCGAAGGTCTAGTAAGCAGAGGAAACCACTAGAAAGGTATGGATATTCTCCTGATGATTGGAGGTGTATATTTTATTTGAATGCTAATATTGATGAACTGAAATATGTAGAAGAGGCTCTTGGTGTGAATGATTTTGAGTCCTAAAAATAGCCATGGAAGAAGAGATTGCATCTTTCAAGAGGAATGACACATGGGACCTTGTACCATTACCTGAAGGATGGAAGCCTATTGGTTGTAAATGCATGTTCAAAAGGAAGATAGGTTCAGATGGAAGCATTAAGAAGTATAAAGCACTATTGGTTGCAAAAGGTTACTCCCAGGTTGCAGGAATTGACTATGGTGAAAAATTTTCTCCTATAGAAAAAATGAAATCCATTCAATTTTTACTTTCTATTGCAGTAGGTTATGATCTAGAAATTGAGCAAATAGATTTGAAGACAACTTTCCTTCATGGAAATTTGGAGGAAGAGATTTATATGAAACAACCAAAGCACTTTGTGGTGAAAAGTAAAAGTCATTTGGTTTGTAAATTGAAGAAATACATGTATGGTCTAAAATAAAGTCCTAGGATGTGGTACCAGAAGTTTGATACATATGTATATAGTTTTGGATTTGTGTGATCCAAATCTGATCACTATATATACTACAAGTCTAGTGGTGATAATTTCCTAGTTATTGCCTTATATGTTGATGACATGTTGTTTGTTGGCAAAGGAAAATGTTTTATTATAGAATTAAAATCTCAGCTCTTAGCAAAGTTTGAAATGAAAGATCTTGGTGCACTAAGGTACATTTTGGGAATGGATATTATAAGAGATAGACAAAATTGAAAGCTTTGGCTAGGCCATATTAAGTATGTTGGTAACATTCCAAGAAGATTCAATATGCAAGATTCCAGACCATTGAGTGTTCCTATTACTATAGGAGCTTTCTAGCTCATAGTGTCCTTCATCCCCTTTAGAGATGGAAGAGATGAGTCGAGTACCATATCAAAGTGTTGTTGGAAGTTTGATGTATGTTATGGTCTGTACAAGACTAGACATTTCCCAAGTAGTGGGAGTACTTTCTCTTTACATGTCTAATCTAGGAAGAGATCATTGGGATGCAATAAAAAGAGTTTTCAAATATTTGCAAGGTACCTTAGAGTACTCTATATGTTTCCATGGAATAGGAAATGACCATTCCTTAGATACTCAAGGCTATGTGGATTCAGATTGGACTGAAAATGTTGATAGAAGAAGATCCACCAGTGCATATGTGTTTACAATATTTAGTGGTGCAATTAGTTAGATGAGAAAGTGATAAGTTGTGGTTGCTTTGTCCACTACAGAGGCAAAGTATATGGCAGCTACTCATGCTTGCAAGGAAGCTATCTAGCTTAAGAGACTATGCTAAGATATAGAGTTCAAACAAGGTGCAGTGACAATGTATAGTGATAGTCAAAGTGCAATATGTCTAGTGAAGAACCTAACATTTCATGCCAGGACTAAGCAGATTGATATACAATATCATTTTGTGAGAGATATGGTCAAGGATGGTAAGGTGAAGCTAGAGAAGGTGGAGAATTTGGCAAATGTTGTTGATGCATTAACTAAGCCCATGAGCATAGAGAAATTCAGATGGTGTTCGAAGTCTATGGGCCTCTCTACCCCTAGCAATTAAGCCCATGACACTTTGGATCCCCTAACTCTTGCAAGGTGTTTAACAAGTGGGAGAATGTTGAGAATTATGTCTCAACCTTGTAAGCTATTTTTGGAAAATTGAAGAAAATTCTAGAATTCATTTGTGGTAGTTTTCCACATGTTTATGAGTTGGAAAAAGGTGTATGAGTTGTTAAAAATGTGTCTTGTCCCTAGTACAATATAGGACTATTTTTAGAATATAAACAACTTATTATATGACTTTTATGGGGGTCTAAACTAGAGGACAAAATTATGGATGAAAATGCTATTCTTGGGGTTACAAATGACAAGTGGGTTATATGTGACATGGTTGTTTTGCCAATGGTTTTGGCCCATGGTTTTGTAAGACCACAAATGGTTTCCAAGTTGTAAATCACTATAAAGGAGGAATTGGGGAGGTGTTTGAATCACCAAGTTCTGTTTGCAAGATTGGGTGCTAGAAGGAGTCTCTCTGAGTCTGAGTCCAAGTTTGAGTTGTGGTAATGTGCTCCTATAAGAACTTGCATTGCAAGTGTATTGTAATCTTCTTGATTTGAGAATACATTGTGCAAGTTTTGGAGGGCGAGGTTTTTCTCTCATAAGGGTTTCCCCATGGTAATCATTATGGTATGAATTCATTGTTATTTTGATTATGTTATTATGCATTTCTTGAGATTTCTATAATAGTTAGTTGAATTTACATAATCATCCTCTCAAAGATTAGTTTAGGAACTGATTCCGCACACCGTTTCTTCCTTACAAGTTCCCATTCACCTTTGATTATTTGGGACACAATGGTGTTAGATTGTAATATAGTCAACCCTCAATTCAAGGTTATAGAAAACAACTACTAAATATTTACATCATTGAGTATTGATATCTTCTCTTGTAATGCAAGAGACAAATGATTCATCTTATATTTAGGATTGCCACAACTTTCCTCTTATTTTTTCAAATAGGCAAGTAATTAAATTACCTTTGATAGATCATTGAAATTATAATTCAAAGAAGATGGACAATTCTCTCAAGATTATTGACATGTCATTGGCCAGGGTATCTCCAAATTATTCTGAATTTGATTTTGTTAGGTTACTAGAAAGACAATGACATTCAGTTTGCATTGTTCTAGATAGTACTTTATAAACTTCTTATAATATGAACAGATTTTGTTATATATAATTTTGTGAGGAGGGTATTTTAATGTCATCTAGGACTCATTCTTTTGAAGAATTTTTTGTAGTGTCTACCCCTAGTTTACATTCAGTTATTATTGTCAAACTCTTTTAGGCTAGTTTATGTTTATGCTTGATGATTAGTAGCATTATTTTCCAAATTATTGGATGTTGTTTTCATACTCATTTGATTTTATGATGAGACTACTTTGGTACTAGTTACTTCATGTATGCATGATTATACCTTAACGATAATTATTTATAGTGATTTCAATTATTTAATGATATTAGTTATATGGATTATTTGTACGTATTTTCTATGGATACTTACCCCATACATGCATGTGTATGGTGTGCGTGTATGTTTTCTTTATGTGTGACGTTTATGATGTGGTTAAGGAAATGAGTTGTACTCACCTGCTAGTCAAGATCTACACAATGTACCACTTCATGTCATTTCCTATTTAGTTTAGAATATATGAGTTTGTACATGCATGGATTTTATGCAGATTGCAGGTATCAAGTATTGACTTCCCTAAACTGCCAAGATGAGTGTACTCTATCGCAATATCTCAATGGTAAGAGAGGGGAGATAAATTCTTGAGTCCAAATCCTAACCTTAAAACCAATTGTCCTAGAAATTAAGACAAGTATCTAAGATGATTACCCTTCTGAATTCATCGTATGGCATAAATTTGTGATTATAACCCTTGAGTTTGATTTTGTATGTTATATTTTATGATGGGGTTTCATATTTCATCTTTTAGGTCTTTGGTGATTTTTTTGTTAATTTAGTCAAATTGAAAGATTAATTAATGATTTGATTTAATGGAAAATGAGTAAGATAATTTCAATGTTTAATTATATTTAATTAATTGAAAATTAATTAAATAAAAAGAATAAAATTTAAAGAGAAAATTATAATTCTATTTTGAGAGCGTAATAATATTTAATTAATTTAATAATAATATATTTAGGAGATTATTTTTAAATAAATGCTACATATTATTATCACTTAAGTTAATAAATATTATATTAAAAATGCTTCAAAAATTATTAAGAGAGAGAAAGCAATTATTTAATAAATTTTATGTCAATTAAAATTGCATAAAGCTTATGCATGAAATTAAAATACAATAAATTAAATTAAAAAGAGAAAGCAAATAACTTTAATAAAGATATTTTATATTGCAAAAAGAGTGCCTGAAAACATAACAGATAAGTAAATAAAGAGTTAAAAGGTTGTGATCAAGGAGTTCCCTCAGGTGATCACACAATTCGTGCCCCAAATTTAGGGGAGAATTCCTTGTTAGCAATTGAGAGTTCTTTCTCCAGGGACCAGGATTTTTGGAGAAGGGATTTTCAAAGAGAAGGTTTTGGGGAGAAAAGAGAATTCTCTCACAATCTTTAGCTGGTTGCATATTAGCATCATATTTAGGTAGAATCTTGTGCTTTATTCACATAATGAATTATGTAATTTAATATTCCTGTCTAAATCGTGTTTGTTAATCTATTTTCCAATTTTCATTTGTATGAATTTTTCAATCTTTCATTCTAAATCTATTGATATTCATATCAAATTCCATCTATATATCAGGATTGAAAATCAATTAGAAACCCTCATTTTGTAGATTAAAGAAATTAGCATTTTGATCAGGAAGGGTTTGAAATGAAATCAAAATTTTAAAATATAAATTTGATTGGTTTGTCTAGTTTCCCTATTAGACTAAATTCACAAAGTTTATATATATATATATATATATATATATATATATATATATATATATATATATATATATATATATGAGGGGGGAAATTGTTTTAAAAACAAATTTTATTAAAATAAATAATTAAATAAAAATATAATTTAAATTGGGTGGGAGGCGGGTTCCACACCCCACCTCCCCACTCGGTGACATTAATGGTCACCGTTGCTCATAGTAGGTACTGCAACAACACTAGTAGTACCTTGTACTGCTATTATGGCCATAGCGTTTTGCAGCAGTAGCCGTCATGGCAACAGCCATAGCCTTTGAAGGCTAGCCATGCGGGCCTTAAACGCTCATTAAAAATACATGTTTTATTGATTTTAATTATAATTTATATTTAATTAAATTATTATTTATCAATAATTTTATTAATAAAATTTGTTAATTATTAATTAATTAATATTTAATATATTATTAATATATTTTTGGATTTTAATAATTATTAATTAATTTAATTAAATTTAGTTTAATTAAGTTTAATTAATAATAAATATTATCTAATAAAGTTTTAAATTTATCTATTTTATTATTATTATTAATGATTTTGATTTTTAATAGAATTGTAATTATTTTATTTGAAAATCAATAATTATTATTTTAATAATTTAATAAATAAGTACCTTTAAATTATTTTAGAATATTTAATTGTAATAAGATAAGGGTAATTGTGCAATTTGTTCAAATACAAGAAATAGGTTAAATTGAAAGGGTTAAACTATAAATCTTATCTACTTGAAAACTTACATGGAAATGAAAACTTAAACCATACTGTTAACTTAGACTCTATGTCTTCAAAATCAAACAAAACTCTGAAACTACACTATTAACTATAGGTTGTCATATGTTTTGGGGTTTGGGTTGACTATAGTGTTGACCAGTCTTAGGATATTACTAGAGGCTCAGGAGTTTTATGTTTGTGATGTCATGATGATAATTTGATCTTGATCTTTTATACTCAACCATGGTAATGTGTCTGGTATGCTCTATGATGAGTTTGGATTTATTGTTCGTTATTGCTTTCCAATGTTCTTGTGTGAAGTTCAGGTGAATGGTATGACCTATTTGACTTAACCTTTGAGTCTTTGATCACTTATTTTTGGGATGCTTTCCAATTTCTTGTAAAGAATTGAGGTGTTATTGTGGATTATCCCTTGATGCTTTCTAGTCACTTGTATAGGGCTAAGGTAAAAATTGTGATTCCTTGATTTGTACATTTATGAGCCTGGGGTAGGTAATTTGTATGTTAAGTTGGGAACTGGCTTGCAATGGAGGCCGATGCCCTAAAGAGGCTGACGGGTAACCCATTGTATGTAGTTAATAAGTGAAAGCACTACACTAAATTAGAGTAAAATGAACCTAATAAGAGTCTTTGTCTTTCCTCACCCATGCCTCGAGTGCTAGTACAGACTAGGATGTGAGTAGTGAGGATGCTTGGTTATGACCTTGCATCATTAATATGCCTTGTTAGTACAAAAGGATACTAGTGCTACATAGAGTCACTAGGGGGCCAGAGGATTAAAAGACTAGCTAGGTAACCCTAGAGCTGGTTCGTGTGATGACACTTGCCTACTAGCAGTATAGATTTTCTACGTGTCTTTGTTTGCTTCTGGGTTTAGATGTCAATTTATCTTGGAACCTTTGAGTTAGATTACTTTTAGGGTTTTCCTTGACATAGATATTACTTTTGATTTTTGGATTGATATCTTGTTTGGGACTTGAGAATATCTCCTTAGCATGGTGGGAATGAACCTTTTTGGGTTACCATGAGGTCAAGTGGTAGTGCCTTTTACTTTTACCATTAAGATCCGTCTGTTGATGTTGTGGCTGGAGTTCCTTGTCTGCATTTCCTCTCATTCTATCTTTGTGTATTATGATGGATGGTTATATCTATTTGATGGATGATTTCACTTATTGTATTGTATCTTGTTTTATGGATCTGAAAGAGATAATGCAATTTATTTTGTAAATGTATATTCTTTCAGCCTTTCATACCCTGTGACATGTACAATGGATGATTGTGCATTCTGAATTTATTGCCAAGTGGCATTTGGAACAAATGTATATTATTTAAATGGATGAAACTTGCAGTTATTCTTTTATGTGTATGTGTTATTTATTGGACTTAGTATTAATTAAATTTAAATGTGACTCAATGTCTTAGGATCCTTAAGGAATGAAATCAGTTATGTTTTCTTATGTATGATTGTATGTTATTGCTTTCGCTACTTTATGATTATTTTTATATGTTATTTTTATAAAAAAAAAATGTTTGGAAAACTTAGAAAAACTTTAGGTTAGTTCTTTAGGATCCCTTGGTTGGGCGTTACATCTGGTATCAATGCCCAAGTTCTACATTGGGAGCTCTGGGCATATTGGAATGCCACTAGTTGTTAACTAGTTGAACTAAAACAAAATTTAAACTGTTATGTATATCTATTTCAAATTGAAAATGTGAACTAGTTGAACTAAAATTGAATGTAAACTATTAGTTGTATATTTTCAAACTTGAACACCTAGACTTCAAAACTAAAATATACTTAAACCTAAATTAGGTAAAATTGAAAATTGAACTTATGCTATTTTCAAAACATGTGTCTTTTATGTATGTCTTATAGTAGTATGTTTTATGGTTATTATAGCATCTTGTATCTTGGATATTATTGTAGGATGGCATCTGGGACAAGATCTTCAGTTAGAGGTTGTAGCCTAGGTCATGGTAGAGTTCATGGATAAGGAAGAAACACCAGTGTACATGAGTGTGTCCATGAAGGCCTTAATCAGGAAGAGGGTAGGGAAGAGCATGTCAATGAGCATTAGGAAGAGAACCATAGAGAGCAATAGGCTGACTCAGAGGAGGTTGACCTAAGGAAAATAATGAAGACCATCATTGATTGCCTACCTACTATTTAGGGTGTTGGTCAGGATGGAGCACACCAGGAAAGGAATGACCATAGACCTAGGTCTAGGAGCCCTTGGAGAGACTGAAATAGATCAGTTGTAGCTGCTCAAATGAAGGACCTTCAGAGGTCCAAGGTCAAACCCATTAATGGGTTGGGTTTAGGTTATGTAGTCGAGCAATGGCTTATTGCTCTTGACAAGGTTTTTGCTATTCAAGACTTTGACACTAATGTCAAAGTGAGGTTTTCTTTTACCAACTTGAAACTCTTCGGAGCCACATGGTGGACTATCAAAGAGAAGAAACTGGGTATAAACATGAACAATGTCACATGGGAGTTATTTCTGAAAAAATTTTGTGTGTGATTCCTATTGGACGAATGAAATCAATAGAGAGCAGATGAATTCTACAACCTGAGATAGTTCACTATGATCGTAGTAGAGTATGAGCAAAAATTCTATGAGCTCATGCCCTATGTAGGAATTAGTGATAGACTAGCACAATCAGCTCAACATTTCATCAGAGGCTTGAACAATCGTCTAGTTGGGGGTATTAAGGTATTTGAACCTAAAACCCTCAAAGATGTGGTACATCAAGCCATACTTGTAGAGAAAAGTGTTAACCTAGGATAGGGGGGCTTTGTGGGAGAACCTACAGTATCAGGGTCCAAGGGTAATCAAGGAGCAGGTGGTAGTAGGAAACCTCCTTCTGGAGGTAATCAACAACAGGGAGGAACTTATCCTCCAACACAGAGTGGTGGCAATGGTTCCAATGCTAGTAGCTATCGTAATGCTCAGCACAATAGGAAAAATCAAAACACTCAGCCTATAGAGAGCAACTAGTCTTGTGCTAGTGGGGGTAGTGTTTAGTAGTCTAGTGCACCTAGAGTGTAGAGGAGTTTCGACGGAGAGTGTTTCTCATGTGGACAACGTGGACACAAGTCATCCCATTGCCCTCAATGGAAATCACAATTCTCATATCAAAGACCTACAGCTTTAGAACCTACATTTGGAGACATAGGTTGGTCCTAGAGAGTGTTCTCGGTGGAGACATATCCTCCTACAAGGGGAAAGGGTCCAATGGGACCCACACAGTGGGTTCCTTAGTTTTACCATACTTGTAGGCTTCCACGAGTAAGCCTAAGTCTAGGGGAGGTGGATGTAGTGCCTGCCCCTAGTTCAGATTTAGTTATTATTGTCAAACTCCTTTAGGCCAGTTTATGCTTATGCTTGATGATTAGTAGCATTATTTTCCAAATTATTGGATGTTGTTTTCATACTCAGTTGATTTTATGATGAGTCTACTTTGGTACTAGTTACTTCATGTATGCATGATTATACCTTGATGATGATTATTTATGGTGATTTTAGTTTTTTATTGATATTAGTTATATGAATTATTTGTACGTGTTTTCTATGGATTCTTACCCAATACTTGCATGTGTATGGTGTGTGTGTGTGTGTTTTCTTTATGTATGACATTTCCAGTGTGGTTAAGGAAGGGAGTCGTAGTCACCTGCTAGTTGGGATCTACATGATACACTACTTCCTACCATTACCTTTTTAGTTTAGAATATATGTGTTTGTACATGCATGGATTTTATGCAGATTGCAAGTACCAAGTGTCGACTACCCTAAATTGCCAAGATGAGCATACTCTATCACAATATCTCAACAGTAAGACGGGGGAGATAAATTCTTGAGTCCAAATCCTGACCTTAAAACCAATTGCCCTAGAAATTGGGACAAGTATCTGAGATGATTACCCTTCCAAATTCACTGTATGACGTAAATTTGTGATTATAACCCTTGAGTTTGATTTTGTATGTTATATTTTTTGATGGGTTTTCATATTTCGTCTTTTAGGTCTTTGGCAATTTCTCTATTAATGAAGTCAAATTAAAAGATTAATTAATGATTTAATTTAATGGAAAATTATTAAGATAATTTCAATATTTAATTGATTGAAAATTAATTAAATAAAAAGAATAAAATTTAAAGAGGAAATTATAGTTCTATTTTGAGAGCGTAATAATATTTAATTAATTTAATAATAATATATTTAGGAGATCATTTTTTTTAAAATGCTAAATATTATTATTACTTAATAAATATTATATTATAAATGTTTCAAAAATTATTAAGAGAGAGAAAGCAGTTATTTAATAAAGTTAATTTTAATTAAGAATTTAAAATATAATGAATTAAATTAAAAAGAGAAAGCAAATAAATTTAATAAAGATATTTAATATTCTAAAAAGAGTGCATGAAAACATAAAAGATAAGTAAATAAAGAGTTAAAGGGTTCTGATCAAGGAGTTCCCTCAGGTGATCACATAATTAGTGCCCCGAATTTAGGGGAGAACTCCTTATCAGCAATTGAGAGTTCATTCTCCACGGATTGGGATTTTTGGAAAAGGGATTTTTAAAGAGAAGGTTTTGGGGAGAAAAGAGAATTCTCTCACAATCTTCGGGTGGTTACATATTAGCATCAAATTCAAGTAGAATCTTGTGATTTATTCGCACGATGAATTATGTAATTTAATATTCATGTCTACATCATGTTTGTTAATCTGTTTTCCAATTTTCGTTTGTATGAATCTTTCAATCTAAATCTATTGATATTTGTATCAAATTCTATCTATATATCAGGATTGAAAAGCAATTAGAAACCCTCATTCTATAGATTAAAGAAATTAATATTTTGATCAGGAAGGGTTTGAAATGAAATTGAAATTTTAGAATATAAATTTGACTGGTTTGTTTGGGTTTCCCTATCAGACTAATTCTGCAAAGTTTTTATATATATATTGGGGGGGGGGGAGTTGTTTAAAAAACAAATTTTATTAAATAAATAAATAAATAAAAATATAATTTAAATTGGGTGGGAGGCAGGTTCCACACCCCACCTCCCCATCCAGTGGCATTAATGGTCGATGATGCTCGTAGTAGGTACTCTAACAATAGCCATCATGGTAGTGGCCATAGCCTCTAAAGGCCAGTCGTGCGGGCCCTAAATGCTCATTAAAAATGTGTTTTTTTATTGTTTATAATTATAATTTATATTAAATTTAATTATTATTTATTAATAATTTTTTTAATAAACTTTGTTAATTATTAATTAATTAATGTTTAATATATTATTAATATAGTTTTGGGTTTTAATAATTATTAATTAATTTAATTTAGTTTAGTTTAGTTTAGTTTAATTAATAATTAATATTATCTAATAAAGTTTTAAATTTATCTATTTTATTATTATTAATGATTTTGATTTTTAATAAAATTGTAATTATTTTATTTGAAAATCAATAATTATTATTTAATAATGTAATAAATAATTACCTTTAAATTATTTTAGAATATTTAATTGTAATCAAATAAGGGTAATTGTGCAATTTGTTCAAATACAAGAAATAGGTTAAATTGTAAGGGTTAAACTATAAATCTTATCTACTTGAAAACTTACATGGAAATGAAAACTTAAACCATACTATTAACTTAGACTGTGTGTCTTCAAAATCAAACAAAACTCTGAAACTACATTGTTAACTATAGGTTGTCATATGTTTTTGGGTTTGGGTTGACTAGAGTGTTGACCAATCTTAGGATGTTACCAAAGGCTCGAGAGTTTTGTGTTTGTGATTTCATGATGATGATTTGATCTTGATTTTTTATACTCAACCATGGTAATGTGTATGATATGCTCTATGATGAGTTTGTATTTATTGTTTGCTATTTCTTTCTAGTGTTCTTTAGTGAAGCTAAGGTGAATAGTATGACCTATTTGGAGTCTTCGATCACTTCTTTTAGCGATGCTTTCCAATTGCTTGTAAAGAACTAATGTGTTATTGTGGATTATCCTTTGATGCTTTCCAATCACTTGTTTAGGGCTGAGGTGAAAATTGTGATTCCTTGATTTGTACTTTTATGAGCCTAGGGTAGGTAATTTGTATGTTAAGTTGGAAAGTGGCTTGCAATGGAGGTTGAGGCCCTAAAGAGGCTGACAAGTAACCCATTGTAAGTAGTTAATAAGTGAAAACACTACACTAAATGAGAGGAAAATGAACCTAATAAGAGTCTTTGTCTTTCCTCGCCCATGCCTTGAGTGCTTGTACAAACTAGAATGGGAGTAGAGAGGACGCTTGGTTGCAACCTTGCTTTGTTACTATGCCTTGTCAATACAAAAGGATACTAATGTCGAATAGCATCACTAGGGGGCCAAAGGATTAAAAGACTAGCTGGGTAACCCTAGAGTTAGTTCATGCGATGACACTTGCCCACTAGCAATATAGATTTCCTACGTGTATTTTTTTGCCTCTAGGTTTAGATATCAATTTATCTTGGAACCTTTGAGTTAGATTACTTTTAGGGTTTTCCTTGACATAGATATCACTTTTGATTTTGGGATTGATATCATGTTTAGGACTTGAGACTATCTCCTTAGCACAGTGGGAGTGGACCTTTTTGGGTTACCACAATGTCGGGTGGTAGTGCCTTTTACTTTTACCATTGAGATCCATTCGTTGATGATGTGGCTAGAGTTTCTTGTCTGCATTTCCTTTTGTTCTATCTTTGTGTATTATGATGGATGGTTATATCTATTTGATGGATGATTTCACTTATTGTATTGTATCTTGTTTCATGGCTCCGAAAGGGATGATGTAACCTATTTTATAAATGTATATTCTTTCAGCCTTTCATACCCCATGACATGTACAGTGGATGATTGTGCATTCTGAATTCATTGCCAAGTGGTGCATTCAAAATAATTGTATAGTATTTAAATGGATGGAACTTGTAGTTATTCTTTTATGTGGATGTGTTATTTATTGGACTTAGTATTAATTAAATTTAAAAGTGACTCAATGTCTTGGGATCGTTAAGGAATGAAATCAGTTATGTTTGCTTATGTATGATTGTATGTTATTGCTTCCACTACTTTATGATTGTTGTTATATGTTATCTTTATAAAACAAATGTTTGGAAAACTTAGTAAAACTTTAGGTTAGTTCTTTTGGATCCCTTGGCGAGATGTTACAATTTTTCTTGGTGAAAAAGTATTTGTATTGTGGCAATATGGGAAAGTAATAGATGTTGATAGTATCATTATTTTTTTACTACATTATTTGGATTTCATTGGTAGCATTCACCTGTTATTAGTTGGGCATATCAAGTTTAGGAAAGTTTCTTTTAGTCTTGTTCCAAGTTCTATTGATGTGATTCCATATCAATTGTTTCCATGATTTTCCAGTAGGAAAGAGTTAAGGTTCTTTTAGGGCCATTTGCAGTGGCTTAGGAAAATAATTAGGAAGCATCTATGAATAGGAAGAAAATGCTTTATTGTAAATTCATCTAATGAACTTCTTAAATGTTAGCATGATAAATTATTACCATTGTAATGCACCTTTATCAACAAGATGAGCTCTTATTGCAATCAAGTAAAAAGCCTACATCCTATGAGCACAATAGTCCCATGAAAACACGTGTCTTGTAGATATGTTAGCCTAATGAAGACACCTAACCTATTGATGTAGTGATCCAATGAGAGTTTGAATTTTGGTGATTGTCACAATAATGATTCCATTTATGCTACAACCTTGCTAGTATGGAAGATCTTCATGTGCATCCTCGTGGTGGTTGATTCTTTGAAGGGCCTCCTTGAGAATATCAAACTTGACGCCTCTAATGTTTCATGGATTTAGACTCTGCTCTTGATGGTTCTTCTGTGGTTAGTGATGGTGTTAATAGCTTTCACAATAGAAGCTCCCCTACTTGCTTGCACAAACATCCCATGTGCTAAATGCAAGCTTCTGTTGGAAATAGAGATGGAGTAACTAAGAGGGGAGGGGTGAATCAGTTACCACAAAAATAAATCCACAGATCCTTAGATGTCTTCAAATATAGTTGTTGCTAACACTCGGTAACCACACAAATAAATGTTGAAACTTGATAGATGTTTTGTTAACTTATTAAGCATTTAAAGTGATTAACATGCATGCATAAAAGAAATAACATGAACACAAGAGACACTAGATTTAACGTGGAAACCCAATATGGGAAAAACCACCAAGTAACTAGTCACTAATTTTCACTCTTCCGAAGTGAGCCTTGTTAGGAGCCAACCCTGCTAAAGGTTACAAAACACATTGTTAGGTGTGACCCTGTTAGAGGATTTAATCACCCTGTAAGGAGTGGTCTAGTTGGAGGTCTTAAGAACAATTTAACTGAATTGTCACCTTGTTAGAGGATATACAAAATGGTTGTTAAACCAACTCTGTTAAGAGATTTTGAATCACTGTTACAATGATTAGAAAGCAACAATGAAGTGATCTGAAATATATGCAACTTATCTTTGCTGAATACAGATCTCTGTTCTACTTCACTAGATCCTCACTGATCGAATACAACTTTGCAGCTCCATAAGGATATCTAATCCTTCCACAACATTCACTCATATATTCAATATTCGCTCATTCCATTTACATCCATACATTCGCACTCTTATGCACCCACACTCTTCATATTCATGAATTGACAACTTGACCTTTCATATATACCTTACAGATTGTCAAGTCGGCTCAATTACAAGTTACAAAAACTGAAAAACATTAAATCAGTCGAATGCAAACATTGCACAAAACAATTAAACTTAATTCTTTAGAACAATAAAATTCTTCGCTGCTCGACCCAGCTCGCTGACCACTGCTCCAGAATGGTTTCCCCAGTGTTAACCAAGTGAAGCTCGATAAACACTGCAAACCTTGCAACTTCCTTCGGAGATCAAGTTAACTCGGTAAACACTGGCCTTCCTTCACTTACCGAGTGAGCTCGGTAAAAGCTAACTTTCTCTTCGATGACCGAGTGAACTTGATAGACATTGACTTTCCCTTTGTTAACCTTGGGAGCTCGATTAACATTAACTTTCTACTACAAAATCCTTTGATGCCCGAGTGAGCTCGGTAAGAGCTAACTTACTGTGTAATGTTCAGGAATGCTCGGTAGTCACTATAAATTGCTTTGCTAATCATCTGAGCTTGGTAGACTCTGTCTGATGGCTGATATGACATTTGTGTAACATCAAAGACAATACACAATTAACAAGTGTATCCAACAGCTTCGCCCTTGGAAATTTGTACCAAGGATGAAAGAGATCTTTTTATGTGTGACATGATAGCTAGAGAAACACTATTGACTAAAATCACCACAATGACACTCTGGAACAACAACCACTATCGAACCACACTCCCAAATTTGTGCCAATGGAGTGAGAAAGAAAAGTATTTTTATGGAATCGCGCATAGCAAATGAGTTGTTGCTTCATTATGGTCTTATAGATCTGATATCATTGATTTCATTTGGAATCCGATACTATATTCATCCTTTACTCATTCTTGGAAATGACTCTATTTGATGGCCATGGGGAGCTTTCGATAAAAAAAGCTCTCTCATCACTCATGATAAGTACCCCAACTGCTAGATGACTTCTCGCCCTTCAAATCACTTTCAAGGCAACCACAATGATATGTTGGAACGAGAACCGCTGCCAAACCATTCTGCAAATTGTGCCAATGAAGTTGCATAGAGACAACTTTGGGGAGCCCTTGCATAGCAATCAAGATGCTTCACGAACCTCCAATAGAAAGGATGCTAATGCCAATATTTGAAATCCAAAAAACATATCTTTCTTGAACACCAACACTAATTCTATTAGAGGGTCATTAGGAGCTTTCATTATGAAATCTCCCATTAGCCATGATAGGTTCATAACAAATTGCTAGAGCACCAAGCAGCCACCTAATGCTAGACGAGGGCTCACCATTAGATCAACTTCAAAATTGATGAACATACATGCTATAGAATGGCAACCACTATCAAGCCTCTTTTGAAATTGTGCTAGTTGAGTGATCAAAGAAGATGATCTAAGAGAGAATCCACGGGTAGGCATTCATTGGGGGATTCATCCACTGTATGTTTTTTTAGAACTTAGTTTGGTTGAAATTTTGACCAACTCCTCAAGGTTTTCCACCAATAATTGGTCAAAATTTTGACCAACCCTTTGGTTACGACCATAGCATCTTGGTCGTGGGATGGGCCAAAATTGGTCAAATTTTAACCAATTCTTGAAAGTTTTCCACCAAGAATTGGTCAAAATTTTGACCAACCCTTTGGTCATGACCATGGCATCCTTGTCATGGGATGGGCTAGAACTAGTCAAAATTTTGACCAATTCTTAAAAGTTTTCCTCCAATAATTTGTCAAAATTTTAACCAATTCTAGAAAGTTTTCCACCAAGAATTGGTTAAAATTTTGACCAACCCTTTGGTCATGACCATGGCATCCTTGTCATGGGATGGGCTAGAACTAGTCAAAATTTTGACCAATTCTTAAAAGTTTTCCTCCAATAATTTGTCAAAATTTTAACCAATTCTAGAAAGTTTTCCACCAAGAATTGGTTGAAATTTCAACCAATTCTTGTAAGTTTTCCACCTAGAACTCATCAAAATTTTGACCAATTCTTGAAAGTTTTCCACCAAGAATTCATCAAAATTTTGACAATTTTTGGAAATTTTTGACCAATAGTTCATCAAAATTTCAACCAATAATGATAAGTTATGGTTAGCAGAAATATAAACTTTTTGACGAATGTGTTCCTTGAAATTTTGATCAACTTGCAATTTGGTCAAAATTTTGATGAGAAAAATTGCGACGAACTTTTTGGCCAAAATTTTGACCAAAAATTGTCAAAATTTGGGTCCAAATTTACTAGTGTCACAAGCATGTTGAGAAAACAATACCTTCTGAGCACATAGAAGGTGTCAAGCAATAGAAGATGTCGAGCTCCAACAACGACCAAGCTCCTTGGCCAAAACCACATCCAAAAGTGACCAAGCACCACTCCTTCTTTGACCGAGCACCGAGCTTATCCACCAAGCCCATTAGGTCAAACCTCAACCAAGAAACACCATAGAGATGACCAAGCACCTCCAACTTTCCATAAAAATGCCTAAATCTTTAGGAACCTCAAATTCCCCTACATCAAAATATGAGGTATATTACTCTCAAAAATAGGTGTAAGGTGATTTACTATTATCATTTTCCTATCCTTAATGACTTTAAACATAGGGAAATTTTGTTTTCCTTACCTATTATTATATTCCATGGAAGATTGTGTTTGGAATGTGTGTAAGAAAAGAGAAGAGAATAAGAACTTTACCGTTTAGCATCAGGCCCTAATGTTTTGCCTCTTTAAATTTCACAAAGGCGTTAACTCTTAGGTGCAAAGCTTGGCCCCAATCTCCCTCAAAATCGTTGTTACTCCCCAAACTTCTTCCCCTTCTAAAACAGATCTTGATGATAAGGAACCCTATGCCACTATGAAGATGATTAAGATGGAAAAGACATAGGTCCTCAGGAACCATTTGCCACTGTGAAGATGATTAAGATGGAAAAGATAGAGGTCCTGAATGTGGCAAATATTGGGGCTACGACCAAGAAGGGAACCCATAGGTGTAGAAAGAGGCTAAGAGACAAGAAGCTTGCTACCCTCGAGGCTAGGAAAAATTGGTTAGTTCAGAATCTACTGAGAACACTGAGAAAAAGGGTTGTCCTAAACCTAAAATGAAAGCCAATAGGATAAACTATGGGGAACATGAAGAAGAGGATACGAGAAGTGAAGACAAAGGTTAAGAAACCATGGTCGAGGGTCAGGATAGTCCTATGTCATCCCATGTGTCAGATACCTTTAAAGCTAAGACTAATACTCCTAAGTCTAAAGTGGGGGTGAAACTAGTGATCATGGGATGTTCACCTTCCCAATTAGGAACATGAACATGTAAAATCAAAGCCAGGGGACTAAGAAAGATGTGTAGACTCAAGTTGAGAATCCTATGGGAGGTGATAATCAAAAGGGGGATAATCTTTGGGCCCAGGAAACTATTGATAAATATCCTCCTGTAAAGGAGGATTTATCCAATCTAGAGGAAACCATCACCGATCTCATCAAGAAGAATGATGACTTGGAGGATGAGTTTGATGGGGTGGCTAATTTTTTTGTTCCTATCATGCACACAACAATTACTACCCTTCATCTTTTGTGGGTTGGGAAGGAGGAGGTCAATGACACCAAAGACATGGAGACTACTTGCTCGCTCTATGGCTTCCTAGTGGATGATTGACTGTGACTCTTGCTGGAGAAATTGAACGATAAATAAAAGGAGAGTTAGCTCTTGGTCCATTGTCTTTTGTTTTTTGGTTCTTCATGTTTACAACTTTTTGTTTGGCACATGTAGTTTTTTTGTGAAAAATTATCCATCTCTGTTTATGCTCGAAAACTTACATTGGGCTTTGTTTATTTCTAAGTATGATAATTGGTTAAGTGATCACTATAGCAGATTTATATTAGAAATATTTTCTCTTGGGGGTTTTTGTTATTAAGGAATTGGGTTGGTTAATCAAATGGTAATGACTTCCGCTTGATTTTCAGCCTAGTTTTCTATCTCTGGGCCAACCCCCATCTGGCTTCTTTTTAATATAAAAAAGATTTTACCAAATTTAAATGGCTTAAACTTCTGCATCAACTAATCTATATGAGAAAGGTCATTGGGTTTCAATGTCTTGAGCTAGAAGAAGACAAAATGGCGACCCATAAAATGTTAGGGAGAGGGAAAATGGTTACCAATGAAAAGGTCAGAGGGCAAAGATTTTATGGTTAATCTTTGTACATAGATTCAACACTGGCATATAACTTTGAAAAAACTAGTTCAAATTTTATCATTTTTCTTTATTGACATATCCATGCAATTTTCAAATACAATTAAGATGTATGATCAAAACAATGGACAAATGCTTATAAAATATGCAAATCACCTCGATATTTTACTTCTTTAATTTCTAGTTTTTTATATCATTGTGATTTGTCATGAATTTAAATGAGATTAATTAGACTGTATCAATTGTTATAATCATTAGACCTAGTTTAAGTAAAAAAAGAAATTACTTTTATTTTTTATAAGTACACATGACTATCTTGTTATATCAAGATAGACAACTACCCCTCTTGTAGTGCTAATAGAAAAAAGTTATGAATAGCTATTCCTTAACCCTTCTACCACTATACATAAAGAAATTACGTTTAACTATCATTCACCTCTCCATGACTATACATATGTATATAAATATACGTTTCTATGGTTTTCTTTAATGAATATATTAAAGAAACTAAAAATTATTATTAAAATACATAATATTATTTATAGACATGTATTAAATCGTGTAATATTATATGAAGTTTGATTTCTTTTGTGAATAAAGACATTTGATATTAAAATAAAGTTTATACATATATATCATAACAATTAAATGATTAGGGCCATGAATGAATGTGTGCAAGTGAGGAGAAATGAAAGCAAGGGAGGAGGGGAAGAATATAAACAATGGAAACGAGACAAATAATATAAGACAAAGGAGAAGGAGAAGAAGAAGAAGGGTAATGAAGAAGAGTTGTGGGGGGGGGGGGAGCAAGGGCGGGAGGGAGGGGAAGAATACAAACAATGGGAAGGAAAAGAAATAATAGAAGATAAAGGGAAAGAAGGAGAAGAAAAAGGGTAATGCGGAGGAGAAAGAGGAGAAGAAGAAAAAGGAAAGAAAAGGGAAGGCAAAGAAAGAGAAAACCGAGGAAATATAAGGAGGAGAAGGAGAAGGAGAAGACCAAGAACGTGGAGAAGGGGGAGACAAAGAGGAAAAAGAAGAATAATTGGGGTCCTGGCACATGCCCATAGAAGCACCAGAGGCAGCATAGATAGTAGATCTAGTCAAAGCAAGGGGTAGCGGCCGAAGAAACATAGTATAATCCTTGCGCCGAAGAAACATAGTATAATCCTTGCAACTACTTTTAGTGCAATTTAAATAAATAGAATTTTATAATTAACCATCCCAATAATACAATTCAAATACTTTCATGTGTCTCAATCTTCAATTATCACACATCCACCGTATCTATCAATCTTCAAGGACCATAGACATGCAATTCAAAGAATAAGAACAAACCACTTAACGCATTCTTATCCATGTATCTTCTACTACCATACAGATAAGTAGCAACTAGTAATTAACAAGTTATTATACTTTTCAACATTGAAATCTGTAACACCAACGACTTGAAAATTTGAAGAATTTCATCTCTACAAATAAATAATCACCCAATATGAAAATCTGGTCAAAAACTTCAACCATGACGATTCGGCGTTTTGGCCAGGTTCCCTTAACAACGTCTGCTTGCTTGACATTAAACGATTGTTGCAATATTGAATATTGAATATTGAGATAGTGGCTGCCATCAAAGTAACCCATCGCAAATTGCTACATGTTCTGCTATTTCCTTGAAGGGCGTTTTGCCTGCTTTCAACAGATCCGCAACTATTTTCAAATTACTCGCAGACACTCCATTGATGACTTCCTCCACAGCGACCTCTCTAAATCTCTCCACCGCTTTTCTGACCCTCACGCTCTCCTCCCCTTCCATCAGCATTCTCACCTTCCCCGCAATTTCCTCTGCTGCAATTACCCTGTTTTCATCCTCTTTACTCCTCCCCCTCACCCCAAACTTCCATTCCTCCACAACGAACTTGCAATTGAGGAACTGTTCCATTGCCAGAGGAAATCCCAAAATGGGAACACCCGCCGAAACGCTCTCCAAAACGGCATTCCATCCACAGTGGCTGAAAAACCCCCCAATCGAGGGATGAGAAAGAATCTCCTCCTGATGAAACCAGGGCTCAATAAAGCCCCGATCTTTACATTCCTCCATAAATCCACTCGGCAGCATTTCACTAACATGAGACGCCTCTGCATCCGGACGAAGCGCCCACACAAAAGAGTACCCGCTCTGCATAAGACCCAACGCAATTTCCCCCACCTGAGCTCTCCCCACATTAATGAAGCTTCCAAACGAAACGTAGATGACCGATCGGCCCGGTTTCGAATCCAGCCATGGACTGCAGTGTGAAAGGGTGTTGGGATGGGTAAAGGGCATGTTCAACGGCCCCACGCACTGAACAGGGGTTTTGTGGAGCAGGGCATCCACTGCCCTGTTCTCCAAGGCGTAGAAAGAATTGACAACAACCCAATCCGCTTCTCTCACATTTATCAAACACTGAGCCAAAATATTGCTCGCAGGGGAGGGAGGGAAAAGGGCGTCCGAAATTTCCGTCCGTTTGAACGAAGGCACACCGGGAATATCATCTATGCTGCCCCGTGACCCAACTGCAACAACAACACCAAACTATGAACAATCAGTTCTCTATTTAAATTCCAAGAATGAAAAGCAATTTGACTACTTACGGTTCTTGGTTTTTACTTCATTACCCAAGTCTAAGTGATACAAGATACAAAAATTTGTGACAGAGGTCGTCCAGAGGGAAACGCAGAGGAGATGAAGTCGTTTAGCGAGAGGAACCGCCCAACCGAGCAAAACGTCGGCCACAATGCAGGACGGTGGGGATCCAGAGAGATTGAGGTCTGAAATGAGGTGGGTGACATGGGATTCCATGTTTGAGAGGGAGAGGAGGAAGGCCGTCATGTTAGACCACCTTTCTGACTCTCCCACCACGCAGTCTGGAATGATGCCCGCCCGAATGTCCAGGCCATGTTTTTGAGCATTCGAGAAAAAGTCATCCTCGGCCTGCGTGATGATTTTGTGCCACGTCTGAGTGAGAACGAATGTAACAGAGATTCCAAGAGAGGCGAGCTTTGTGGCGAGGTGCGTCATGGGGTTGATGTGGCCTCGCCCTGGATATGGAACAACTACTGCGTGCCCTGCCATTTTCCTGTGCACCCAATTCCTTTTCCAAACAACAAATCTGAATTTATGTCATTTTATTTTCATCAAATGCGAGTTCTCTTGTGTGGCTATCAAATGCCAAAGGCTCGTCGAGCGACCTTCATCATAACGCTCCCGATGATATTTTTTTCGGTTCACCGCCTATTCTTAAACATTATTTAAACATCGTTTATTAGTCCCTGCCTTTTTAAGGCAGGGATTAATGTTTTCGGTGAACCCTTTTTAGTCTCTAATTTATTTTTTCGTGACTTGGACACTGTCACAGTATAATGTTTGGAGACGAAATATTTAAAAAAAAATTATGATGTAGTTATTGCTAATTTATGATTGGACGCAACAGAAATTAGTGGGGTTTTCAGGCTTTTTCATATTTTAAAATTGAAATAAATTTCCTCCGCAGGCAATAAGAAACATTGATTGTTGCCATTACGAAAGGATAGAAACGCATTTATGGCGTGTCAGAAAGCATGAAACAACCATTAACTATTTCGTAAAAGCCACCGACTATAGGATATAGTGCATATATTTTTGCATTGGAAGAAATGGTGGTTTAAGCTTTGTGAGATGTTTGGGTTTTCCAAAGCTTTCGTTTTGTTGAAGACTGTGTTTTCCCTCCGCATTGAGAGCCTGTACGCGAGTTATCAGAAGAAAGAACAACGGTAAGAAATCTACAACCGAAGTTTCAGAAATCTTCTCATTTTTTTTGCCATTTTGCAAATGTGATGTTTGAAAAATCTTTTCATTTCTGATACATGGGTATTTAATTGAACAAGTTCCCGACCAGTCCATTTTGCCTTTTACTGTAAGGAATGAACGATCAATGTGGATTGTGTATTCGAAAAGTTGGGGCTCTAAAAGTTAAAAGTCTTAGAGTAAAACTTGTATGTATAACTTGAAGCAAAAGATGTAAAACGACCCGCAATTTTGGCTTGCATTCGGCAAGCGCACCCCCTCATATCTTAGCTGAAGCTCCTAATTGCTAGTGTTTCACCCTGCAGAGAGCGTCGCTGCCTTGTAATTTCTTCTTCCCGTGGGTTTGTTTTGTCTCTTTAAATAGTTTTACTGTAAGGTCAGTTTTGGGTATCACTTTATATGTGGCCTAAATCCTCTATTGAGATTTGGTTTCGTAAATGGGCCAATTTCTTTTTCGGGTAGTATTTTTGTTTCTTAAATTAGTTTTAACATGAAGTGGATTTTTCTGATATCACTATTTGATCTGAATCTTTGTATTTCGCTTGTTAGGCTTTGGTCCCAAAAGAGGGTTTACCATTCTGAAATTTCTTTTTAATTTGATTCTTTGTATTTCTCTTAGGTTTCTATCCAATATGCCAACTCTTTTAAATACCCCTTATCCGTTTCTTCAGTTAAATGTGCGTAAATATAATCCATATAACAGAGACCCCTCCATCTCAATTTTTTCAGCCTTGCGAAGGTTAAAGAAAAGTATAGCGGTTGGAAAATATTACGCCTACGGATTTTACAGTACCTTACATTGCACTTCTCCTTGTAATATGTAAATAGAATACGCAAGTATTTCATGTAAACGGTGCAGATTTTTCACGTTAGTAGAGAAAAACTGGTCAGCGATTGCTATTTAGAAGTGGCAGCTACAATTGGCACAGTTTCTTGTGGAACATAAATTAGGAAGATAAATACTCTGTCACATCACACCAACTTTTCAAAATTGTATTGATTAGAATGGCTGCCCTTGTAATGCCGATACACAAAAATCTTGTCAAATAAAGTATACCGCTGTCTGTGGAAGCAATCAGATTTATGAAGGATTGATGATACACAGTTAATTTAATGAAGCGAGATCTATCACTTGGATTCTCCTGTACTGTACAAACTTTAGGGTTTTTAACGCATGTTAGGGGTTGTGTTAGGATTTAGGATTTATCCAATGTCATATCACTTTTTACTCAAAGCATTGCCGTCATTTCTGTCTTGTCACATTTGTTGCATCTGTTCTATCTAGTTTAATCAATTACAAACATACAATCAAATACGATTTATCAAGATTCTTGTATTCAAGCCATTAGTTATATATAACATATAAAAATGTTAAAATATATAAGAATGTTATTTGTTATTTATTATATTTTAAGATTAAAATATATTTTGAAGAATTTAGAATAAGTGAATTCAAAGTTTTAAAATATAAATAATTTGGTTAGTTATAATTATGTTGACTTTTTATATGTATATAATAATAATAATTCATAGTTTAATTTGAAGAAATTATACAATTACTTCTTAATCAAACATATTTAAATACTTTTGCATTATCATTTTCAAATAATATTGGATAACTAATTTTTTCAAATATTGAATTCAAGTTAGAAGAAATTGTAAAAATATTATTGATGTAACTATTATTATATATTCAATTTTAATTCACATATTATTATTCATATTTCAATTTTCAATAAAAATTAGAAAATATTTTTTAATTTGATATGTTTATGAAATTTGTAAAAAAAAAAAAAATTTGGTTATTAGATATTTAAAACAAAAGTACATGTACTATATACAAATAAAAACTTTATGCAATAGTTTCAAAAAAGTAAACCATGTAAATTTAATTTCAATAATATTTTTATTTTGTTTAGAATTATGTATTGTTCTTTAATAATTGCTTCTAATTTAATTTACTATAGAATTTATTTATAATATGATTTTAATTACTTTGTAAAATATTTATAGTGTAATTTTTAAAAACTTTTATTTTTAATATTTATACTAATTTTTTTCATTATTATTTAATAAACCTTACTCTTTACAAGATTCATTTTTATTATTCTAATTTTTATTTTTACTATTTAATAAATCAGATTAAACTTTTAATTTAACTATTTTTACTATTTAATTAATTACATTAAACTTTTAATTTAATGTATGCATCTACATTGAATTCACTTTAAGTTTTCATTAAGAATATGTTAATAAATTCCTAGTTCTAATTTTGTATATATCATATATCACTTTTACCAAAACATTTATTCTATATCGTGCATTAAATTCAAATTAAAAATGATTTCTTAAGTTCCTACTACTACAAACTATCATTCAACAATCTATTACAAAATTTTGTTTTCTTGGAATGGTTTCCATAAGTGTAAACTATTTATTTATCTTCAAATTTTGTCTTTACGATGCACTGAAATAGTTGCTATTTTTCATCGTCTCACAGGACACTGATTACAACTTTCAGTTTCACATTGCTTAAAGCCCTGCACCACTAACAAAGGAGGTTAGTAATACATTTTGCAATTTAGAAAACTGATTGTAATTTTCAATTTAGCAATTCTAGAAGTCATTTTTGTGTCCCATAGATTCATAAAACCAGTGTGCTAGTATAGTCAGTGATCTCAAATTGATGAGCTAAAAGTTTCTTGCTTTCTTTACTTTGTAACTAGCTCTCTGTTTATGTTCTTGCTACACACATGAAGTGATTGCAATTTTCAATTTAGCAATTCTAGAAGTCTTTTTTGTGTCTCATAGATTCATAAAAACTAGTGTACTATTTTAGTCACTGTTCTCAAACTAATCGGCTAAGGTTTCTCGCTTTCTTTGCTTTGTAACTAGCTCTTTGTTTATGTTCTTGCTACACACATAGACACACACACATACTATATATATAAATTGTCAAATTTACTCTATATTGTGAATATAGTATGATATTTGCAATTGCGTTTGTCGACCATCAAACTTATGTTAATTTCCAATTTAGTAATGCTAGATGTCATATTTGTATTCCATAGATTGATAGGAACTAATATACTAGTATAGAGTACACAAACATAGTCGGATACTTCTCCAAAACCAAGATAGAAAATTATTACATAAACTAGTCATACAAACATTGGCAAGTCAATAGCAAACATGCAAAAAGAACATAAAATTATAGAAACTATTGGCCAAGTTCAACAACTACATCACGTTGATATAAAATTCCATTGAAAGAAGAATAATGAAAATGTCAACAGAAAACAACATTGAATTCTAGAAGGTGTTGACTGAGTCCAACAACCTAAGCAAACGAATATCTATACAAGAAAAAGCACTCTGCCAACAATTACCGCCACATTGCCACATAATTCCAATATGAGAAACTCACTCCAATGTGTCAAAGCCAAAATTCGTGAAAATAGAAAACAGCAACCAAATATAGATAATGATCACAAATATGTTAAGAACAATGCCCAATGTTCTGGGACCAAAAGGACTTGATCAAAGTGGGAAAATGTCCAAAACCCTCAATAGAAATTAGAATGCAAAAATCAATCACACGATACTTGCACAACATTAGTGACACACCCACTCATCCATGCAATATCTGTGAGATGCTTAATTTCCACAAAAACATATGTATGATTGATGAAACATTTGTTCAGGCTTTCTTGTCACTTCCCATTGCACATGACAAAAAGAAAATTGTCATAGGACAATTTGTTTGTAAACAATGTTACAAAGCTATGACATGTCAAAAAGTTCCGTGCTATGCAGCACCCTGGAATATACGACGAAACCCACACATAGGTGTCGTGCAAAACTTGACTTCATTAGAGGAAAGATTAGTGTCATTGCGAATTGCTTTCGCACAAATAAGGCGAATAGGATACAAAAGATCACAATATGGCTTGATAGGCACAATAATCAATGTTCCCGTCAACATTGATAAAGTGCAACAAGCATTGCCAAGAGGAATAGATGAGAACAAAATAGTTGCAGTCATGCTAAAGCGAAAACTAGAGTACGAGAATGCATATGCTCAAGGAAACATAAGACCAACTTATGTAATAAATGCATTACAAAAACTAGTAACAACACCACTGTATATTGAACAGAAGGTACATATAGTAGAAAGCTGGAAAACAATGATAGAAACAACACAAGAACAAAGATGCATAAATATTGACTCCCAACCTAAAAGTGATCACAACAACTATGAACTTGATGATGAGCCAACTTCAGAATCCCTAATTCATTGGTTCAATGACACACAATCAATCAAAGATCTTGACATAACAATAATTCAAATTGCACCTTCAGAGCGAATAAAGCCTCTTGGCATTTTCCAAGATAGAAATTCTGAAGAAATGAACTTCCCCATGCTATTCTATGGATATGCACGCGCATTAGACATCATGAGTAGGTTTTCATATCAAAAAATATGTAAATGGGAGCTTATGCATCAAGACTATGACTTTGCAACACATATAACAGATATTTTCTTTAAAGCTGTGAAAATAATGATAGAAAAAATATCATCATTGGCATGGGTCTGCATAAGAAAAGCAGAATTGAAAGGGAAAAAGTTGCTAGCAAAAGACGTACGAACGCCTACCAAACTTGAACAAATATTAAGATCACCGATAGGTTTCAGATCACTGAAAACTATTCAGACATCTCCAGACTACCTAGAAAACACAAGGAAAAATATATTTGCAATGAGTAGACAATTGGGGCCACCAACATTTTTGTTACATTAACAAGTGCAGAACATTTCTGGCAACCATTGCATCTAAGCCTACAACAAATGTCTAAAAAACAAGAGCAAAAACATCATGAAACTATAGAGGATAGGAATTTAGACTTTGAACTAAGGCAAAGCCTAGTACTTTGTACCCATTACTTCAACCATAGACTTAACGCATTTCACAAAATGATGATGGCAAACACAGACTTATTTGGTAAAGTCTTGGACTATTTCTTTGTCACAGAATTCCAAAACAGAGGAAATGAACATGTCCACTTTATGTTATGGATTAGGGACGCACCAATATTTGGAAAGTGCACACACGAGCAAATTGTAAACTTTGTAGATAGATACATCTCATCCGATTCAACGTTACTAGACGAAAACCTTGTAAACATGCAAACACATCATCATACTAAAACTTGCAAGAAATATAGGACATCTAATTGTCGTTTCAATTTCCCTTTGCCACCAATGCAAGAAACAAGAGTTTTGGAGCCATTGACAACAACAGACAATGCAGTGAAAGACCAAAGCAAAACAAATTTTGCATCAATTGGAAAATAAGCGATATACAAAGAACATTACATTTGACAACTTCCTTGAAGATCTCAACATAACAGAAACTGAGTACATGACATTAATACAACTAACATTGAGAAAAAGAGTTCTACTACTGAAACGAAACCCAACAGACATTTGGACAAATGCATTTGCAAGAAAAGTTCCAGCCTTGTGGTATGCGAATACAGATACACAATTCACATTAGATGCATATGCTGCTGCATCATACTGTTGCTCATACATGACTAAGCAAGACACGACAACATCATTAGCCTTTCGCCAATTGCAAAGATAATGTACTATGACTTATGACGACAAGACATAATACATACGCCGACTTGGAAATGCATTGCTCAACCATCAACAAATGTCTAGTCGGCAAGTTGTTCACATTGCTTTATCATTGTCATTAAGAAAGTCATCAAGAAAAACAACATTCATTAATACTGCACCATCTGAAAGTAGAGTAGTCATGCTCAAAAGTCCAAGACTATTGGCCAAAGAAGAAGACAATTTAGAAGACATAATTTATGCATCTGCAATAGAAAAATACATAGCAAGACCAAACACACTAGAAAATTTGTCACTTGCAGAGTATGTTGCATTTTATTACAATAGAAAAGGCAACATGCAAAGAAGGCATAAGCCACAAATCATACGATATGTCAGATACAATCCACATGTTGACTATCAGAATTACTGCAGAGAAAAATTGATGTTATACATACCGTTTAGATGCAATGAGCAAACACTACTCTCTGGTCAAAAGACATGGAGTGAAGCATTTAACTTAAACAAAACAAAAATAGCAAACAATGAAAAAAAGTTCAATAGTCAAATTGACTACACTTGGGGTGACATTGACGAAGTAGCAACACAAGTTCAAATGGACAACAATAGCACAATCATCTTTGATCACCAAATAGACTGCAACAAGAACTCACTTATAGAAGAACATTATGACATTTTCCCTGATCTAATGCACAAAAATCAAACAAGATTAGACCAAATCAACTCGAAAACAATATGCTCAGAAATTGCACACCCCTTCCTTAAAAATAGTGAAGAATATTTCAAGATGCGAAGAAAAATAAACAAAGAACAAAAAGCAATATTAAAGGACGTCATAATGTCAAAGAGACTTGCACTATAAAAACCAATTTATTTATTCCTCACTGGAGGAGTTGGAACTGGCAAAACATACACAACAAAAGTGCTTTACGAGGCTTTGATTAGGCTATATGACAAACAACTAGACAACGATCCTCTAAAGCCAAAAGGAATCATTGTTGCCTCAATAGGAAAAGCTACATACAATGTAGGGGGAACCACTGCTCATTCAATATTTTACCTACCATTGAATTGTTCAAATCTAAAACCACTAGATTCTGATACACTAGACAAATTGACGAAAAAACTTGAGCAATTACAAGTCCTTCTAATTGATGAGGTATCTTTGGTAGGGTCTACAATGTTATACAACATAGACAAAAGACTACAATAAATAAAACACACACCAACAAAGGCATTTGGAAACATAGACATAATATTTTGCGGTGACTTATATCAAGCACAACCTGTATGCGATGCTTGGATATTTGAACAACCAAAGATAAACAATGAAACTATCCACTACACATTTTGGAATGAAAATGTCAAATATTATGAACTACACAATGTCATTAGACAAACCAATGAACAATTCATCTCCACTTTGAATCGAATCAGAACTTGTCAACAAACTGATGAGGACATCCGTTACATAAATGCAAAATGTTATAGACCTATACCAAATGACCCAAGCCTACCTCATTTGTTCCAACGAAACATAGATGTAGATGAACACAATAGAAGAATGCTAGAGTACATGCCCAGTCCGATGCATATACTTGACGCTATAGATCACAAAGATATAACCATTGAAAAAAACATCTACCAAACTGAAAGAACAACGCTACCTACAAAAATAATTGTCAAGCAAGGAATACTCGTAGAACTTATAGCAGGAAACCTTGATATAGAAGATGGATTAGTAAATGGTGCTGATGGAATTTTCCAGTCATATACAAAAGATAAACAAGACATTGTTTGGATACAGTTCAATGATGCAGAAGTCGGAAAACTACATCGTCAACAAATGCAATGTCTTTACACAGAATCCATACCTCAAACATGGACACCATTGACACGAATCACTAGATGAGTGAAAATAGCAACCAAGGTTATTAACTGCTCATAGTTCCCCTTTCAATTAGCTTGTGCTAGAACTATTCATAGGGCACAAGGGCTCATAATGGACGTAGTTGCATTTGACCACATAGAGTCTGTCAACATGGACTAGTTTATACTACATTGTCACGTATCAAAGACATTGACTCACTATACTTGATTCATAGATTGCAATATCAAAATCTAAAGCTATCACAAAAAAGTACAGTCTGAGACAACGCGTAGAAACTTCTGCACAATGGCCATTGAAATACAGTCTTCCTTCACAAACATCAACCAATATCACAATATGCACAATAAATACACGCAGTCTACTACTACATGCAGATGAAATTGCTCATGACCATGACTTATGTAGCGCAACTATACTATGCTTACAAGAAACAAGAATAAGCAACCTCGATCATGTCCCACAACTTGCCAAAATCTTCAGATTGTATCCTTCACATTCCATTCATGGCCTTATGACATGTTGCGCACGACATACTATCTTACAAAATTTGGAAGCATTTGCAACAGAATACTTGGAATCAATAATAGTTGACATTTTTTACAACAAAACCAACTTTTGAATTGCAAATGTATATTTGACACCCAAGGCACCAATCAGCGACATATTCAACCTCGTAGAAACCATAACAAAAACATTACCAGCAGCATCAAAACTAATTGTTGCAGGAGACCTGAACATTGACATGCTTAAGAAAACAAAAAAACAGTCCCAACTGCATTTTTTTATGCAACACCACGACCTCTTGCTAATGGTTGACAAGCCTACAACACACACAGGAAGCCTATTAGACCATATATGGATAAAAAATATCAATCCCAAGACAACTATCCACACTGTTTTAGACACATATTGGACAGACCACTTTGCTCCCGTACTACAACATCAACTATAACAACTAAACCCAATGCAAAAGACACACAAATTTGATAAAATAAATCTTATTACACCATTGACTTAGAAGCTTCCACAGACATATTGCACATTCTTCTACACCATCAATGCTATAAACCATACTAGACATGCTACCAAGATTAGACTAAAAATACAAGTTAGTAATTTTATTTTATTGACTATTTCTTGTAGACTATGGAAAGCAAACACAAAACACAATAATTGGACAGCCAGTAAGAAAGCAAGCAAAAAAAGTAAGTATGCTAAAAAACAATTGCTCATTTGAACACATACACAATAGAAGCACTAAGCTTCTAACACAAACATGTTTCTACATGCAGACAAAAGGTACAAGCATCTGAACCTTCAACCATATTCAACATTTGCACGACACAATCAACAAGCATATTTGAGGGTGACATACTAATAACATATGGACCAGCTTGCAAGACAGCTTCCTCGAGCCAGCAAGGATCACCAATTGCACACATAGATATGATTGATAAACATGCTCAAAAAAAATAACAATAAACATCACCAACAAGCTGGTTGACAAATATCTGCATTAGCTAACTCCTGGCAGAAGCATCCGCATAGAGAACTTCAAGATAAACAAAAAATCAGATTTTGAAAGAGGAGACGCCGAATACTACTTACAGCTCACTTTAGACACACAGATTCAGAAAATTACTACTGTATGCAAACAACAAAAGCTAGCACCGGACACAAAAATATCGTACCTAATACAGTCACCAAATACATACCCAGTTGGAAGCCTCGGCGTTCTTGTCACATCCCACCAGCAAACAGCATAGCAGTTCCAGCTACAGATCAGAGATGGAGAACTCCCTTCCGACACCGCAACTGTAAGATATAAGTTTCAAATTTAAAATTCATTTTTTGCAAATGCTTTACAGTTCCAACTAATTCCAGCAACTACCAGCATACTCATTATTATAGCTCCGAGTCTTCCAAAACCATAGCTATGCGTACAAAAATCTACAAGATATCTACGCATCACCTAGAAAACCAACACCACTGCTACTATTACTCAAAAATGTAACTCGCAGTGGTCCAAGAGGCTCAGCAATACTACGATCAGGCCAGTCCACATTTATTGATATGCTCAATGATCAATGCACAAAAATAGCACTCCAAAATTTGGCAAAAACAAAGTTGTAGGTAAGAAAGCATCAAACACAAATAGACTGCATGCTAATATGCACAAGAGTCGACAAATTACACACACATTCACTAACTTCTCCCTTTCACTTTTAGGTTATAGGAACACTATGAACAAAGAATGTCCACCAAACACCATACCAGCCACTATGCACAATATGTCAACAGACAGTCTTGCTATCTACAAGCACAAGCACAGGAGAGATACATTGCACAAACTGTGGCAAAACCACAACATTCAATTTCCAGCCTTACCTCCAGTGTGTCATTGAAACAGAGGATAACATTGTTGACTGCTGCCTACATGGAAAGCTACTTGAGGACAACTTCCCAGAGCTGACCAGAATCCACTTCAACCAGTACACGGAACAAATGTCTACAGCTGTCTACATAATACAAAACTTCAACATGTACGGCACATTCAGACTAGCAATGGATAATTCCATTCTTTCAATTACCACAGAAACCAACATGGTAAGCTAACATTCTAGCCATTTTCAGCAGTTTGCATACTTTGTTGCACTTATTTCTACATTGCTAACCTTCTTAACTTTTTGTATCGCAGGAAAAATATGCACCTTGGACTTAACAATAACATCAACAACAATATCAAACAGATTTTGTTTTAGCCAGTCAACTTTTAGCTTCACCAACAGTCCGCGTTCAGATCTTTTGAGCTATATAGTATTAGCACTCAACTTCTTTTGTTATCATGAAAAACAAATAACAGACAACTACATTTTGTATAAGTGTAAAGTAATATATGAATAGCTGTACTAAATGCACCTTCTTTTGTTATCACGAACACCGAACAACAAAAAATTGTATTCTGTCTTACATTGGAAAGCAATACACCAACAGCTGTAACGAACACAACATCATTTGTCATCATAAAAATTGAACAGCAGAGAACTATTTTTTGTATCACTCTCAATTAGTTTAAGATTTTCGTGCAACATTAGATGCTTTACTTTCAACTCTTTAAAGAGACAGCCTTTGTGCTATTTCAGTTTCACAAAACAAAATCTTTTGACATAAACTTAGCAGCCATATGCTATTCTAATTTTAAAATTTTACAATAATTTTAAAATTTTACTGTTGTGATCAGATATACTATGAACAGATTTCTAATTTAGTATTGGCATTTTGATTTTGATTTTGATGTTAGTGCAAGAAATTAACATATTAAGAAATTAAGTAAGAAATTAAGAAATAAATTAAGCTTGAAAAAATTAGGCAATTTTGATTATTAACATATTTAGTCTATGAATTAAGCCTTGGTATATGATGTTTAAGCGGTCAGCCCTTGGACTAAACTTCAAAATAGATTTCCTTGTTATATTAATACCATTTCTAAATAGGTTTCATTGTTCTATTCATTAGGTTGAATGATTTTAATGAGATCATAAAGCTTAAGTGGTGTTGAGTGATTAGTTGGACTACCCTCCAGCCTCTACCAAATGTAGTGTTGATTAGATTTTAAAAAATTGAAAATACAATAGATCTTCATGAAATTTACATCATTTCCTCTTCATTATCTACATCTTTTGTGGTAGAAAACAACAAAAAAAATTGAAATAAATTCTCATTTGCCAATCTTGAAAAAATACAAGTTTGACTTTTTTTTGTCTTTATTGCATTTTGTTTGGAGATTAGCCAATAAAAAATATAGGCAAAGACTTTGATGGTATAGGCAAAGAACATAATTTTCAAAGACATAGACTTCTCTGACTCGTGTTGGCATTTATTTCTTCCGACTCATGATGACATTGTTTTCTACCATGTATCAAAGGTGGATAATTCTATTTTTCTATTTGAAGGGTATGTGCTTATATGGATGAGACTAACAAGTAGGCACTCTTATTTTCCCCCTTAAAATTATGTCTAATTAAAGATGGTAAAAGCATATGTTTAGTCGTAGAACATCATTAATGTAGTAGATGTTATCATTTGCTTGCTTGAATGTCATGTCAAATTTCACATTTCAATCAAACACCAAATTAATTATTCAACACGAGTTCACACTCAGCTCACATATCTCCACAATCACTAAGTTTCTCCATACTTGCAAGTAGAGTTAGACATGTATCTATACAAAAAGTATGTATTTGCAGTATTCTAGCACATATCATTACACAATGTTACCACTTCACCATTGATAGTCTTCTTTCCCTTAAATTTCCCACCCTTCCTATATGTAACAATTTACTTTTTCTCTTGTTGTCTTATATCTTTAATGGGGCTTAATAGAGAATTTAAATTTTCACGTTGAGAGATATTAGGGACGTTTATTTAATGGTCATGTTATATACCCTCATCCATCTTGATTCAAATAGAAGATTATTGTCATTAGTAATTTGTACTTGTTTTTTCTTGATGTATTATTTAAAAGAATATTTACATAGTTGTTAAGTATTTGAGAAGACGTCCCCTTCATTCCTTCATTTGGTTGTATGAAGGTTGGATTGTCATACCTCACTCTATATTTTTCTTCATTATATTTCTCAATCCTTGTTTCTCTTTTATAGAAATTAAATCTTGGGGTTTGCAACGATAACTTGGTATATCTACTATACGACCATTGACTAGGATATGCTTATGGTTGACTAATTGTCTAGCTTCAGGAATAGTAAGCGCCATACCCAATCGAAAAAGGATATTATCCAAGCGCATTCCTAGTAATTGTAATCGAACCTAACCAGTTGACCCCGTGGCTCTTCTAGCAATACACACATATTGAAGTAATTGGCACTCTGGAAGTCCATAATGAAAACATAATCTTTGTTTTTCTTTTAGATAGACTACTTGGGTTTTTTAGTTTATGCTTGTTCCTTCTTTATCATGTGTTCCATACACCAAAGAGTATTTTTTGTTAACCATTAAATAATGCATATCATAAATTTACTCCCCTACCTTGTTGGAAACAAATGCATAAGTAAACCTCACTATGACAATGTTTCACCTAGCTTATACTTCATTGCTTCTTTTTCCTCTATTGTGTATTTGACTACTAGTTAACTGACTTTTATTATTTGAGAGGCCTTTCCATTTTACTCCTTCATCTAGCTTTAAATCAAAAGTTAATTTATCATACCTCATTATGATAGTGACCTACTTGAAAGAAAAATTATTCTAATTTCTTCTATATTGTGTATCATTCATTTATTCTTATTTCTTCTCTAATACTGGTACATCTTCATTTTTTTCTCTATCATGAATTATTATCTTGTAAAATTATTTATGTATTATTTAATATAATTTGAAAAGACATTTATTCATTCCATCTCACTATACATGTAAAGGTGGGGTCTATATGCTTCACTAAAGAAACTCAGTGTATCTCATTTTATTATCTTCAAATGCAACTTCTCTTGTGTCACTATCAACGTAGAGCAACCTTTATGACAATGCTATTAGGAAGTTGAATATTTTCGTTCTTTTGATGGATTGGCTTAAACATCATACACTAAGGAAGCAATTATGTTACAAAAAAATTCAACTATTTAACACTTTTAGTCTACGAATCAAGCCATAGTATGTGATGTTTAAGCCATCTGTCCTTGGACTAAACTTCAAAATCTAGATTTCCTTATTCTACTAATTTTGTTTTTAATGAGATCAATAAAGCTTAAGTGGTGTTGAGTAATTCGTTGGACTACCCTTCGGCCTCTATTATTTTCTTATTAGCACCAGGTTGCTAATAGTTTTTAGATGATATCAAATATTGTTAGTAGAAAATAGATCTAGCTATCCTCATACAAAATGTAGTGTTGAGTAGATTTTAAAAAATAAAAAATATAATGGATTTTCACTAAGTTTTTGTCATTTGTTCTTTATTATCTACCATTCTTTGTGGTAGTAAACAACAAAAAATTTACAAAAAGTCACCGTGCTTTTGCGAAAAATGAAAAAAAAAAGTTTTCCCTTTTTTTTGTCTTTAGTGTATTTTGTTTGGAGATTAGTCAACACTGTAAAAAATATAGGCAGATACTTTGATGGTGGTCTTCCATAATTTTCAAAGACAAACATCTATGACTCATGATGGCATTTTTTCCTAGACAAAATGCACCAAAGACGAAAAAAAGGCAAACATGATTTTTTTCAGATTCATGAAAACATAGCGATTTTTTCTCAAAAAATTTCATTGTGTTTTCATTTTTTTGAAATTTAGTCAATGGTGCAATTTGTAGGGAGGATAGCCATGTCCATTTATTTCTTGGGACTCATGATGGCATTTATTTCTACCATGCATTGAAGATGGAAAATTTTAATTTTTTATTTGAAGGGTATGTGCTTACATGGACGAGACTAACAAGTAGGCACTCTTATTTCCCCCCTTCAAATTATGGTTAATGAAAGATGGTAAAAGAAAATGTCTAGTCATAGAACATCATTAATATAGCAGATGTTATCATTTACTTGCTTGAATGTCATGTCAAATTTCACATCTCAATCGAACACCAAATTATTTATTCAACATGAGTTCACACTCAGCTCACATACCTCCATAATCACCAAGTTTGTCTCCATACTTCCAAGTAGAATTAGATATGTATATATACAAAAACTTTGGATATGCACTATTCTAGCACTTCACCATCGATAGTTTTCTTTGCCTTAAATTTCATGCCCTTCCTATATGTAAAAATTTGTTTTTTCTCTCATTTTTTCATATCTTTGAAGGGGCTCAATAGAGAATTGGGATTTTCATGTTGAGACATATTAGGGACATTTATCAGATGGTCATGTTATATACCCTCATCCATCTTGATTAAAATAGAAGATGACTAACATTTGTAATTTGTAGTTGTTTCTTCTTCATGTATTATTTAGACCACTATTTATATATTTGTTAAGTATTTGAGAAGACATCTCTTCATTCCTTTATTTGGTTGTAAATTGAAGGTTGGGTTGTCATACCTCAATAAGGGAATTATTTACTTGGTTTTTCTAGTTTATGCCTGTTCCTTCTTTATCATGTGTTCCATATACCAAAGAGTATTTTTTGTTAAGCATTCGATAATGCATTTCATAAATTTACTTCCCTCCCTAGTTAGAAATAATTTCTTAAGTAGACCTCACCAAGACAATGTTTCATACGTAACTTATGCTTTATTGCTTCTTTTTTCAATATTATGTATTGTTTTAACCACTAGTTATTTGACTTTTATTATTTGATAGACATTGTCATTTCACTCCTTCGTCTAGCTTTAAATCAAAAGTTAATTTATCACACTTCATTGTGATAGTGACCTACTTGAAAGAATTTTTTTTCTTATTTCTTCCCGATATTGTGTGTCATTCATTTATTCTTATTTCTTATCTAATAGTGGTACATCCTCATTTTTTCTCTATCATGAATTATTATCTTGTAATTATGTATGTATTATTTAATATAATTTGAAAAGCCATTTCTTCATTCCATCTCACTATACATGTAAAGGTGGGGTCTCTATGCTTCACTAAAGAAATGTCTCACTTGGCTCTTTTGGTTTTATTTTGATTTCAAGTCCTTAAAGGATAGTAAGGAATTTGTTATTTCTAATATATATTGAAGTCAAAGTCATTTGCTTGTCCTTTAACCAAATGAAATCATTGTTTCATTTACATTTAACGAAATATATAATATTTTTTGTAAGTACATATACAAATTGACACATCTAGAAAAATAATGGTTCTATGCAATTGCATTATTCAATCACACGTTTGTTTTCTTCTATTACAATATTTCTTCCCCTTTTTATAGTGTTTTTTCTTCTATTTTTTTTTATATGTCAATTATTCATAAAAAATAAAATCTTCAATTTGATTGTCACTTTAACCTCTCCTACTTATAAATTTATATAATTAGTCTTATCAATAAGAGCATTTATATCAGTCCATTTTATCAAAGTTGTCAATAAATTTTTTCATTGCTTACAAAAGAATGTTGTAGAGTTGATTTCATTGTTAATTAGCTTTTTTTAAAAATTGTTTAGTATATATTAGGTTCAATTCTATTGTCTAACTTTATATTATACAATCATTGTGTTGGTAGAATTCAAAACAATTATTAGTAACAGTGTTTTGTTTTATCACGATTAAGACCAATTTCTCAAACCCTATATTCTTTAAAATGTCAAATCATTATAATTGACCGTGATTAAATTTTCTCGTTATTGTCACTTATATGTTATGCAAAAGAATTCATGTGTTCCTATTTTTGTATAGTTAGATATTTATGTAAACAAGTAAACATGTAATGAATGCAATTTTTTTGTAGAGATTCAATTAACACTTATGGACTTCAATTAAATTCAATGCAAGTATAAATTCTTCCTACACTTTTTTTATATGAGCATTTGTTTACTAAGCTATTACTCATGGATTGGTAGTGAAAAAATGTATTATTGATATTTGATTACTTATATTCAATGATGATTCAAACATTTTTAATGAGGATTATGTATTATAAAGGAAATACCCAAAACTAATTCAAGTTTTCAAATTAAATCATTAAAAGTAACATATAATATAGATAGAATTTGTAAATGATGTAAATTAATAAAAGATTTATTTTCTAGTCTATTTAATATTTATTTTTAAAAATAAAAAGAATTATTTGAATGTAGATTCTTTTATAAAATAATCTCTAAAATTTTGTTATTGATAAAATACTTGACATCATTTTTTATATACAATTAATTTGTTTCTTATTTTTCTTTGTTTATTGATAATATTAAACTTAGTGCATGAATTTTTTTACTATTATAATATAAGCATGATTAAAAAATTCAAATGTATTAAAATGTAACTCTTTCTATTTGGCATTACCTTTTGTCTTTATTATTTATGCAAAATGAAATGTATCAACTTGATCTAGATTCTTTCCTCTATTGTATCATTTTTTTTTTTTCAAAATTTTAAATAAATTGAAGTATTTTTCCTTGATAAGATAATCGACCTTATATTTTTGGTCGATGACCAACTTAAATATATAAAAATAATTTAATATAAAAATTAACTAAACTTTTACAAATATTTTAAAAATTACTTATATCTCTTAAAAGTGGTATTTTAATATTTTTCTTTTTAAAATTTATTATTGATAAGACTCGTCATTGAAATGTCAATTATTTAGATTTTTAAAATGAACCAAAAGTGATATAAAACATGCATTTATTAGACACACTCAATTGAAAATGTTGTCACATGTAAATAACTTAGCTAGAATAAATCTAGCTAGAGCATGTGTTTGGCCAAAATTAAGTTTTAATTTGAAAAACTTATATTCAATTAACACAACTTTGTATCTTAACCCATAGACCCTTCATATACCTTTTTTTGAATATTTTATTGTAGATTTCTATCATTTTCCAAACCATTAGACATGGATTGATAATGAAAACTTATTAGACAAACATATTATTGACATTTAATTACTTTTACTTTATTATTTAGATATTTTGAATCAGGACTATGAATTTATACAAATGCTTTTATAATTTATGAAAGTGTTCTTTCTTGCTAATTGAATAATTAATAATCATGATAATAACTATTAAAGATATGGAGTTTCCAAATTCCATGATGTTAAATTGACTCATTTTGGATGAATCTATGAGAATATTTTTTCACCAATAGTTTAGATCATTCTCCATAGTTCATCATTTTGATGGACAGTCATCAGATAAAAACTGAGTACAATACTACCTTCATCTAAAAACTTAGAAATATACTAATTTCATTATCTTTCATTCTCTATTCTTCTTTTGATTCCCCACATCTAGTGTAGCACAATTTTCAAATGATGGGGAGATTGTGTGATGATTCCACCTAGAATAACCAAATTTACACACATACTTTTAATCTATTAGTTCATTATACGTATGAAATCATGTAGCATATATTTAAGGGTACTAATTAATTAAAATATTAACAATAATCATTTTAATTTATTTATAACTAGAAATGGAAGTAAATAAATAACTATACTTGATAGAATACCTTTAAGATTTAGTGAGTGTTAGAGAAAAAGGTTAATTTAACTTCATTAATTAAATTACATTTTCTCCCTTCTTAAGATTTCTCTTTATGCACTTTTTTCATTCTCTATTTAATAATTAATTAGTAATTATTAAATTTCTTTTACCTTTTAGGTTAGCCTTTGTAACTATTTATGTTACCCTTTTAGGTCTCGATCACCTTTTATAAAGATTGATCTTTTGTAATAATCTACATCTTTTCTTTATCTGAGAATACAATTTGCATGTTTTTAGAGCAAACTCTTGGCTCCTCTTGTCTTTTTCTTCTCTGTGACAAGTTTTGTAGTGCCTGCACTAGTTTACATTTTATTATTATTGTTAAACTCTTTTAGGCCAGTTTATGCTTGATGATTAGTAGCATTATCTTTCAGAATATCAGATATTGTTTCACACTTGGTTGATTTTATGATAAGACTACTTGGTACTATTTACTTCATGTATGCATGATTATGTCTTGATGATGATTATTACAATGATTTCAGTTATTTGATGATGATTAGTTAGATGGATTATTATATGTGTTTCCTTATGGATAATTACCCCATACTGCATGTGTATGGTGTGCATGTATGTTTTCTTTATGTATGAAGTTTCTGATGTGGTTAAGGAAGGTAGCCATAATCACCTGCTAGTCGGGATCAACACAATGCACCACTTCTTGCTATTGTCTATTTAGCTTATAATATATGTGTTTGTACATGGGTGGATTTTATGCTAATTGCAGGTACCTGGTATCGACTTCCCTAAATTGCCAGGATGAGCTAAATTCTTGAGTCCAAATCCTAAACCTTTAAACCAATTGTCATAGAAAATTAGGACAAGTATCTAAGATGATTACCTTTTCAAATGTGTCGTACGAGGTAAATTTCTAATTATAACCCTATAGTTTGATCTTGTATGTGGTATTTTATGATGGGTTTTCGTATTTCATTTTATAGGTCTTTGGTGATTTTTCTGTTAATTTAGTCAAACTAAAAGATAAGTTAATGATTTGATTTAATGAAAAATTATTATGATATTTTTAATATTTAATTGTATTTAATTAATTAAATAAAAAGAATTAAGTTTTATGATAAAATTATAATCTATTTTGTGAGCATAATAATATTTAATTAATTTAATAATAATATATTTAGGAGATCATTTTTAAATAAATGCTAAATATTATTATTATTTAAGTTAATAAATATTATATTAAAAATGTTTCAATAATTAATAAGAGAGAGTAAGCAATAATTTAATAAAGTCTATTTTAATTAAATTGAATAAAGTTTATGCATGAGATTAAAATATAATAAATTAATTAAAAAGAGAAAGCAAATAAATTTAATAAAGATATTTTATATTGTAAAAAGTGTGCATGAAAACATAAAAGAAAAGTTAATAAAGAGTTAAGAAGTTGTGATCAAGGAGTTCCCCTCGAGTGATCGCACAATTAGTGCCCCAAATTTAGGAGAGAACTCCTTATCAACAATTGAGGGTTCATTTTTCATTTAACACAAGTTTTGGAAAAAGAAAAAATCAGAAATTTTTTGGGAGGAGCAATTTCGAGGAAGGAAGTTTTCAGAGAAAGGGTTTTTGTGTGCATGCTTCATGTGGTTGTTGTCTTAGCATTAGATCTAGGTAGGATCTCATGATTTATTTGTATTGTAGTTTTCATTCTTCAATCTTCTATCTTCTCTATGTTTGTTGTGCTTCTTGTTTTCAGAATTCTTCAGCGATTGAAACCCTTGTATGCGAGTTTATTGTTCTTGATTGAGAAATAATTATTTATGCTTTAAGAATCAGAAAACCCTTGTTTATGTGTTATCGCTCTTTGATTCATGAGAATTTTTGGGAATGGATTTAGTTCAAAACCTTTGTGTAATTGATTAAAAACTGTGATACGGGTTTTGAAACCAAGACAAGGTTATTTTATCAATTTTGATTATTCGATCTGGGTTTGTATATCAGGGTTTTAATGGCAAATTTATCAAAAAAAAATTAAATAATGTAATTACATGGTAATTTGTAATTACCATGTAATCACATTATTAAATAATTTTAAAAGTATTCGGCAATTTTTTTTGGTGGGGCTTGTTCTTTTTTAAAAAATTGTTTTTTAATATAAAAAATATAAATTAAAAAGGGGGAGTAGGTTTTACCTCACCTCCCCCCTTTAGCTTTTCGACGGCTTTAACTATCATTGACTGCAAGGTACTATGACAACGACAATACTATGTACTGCTATGGCTATAGGGCGGCCACACAGTCTTAAAGGTCGACAAACCTTCAAAAAATCCAAATTTATTATTATTTTTTAAAATTTATTTTATTAAAAATTAATAATATTAAATTTAAATTATTATTTATTATTAATTTTATTAATATTTATTAATTTAATAAATAATAAATGAATGTTAATATAGTTATTTTATATAACTATTAATTAATTAATTAAATGTAATTAAATTAAGTTTAATTGATAATGGAAGTTATTCAATGAAGTTTTACATTTATTATTATTATTATTAATGATTTTAATAAAATTCTAAATTATTTTATTTGAAAATCCATAAGTATTATTTAAATAATTTAAATAAATAATTACTCTTAAATTATTTTCGAATAATGGACTTAAAATCGAATACAGGTAATTGTGCATTTTATTCAAATATAAGAATGGGTTAAATTATAAGGGTAAATTGTGAATCTCATCTACTTGAAACACACATTGAAACAAAAACTTTACCTTACTATTAACTCAAAACTATGTGCTTTCAAAATCAAACCAAACTATGAAACTACTCTACTATCTATATGTTGTCTATGTTTTGGGTTTGGGTTGACTAGAGTGTTGACCAGCTTTAGGACATCTACTAGAGACTTGGGAGTTTTGTGTTTGTGATATTGTGATGAATTGATCTTTTAAACTCAACTATGTTAATGTGTTTGGTATGCTCTATGATGAGTTTGGTTATATTGTCTGTTACTTCTTTCAGTGACCTTGTGAGACAATGAGATGTATGTTATGACATATTTGACTTAACCTTTTTGAATCTTCAATCAATATTTTTGGGATGCATTCTAGTTTCTTGTAAAGAATTGATAGGTTATTGCGACTTATCTTTGATGCTTTCCAGTCACTTGTATAGGATTGAGGGAAATAATATGATTCTTTGCTTTGTGATTTTATGAGCTTAGGGTAGGTTATCTATATGTAATGTTGGGAAGTGGCTTGCAATGGAGGTCGAGGCCCAAAGTGGCTGCTAGGGTAACCCACTGTAAGTTGTTTAATAAGTGACAATGCTACACTAAATGAGAGTAAAATGAACCTAATAAGATTCTTTGTATGTTCATGCCCATGCCTCGAGTGCTAGTACAGATTAGGATGGGAGTAGAGAGAATGCTTGGTTACAACCATGCATCATTAGTATGCCTTGTTAGTATGAAAGGATACTAGTGCCATATAGAATCACTAGAGGGCCAGGGTCAAGTTAGACTACTACGGTAACTCTAGCATTGATTCATACAATGACACTTGTCTGCTTACATAATAGATTTCCTATGTGTCTTTGTTGCCTCTGGGTCTAGATGTCATTTTATCTTGGAACCTTTGAGTCACTTTTAGGGTTTCCTTAACTTAGATATTATTTTGATTTTGGGATTGATATCCTATTTTGAGACTTGAGACTATCTCTTCGACGTGGTGGGAGTGGATCTTTTTGGGTAACCATGAGGTCAGGTGGTAGTGTTTTTTACTCTTACTTTTGAGATTCATTCATTGATGTTGTGGTTGGAGTTCCTTGTTTGCATTTCCTTTCATTCTATCTTTGTGTATTATGATGGATGGTTATATCTATTTGATGGATGATTTTACTTATTGTATTGTATCTTGTTTCATGGATCCAAAAGGGATGATGTTATCTATTTTATAGATATATATTCTTTCAGCTTTTCATACCCTATGAAATGTACAGTGGATGATTGTGCATTCCAAATTTATTGCCAAGTGACATTCAGAACAAATGTATATTATTTAAATGGGTTGGACTTGTAATTATTCTTTCATGTAGATGTGTTATTTATTTGATTTAGTATTAATTAAATTTAAATGTGGTTCAACATCTTGGGGTCCTTAAGGAATGCAATTTGCTATGTTTTCTTATGTATGACTGTATGTTATTGCTTCTGCTACTTTATGACTATTGTACATGTTATTCTTTAAAAAAAAATGTTTGGCAAACTTAGTAAAACTTTAGGTTAGTTCTTTTGGATCCCTTGTTGGGGCATTACAGGTTTTCTACATGTAGGTATTTGAGGGCTTCGTGGATTTGATTTGCATATTTTCTCAAATCCTTCATGGTATCAGAGCCAGATTTGTTGTAGCTTGTTTAGTATTTGGAGAAAAGGGGAGAACAAGGGTTTGATGGATCAGATTTGGATTTTTTCAAGTACTTCCTAAGAAAACAAGGGGGTTTCTAATTTTCAAAGTAGTTTGAGGCCAAATGGACTTTACAGATGGATCTATAAGGTGTCAAAACCCCTATTTTCATATAAAATTCATCCATTTTGGACAACATTGATCCGGGAGGCAAAAACAATTCTCAAAAGGTCATATGACCTCCTGCATGCATCTCGATGCGATTTTTTTGAAATTTTATTTTTTTTAAATTAAAAGGGGTTGCAGGCCATTTTCCAACTCGTAGCCACCTTTTTCTAGCATGCAAAGCTAATTCCAATGCCACTGCTATTTCTGGCACCGTTTTCAGCATAGTTTTTGGCTTGTCAAAGATTCTGCACCACTGCAGTAGTTTTCGGTGGCTTTTTCTCCAAGCATAGCAGTTTTTGGTGGTCTTCCTCTGATGCTACTCTTGTCACTACTGCTATAGTCCTTGCCACTTTGGCCGCCACCACCACCGATGACTACTGCTCTAACACTGTCCGACCCAGTTTGCCACTGCCCAACTCCTCCCAACCCACCACTGCCTATGTGGCATCACTGACACCTGCCACGTGTTAGGTGCCACATCATTATTTTTTGGGCCTGCTGCCATGTTGATGCCATGTGGTAGTCTTTTTTGCATGATGTCAGCACTACATCATCCCTCTTGCATGCCCTTTAGGTCCTTTTTTGACCTACTACCAATTTTTTCATCATAACTTGAGCATAGGGAGGTCTTTTTTTGATTTGAAAGAAGCATCAAAAATCTAGTTCTAATACAGAGATAATGGCAAAAGAAGTTTTAGATTTTGATGTAGTTTGGTTTCCTGTTTGGGTAGTCAAAGCTAGATGTTCTATTTTTCACGCCAGAGGGCATATCTTGAGCATCCCATCTCTATTTTTTGAAAATGCTATATTTTTGGAAAGTTGGTTTATTTATCTTTTCAAAAATGCTAGTTTTTCTTTCAAATTCTACTCTAAGCCCTTTCTTTTATGGGTTTTTCTTTATTTCTCTATGGTGGATATCTTGGGTGTTTTAGGTCCAAGGATCATTTTCGTGGCATGGGCTCTCTTCTTTTGGGTTGTACTATCTATTGTAATAGCTCTTTTCCCTTTCTATCATTTTTGGTATCATGTGTAAGAATGCTTATGCAAACACACTGAGATAAAGTATCACTCCTTGCATTTTCAGGATCTTTTTCATCATTGTGACTTATTGTACTCACACTACATTATAAAGTGCCATGGGGGGATAGTTTTTTTCATTTAGTGCTCTCTTCCTTTGTCAAGTGAGTGTCCCTTTCATGACATTAACCCCATGATGTGTCAATGACACATGCCTTTATAGGTGTCTGTAACTCTTCCTCACTCTTGATGTTCTTGGTTCTTCCCATTTTGCAAGAGTTATAGACCCACTTTCTTAGTTGCCTATCACCTCAACCTTGTATGTATTAGGGGGGTTCTTCTATTGTTTCTCATGCTTCCTTGGTTCAATGGAGTGAGCTATGTATTTAGTTTTTGTTCCTATGTACTAGATGATGGAGTGACTGGGTACCTATGCATTTCAGTGAGATGGATCATTTACTATATAGACACTCTTCTTTCCATTCCTACTTTGGTTGCAACCTTCCATGTTTGATTGATTAGCTCTTCATGTTTTGGTGTTTCATGCCATCTGTATCTTTGAGTTTAGTTTTTTTCCTTTTTATGTCTCTTGATTTGATGCAAATTATAGTCTTCTCTACCTGGTTAGGTTCTATTTTAGTGGAGGTTCTTCAAATCAGAAGTTACTTTTGACATAGCTTTGCATCTTGTACATACTTTAGTGGTTTTCTTCATGATTGCTCTTTGTTCCTATTTTCTAGAACAATCCTCTAGTTGGAGGCTTCTATAGTCCTTCACTGGGTTTTCAACTATCTCTTCTTGGAGTAGAGTTTTTCCCATTGGGTTTTCTCTATTTCTTTGTTTCATAGAGATTTGGTTGTGATTGGGTGCCTCATCAGGTCTTGTTGTTTGGACCCAAGTTTTCTTGCAACATTGCATTGGAGTTTCCTTGCTCTTTCTACATTTTTTGTAACTGCAATGTTGCTCATATTTAGGGGAGGTGTTAGAAAAAAATGTTAATTTAATTTCATTAATTAAATTACCTTTTCTTCCTTCCTAAGATTTCTCTTTATGCATTTTTTTCATTCTCTATTTAATAATTAATTAGTAATTATTAAATAGCTTTTACCTTTTAGGTTACCCTTTCGGGTTTGAATCTCCTTTTATAAGGATTGATCTTTTGTAATAATCTACATCTTTTCTTTATTTGAGAATACAATTTGCATGTTTTCAGAGCAAACCCTTGCCTTCTCTTGTTTTTTTCTTCTTTGTGACAAGTTTTCTACATGCAGGTATTTGAGGGCTTTGTGGATTTGATTTGCATATTTTCTCAAATCCAAAGTGAGAATGTATAGACTTCCCATCCATAACTTGATATGGTTTTATTAAGACATAATGTGAACCCTCTATAATGGATTTAGTCCATATCCACCTATCTAAGAGGATTTTATGGGTCATAGTGAGAGACATGTTAAATTCATTTGTACTACTCATATGGATATCTTCTTAGTAGTAAAGGATCTAAGATGGTGCATGTACTACAAATAAATAATTCATGTCATACTTTTCTTACAATTATGGTTGTTATTTGGTCATTTCAATTATGAAAAAAATACTTTCCTTACAATCCATGAGATAAATGAGCAACGAGGACATCTATTGTTGGTATGTAGTTGGTCCCCAAACCCATATGCTCTTAGTATAATTAGTATAATTCTTTTTAATGGGGTATCTTGTACTGGCATGAGACCAAAAATATCTTTCTTTGATCTATCTGGTATAATAGATCGTCTACCAATATAAATCACTCCTTGATTGCAATGAATCATGAATGTATATTCTTATCTTAAGTGGGCCATAGGATTTTAAATTCAATGAACACCTCAAGGATAGTGAGGACTAGACTATATGCTCGAGGAGTACATTCTTCTCCCCATGCCCTCATAGGGTTCTAACTCTATCTAGCCATTTCTGCACAAACCAATGCATGTACCTAGATTGACACTATAACTGTAAAGAGAATCCTAAGTCTAAGATACTTAACCTTCCTCACTATGAATACTCACATGGAGGAGGCTAATTAGATTCAAAATTCCCTTTGTAAAGGGGTAATCAAGAAGATCACCTATATTGAGGTTCACAAGATTAGAAACACCTAAGGTATTTGATACTACCATAGAAGTGGGTTCAACTTTTCCCATATGGGGTTTCACTTGATTAGAATATCTAGAGTTACTTAGTACTTCCTTAATAAATGGAAGCACAAGAAGAACTGGGGGAGGTGGGCAGGTAGGGAGGTGGGGATTCTTACGCTTTGCCACTAAATGACCTTTTATGTTACACCATTTGGAAAATAAGAAAGTTTTCTCATATACTAGAGCTCGACTCCACTTCTTGAGCTTCTATTTTAGCACCAAAAACTTGGGGAGTGTCTTGTTAATAGTTTCATTTACACAAAATCTAGCATAAAACAATTTGGACTTGGTTAGAGTAAACATGTCTACTAAAACGTAGTGGCCAAATGAGTTAACAATCCATCTCAAGATATACTCATCCCATAATTTGAGGGAGGAACTTGGATAAAAATGTACATAGGAGCCCTCTTGTCAATCTCAATTAATAGTTCAAAGCTAGATTTCCATTTTACTAAAGTAAGTAAATGTTTACCATAGGGTCAAGAATTAGACAACATAGAGATTAGGTCTTCTTGGGTAGTAAATTTGAATGGGAAAAGATTCTCCAAGATAGAAGAGATAAAAATGATTCCTTTTAACTTTTGCAAATATGCAAGATACTTCTCGACCATGTCAATGGAGGGGTTGAAGGAAAAAATCTCCCAACCAAAGAAAAATACTTCTAAGACACAATCCTATCCAAGAAAGTATGAGGGGAGAGATTTCGATATCTTCATCTATTGCAGTAAGTCCACAAGTAGGAATTCTAACTCCTTATTAGGGTCCCCTGCTAAAGCAATTTTCCAATCTAGCTTGGGTGAATTATTACTCTAGAATCCATGCAACACTTTTGTAGTTGAAGACCCAAATCTTGAAATAACACAATAATTGTCATGCAAGATGTGGGGTAACCTTTGAAGAAGTTTTGGCAATACTATTGGGAGGAGGGTCAAACTATTGGGAAGAAGATTCCCCTCAAAGAGTCATAAATTAGAAATTCAAATCAATATAGGACAAAAGGGTTAAAGAGCACAGGGTATATATTTTGTAATCTACTTATGTAGGATCTTATTTGTTTCAATTTATTTGGTCTTTTATTATTCATTCCTTCTCAAAAAAAATTATTATTTATATTTATATTTAATAGATTATTAAATTATAAGAAGATACATTTATATTTTTTTAAAGAAATTTGAAGGTCTTTATTGAGTTTAAAGAGATTAAAGAAGTTAAAGGTGATAAATATTGTATTATTAGATATATGAATTTGTGAAAAATTATTAACAATGGTTTGAGTAATATTATTTTATATTGTAAGGGATATTGTAAAGATAATGTTATGAAAGGTAGGAGGAAATTCTATGAAACAAGATGTTGATGTTCAGGGCTAATATTAAAATTTATTCTACTAGCAAGGTTAAGGTGTTAAAAATTAATAATAGTTGCGAACAATATTTTTTATAGTGTTAGTCACTACATAGGGTGAATTTAATGAAGGCATATGAAAATCCCCAAAATGAGATGTTGATATTAAGGGCTAAGAGCATGCCTTTAATAGGTTTTATCTTAATAATTATTGAATAATATCCTACTTTATTGACACCAAATGAAATAGTGTCTGAATGATTATCAAATAATAGACCCCTCCATTTGTTACCATAAATGAATTCTACAAAAAGAGGGGTAAAAATTTATTAAGACATAAAGGAATACAACAAGGAGAGCTCAACAAGGAGCTCGATCCTGAGCAACAAGATCATCAAATTCTTGCACCATCTCAAAGGACAGTTGCCCCCTATCCCTAATATTCCAACTCGGATCATGACTAGAAGCCCATTTGGCTAAACAATCAGCAGGTCTATTCCATTCTCGCGGAATATACTTGAACCTAATGAACTGAAAAGAGGAAGAGAAGAAAAGAATCTGCTTAACAACAGTGGCCAGCTGCCAACTAACATCCTCAAGCTCTTGCGAAGAAAGCATGTTCACCACAACCTGGGAATCAGACTCACAAATAATCTTACTCCATCCCCACAAGCAACATTGTTCCACAGCATATAAAATAGCCTGAGCTTCCATGAGATTGTTAGTATAATCACCCTTATGAATTGAGAAGAAAAATTTAACATTCCCAGAACTACAACGAGCCACTCCGCCAATACCAACCGGACCAGGATTCCCACGAGAAGAACCATCAGTGTTAATTTTCAGAACTCCACAGGGAGGAGGAGTCCAGTGCCCATCCCGGTTAACCTGACCCTTCCTCTGATGGTGAAGCTGCCTGGACATAGAAGGAAACCTATGAGCCGCAACCCCATCCTGCAGATGAAAATTGAGGCGATTACAGATAGCAAGATCAACCGGATCCATACCCCCATCAAGCTCACACTTCACAAGAATAGTTTCCTGGAGAGAATGTGATATTTTCCACCAAAGATGAAAAACACCAAGCCGAACATCTTGGAATATGCGATGATTCCTCTCCAACCAGATATGCCAAAGCATGAAAGATGGGCTAGCAATCCAAGCAGCATGGAGAGAAGAAGACTTGGAGGGAGCACTACCCAAGCGAGCCTAGAACTCAAGCAAAGAGGAAGCATGCTGACAAGAGAAACCCCAAGCGCTCCACCAAAGGTGCCATATCTGAGTAGAATAGGAGCAATGGAAGAACAGATGGGAGACATACTCCTTTCCATTACCACACAAAACACAATAAGAGGGGCCCTGGAATCCACGTTTACAAAGATTATCCCAGGTAAGACAACGGTTGTGAGCCACTAGCCACATGAAAAAATTGCACTTGGACCAAGAAACTTTATTCCATACTTGGTTCCACCAAGGGACCTCAGCATCCCCAAATAATTGTCTAGTTATCTCTTGATACCCAGCAGAGACATGATATTTACCAGACAAGGTACTGCCCCAAGCCAATACATCTGGACCAAGCAAAGAGGAACACTCTCTAGAGGCTAGAATTTGAGAAAGCTCCTGACAATCCATGTTTGTACCTCCAAGAGGCCAATCAGAGGAATGCTTCCATCTATAACCAACAACAGGTCCTAATTGATAAGGAGTCTTGTAATGAGCCACTTTATCCCATCCAACGGCCAGAAAAGAGTCACAAAGAGGCTGAAGATGAGGGTATATGGATAAAATAGAAGGGAATCCATCCCAAGCATCAGACCAAAACAAAGCCTGAGAACCTCCTTTACATATCCAGAACAGACCCCTCTTCACCAACATTGCACCTGTCTTCAAAGTATGCCAAACCATTGAGCCACGACCTTCAAGAGGAAGTGCAAAAATAGAGCAAGGATCAGCACCATGAAAATATTTATGAGTGATAATACGAGCCCAAAGTTGATGCTGTCCAGAGCACCATCGCCAATAAAGTTTAGCAGCCAAAGCTTGTCTACTCAATAGAGCAGAACGAAGACCAAGACCACCCTCCTTTTTAGGCCTACAAACAGTTGCCCAATTAACCAAGCTCCATTTAGTACTACGCAAATTACCACTCCAAAGGAATTGTCGAGAAAGAGCATCAAACTCCTTGAGAAAGCAAATAGGTGCAGCATGAACCATGCTTCTATAAGTAGGAAGAGCTTGGATAACAACTTGAAGAAGAGTAAGCCGGGCAGCAGTAGAAAGCCATCTATGAGTCCAATGATTTACCTTATCCTAAAGCTTGGTAATCAAATTTTTCCAGAAGAGACGTGGCTACCTGGAAACAACAATAGGAATGCCAAGATAAGTCAAAGGAAGTGAACCTATCTGAAATCGTAGGATACCAACAATCCTGTGCTGAATAGAATCAGGAGTGTTAAAAAAGTAAATGAAAGATGTGTGCTCATTAAATTTCTGGCCTAAAGCTGCCAAATAAACGTCCAAAGCATGTTGAAAGGCTTCAGCTTCCTTGATCCTAGCAAGATCGGCAAGAGCAGAATCATCAACAAATTGAAGATGGGAAAGAGAAGGTAAGCCATTACCCCACCGCCAGGCTTGAATAGAATTCTGGGACACCTGATGCTTAATGAATCTGCCCAAGCCTTCAGCCATGATGATGAATCAATATATGGGGAGAGAGGGTCACCCTGGCGGAGGCCTCTAGAAGCACCAAATAGTTGTGAAGGTTGACCATTAATAAGAATAGAAAAAGAGGCAGAAGTAACGCAACTCATAATCCAACTCACCTAGTCAGAGCTAAATCCAAAAGAAAGAAGAATACTCCTTAGGAAGCTCCATTTAACTCTATCGTAGGCCTTAGCCATATCCAGCTTAACAAACATGGCTCTCTCCCTTGAAGTAGCCATAGAGTGAATAGCCTCAGTAGCGATAACCACCCCATCAAAAATTTGTCTTCCAGCAACAAAACCACCTTGTTCTTCTGAGATAATAATGGGAAGCCACCTTTTCAGTCTCTCAGCAATCAGCTTAGTAATAACTTTGTAGACCACATTACATAAGGCAATTGGTCTAAAAAACTCCAATTGATTAGCACCCTCTCTCTTAGGAATAAGAGTCAAGAATGTAGAGTTCAAAGCTCGAAGCATCTGCTTGCTAGCATAGGATTCTTTAACCACCTCCAACAAATCATGATTAATGATGTCCCAAAATTTTTGAAAGAATTCAACTGGAAAACCATCAGGACCAGGAGCCTTCCCCTTAGGCATGCCAAAGACCACTGCCTCCAGCTCTTCCAAAGAGATAGGATGCATGAGATAATCATTCATTTCCTGAGTGATAAGGGAAGGAATACAGGACAAAATAATATTTTCTTCATTATCGGCAGGAGGAGAGTCCTCGGAGAAGAGGGTAGAGAAGTATGAAATAGCCTCCTGGAACAAAGTTGGCAAGGAATTCAGTTGGATACTTTGAGAATTAACCAAAGAAGAGATATTGCTCTGATTCCGGCGAGATTGCACTGTTTTATGGAAAAAGGCAGTGTTTCGATCACCTTCCTGGAGCCAATCAACTTGAGCCTTTTGCTTCCAAAAAATTTCCTCTCAAAGTTCCCATTCTTCTAGAGCTCTAGAAGCAAGGGATTCAACCTGGCCAAGATCCTCCGAGAAACCTCGATCTCTAATCTCCCTTGTGATGACATCAAGATTTTCTTGAGCAAGCCTCTTCATAAAGTGAAGATTCCCAAAGCATTCCCTATTCCATATCTTGAGCTGCCTTTTAACATATTGAAGCCTTTTAGAAAATGAGAACATTGCAATACCATATGCAGGGGCACCATCTTTCCACTAACAAAAAACAAAATCATGAAGAGAGGAGTCATGAAGCCACATCAACTGGAACTTAAAAGGAGGATGCTTCGGAACATAAGCCCCTATAGCAAAAAATTTGATTGGCCAATGATCTGAACCCCTCCAATCAAGGATTTCTGAAGAGATAGTGAGGGTGCCACTAAGCCAGAAGCAAGAAACAATAAATCTATCCAGGCGTTCTGAGATAGCAGCAACACCAGTCCTTCGATTATTCCAAGTATAGAGGCCATTAGAAGGCTTAACATCAGAGAGATGCAAAAGAGATATGTGTTGCCAAAGAAGAGCAGAAGAAGGCCCCAATCTAGCCAAACCACCATGCTTCTCTTCGATACTTAAAACTGAATTGAAGTCCCCTGCTAACACCCAAGGATGATAAGGATGACAATTTCTAATATATTGAATATGTTCCCAAAGTTCCTCCTTTCCCACAAGATCAACAGGTGCATACACATTAGTAACCATGATTACCTCTCCTGAGTCTAGAGCAGAAGCTACCATAGAGAGAGCTGAGCGAGAAGACATCCAGCCAAGAGGAGAAATTTTTTGAGGATCCCAAAATATAGCTAAACCACCAGCACTTCCTGTTGCCCCAACACACTGGCATTGGCCACGAGACCAAATACTAGAGGCATGTTGGACCATAGACTCCACAGAGAGCTTAGTCTCTTGGATACAAAAAACATCAGGACTATGATCAACCACCAAGTTATGAATAGCCTTTTGTCTAGGGATGTTATTCAACCCCCTTACATTCCATGAGAGAATAATCATCATTGGGTAGATTTGGGAAAATGAGAATCCAAAGGTTTCACTGAACCAGACTCAATCAATATATCTCCTGTGAGTTTAATCTTCTCTTGGTCTATTTTGCACCCACTCCTTAGAGAGGGAGAAGAAGAAGCCCGCTTAAAGGGTCGAGGCAGCAACCCCAAGGGGAGAGGAGATCCCTTGCCCTTACCTGATGGTAGCACATCCTTAACCAAGTCAGCCAAAACAACATCATCATCTTCCAACATTGCAGGAGTCACCAGAGCCGCTATCACAAGAGCTACAGGAACCTCACAATTCTGATATACTACAACTTGAGATGCCCCACAAGCATCATTAGGAACAGATCTCTCATCTGGGCAAGCTGGATCAGAAGAGATAGGAGGAGGAATACCCTCCTCTAGAACCATACTATCCAGCACCTCAAAATGGTTAAAACCTGAATCAGATAATCTTTCTTTCAAAGGCCTCTTTTGACCACGTCCCTTAGCTCGAGGAGGAACAGGGGTAAATCCATCCTTATCCTGCATTGGAGCCTTACCCTTACCTGTAGTATCTTGTGGATTCATCCCCTTGGTAGTATTAACCATTTGAGATTGTCCTTTCCCTATAGTATCTGCCAAACCACCAGCATTTCCAGCTATAGATCGATACACTCCTTTGAAACTTGAGTTATGGGGGCACTGCCGCAGTAAATGACCATACTCATGACAAATTTGGCAACGGAAAGGGAGGGATTCATAATCTAACTGCTGCACCCAAGAAGAATCCCCCAGACAAATTTCCAAAGAATTTGGTAATGGGTTATTCAAATTAATTTCAACACAAATTCTAGCAAAAGAAATAACCTTTTTATCAAGGGTTTGATGTGCGATCGCAGCTGGCTTCCCCAACAAAGCAGCAATTTGTCAAAGGATGTCTTCACACCAAAATTCCAAGGGAAGACGAGGCAAGCGAACCCAAACTGGCACTGTTGAAGGGAGATCCTCAGCAGAATTAAAACCTGAATGCCAAGGTTTAACAAATAACCCCACATTGTTGTAGAAATAAGGGCCTCCTTCAAAAACACGATCACGATCAGACATGCAAGAGAATACAACAAAAAAATAACTATTCCCTGCCAACATAATCTCCATATCGCCTTCCACCTGCCAAGAGCAGCGGATCCATGCCTCAAGAGCGGATAGGGAAATCCAAATTCCAAGAAATTTGCATATCAAAGCATGCTTGGTCCAATAATCAATGTCCTCCATTACAGGTGTTGGAGGAATAACCAGAATAGGGCAATCATGGCTATGCGGAAGAAAACCATTAACTTTTTTCAGCTTGGAGCTCTCCCCTGAATAAAATGATTCAGATCGCATTGCATGCATAGTTGGAGAAGAACCATCTGTTCTCACCAATGGAGAAGAAATCCCAAGCCCTGCCATGCAAACAATAAAACCCCCAATCCAAAATTGACTGCAGAAGATCTCCAAAAACACCGACGCAAATTATGTCCAGTAGCTAACAATCCAAACAGAACAGAAAAATAGTAAAGATCAAACACCAAGAACAGGCTAGGGGAAAAACCCTAGCCCAGCCGGCAACCAACGCTTCTCAGAGACTCCATCCCGAAAAACATAACCAATTCAAGTTGAACATTACTCTATTCTAGAATACCATAAATGAATTCAAAACTACATCAAACAATATTTTCTCTAGCTGTCTCTATGGTGGATTTGGTTCAAAATGTTAAGGTTCCCCCTTCTATTGTTGTTGTCTTTGTTCAGAACATTGATGTTGGCATTAGTTCAACTATCTTATCTCCTATTGTTGTGGGTATTGGTGCCCATGTTTCTCCTGGGAGGGTTTTGGGGGTTAGTTTTGGTGCTACCCCTTTCCCTTCTATGGATATTGTTGTTGTTTTCCCTTTAGTGGGTTCTCTGGATTGGAAAATGGCTATTGAAAAGGTGGAGGATGGATGGAAATCAGTTAAAGGAAAAAAAGTCAAATCCTCCAAACCTTTGATGTTGTTACATTCTCATAAGATTGGGCCAAAATGATCTTGTTGACTCACTAGTCCTTTGTTGTGTTTAGGTGGGTTGGTTTTTATCCCTTTCGTTGGGAAGTATGGTGAGTTCCTCTAGTTTGTTGGGTGGTGTTCCACAGTTGTTTTAAGATCTTTCATTGCTATATCTTGCTTTTCTCTTTGTACAAGGTTTCGGGTCCTTTCAAAACCTATCTTTACTTAATCAAAACAATATTTTCTCTAGCCTTATAAAAAATATTTATCATAACCCTAATTCTAGACTACAAATTGAATAAGTGTCTCTAACATTAATTCAATTTGAAATCTAGCCATGGACCTAATTGAAACCTATCTATAGACTTAGAATTTTAACATTACAAATAGTTGAACCCCAATAATTAAAAACCTCATTTTTAACTAAATCATTCCAAATATTAAACTAACGTGAATATAATCCTTTCAAAAACAAACCATAATACTAAAGAAAATTGAACCATTAATGTAAATAATTTTAAACTCAAAACATATTGTAAATTTAAATAGGACTCAAATAATTAGATTTTGAACTATAAACTCATCTTTGACTTGCTTTATAAACAATTGACCATTTTTCATGACATTGGTCCAAATTAAATCTTACCACTAAATGTATTCGACATAAAATCATAGACCTAAATGAAAATCGAGTCTATTATTCATAATTGAATACTATGAAATTAAATTCCTAACCTTATTATAAACCCAAAATGCCACAAAAATATCATAGTACCATATTGAACCATAACCATAAACAAACTCGTATCATAGCCTGAATATTGAATTGAATTAAAATCTAACCTTGAACAAAATTGAACTATATATATAACATGTGACCAAAATAAACCTTTATTTTAAAATAATATTTAACTCTAAAATAATTGTAATAAATGTGACGAGGGCACAACTTGAGACATAAATTAACACAATAAAAAAGGAGACTTTTCCTTTTCACTGTCTAAATTGAGAAGCTAATACATTCATTACAATTTAACTTGAAAAAAAAAACCCTCTCTATCCCAAGGGATACCATGTTATCAAATTTTGGAGAAAAACCCTTCTCACATTATCTTCTCAGAAAAATGACTTTGCACCACAATGACAGACATTAAATCACCTATTTAAGGTTTGGATCTAAGTATTGGAAGTACAATTGGACCAATTGTTATTTTTTCATTGATGTCAAATCTTACTAGTAAGACATTTTCTAACATGGTAGAGTGTCATGTCATTTGGTTGATGAAGAGGATTTAAAAAGAGAGATAATAAGATAAACTAGTAAAATGGATGAGTAAAGAGGAGTAAGTATAATGGAACTACAAAAGGAACTCGATCAATCAATGTTTGACAAGATGATATGTTGTTTGATAATTGCATTAAGTTAAGAAGAAAGATGAGTTGAAGTGTAGAAGAGATGATTGAAAGAAGTCAAGAAGTTAAGTAAAATACTAGTTTGAACAAGAAATAGATTACCAGGTCAATAAAGAAGTTAAGCATTGGTAAGAAAAATATTAAGGAACTTAAGTATTAGTGAAGTGATGATAATGACTTAGCAAGATGAAGAAAAATTAAAGTAGTGACTGAACATGGTGATGGTTGAGCAAGCCAGTACAAGTTGAGTGTGGAAGAAGAGTAGTGACCAAGCTACCTAGTGATGAATGAGCTGGAGAATATAGTGATGACTGAATGCCAACACATTAACAGTTTAAGAAAGAATTAAGATTTGAGGCTAGCACAATTAAATTTATGGAATTATCAAAATGTGCTAAAGATGAGGATTGATGAGCTAGCTTATTTAATTCATGAATTAAGTTTGATGAGAAATCTAAGGAGAAGATTCAATGAGAAGTTTCAAGGAAAGAAGAAGAATGACAAAATGATAGACAAATTCAATGAATCTGATCAAACCCTAAGATCTATGGCTATGTTTAAGTGGAAAAATATTAAACCTTTCTATTAAGGAGGTGTTACATATTGTGCCCACTGCCAAATATTTGAATTTTAAATACTTGCCCGCCCAACGGTCACTTCCCGGTTTAATGTTATTTTAAATCATCCCAGGAATATAAAAAAAAAAAAATTAAAATGATGAAACGTTAGGATATTCCTTATTTCCTAGGTTTATTCTTGTAGGCTCGCAGCTTCCTCATCATCAGATCAAAAGATATCTACGACTGGTGCTATCTCGCTATGGGAAGTTGCATGGTCCTTTGCCATAGCAACATAGCACCTTTTCTCCATGTGGCAGGTGGGTCCTCCTTTTCCTTGTTGTTTCTCCAATGTCAAGTTTTGCTAGATCCATGGTGGGTGCTATGGCGCTATCAAAAAATTTGTATTCCTCACCATTAGCGACATAGTGCCCAAATGGAAAATGATACTACAGTGACATCAGAAGGAAGGTGGGTCCCAGGTATGCCTCGTCGGATATCAGTGATGAAATTTGGCACATATTTGGAGTTGGTCAATCTTTTCATTCACTATAGTATGACTGTGTGGAACGTGGGTCTTGCTTCACTTGGCGAGCCGCAAACGAGCATTTTTTAGATAGATTAGCACGTGGCCAATTTCTTATTGGTTGGTATACTGATAGGTCGGATCCATCTTGCTTGCCGCTAGATCTTGAAAGATCAATGATGTGCACTATTTCGCTATGGAAAGCTGTGAGGGTATTATCCATAGCGACATAGCGCCTCGACGATGCGTGGCACAGATGACATTTTGGGCCCGCCCTTCTCCAAAGTGATAGTACGGCTCGTCCTTGGTGGAAGTTTTCAGGTGGGTCATAGTACAGTGGTGGTTTTTCATTGGTGCGCTTGGCCAACTCGGTGTGTAGTTGTACAATTTTTTTGATCATCATAGATCTAAGGAAATCGAAAGTAGGTGCTATCTCGCTATGGAAAGCTGCAAGGATATTACCCATAGCAACATAGCACCATTGTGCCACGTGGATTAGTGGGGCTAGGTCTCGCCAAGATCAAGATACCAAGTTGTGCCAGGTGGTTGCCAAGTGTTTCGTGGGCCCAGAAATTTGAGGGGGTGAGTGCAATAATAAGATGAGTCTTCACGATCGTCAAATCAGTCTGGATCCATGGTGGGTGTTATCTCACTAAGGAAAGCTGTGAGGATATTAGGCATAGTGACATAGAACCTCAGTGACACGTGTCCCAGTGGGTTTGGTGAAGGCATTGACGGTTAGCGACCGATAGTTAATGTGACTGTCGCGGTCAGGATTTTTTAGAAGATGGCGCAGTTAGTAATGAAAGGGGTGATCAACTTGGGAAGACCTTGCGAGGTGGTAGAAAGGAAAGAGGTTATTGGTCCATGCAGCCCACTTTGGATGTAGAGTTTAGTTGACTTGCTGACCCTGCTGATTCAGGTGCTCAGGAATGAGGAAAGTCAAGATTTTTTATGCAATTTGATCTCTATAATCAATCCCAACCAACCCAGAATGAATGTGAGACAAGGAAGAGCACTCCATCAGCCCCCAGTTGATCCATCTACTTGATCAAGACAATAAATGGTGTCATTTTCATCCTCTCAAGGCATTATTGGACATAGAAGATCAAATATCATTGCATCTAGATCCATATCCAGATCAAATTTTCTCCATGATTATTCTCTACAAGACTGAATGGCAAGTTTTTGCGAAGTAATTATAGTTGGAGGACATCCCAATTATGTCTGAGCTATAAAGGCAAAATTTTATGAATTTTGTAAGGGTTGACCTCTCTCTATTTTCTCTGTTACTACTCTGTAGATTTTTAGTGTAAATTCCCCTGTGCCTCTGAACTACATGATTTTCTACCTTATCTCTCTTAACCATTGGTATGAAAGTGCAAGAACTCTTTGCCTCTTACTGGTGTTTTGTAGAGATCTATGATCTGCATGACTGTATCTCCTTGGCCTATGAATGATAATATAAGTGAATCTCTCCTTCCTTTTGTCATTCATCTTGGTTTTTTGATCTGCATGTGATTATTAGATTAAAGCAAGTCTGAATGTGTATATCCTTAGTTTCATTCTGGTTCAATAGTGCATTTATGGGCAGAGATCGGTCTGAACACTCTATTTTGGTACATCACCTCTTTAGATTAGATTAGGTAGATTTTCTTTCATGCTCTCCTTCTCCCTTTTCCTCTCCAAGAGTAGTTAGGTGCATCCTGATAGTAAGAGGAAGCCCACCTTCTCTGAAGACTCAACCTCATAGTTCAAGTCCCACAACTTGGAGGTTGTTTCCATGTTTCACTAGGTTGTCCTCATGCATAGGCTTTGGACAAGGGTACAAACCTCAGTGACAACAATTTTTGGAATGCCCAGTGGGACAACAACTTTTCAAAAAAAAATTCAAGCCTACTAGTGTCAAAGGGAAGATTTCAAGATCAATATTGAGGAGATAGTACTAGCTTCGGTGTTTAAGCCTTCAAGAGGCTCATTCTTCAAAGTACTTGGTGACTCTGAGCTTCAAATACATATCTAGTTCTAGACCAATGTTGTAGTGACTTATGCCCAGAGCTAAAAAAAGGGCATCTTCTAGAGGTGAGTTTCAGTATCAAGAGCTTTCATTTTCAAACCCTAGAAGAAGGAAGACTAGAATATCTTTATCATCGGTTAGGAGTGCAATAGTAACAAATACACCTATAAGATCTATCTCTAGTCCTCCTGCTATTAGATCTCAGCCTAGATTGCCATCAATACATATCAATAGGTCACTTGTCTATATGGCATTGCCTAGAGCTCATACTTTTTCCACCTTTAATGGTGGGAGCCCTCTCTTATTAGCCCAAAGACATAACATACTAGTAGTTGCCCTCAAAAGTATACCAGAGTTTACTGGTGAAACTTCTATCTCTCTCTTAGATTACATTCAAGACATTGCAAATGTATGCAATATCCATGGTATTATATAGGATGATGTTGTAGTTAGGCTCCTAGCCTCATCCTTGAAAGGAAAAGCACTGCAATGGTATAGAGGTTTAGCTCATGGTTCTATAATAGATTGGGATGGATTAGGAGCATGATTGTGCAAACATTTTGAGGATAAAAGTGACTATTTATCACTTTTAGAGCAGTTGACTACTATAAAAAGAGCCCCCCATGAATGTATGACTAATTTTAATTATAGATTTCAAAAGACATGGGATAGAATACCTCCTTCAGTAAAGCCTACCCTTGGTAATGCCTTCTTGCATTATCTTAGAGCTTTTAACAATGATATTGCCACTACAATCCAAACTATGGGAGGAGATACCTTGCCTAATGCTTACGACATAGCAATAAAATTAGAGAACATCCTAATACAAGGAGGTAAGCTAGCTCCAAGGCCTCCTATGCCTTTCTATACTGATGTTCCAAACCATCAACCAGCAATGGTTCCTCTTCCCACAACTTCTACATCACAATCCCTTGTCCCAGTCCCTCAAGCTTCCACATCTTCAAATGGGATAGATGAAATCAAAGAGATGATGCAATCTCTAATGCAGAACATGGATAAAAGAGAAAAGAACCTAGAGAAAATATTGCAAGATTATGGGAAGAAGCTAGAGGATAACTCCTATATGATGCAGAAGGTAAGCAAAAAGGTGGTGACTTTAGAAAGACAACAAGCTTAAGGTAGTAAGCCTCATCAATTGCAATATCAAACTCCAAGCAGCGGTAGGCCTCTAAATCCTAATTATTGGAACAATTCTTTTGATCAAATTAGGCAGGGTGGCCATGCTTCAAACTCAAATGTAAACCAAAGTAGGGCCATAGTCCCTCAAAACAATATGGCTCAAGATCAAGATTTTTGTCCCTCTTGTAACTACTCCTATGCCTATTGTATGTGTCAGAAGGCTAAATTTTTTATGGCTTTGACAATCCAAGAACCTGCAACAAAACAATCATACAAGGAGGACCAATTTAAAGATTCCTTAGATATGCAAAGACATGGCGATTGCTCTTTTATGAATCATCAAATGGAGGCGCATTGTAATGTAAACCAGGATTCCATTGCTCATAACACTAGACGAAAAAGAAGAGCTATGGAAGATGTTATTCCTCCTCCTCTCAATCAGGCCTCAACTTCAAATGTAATATCTCATGAGCAAGAAGCAAATAATCAATCAAGTACCTTTCAATAGCAAAGGCAAAATCATGGCAGAAAGGATGCAAGTGATCCTCAGGTTATTCCATCTCAACCTCATACAATTGCAGCTCCCAAGGGTTCTACAAAAACACCTGCTATGCCATTCAGTGTGGTAGAGAAAATGAAGAAGACAAATGTGAATATCTCCATGTGGGATGCTGTTGCTACTATACCCATGCAAAAGAGGTTGCTGCAGCAAGAATTGGAAAGAATTGAACCAAAGGATCAAACACTCAGCATGGAAAGTGCCACAAGCCTAGTACAACCATCAAGGGAGGTAGAAACAAGTAAAAATGTTAGACCTCCTCCATTCTATGTTTCTCTAATTATAGGGGGCAAACTAGTCCATAATTGCATGATTGATTCAGGGGCTAGCAGTTCAGTGATGCCTAGGTGTGTTGCTAATGCTTTGGGAATGAAATATGAGCCCATTGTTAAGGATGTATTACAGTTGGATCGTAGTACTATCAAGACTGTAGGGATCTTTAGGAATGTGGAGATGGCCTTACATGCATGCCCTAGTTGTACTATAACCCAAGATATCTCTGTTGCTGAGGTCAAGCCATATTTTGCCATCTATTTATCAAGAGACTTCACTACCCAAATAGGTGGTTTCATATATTTTGATTGGTCATATATGTCTTTTAAAATGAGATATGGATCCAATGCTTCAATTAGAGCAGAGCCTCAAGCCCTCCATCATATTGAATCTTACACCCCCAACCCCATCAACATAAATTGCCCTATCCTAGAGATGGATGAGAATGACACAGTAAATGAGCCCACCACTTCCCTAATAGAGATACCTAATTTTCTCTTAGATTAATGGGCTGATGTATATCAATTTGACCCTATGTCAGAAACCCTTGAGACAGGTCTCAGTACATATTGTATATTAGAGAAAGATGCTCTAGTTCACAATCTTGTGGGTACTAAAGAAGATATGAGTGGGATATGGAGTATGTACTTTTATGGATCAAGTAATAAGATTGGGTCAGGGGCTAGTGTGATGTTGATTTCTCCTACACAAGTAAGGTATTATTTCTCATTCAGGCTCCAATTTAGTTGCACTAATAATGTGGTTGAGTATGAATCCTTGATTCAGGGTCTCCTACTTGCTCAAAAAAGGGGAATCCAAGCCTTAAGGGTGTATGGAGATAGTGAGTTGGTGGTTAATCAAGTGAGAAATTAGAATACCACCAAGAATGGTTTGCTCAAGTCTTATAAAAATAGGGTATCGGATTTGCTTGAGGGTTTTAATGCATTTAATAATGTAAGCATCCCTAGAAAAGAAAACAAACATGCTAATAGACTTGTAGAAATAGGTGCATCTTATGATGTACCAAGGAATCTTGAGGAGGAGAAGAAGCAACAAATCAGAGTAGTAGTAAGGCCTACTATCCCTGATAACAACACCGATTGGCAGGTGTTTGAATCTGATGAGAAAATTGTCAGCTTCTTGCAGAATGAAGCAGAGTTTTTAGGCAGAAATCAGTCAAGACTATAAAGATCAGTATGGTGATCAGATCATTAATCTCAGTTCTACGAAATTGCCTAAGGGTCTCATTACCTTAGAGAGTGTTTTCAATCCTGATGATCAAGCAAGAGGCAAAGACATGAACCTAGCTGCTGATGAGGATGATCACATTCCAGTCATGTTTGCTAATGGAAAGTCTTTAAACATGGGGAAGGTATGTTCTAAAATTGAACAAGAAAATTTTATTCATCTATGTCAAGAATTTAATGATGTATTTGCTTGGACATATAATGACTTAAAGGGCTTTGACCCAAGGTTGTTTCAGCATACCATAGATATAATTAATGATGTAAAACTAGTAAGACAAAAATAGAGACCAGTGAATCCCAAGATCGAACCCCTAATGAGAAAAGAGATATCCAAGTTGATTGAGGCCAATATAATTTTTCCCATCAAGCACTCATCATGGGTAGCAAACCTTGTCCCTGTTAGGAAGAAGAATGAAGAAATTAGATTGTGTGTGGACTTTAGGGACCTTAACCAATCTTCCCTTAAAGATCACCATCATCAAATCCCTTCTATGGAGTAGATTTTGTCCAAGGTCAGTAGTTCAAAGAGATTTTCATTTCTTGATGGATTTTTTGGCTGCAATCAAGTGCTGGTTAAAGAGTCTGATAGGTACAAGACTGCATTTACCACTAAATGGGGTACCTATGCTTATTATAAGATGCCATTTGGGCTAACCAATGTAGGTGCTACATTTTAGAAGGCAATGGAGATGGACTTCAAAGGATTGATTGACAAGTTTGTCTTAGTTTACCTTGATGATATCAATGTGTATTCAAAGAATGTAGATGATCATTTTGGTCATCTCAGACAGGTATTCCTAAGATGTAGAGAGTTTGGGGTTTCCCTTAACCCAAATAAGTGTGTCTTTGCTACTAACCAAGGAAAATTATTAGGACATATTATATCTAAGGATGGCTTAACTATTGATCTAGAGAGAACAAAACCAATACTTGCCCTCCCTCTTCCTAAACACAAGAAAGATCTGCAAAGTTTCCTTGGTAGGATAAATTTTGTGAGAAGATTTATTCCAAATCTTGCTACCATGGTGAAATCTCTTACAAATTTTCTCAAGAAAGGTATGGTCTTTGCATGGACCAAGGAAGGGAAGGAAAGTTTTGAAGAGATCAAGACAACCATAGCCTCAGCCCCTACTCTCATGAACCCAAATTTTGAGAAAGATTTCATTCTTTATACCCTAGGTGGTGAGTCAAATATTTCTCCTATCCTAACTCAAAGAAATGATAAAGATGAAGAGCAGCCTATAGCTTTCTTTAGTGAAGGGCTTAAAGAATATGAAGATAAATACAACTATGTAGAGAAGCAAGCCCTTGCAGTCATCAAAGCTTTAAAGAAATTTAGACACCTTCTGTCTCATAATAAAATTCATTTGTTAGTACCCCATGCTAGTGTGAAGGATTTTCTTTTGAGCAAAGATATTAGTGAGAAAAGAGTTGGTTGGATTACTAAAGTGATGGAATATGATATTGACATTCATATTACCAAGCTAGTAAGAGGGAGGGGGTTGTGTAAATAGATGTTATCATCTCAAGAACTTAATGAGGAAGCTGCAATGATATTGACAGAGTAACAAGAGGTAAGAAATAGCGACCCAAGGAGTTGGATGGATGATATGATGAATTTCTTATTAAGCAATGGATACCCTCGAGGATTAGATAGAACTAAAAGGATACAGTATAGATTATAGTCAATTCCTTATGTCATAGTTGATGGTGTCCTCTTTAGAAAAGATTTTAATGGAGCCCTATTAAGATGCCTTGATACAGACCAGGCTGAAAGAATGATCAATGAACTTCATGATGGCCCTAATGGTGGTCACTTCTTAGCTAGAACAACTGCAATGAAGATCACAAGGGTTGATTACTTTTGGCCATCCTTGTTCCATGACTGTCATAGGTATGTAAGGAAGTGTGAAAAATGTGCCTTCTTCTGTGGCAAACAAAGACTTGCAGCTCTTCCCCTTCATCCTATCCAGGTGGATCAACCTTTTGCTCAATGGGGATTGGATTTCATGGGCCCTATCAATCCTCCTCCTAATTTAGGTCACAAATGGATTTTAGCTGCTACAGATTACTTCACCAGATGGACAAAGGCAGTTGCATTGAAGGATGCCACTAAATCTTTATTTGTTGAGTTCCTTGATGGAATTGTGACCAGGTTTGGTGCCCCTTCAACCATTATTTTAGATAATGCAAAGTCTTTTGTTGGAGCTAAGATTTGTGCATGGGCAGTGGATCATAATATCTATTTGAGCACATCCTCAAATTACTATCCTCAGGGTAATGGTTTGGCTGAGTCCTCCAACAAGAACCTGATCAAGATCATGAAAAGGACAATAGAAGATAACTAGAGGTGTTGGCATAAAAACCTGAAGACTACACTGTGGGATGACAGAATAATGCCTAAAAGGTCAATAGGGAATTCACCATTTGTGTTAGTTTATGGTAGAGAAGCAAGGCTTCCAATTTCATTGGAGTTCCCATCCCTAGAGCTAGCTCATCAGTTGGAGTTGATTGAAGATGATGCCATGATAGTAAGAATGGCAGAGCTGATGGAGCTGGAAGATAAGAGAAGTAAATCCATGCAGAACCTAGAGACACACCAACAGTAGGTAAAATAGAGTTTTGACAGGAAGGCTAGGGTTAGAATCTTCCGAGAAGGAGATTTGGTTTTGAAATGGGATGCAAATAGGGAAAAACCAAGAAGACACTCAAAGTTTGATGCATTATGAAGTGGTCCCTATCTGATTGTCAGTTGCAAGTAGGCCAATGCTTTCCAATTAAGCAAGCTTGATGGTGTGCCTATCCCAGTCAATGGGATCTATCTCAAGCCATGTTTCTGAGGGTTTGAGATTCCATGTACATAGTTAGCTTGGTTTCATTTCTAGTTTGTTTCCTGCTTTTCTAAGAAGTGCACGAGCATGGTATTATCTCTATGAGATAACAAGTTTTGAAATTTTGAAGGGTGCAGATGGAGGTTTTGGTCTTTGGTTCCAGTTGCAGAGATAGGGGTTTTAGGGTTTTCCTCTCAGAGGTAGGGTTAGGGTTTCATAGTATATGCAGGATCCACATCTTTTTGACTCTATAATCCAATGGATGCATGAGGTCACTGGTCTATGCATAGCAGGCTAGCATCCCCTGTGAGTCACCAGAAATGTTAAATATTGTGCCCTCCACCAAATATTTTAATTTTAAATGCTTGCCCACCCAACGGTCACTTCTCAGTTTAATGTTATTTTAAATCATCCCAGGAATATAAAAAATAAATTAAAAAATGATGAAACCTTAGGATATTCCTTATTTCCTAGGTTTATTCTTGTAGGCTTGTAGCTTCCTCATCATCAGATCAAAAGATATCTATGGTTGGTGCTATCTCGCTATGGGAAGTTACACAGTCCTTTGCCATAGCGACATAGTGCCTTTTCACCACGTGGCAGGTGGGTCCTCCTTTTCTTTGTTGTTTCTCTGGCATTGAGTTTTGCTAGATCCACGGTGGGTAGTATGGCACTATCAAAAAATTTATATTCCTCATCGTTAGTAACATAGCACCTAGAAAAAAAATGATACTATAGCGACATCAGAAGGAAGGTGGGTCCCAAGTATGCCTCGTCAGATATCAGTGATGAAATTTGGCACATATTGGCAGTTGGTCAATCTTTTCATTGGCTAAGGTATGACTGTGTGGAATGTGGGTCCTGCTTCACTTGGTGGGCTGCAAACGAGGATTTGTTAGACAGGTTGGTACGTGGCTAGTTTCTTATTGGTTGGTATACTGATAGGTCGGATCCATCTTGCTCGCCGCCAGATCTCGAAAGATCAATGGTGGGTGTTATCTCGCTATGAAAAGCTGCAAGGGTATTATCCATAGCGACATAGCGTCTCGACGACGTGTGGCACAGATGACGTTTTGGGCCCACCCTTCTGCAAAGTGATAGTACGGCTCGTCCTTGGTGGCAGTTGTCAGGTGGGTCACAATACAATGGTGGTTTTTCATTGGTCCACTTGGCCAACTCAATGTGCAGTTGTACAATTTTTTTAATCACCATAGATCTAAGGAAATCGACGGTAGCGCTATCTCACTATGGAAAGCTGCGAGGATATTACCCCATAGCGACATAGGGCCATTGCGCCACGTGGATCAGTGGGGCTAGGGCTCGCCAAGATGAAGATGCAAGGTTGTGCCATGTGGTTGCCAAGTGTTTTTTGGGCCCAAAATTTTGAGGGAGCGAGCGCAGTAATACAACAAGTCTTCACGATCATCAGATTAGTCTGGATCCACGATGGGCACTATCTTGCTATGGAAAGCTGAGAGGATATTATGCATAGCAACATAGCACCTCAGTGACACATGTCCTAGTGGGTCTGGTGGAGGCATTAATGGTTAGCGGCTGGGAGTTAATGTGACTGTCGTAGTTAGGATTTTTTAGAAGATGGCTCAATTAGTAATGAAAGGGGTGGTCAAATCGAGAAGACCTTGCGAGGTGGTAGAAAGGAAAGATGTTATTGGTCCACGTAGACCATTTTGGATGCAGAGTTTAGTTGACTTGCTGACCCTATTGATTTAGGTGCTCAGGAATGAAGAAAGTCAAGATTTTTTATGCAATCTGATCTCTGTAATTAATCCCAACCAACCCAAAATGAATGCGAGACAAGGAAGAGCACTCCACCGTCCCCCAGTTGATCCATCTACCTGATCAGGACAATCAATGGTGTCATTTCCATCCTCTAAAGGCATTATTGGACATAGAAGATCAGATATCATTGCATCTGGATCTATATCCAGATCAGATTTTCTCCATGATTGTTCTCTGTAGGACTTAATGGCAGGCTGTTGCGAAGTAATTATAGTTGGAGGACATCCTAGTTATGTCTGAGCTATAAAAGAAAAACTTTATGAATTTTGTAAGGGTCAACATTTCTCTATTTTCTCTATTACTGCTCTGTAGATTCTCAGTGTAAATTCCCCTATGCCTTTGAACTACATGATTTTCTGCCTTATCTCTCTCAGCCATTGGTATGAAAGTGCAAGAACTCTTTGCCTCTTACTGGTGTTTTGTAGAGATCTATGATCTGCATGACTGTATTTCCTTGGCCTATGAATGATAATATAAGTGAATCTCTCCTTCCTTGTGTCATTCATCTTGGTTTTCTGATCTGCATGTGATTATTAGATTAAAACAAGTTTGAATGTGTATATCCTTAGTTTCATTCTAGTTCAATAGTGCATTTATGGGCAGAGATTGGTCTGAACACTGTATTTTGGTGCATCACCTCTTTAGATTAGATTAGGTAGATTTTTTTTCATGCTCTCCTTCTCCCTTTTCCTCTCCAAGAGTAGTTAGGTGCATCCTAATAGTAAGAGGAAGCTAGCCTTCTCCGGAGACTCAACCTCATAGTTCAAGTCCCACAGCTTGGAGGTTGTTTCCATGTTTCACTAGGTTGTGCTCATGCATAGGCTTTGGACAAGGGTGCAAACCTCAGTGACAACAGGAGGCACATGAGATGTTTCATAGGTTGGATGGCATATTTGTGAAGGATAAGTGGAAGAACAAGAGTTCGAAAGAAAAGTGAGAAGTTGGTGAAAGTGAAATTACTTGAGGTGTTGCCAAGAAGATCAGAGATGGAGAATGTGATGAAGACCTATAAATGAACTAGAATGAGAAGAATGGAGATCTGAATATGTATAGTGAGTTGTAAGTTATCTGAGCAACCTAGTTATTACTTTCTAGCCATTATGATAGTATAAATCATTAAATCATGGTTACCTAATGATCATGTTGTGAACCCTTTAAGCAAGGTGAAATTCTGATAGAATGTTTTTGAAAATCTCTAACAAGGCCATTCCTAATAAAGTTTTTTAAATCTTTTAACAGGGTCACACTTAATGATTTGTTTTTGATGTAGGAGCATCATAGGCTTTATTGCAATCCTCAATGTTGGAGGAATTCTAGTTTGTAGAAGTGGTGTTTAGTCGCTATTGGACATAGTTTATGTTTGGGAGCTCGACATACACTATGGAGCTTGGCATGCTCTATGATGCTCGATATGCTCTAGGAGCTCGACATGCACTGTGGTGCTCAACAAGGTCTTGGAGCTCATTAAGGTCTTGGAGCTTAGTAAGGTCTTGGAGCTCAGTGATGTCTATGGAGCTCGGCGACCCTTGTGAACTTATGGGTGCTTGGCTTGGTTTTGTTGGCACTCGGTTTGGTCTTGGTTCCTATTGGTGTCAAGTTGTTTATGAGCTGACTTTTGGCATTTAATTTATGTATGGGTATTTGATTTTTTGTTGTAGCCAACTTGTGGCTCAACATATATTTAATGTAAGGGATTTAATTTAGTTTGTAATGAATTGGGTCAACATGTGGCTTAGTTGGGTATAATTAGGGGGTTTTGTGGAGTTTTTAGGCATGATTCATCCAACTTGGAGGAGGGGATGAAGGGTAGATGAAAATTTTGAAGAGCTAGGGTTGCAACTTGAGAACTAGAGGATTTTTTGGTGGACCTAAGGGTACACATGTGGGTTCTTGTTAGTGTTCTTATCTTGTGGATATGGACTAGTTGGAATTGGGTTTGTGAGTTGGATCTTGTGGGATCTTGAAAAACTAAGTTTTTTCATTATTGTTTGTATTTGGCCCTAACCCAGAAGGCCTTATAGCCATGCATATTGCATGTAATAAGTTATTTTATAAATAAAGAGCTGTGATTTGGTATCAAATCTTCCATTGTTGTCTCTTTATTTTTGTGTTTCCATTGTGTCTTTATTTTCTAGGGGCTAGGACATCTCCTTTGGGGAATCTTCTACCTTGCACTGTGTCAATTTTGTAACCTTTAATAGGGTTGGCTCTTAATTGAGCTCACTTCAAAAGAGTGAAAAAGTGGTAGCATGCCACTTAGTGGTTTTTCCTAAATTGGGTTTCCATGTTAAATACTAGTGTCATACTCGTGTGAATGTGTGTTTTCATGTGTCATGTTACTTATCGTTATATATATTTTCAATTTGGATAACACTAAAATATAGAGCTAGGTTTTGATATGAATAAGTTAGATTATTGATTATTTTCTCTACCAAGTGGATTTATGAGTTTGATTAGGTTGCTTGAAGTTGTCAAAATTTGAACTGGTAGATCTGGACCCGAGGATAACTGATTGAAATTCTGCCCTCCCCCCCCTCGCCCACCCAGAATTATTTTAATAATTGTAACAATTTGTATCATAGATGTGGTGCTTACAAGGAAAGTTTGAAGAGACTTAAGCTAAAGATCAAGATGTGCAAAAGAGAGGTACCCAAGTTAAACAAAGAGAACTTCCTAACATGATAATTTTTTATGAGATTACATCTATCTAGAGTTGGAGATTCTAAACTATAATATTTGGACAATGAGTACATAGAAGTACCTAGACCCATGAAAATTAGGCAAATAAAAGAAAACAAGGAGCATAATCAAGTGATGATAGATATGATATCTTCCCTAAGTTATTATGAGTTTGATGATGTGAAGGATTGCACTACTGCAAAGAAAATGTGGGATGAGTTGGCACAAATTCATGGAGGAGACAAAAATGTGTTAAGGAATAAAGTTGGAAGTTTGAGAGGCAAGTTTGATGGCATGAGAATGAAAGGAGAAACTATTGCCCAATATTGTGGTTGAATCAAAGAAGTGGTGAGTGCAATTGGAGGTGTTAGAGGAGAAATAATGGAAGAGACTATGATCAACATGATATTAATAAATTTACTCCATATTTATGCCATTAGAGTATCTGCAATACAAGAACTAAGATGTACACCTAGTAGTGACCTAACTCTAGATAGTCTACTTGGTAGACTCACTGCATTTGAATTGTCAAATTTTAATAACTATGCACCTTCTAGCATTGAATCTTCTTTTAAGTCTCAACTAACCCTTGATGGATCTAAGAGAATAAAAATTTTAAAAAGTAAGCCTGTGGATAGTGATAGTGAATCAAGTGATGACATGGAGGACCTATAAGCATTAATGACAAGAAGGCTACCAAGAGGAAAAGGAAAATAGAAAGGTAAACTACATATAAAATGTTTTGCATGTAATAAATCTGATCATATTGCTGCATCGTGTCTTGATAGAGATGAAAAGGAGGAAAGGAAAGACAATAGAAACAAAGGAAGGAGATATAATAAAGATAACCAAGGTAACAAAGACTACAAGATAAAATGTAAGAAAGTAATTTTGATGAACATGATGAAGAAGTTGTTTATGTTGCAATGAAAGATGAATATGATGATGATGAAAATTTTGAGGAAACTTCTCTTATTTCACCTATTAGTAAGAATGATAAATGGATAATACATAGTGGTTGTTCACATCCTATGACTGGTGATACAAGTAAGTTTGAAAATCTAGAACATAATAAAGTTTGAAAATGATGCACCATGTTATGTGAAAGGTAAATGATCTATTATATTGAATGATAAGATCAAATGTGACAATACATATTGACTTGATGGACTGATATATAATCCATTGAGTATGGTATAGTTGAATAGTTCAAGCTACCAAGTTGAGCTCCAAGACAAGAAGGAAAAAATCCATGATGCTACTAGTGAACTAATTGGAAGTGGAGAGAAAACAAGAGGTAAATTTTTCTTTGTAGACCAATATGAAAATATATGTTTATTTGCACAATTTGAAGATGTTTGGTTATTACATAAGAGTGTTGAAAATATATTAATACAAGTATGATAAATGTATTTCAATCATTGTTTTGCCATTGATGCCAAACTTGCTAGTTGCTGGTAAGACACTTGCTTATATGATTTAAGTACTATCATTTATTTGATTGATGAAGAGGTTTTGATCAAATGAGGTAACAATAACACCTAGAGGAAAGGTTGAATTATGATATGAAAAGGAGTACAAGAATCAATTAAGGTAGTGATATTATAGTGCATTGATAATCTGCTTAAGGTTGCAAAGGTAGGTTACACTGATTAAGTTCAAAAGAACAAGTTAAAAAAAGTATGTCTACCAAGCTTAACATTTTACATAGTGGGTGCAAGGAAAAGTTAGTGCAAGACGGGTAGGAAATTAGTTGGAGTCGAGAAAAGTCAATTTTAGTGTAAGTTGAGTAAAGTTTAGTTGATGCCGAGCACTAGTAAACTCTAGTTTGTGCCAAGTGATTTAACAGTGGGTGTCAAGAAACATAGTATGTGTCAAGCATCAAAATCCAGTTAATGTTGAGTGTTAGTATTATGAGAAAGATAGAGAATTCAATGAATTTGAGCTGATAAGTTTGATTTCTTGGATTGTGTGAACCATGTGGAAGATAAGCATGATGAGCTGGTGGTAAAGAATTCATGGTAAACCATTTTGAGGTGAATTCAAAAAGGATTGAAGGAGAAGTTTCTAGAAGGGAATGAAATTAAATGAGGGGTATATTCATTGAATCCTACCTAATCTAACTTAACCCTGAAATGGATCATAGAGCTTGAATGGAAAAATATCTTAATTCTCTATTTATAGAGATGGTTGTTTAGAAGAAAGGGTTGTCAAGTGTGAGAACCTAAGGCAGACAAGAAGTTTAGGGTATTTCTTCATTCAGTGACCTAAGTAAAGAGATTGCTATCAGACCTAAAGAGTGCAAAAGCCAAGAAGAATGGAAGACTAAAATAGAGATCTATAATTTGCAAGTGTGTCATAAGTTGTTATCAGATCAAGCCTTATTGTTACTCTCTAGTCATTGTATTAGTCTAGGGTAAATATTTTGGATTAAGGTTGACCTAAAAGTCATTTGTAAAACCTTTAACTGGGTGACATTCCAAGTGAATGATCTAAAGTACTCTAACAAGGCTCACTCCTAACAGGGTGATTGAAATCCTTTAACCATGTCACATTTAACAGTGTGCATTGTAACCTTTAACAGGGTTGGCCTTTCACAGCCATCACTTCAAAAGAGTGTGAATGAGTAGCATGCTACTGGTGGTTTTTCCCAAATTATCATTGTATCAAATGTGTTATTCAATCTATTATGTTTTATGTTTGCATTTTTGCAAATTAATTTGACAGTAACCTACAAGTTTATGTGATTGTGTAATCTAATGGATGCATGCATGATGAAAATGTTTTATGGATATGGGTTCACTAATTTATGAAAAAAAATATTTATAAATTTGGACCTTGAATAACTAATTCACCCCCCCTCCCAGTTATTCTAAAGAATTCCAACAATTGGTATCTGAGCCATCTGCTTAAGAGGACTAGTTTGAAGGTACTAGAAGCAAAAAGATCAAGATATTCAAAAGAGAAGTACCCACGCTTAATAGAGATAAATTTCCTACATGTAAAAGTATGATGAAGCTACATCTAGGAGGTCTTGGAGATCATGCACAATCTATCATTGCTATTGAGCAATCTGATCTTGTTGGAGCCCTAATTGCTGAAAATCTAAAAAAGAAGAAAGAACACAACCGGACAATGTTGAATATTATCTCTGCCCTAAGCTATGTCGAGTTTGATAATATCAAAGGTTGTGACAATGCAAAGAAAATGTGGGATGCTCTACACACTATCTATGGAGGTGACAAGAATGTTCTAAGAGCCAAACTTGAAAGTCTCAGAGGTAAGTTTGATGATATGAGAATGTAAGAAGGTGAGAATATTGCTCTAGGATAAAAGATGTTGTTAAAGCAATAAGAGGAGCTACTAGTAAAATAGATGATGATAATGTACTAAGTAAAGTTTTGAAAACACTACTACCTATTTATGCTATTAGAGTTTCTGCAATACAAGAACTAAGATGTATGTCAGGGAATGATCTAACTCTTGAAGGTCTAGTAGGTAGGCTCATTACTTTTGAGCTATCTAACTTTGATAATTAAAGACTTGAAAATATTGAATCTACTTTCAAAGCTAAGTTGTTATTAAAGTAACCTAATGAGAAGAAGAAGAAGAAAAAGAGAAAATATGTGTCTAGTGATAGTGATATAGATGAAGAACATGTAGATCAAATTGATACACTATTAGAAAGGATATTTCACAGAGGTAAAGAAATTTTTTAAGGTGTGTTACCTTCATGTGTTTCAATTGCAATGAGGTTGGTCATATTTTTGCTAGATGTCTAGAGAAGAAGAATTACAAAGGTGGTGACAAGTATTAAAGTAGACGAGATGAAGACAAAAAACACTACAAAGACAAAGGAAGGAAGTCTTGCTACATTGCTAAAGAGGAAACAAAAGATGGATCTGACGATCATGATGATGACGTGGTGTATGTTGCAATAAAGGATGAATCTAATGAAGATGAGGCAACTACACTAGTGTCTTGTGCAAACAAGAATGAGAGATGGATCATTGATAGTGTGTGTTCACATCACATTACTAGAGATAAAAGTAATTTTATTACCTTGAATTATTATGATGGAAATAGTGTAAGGTTTGGTAATGATGCACCATGTCTGATAAGAGGAAAAGGTTCTATCAAGTTCACATAAATTTTTTTATGTGACAATACCTACTATGTTGAAGGACTTAACTATTATTTTTTGAGTGTGTCACAACTAAATAATTTGGGATGTAAGGTTGAGTTTGAGAACAAAATTGCTAAGATGTATAATACTCATGGAAAATTTATTTGAAAAGGTGATCAAACTAGAGGTAATCTATTCTACCTTGATATAAAGGATGCTACTTGTTTAGTTGTAGAATTTGATGATGTGTGGCTATGGAACAAGAGGTTATGTCATGTTAATTTTGATAACTTAGTTAGTATGAATAACATGAAGAGTCAGATGTTTTCTTAAGTTAAGAAGCCAGACAATATAATTTGCAAACAATGTCAGTTAGGAAAAATGACAATCAAGTTTTAAGAGTAAGATTCATACCTCTTAAGGAATATTAGAGATTGTTCATACTGACTTGTGTAGACCAATTGAAGTGCAAAGCCACAAAGGAGATAAGTAAATTATGTTACTTGTTGATGATTATTCTAGAATGATGACAGTTATGTTTTTTAAATATAAATCTGATGCTTTCCAAATGTTTAAGTGATACTTAGCAAGAGTAGAGAAGGAAACATGTAAAAGTCTGAAATGTTTAAGATTTGATAGAGGAGGAGAATTTAAATCAAATGAGTTTGAGATATTTTGTAATGAAAAAGGAATCAAAAGACATACATCTACTCCTAGAACCCCTCCACAAAATGGAATTGTTGAAAGAAGGAATAGATTTGTAATGGATTATGCTAGGGTACTCATGATGGAGAAAAATGTTGCTTTAAAATACTGGAGAGAATCTATAAGTACATCTATTTATACCTTGAACCATGTACAAGACAAGAAAGGTACTCAATCAACACCTTTTGAACTATGGTATGGATACTCACCCAATGTAAAATATTTTAAGGTATTTAGAATCAAATGCGATATTCTCAAAGATTTTAGGAATAGTAACCTAGATGAAAAAAGTGAGGAAGGTATATTTCTTAGTTATTCCACAAGAAGTAAAGCCTTATAAGTGTTTAAATACTAACACTAACAAAGTATTGTAAAGTGAAAATGTGAAATTTGATGAATATACATAAGTATATGAGGTTGAACCTATAAAGAAACCAAAGGAATACAAATCATTTGTCTACTTTTATGAAGGTATGCTTGCTAAAGAAGATGGTGTAAATCATGTTACAAACCAACAACAAGTTTTAGTGACTATCAAGTCACATACTATGAATAACAAGTTGCATTCAAGAACCAAAGTACATTTAGGTGCTAAGTTATAGAATGAAGTTGAGGCACATTCTGATTTTGAGATTAGTTTACATGAAAAAGATGTTGAACTACCTAACAAAGAGGTACATAGTGATTTATAAGTTGAGAGACTAAATATAGAAGCTAGAGTTGAACCAAGATTGTTTAAGTATGTCAAGAGACATCATCCTGGTTCACAAATCATTGGAGATAAAGATGCTAGACCAATGACAAGGAACAAGTTGAGAAATGATATATTTTTTTGAGCATGCAAGAACCAAAAATAGTGAAAGATAGCTTAGAAGATGTGGACTAGAGTAAAGCCATACAAGAAGAGATTGAACAAATTGAGATAAATAAGACATGGACTCTAGTTCCTAGACTAGAAGAAAAAATGTCATTGGTACCTAGTGGGTATGCAGAAACAAGTTAGATGAAAATGGTGAAGTCACAAGGAACAAGGAAAATTAGTCTATAAAGGATATGAACAAGAAGAAGGGATATATTATGGAGAGACATTCGCTCTTGTTGCAAGATTGGAAGGAGTAAGAACTTTTCTTGCTTACTATGCATACAAAGGTTTCAAAGTTTATCAAATAGATGTTAAGTCTATATTTCTAAATGGTATATTGGAGGAAGAGGTTTATATAGAAAAACCATAAGGATTTGTTGATGCTAACAACAAAAACATGGTTTGTAGACTACACAAAGCTTTATATGGTTTGAAGAAAGCACCAAGAGCCTGATATGAGGGGCTTCATAATTATCTTGTGAAGATTGGATTTGAAAGCACTGATGATAAAAAAAATATGTACTTGAAGACAAAGAAAGACAAAGGCATTTTTTTATCTAAATTTTTTTTTGATGATATCTTATTTGGAGGTCAAGATACTTTATGTAATGTTTTTGCAAATGAAAAGAAGAAAAATTTGAGATGTCTATGTTTAGAGAGAGTAAGTTCTTTGTGGATTTGTAAGTACATCAGATGAAATATGGTATATACATCACTTTATAGTCAAAGTATGTTAAGGAGATACTAATTTTTTTTGGATTGGAAGATTCCAAGCCAGTAAGTACACCTATGGTGACATGACATAAATTGTCAAAGAATGATGATTTAGCCAAGGTGAATCAAACATTATATACGTCTATGATTTGTAAATTATAGTATGTAGCACACAAAAAACTTGATATTGCATTATCTATAGTGATAGTTGCAATATTATCTACGAATCCCAGGGAGAATCACTTAATTGAAGTTAAGAGAATAATGAGACATTTGAAAGGAACAGAGGACTATGGTCTATACTACAAGAAAAATGAGAAGTTTGAACTGAGAGTTTATATTGGTGTTGATTGGGCTAAAAATATTGATGATAGAAAGAGCACCAATGGAAGAACATTTTTCTTAGGAAAAAGGTTGGTAACATGGACTAGTAAGAAATAAAACTACATATCTCAATCTATTGCTAAAGCTTAATATGTTGTTGTTGCGGTAAATTGTACAAACATTGTATGGATCAAACAACTACTCAAAGGTATGAAGGAGAAAATAATTGAATCTATGATACTTTATTTTGATAATACAAGTGTTATAAATATATCAAATTCCACTGATGCATATGAAGACTAAGCACATTGCAATCAAGTAACATTAATTGAGAGAATTAGTTCAAGATAAAAAGGTGAACATGGAATATGTTAACACAAAAGAGCAAATTGTTGATATCTTCACAAAAGAATTACCTAAGGATGCTCATGAGTATTTAAGAGGTAAACTAGGGATGATATCCCTATCAAAGGCTATATAAGAAACATGAGGAGTGCCCTACATCAAAAAAATTGATTGGCATATGTTGCACATTGTTGCAGTGGATCTTACTTTAAGAGCTGCCTAACATAATCAAAGAGATGGAACTACAAATAAGCCACAAGCAAGGTGACAAAGTGAGGAACTGAAAATATTCATATTTCCATATGAAGATGACAAGTCCTTGGCATTTTTGTCAAAGAGGGAGAAAATATGCTAAGAGTTAAAGTGTACTGAGAGATGAAAGCTAAGGGAGAATCCTGACTGTTGAGGAAGTGTGCTGAGGGAGAAAGTGTATCTATTCATTACATCTACCTAGTAAGAGGGAGATATAATAAGTAATCAAGAGGAAATCATAAGGATGAGTTGATTGATTTTTTTTTTTGTCATAATAAAATTTTGTAACCTATTTAGAAGATGAAAGTTGTTGATAGAGGAAGAGATTTCAATAGAAGGAATTATTTTTCTTTTTGGTACAATGTTGGTCTTACTGATTAAGTCTAGTCAATTTGATTTTTCACCAATACCAAAGAGGGAGATTGTTGAAAATATATTGATACAAGTATGATAAATGTGTTTTAATTATTGTTTTGTCATTGATGTCAAACCTACTAGTTCTTGGTAAGACAATTGCTTATATGATTTAAGTACTATCATTTATTTGATTGATGAAAAAGATTTGATCAAATAAGGTAACAATAGCACCTGGAGGAAAGCTTGAGTTATGATATGAAAAGGAGTACAAGAATTAGTTAAGAAAATGATATTATAGTGCATTGATAATCTACTTAAGGTTGGAAAGATTGGTTACATTGATTAAGTTTGGAAGAACAAGTTAGACGAAGTATGTCTGCCAAGATTAACATTTTGCACAATGAGTGCCAAGCAAAGTTAGTGCAAGCCAAGTAAAACATTAGTTAGAGTCGAGCAAAGTCAATTTCAGTTTAAGTTGAGTAATTTTTAGTTGATGCTAAGCACCAACAAAATTTAGTTCATGCCGAGTGATTTAATAGTGGATGTCCAACAACACAGTATGTGCTGAGCATTAGAAGCTAGTTAATACTAAGTGTCAACGTTATAAAAAAGATCGAGAATTCAATGAAGCTAAGTTGACAAGTTTGATTTCTTAGATTGTGTGAACCATGTGGAAGATAAGCATGATGAGTTGGTGGCACAGAACTCATGGTAAACCATTTTGAGGCAAATTCAAAGAGGATTGAAGGAGATATTTCTAGAAGGGAATGAAATGAAATGAGGGGTAGCTTCATTGAATCCTACCTAATCTGACCTAACCCTAAAATTAATGATAGAGGTCGAACAAAAAAATATCTTAATTCTCTATTTATAGAGATGGGTAGTCAAAATCAAGGGTTGTCAAGTGTGAGAACCTAAGGAAGACAAGGAGTCTAGGGTATTGCTTCATTTAGTGACCTAAGTAAAGAGAATACATTGGAAAGCAAAGAAAGAAGACTTAAGGGTATGCATGCTTGAAGGGTGAACAATCTATTAGAGCTTAAGAGTGTGAAATCCAAGTAGAATAAAGGATTGAAATAGAGATCTAAAATCTATAACTATTGTAATTTGTGATATTGCTATTAGGATTTAACTATGTGATTTTGAGTCAAACTCATTGACGCATGTTTCATGAGTAGTTATTCAACATGAATCCATCTCTAATGAGAATAAATGAAACACTTAGCACTCATTGGATCTAGGTGATGCTCATAGGGGTGCTTCTAGATTCATGTTGAATCACTACTCATGAAACATGGGTCAATGATTTTGACTCAAAATCACACAGTTAAATCCTGATAGCAATATCACAATTTGACTTGTTGTAGAAATTATCTCCTACTTATCAAGTATTGTAAGTTGTTATCAAATCAAGCCTTACTTTTACTCTCTAATCATTGTATCAGTATAAGGTAAATGCTTTAGATTAAGGTTGACCTAATAGTCATTTATAAATCCTTTAACCGGGTGACATTTTAAGTGAATGATCTAAAATTCTCTAACAAGGCTCACTCCTAATAGGGTGATTGAAATCTTTTAACTGGGTCACATTTAATAGTGTGCATTGTAACCTTTAATAGGGTTGGCCTTTCATAGGGCATCACTTCAGATGAGTGAGAATGAGTAGCATGTTATTGGTTGTTTTTCCGAATTGGGTTTCCATGTTAAATCATTATGTCAAATGTGTTATTAGATCTATTATGTTTCATATTTATATTTCTACAAATTGATTTGACAGTAACCTAGAAGTTTAAGTGATTGCATAATCTAATGGATGCATGCATGATGAAAATATTTTATGGATATGGGTTCATAAGCTATGAAAAGTTTTATTTGTACATCTGGACTTGGATAACTAATTCACCCCTCTCCCCTTCTCTTAATTATTCTAAATAATTCCAACAAAGGGGTTGTCCTATGTGAAATTTGATAATTTTGTAAACATTAGTAAGATGAAAAGAGTAAGAGGATTATCGAGATTGAGAAAACCTGATAAAGTGATGTACAAACAATGTCAATGGGAAATATGAAAAAGTCTAGTTTCAAGAGCAAGACCTAATCTTCTAATGATACTGTGGAGGTGGTTCATATTGATTTATGCCATCCTATTGGTGTGCAAAGTTACTATGATGGCAAGTAACTAATCTTATTTGTTGATGATTACTCTAGAATGATGATTGTGATGTTTCTCAAAGGAAAATATGATGCTTTTCAAAATTTAAGTAATATTTGGCTATAATTGAAAAGGTAACACATAACAGTTTGAAATACTTGAGACAAGATAGAGGAGGTGAATTCATAGAAGAGGAGTTCAATATATTCTGCAATTATGGAGGAATCAAAAGACAAATATCTACACCAAGGACTCCACCACAAAATGGGATAGCTAAAAGAAGAAATAGATCAATCATGGACTATGCAAGAACATTGATGATGGAAAAGAATATTTCAATAAAGTATTAGAGAGATTTTGTAAGTACTAATATTTATACACTTAACTAAGTTCAAGTCAAGAAAAGTACAAATAAAATCCCTTCTAAATAGTGGTATGGTTATGCACCTAATGTAAAGTATTTCAAATTATTTGGTGTTGATCTCATATTGGTTTTGACAAGTGAGTGTCTATACATTTAAGTCATTTACTTAGTTCATGTTGAACAAGTAGTATATGTTGAGCACAACATAAAGCATTCTGAGCCTACAATGAGAGTCGAGTCACTCATGTGCCAAGTCACTCAAGTGTCGAGTAGATAGTGTATGCCAAGTGATTTAGGAGTCGAGTAAGTAGTGCATGCTGAGTCATTCAAATACCGAGTCACAATATAGAAATTAGCATATGCTGAGCATCAAAGACTTTAGATGTCAAGTAATATAGTTTTGTCATAATTGTTTGTATTGGCACAAACTACTGTGTAAACCATTTTTTAGCTCACTCACAAATTGAATTATGGTATTTTGGTGATAAGGATGAATCTTAAGTTGGAATCCCTATGAAGTACATGCATCCAATCAAGTAAAGAAAAGGTTTAAGTGGCAAAATAGATGAATCATAACTATTGATTCATACCTAACCCTAAGTCACCTAGGTCTTCTTAAGGAAGAAAAATCCTAAACTTCTTATGAGCGTGAAGGGGAATGAATGAATGATCAAGGAGAGTTTTGCATGTGCAAACTAGGACATTCATGGTGACCAAGATATTACGATCTGAAATTGCATTATAAAATTAGTTAAAGGAGAGTAGAGGAAGGAAATAGTGAATAGTAGAGAGACATCTGATCAAGAAAGATCAATAATACACTAGTTTAGGGGTGATCTCTCATCAAGAAACAAAGTGATAAGAAAAAGATCAATGCTAAGACATTCTAATAGGTGAATCAATTAAATCTCTTAACAGAGTAGTCTTAACATGCTATATTAAAATCCTCTAACAAGGTGCTTATTTTATTATGAATTAAAGTCCTTTAACAAGGCACACTTTTAATAGGGTATTGAAATCTTTTAACAAGGCAAGACCTAATAGTCTTTGTAAGCCTTTAATAGGGTAGAAATTTCATAGGGTAGATCATGTCTCATGATCAAACATTGTAACCTTCATTAGATAGATTTTATTATTGTAGTAGTGAATATTTGTGGGTGTCATCCCCACCTCAGTTTTACGTTCTCATTGGAGGGTTTCTAGGTAATCATATCTAGTGTCATATGTGTGTGAATGTTTACTTGTTTACATGATTTAGATGTACATGTTTCACATGGTATCTTAGTTTACTTATTAAATGTATGAGATGGATGTGTGGTGAATGTTTTATGGGTCAAAGTTTAAAGCACTGATTCACCCCCCCACCCTCTTAGAAGTTTAACTTTTTTATTGTAATTCCAACATTTGGGAGAAAGTGCTATATATTGAAATATTAAAGGAATTGAGAACTTAATAAAAAGAGTGACGAAGGTATATTCTTAGGATATTCCACTAAAAGAAAGACATACAAGTTTTTGAATACTAACACTAACAAAATTGTGGAAAGTGCAAATGTTAAAGTTGATGAATTTGTAGAAAATAATGAAGAATAATGCAATGAGGAACCTAAAGATTACTAAAAATTTGTACACATATGTGAAGGAGAACCAAGTACTTTATCTGAACAAGAGAAATAGGTTGTTGTGCATCAACAGACAAACGTTGTCATGTTATATCAAAGAATCTTTGTCAAACTTTAGCAAGATGTTGAGCATCACACTACAAAGGCCAAGTCATAGACAAAGGAGATCAAACATTAGATAGAGGAAGCCAAGTTATAGTAGGAAATACCTAGAGAAAATGAGCCAGTTGGAACAAGTGAACTACAACAAGGAGAAATAAGATTTGAACCTATTTTATCAAAATATGTGAGAAGACACCACAGACCTGACCAAATCATTGGAGATAAAGATTCAAGAGTCATGAAAAGAATAAATTTGAAGGATGATACATGTATATTATGTGAGTTTGAGCCAAGAATAATTAAAAATGCATTGGAGAGTGGAGATTGGATTAGATCAACGAATAAGGAGATTGATCAAATAGAGAAGAACAAAACATGGATAGTGTTAGAATATTTAGAATAACTAAGAGGGGGTAGATTAGTTATTCAAGTTATAGATGTACCAATCGAACAAAAAAATACTTAAAAAACTTTAGATCTTATCATTCCATTACTCAATCTCTACTACAAAATATTAGCAACATCAACTAGTTTTTCATAGTTCTAAATTTAACAGACTTGCAGAATGTAAACTTTAATCAGTAAAATATCATGACAACATTTACACAAGGTTGACACTAGGATTTAACATGGAAAGCCAATTTGGAAAAAACCACCAGTAACATGTCACTAATTTTCACTCTTCTAAAGTGCGCCTAGTTAGGAGTCAATCCTATTAAAGGTTATAATACACACTATTTGTAATGCCCCGCCAAGGGATCCAAAGAATTAACCTAAAATTTCACTAAGTTTGGTAACATTTTTTTTTTTATAACATGAAAGTAAATACCACATATAACTTATACATAATAATGGAAGTAATAGCAATGTCCATCTAAAAGTAAACATAACATACATAACCGATTTCATTCTTTAAGAATCTCTTAATGTTGAGTTACATCTAAACTAACTAACATACATGAATCCATCTAATACAACATCCACATGAATAATAATGATAAGTCCAATGTTCATACATTACATTTCCAAATGCTCAATCATCCACTGTACATGTCACAGAGTATGAAGGCTTAAAAGAATATACATATGTAGAATAAGGTACATCATCCTATTCTAATCCATGATACATCAAAGTAAAGATAATCACATGATACATCATCATAGAAGACATATAAATCCATCATAAAGATCAAACAAAATAAACTAAGTGCATGGTTCCTCCCAACTGTTAATAGCATCATTAGACCATTGTGGGCCCTAGCCATCCCTCCGTGCGTAATATCCCAAAACATCGAAAAAATCATCGGTATTAACATAATAGGAATGTCACTCCTAACATATACAACATCATATGCAGAAAGTAATCTAATATGCAAATATAAGCATAAGATAACATCATCTAACATATGCTAATCATTTATGAAAGGATACATATCCACCATCACGAAGGATGCATCAGCCACGATGTCTCAATGAATCTCAAATAATAAGAGTGAAAAATACACTACCACCCGACCACGTGGTACCTAAGTGGTCCACTCCCACCGTGCTAAGGAGATAATCTCAAGTCCCAAATAGGCTATCCATAACACATAGCACAAATCTCTATAGTCTAGGAATCCTAAAAGTATACTAACTCAAAGGTTCCAACACACACAAAATTGACATCTAATTCTCAAAGGCACACAATGACATGTAGGAAACCTACTCTACAAGCGAGAAAGTGTCATCGCATTTATCTCGTACAAGTTACCCTGGCAGTTAGCTAAACTCCACGAGTCCATACAGATCTCATGCGGCCACTAGTATCCTCTCATATTGATAAGGCATACTATGGAATGCAAGGTCGCAACCATGCGTTCTCACTACTCCCATCCTAGCCTATACAAGCACTCAAGGCATGGGCGAGAACCAAAATTTTTATCTTTTTAAGTTCATTCAGTTAGTATTAGGTGTGAATGTTATCACTTATTAATCCAACTTACAATGAGTTACCCTGGCAGCCTCTTAAGGCCCCGACCCCCATTGCAAGCCACTTCCCGACACTACAAGAAGATTACCTACCCTTGGCTCATGAAATCATAAATCACCACAGTCCTTTACAAACGACTGTAAAGAAAATTTAAAAGATAATCCATAAAAAGAATTATCAAATAAGCATCAAATATCCATAATAAGAATCATCAAATCTCTAAGATAAGAATCATCAAATCTCCATGAACATCCGAAAAGCATCCATAAAAAATCATGACCACAACAGTTCTCTATTGGAAACTGAAGGCATCACTGATAATCATAAGTATCCATTGGTTCTCAATAATCAAAATATATCTCAAAATAAATCACCATAATCATTGGTTCTCAATAAGCAACCAAGAATATCTCAAAATCATACTGATCGAAGACTCCAAAATGGTTGAGTCAAACATGTCACAACATGATATCATCAAAAATAAATCCACATTTTAGTCCCATCATAGTGACTAGAAAGTAATCCAATGATAACTGATCGATGACTAAAAAATGATTAGCTCAAGTGTCTCATACGCATACATCTCAGCTTCACACATGAAGACTGATGAATAATAACAATCAGTAAATACAAACATTTCATAGAGCATACGATCACATTACCATGGTTGGGCTTATAAAGATCGAGACCAAATAAGATCAATATGCCAACACATCTCATAACCCCCGAGCCTCTGATAACAACCTAAGACTGGTCAACACTAGTCAACCCAAAAATCCAAAACAAGAAACATAAAGAATACACGATGCAAACACATGTTTTGGTTTTTCTATCTTACATAGTTGAATCAAGTGTAGAGGTTTCCAGTTTTTTGTTTGCAAGTATATTTTCAAGTGTCTCAAGTTTCATCATTTGACCTACAAGTCAACCCGTTTGTTCCTCGATAACATTATCCTTCCATTAATAAGAATTATATTTAAAGAATAACTTAAGGATAAATATTCACTAAATTGATTATCATTGACCTTTAATAAAATTGTTCTCCTATTTAACCATAATCCATATTCTAATTGATTAACCTTTCAACTTTTCTAAAATCATTATTCGTTATATTATAAGGGGACCAATTATCTTTTTCGAATAAGAGATTATAACTTTATTTATCCCAATCTATTAACATAGGTACACCATCCATGACCTATTAACATCTTTTTAATTTTCAATTATAAACTTAATTAAGTATTACTAAAGTTTGAGTCTTTGAATTTAATCGTCATCATCGTTGACAACCATACAATATCTAAAGTCATAATTCAAGTCATAAGAATAAGACCTATCAACTTCAATATAGATAATCTACAATCTCGTTAAAAGAATTATATCAAATAAATATCTATTACATAACTTAATTATTAATTAAATCTAATTAACTCTCATTAATTAATTTAATTAATAATTGTATAACCATAGGAACGTTCTAATTAACATCAGTTGACTAATAACTAACTAGAATTTTGTAAGTTTAAAATCAACTATAATTCAATACTCAAATGATCATATTAATAATTCAATAATAATAACTTGTTAATATTTAATGACAAGCTATATTGAGAATCTTATTATTAAATCTTTAATGACTACATACATCACTCTGCAACAATGTTTTCATTTATATTTTAATAATAACAAGTTATAATAAATCCTCAATACCAAGTATTATTATCTCAAATAAATTTTCTCTATGTACGTTGATTCAGTTAACTGATAATCCTCCAAATTATTAACCAATTCAATTTGATTAATATCTTTTACAGTACTTCGATCATTAACTAATCTCTTTTAGAATAACTCTGTTCGTATTAGTTGATAACTATTTAAACTATTTATACTATTATTTATTAATAGTTTGTTAGACCCAACAAACATTAATAAATAATAAACTTATCACAACTATAAATAATCAATCTAGAGAACTTTTACATAAAACTTCATTAGCTAACTTTTAATACCATTAAGGTATTCAAACGTATTAACCAATAACATAATAATTCAATATCATTTAAAAATTTTAAATTTAAATCAACATAATATAACTTATCATCTTACAATTATTTAATCAATATTAAAATCAACTATTAGACTCCATTTTCTAATTGTTCTAATAATATTTTGTCTATACAAAAGTTGTTTGAAAAAGATCCCTATCACAAACCAATAAGACTCATTGTAGATTTTAACATGAATAATTTTCAAATTCTTAGCATTATCATCTTCATTAAACAACTCTAAAATTGTTTAATAGTATTCAATATACATTATAAAAAGTCCACTATATAAACTATATTAAAATCTCTTTTCTTTTAATCCATTTACTTAGATTGACTAATAATTAACTACACTTTTTCTACTATTAACTAATCTTAATTAAATTTGATTTAATTAGATTAGATAATAGACCATATAAAACTAATGCATATTAATAAGATTCTAATAAAGGAAGATTGCAATAAGATCTTTAATTCATTAAATAATTTTCAATAGATTATCTTTAATCAAATTTGTTGATAACTATTAAAATGATTATTTATTAATAATTTGTTAGACCTAACAAACATTAATAAATAATAAACTCATCAAACTATATTTCCATAAGTCTCATTAGTTATTATTTAACTAACCTTTAAGGCATATCAATAATTCAAATCGTAGCTATGTTATAACAATGTTATAATGTAATTACGACTCTTTGTCAATATAATAATTCTTATTTAAATCTAAATCCAATATCATTAAAATTTGAGTCTCTTAATAATCATCATTAAACACTTTTACCACCCCTTAACTATATATTAAATAGTATTTAATATACATTAAATAGTATTTAATATACATTAAATAGTATTTAATATTAAAAGTCATCCATTCTCTATTGAATTCAATATCTCTATCCATTAGCTCCATCCACAAACTTTCCATTAATTAATTTAGAACATTCTTATTAGTCTTTAGACTAATTAAATAATTATTAAATTCTAATTATATTACTTTGATATATTATTTTTGTGAAGTTTAAACATAAAAAATTCTTTGTTATGAAAAATGAAGAGACATCCGTTATTGAATAAAACAGTCCCAGTACAATGGCCATATCTCTCTAATGAACCATTGGATCGGGCTGAAATTTAAATATGTTGGAGAGGGTCAAGTTGCGCCGATTCTGACCGGAGTGATCGAATAAATTCGATCCCGATAAAAAATTATGAATGACTGAATTCAAGTCTATCCAAAAGGCAGCGACAGAACAATTTGTGATGAATTAAGAATTTTTTGTTAAAATAATTGTTTTGTAAATTTAACCATAAAAGGGTTTGTTCATATGCATCTAAAAATATAATTGATAGAAAGATTACATCTAATCATTCGAATTTTCACCATAAAATTTCTATTTTAATTTCAAATCTTGTCTAGCTAATTTCACAATATAAATTCGAACCCAAACCCGATTAAGATCTAATTATTTCTCCTTAATTGGATTTAAAAAATTTCTATTATTTTCTTCTCAATCAAATAAAATATCTTGATTCGAATTTCAAATAGTAGATTCAATCATAGAGAGTATTCAGACATATAAAATAGATATGATGAAAACAGGAAGAGAAAGAATGCAAAAGAAATATGAGAATATCACGAGTGCACCTGGACACTGATGCTAATTTGCCATGCCTCAAAAGTCCATAGAAAATCTCTTCCTTCTCCAACATTCGCAATTCTTTCAAAAATCCAAACCGATCGAATTTTCTAAGTGATTAGAAGTGCTAGAAGGAGCACAGAAGCAAGTAGAAAATATATGAGCATATGAATCTTCTCCCATGCATGTAAGCTTTGAAGCTTTTATTTTTGCTTGTAACTCGTGGCTTCCATTAAGCTTGTAGCTTCCATTAAACTTGTAGCTTTCATTAAGCTTTTTCTTTTAAGCTTTTATAAATGTCTGAATATCAAGAGCTCTCAAAAAAAATTTGGAATGCTTCTTGAAACCGCTGAAAGGTGTCACCAACTAAGCATGGGTCTTTTCCAATTCTTTTTTGATAAGTTATAGAATTCTAAGCACCTTGTGCTTAATTGATGCACTAACCTCCGTGTTGTTGACACATGTTAATTCTCATGCAAGCTTATAACTCCAATTTACTTTACTCTTTCCAATTTTATTTATTAAGTCTCCTACACTAACTTTAATATCTCCACTTTTCAATCTTAATATATTTATATTTTAATTATATGAGATTTAGAATCTTTTAATAATTTAAAATATATTTTTCACTTTTAAATTTCATTTTTCAAAACTTTATTGCTAAAATATTTATTAACTTTAATAATAATATTATTTAGTCATCTATTTAAAAATGAGCTCCAAATATATTATTATTAAAATAAATATTGTCACATTCTAAATTTAATATTATAACTTCTATCTTCCAATTTAATTATTTTATTTAATTAATTTTTTAATTAATTAAATAAATAAATATCAAAACACTATATTAATTTTTTATTAAATTAAACTATTAACTAAATCTTTTAATTAGGCTTAATTAATAGAAAATACTCTAAAGACTCACAAAGGTAAAAATACGAAAAATTCATCATAGCCAATATACATACAAATCAAACCAAAGGTTATATCACGAATTACATCATCTGATACATTCGGAGGGTACTCAACTCAGATACTTGTCTTAATTTTTCAATTAGAACAAATGGCTTAAAGGGTTGAGATTTGGACTTGAGAATTTATCTCCCCTCTCTTATCATTGAGATAATGTGATAGGGTACGCTCATCTTGATAATTCAGAGAAGTCGATACCCGGTACCAGCAACCTGCATAAAAAATATGCATCTACAAGCACAATATATACTAAACTAAATAGACAATGGCAAGAAGTGGTGCATCGTGTAGATCCCGACTCCCTTAACCACATCAGACACACCATACAAAAGCAAACACACACACCATAAACATGCAAGTATGGGATAAGTATCCATAAGATAACATATATGATAATAAATCATCTTACTGATCATCATTAATAACTGCAAACACTAAAAATAATCATCAAACATACATGAAATGTAGAGTCTAAGTAATCTCATTACATATCAACTAAATCCATAGCACAATATCTGATAATCTCATAATAATGTTACTAACCATCAACATAAAACTAGCTCTAAAAGAGTTTAGCAATGATAACAAAATGCAAACCAGAGCCAAGCACTACATCCATCTCCCCTGGGATTAGGCTTACTCCTGGAAGCCTGCAAGAATAAAAAGCTAAGATACTCACTATGCGGGTCCCATTGAACCCTTTTCCTCCTTACAGGAGAATATGATTCCATTGAGAATTTTACAACACACTTAGAGCAATATGATTCTGGTTTAATAGTAAATCGAAAACCATATCGATTCAACATCATTCTTTTAACAACTACTAAAATATATCTCTTAATACATTCTAAACAAGAGCAACTTAATGTTTGCAAAAATAAACTAAGGTATACTACCTTGAAATTTAGATTAAAAATACATGTTTTGCAACTAGAATAAGTTTCAATTTTCAGTTTTGCCCTCATTTAAGTTTTCAGTAGAATTTTCAATTTTTAAAGCTAAGTGTTGAAGTATGAAAACTATGCAAGTAATAATTTTAAATTTTGTTTTCAGTTCACCTAGTTTTCAAATTTTTAGTTTGAAAGAGATACACATGATAGTTCAAAATTTTTATTTTGTTTAACTAGTTAATAACCAGTGACATTCCAATATACCTAGAGCTCTTAATGTTGAAACTCGGACTCTGATACCAAATGTAATGCCCTGCCAAGGGATCCAAAAAATTAACTTAAAATTTCACTAAATTTGGTAACATTTTTTTTTATAACATGAAAGTAAATACCACATATAACTTTTACATAATAACGAAAGCAATAGCAATGTCCATCTAAAAGTAAACATAACATACATAACCGATTTCATTCTTTAAGAATATCTTAACGTTAAGTTACATCTAAACTAACTAACATACATGAATCCATCTAATACAACATCCACATGAATAATAATGATAAGTCCAATGTTCATACATTACATTTCCAAATGCTCAATCATCCACTGTACATGTCATAGGGTATGAAGGCTTAAAAGAATATACATATGTAGAATAAGGTACATCATCCTATTCTAATCCATGATATATCAAAATAAAGATAATCACATGATACATCATCATAGAAGACATATACATCCATCATAAAGATCAAACAAAATAAACTAAGTGCACGGTTCTTCTCAATCGTTAATAGCATCATTAGACTATCATGGGCCTTAGCCATCCCTCCGTGCGTAACATCCCAAAACACGAAAGAGATCATCAGTATTAACATAATAGGAATGTCACTTCTAACATATACAACATCATATGTAGAAAGTAATATAAAATGCAAATATAAGCATAAGATAACATCATCTAACATATGCTAATCATCAATGAAATGATACATATCCACCATCACAAAGGATGCATCAACCACGATGTCTCAATGAATCTCAAATGATAAGAGTGGAAAATACACTACCACCCGACCACGTGGTACCTAAGTGGTCCACTCCCACCGTGCTGAGGAGATAATCTCAAGTCTCAAACGAGCTATCCATAACACAACACAAATCTCTATAGTCTAGAAATCCTAAAAGTATACTAACTCAAAGGTTCTAACACACACAAAATCGATAACTAATTTTCAGAGGCACACAATGACATGTGGAAAACCTACTCTGCAAATGGGAAAGTGTCATCGCATTTATCTCGTACAAGTTACCTTGACAGTTAGCTAAACTCCACGGATCCATACAGAGCTCATGCGGCCACTAGCATCCTTTCATATTGACAAGGCATACTATGGAATGCAAGGTCGCAACCATGCATTTTCACTACTCCCATCCTAGCCTATACAAGCACTCAAGGCATGGGCGAGAACCAAAACTCTTATCTTTTCAAGTTCATTCAGTTAGTATTAGGTGTGAATATTATCACTTATTAATCCAACTTATAATGAGTTATCTTGGCAGCCTCTTAGGGCCCCGACCCTCATTGCAAGCCACTTTCTGACACTACAAGTAGATTACCTACCTTAGGCTCATGGAATCATAAATCACCATAGTCATGTACAAGTGACTGTAAGGAAAATCCAAAAGATAATCCATAAAAAGAATCATTAAATAAGCATCAAATATCTATAATAAGAATAATCAAATCTCCAAGATAAGAATCATCAAATCTCCATGAGCATCCAAAAAGCATCCATAGAAAATCATGACCGCAACAGTTCTTTATTGGCAACTGAAGGCATCACTGATAATCATAAGTATCCATTGGTTCTCAATAACCAAAATATATCTCAAAATAAATCACCATAATCATTGGTTCTCAACAAGCAACCAAGGATATCTCAAAATCATATTGATCGAAGACTACAAAATGGTTGAGTCAAACATATCACAACATGACATCATCAAGAATAAATTCATATTTTAGTCTCATCATGGTGACTAGAAAGTAATCCAAAGATAACTGATCGATAACTCAAAAATGATTAGCTCAAGTGTCTCATACACATACATCTCAGCTTCACACATGAAGACTGATGAACAATAACAATCAGTAAATACAAACATTTCATAGAGCATACGATCACATTACCATGGTTGAGCTTATAAAGATCGAGACTAAATAAGATCAACATGCCAACACATCTCATAACCCTCGAGCCTCTGGTAACAACCTAAGACTGGTCAACACTAATCAACCTAAAAACTCAAAACAAGAAACATAAAGAATACACGATGCAAACACATGTTTTGGTTTTGTTATCTTACATAGTTGAATCAAGTGTAGAGGTTTTCAATTTTCTATTTGCAAGTATATTTTCAAGTGTCTCAAGTTTCATCATTTGACCTACAAGTCAACCCGTTTGTTCTTCGATAACATTATCCTTCCATTAATAAGAATTACATTTAAAGAATAACTTAAGGATAAATATTCACTAAACTGATCATCATTGACTTTTAATTAAATTGTTCTCTTATTTAACCATAATCCATATTCTAATTGATTAACCTTTCAACTTTTCTAAAATCATTATTTTCTATATTATAAGAGGACCAATTATCATTCTTCGAATAAGAGATTATAACTTTATTTATTTCAATCCATTAACATAGGTACATCATCCATGACCTATTAACATCTTTTTAGGTTTTAATTAGAAACTTAATTAACTATTACTAAAGTTTGAGTCTTTGAATTTAATCGTCACCATCGTTGACAACCATACAATATCTAAAGTCATAATTCAAGTCATAAGAATAAGACCTATCAACTTCAATATAGATAATCTACAATCTCGTTAAAAGAATTATATCAAATAAATTTCTATTACATAACTTAATTATTAATTAAATCTAATTAACTCTCATTAATTGATTTAATTAATAATTGTATAACCATAGGAACGTTCTAATTAACATTAGTTGACTAATAACTAACTAGAATTTTGTAAGTTTAAAGTCAACTATAATTCAATACTCAAATGATCATATTAATAATTTAATAATAATAACTTGTTAATATTTAATGACAAGCTATATTGAGAATCTTATTATTAAATCTTTAATGATCACATACATCACTCTGCAACAATGTTCTCATTTATATTTTAGTAATAGCAAGTTATAATAAATCTTCAATATCAAGTATTATTATCTCAAATAAGTTTTCTCTATGTACGTTGATTCAGTTAACTGATAATCCTCCAAATTATTAACCAATTCAATTTGATTAATATCTTTTACAGTACTTCGATCATTAACTAATATCCTTTAGAGTAACTCTGTTCGTATTAGTTGATAACTATTTAAACTATTTATACTATTATTTATTAATAGTTTGTTAGACGCAACAAACATTAATAAATAATAAACTTATCACAACTATAAATAATCAATTTAAAATTTTTTTACATAGAACTTCATTAGCTAACTTTTAATACCATTAAGGTATTCAAACGTATTAACCAATAACATAATAATTCAATCTTAATCCAATATCATTTAGAATTTCTAAATTTAAATCAACATAATATAACTTATCATCTTACAATTATTTAATCAATATTAAAATCAACCATTAGACTCTATTTTTTAATTGTTCTAATAATATTTTGTCTATACAAAAGTTGTTTGAAAAAAATTCCTATCATAAACCAATAAGACTCATTGTAGATCTTAACATGAATAATTTTCAAATTCTTAGCATTATCATCTTCATTAAATAACTCTAAAATTGTTTAATAGTATTCAATACATTATAAAAAGTCCACTATATAAATTATATTAAAATCTCTTTTCTTTTAATCCATTTACTTAGATTGACTAATAATTAACTACACTTTTTCTACTATTAACTAATCTTAATTAAATTTAATTTAATTAGATTAGATAATAGATCATATAAAACTAATGCATATTAATAAGATTCTAATAAGGGAAGATTGCAATAATATCTTTAATTCATTAAATAATCTCCAATAGATTATTTCTAATCAAATTTGTTGATAACTATTTAAACCATTATTTATTAATAGTTTGTTAGACTTAACAAACATTAATAAATAATGAACTCATCAAACTATATTTTCATAAGTCTCATTAGTTATTATTTAACTAACCTTTAAGGCATATCAATAATTCAAATCGTAGCTATGTTATAACAATGTTATAATGTAACTATGATTCATTGTCAATATAATAATTCTTATTTAAATCTAAATCCAATATCATTAAAATTTGAGTTTCTTAATAATCATCATTAAACACTTTTACCACTCGTTAACTATATATTAAATAGTATTTAATATACATTAAATAATTAATATTAAAAATCATCCATTCTCTATTGAATTTAATATCTCTATCCATCAACTTCATCCACAAACTTTCAATTAAAAATTTCCATTAATTAATTTAGAACATTCTTATTAGTTTTTAGACTAATTAAATAATTATTAAATTCTAATTATATTACTTTGATATATTATTTTTGTGAAGTTTAAGCATAAATAACTCTTGGTTATGAAAAATGAAGAGACATCCGTTCTTGAATAAAACAGTCCCAGTACGACGGTCATATTTTCTTAATGAACCGTTGGATCAGGCTGAAATTTAAATATGTTGGAGACGGTCAAGTTGCGTCGATTCTAACCGGAGCGATCGAATAAATTCGATCTCGATAAAAAGTTATGAATGACTGAATTTGGGTCTATCCAAGAGACAACGACAGGAAAATTTGTGATGAATTAAATTTTTTTTCTTAAAATAATTGTTCTCTAAATTTAATCATAAAAGAATTTGTTCATATGCATCTAAAAATATAATTGATAGAAAGATTATATCTAATCATTCGAATTTTCACCATAAAATTTTTATTTTAATTCCAAATCTTGTCTATCTAATTTTACAATATAAATTCGAACACAAACCCGATTAAGATCTAATTATTTCTCTTTAATTGAATTTAAGATTTTTCTATTATTTTCTTCTCAACCAAATAAAATATCTTGATTCTAATTTCAAATAGTAGATTCAATCATAGAGAGTATTCAGACACATAAATTAGATATGATGAAGACAGGAAGAGAAAGAGTGCAAATAAAATATGAGAATATCACAAGTGCACCTGGACATTGATGTTAATTTACCATGCCTCAAAAGTCCATAGAAAATCTCTTCCTTTTTCATCATTCGCAATTCTTTCAAAAATCCAAACCGATCGAATCCTCCAAGTGATTAGAAGTGCTAAAAGGAGCATAGAAGCAAGTAGAAAATATATGAGCATATGAATCTTCTCACATGCATGTAAGCTTTGAAGCTTCTATTTTTTCTTATAACTCATGGCTTCCATTAAGCTTGTAGCTTCCATTAAACTTGTAGCTTCCATTAAGCTTTTTCTTTTAAGCTTCTATGAATGCCTAAATATCAAGAGCTCTCAAGAAATTTTTAGAATGCTTTTTGAAACCGCTGAAAGGTGTCACCAACTAAGCATGGGTCTTTTCCAATTCTTTTTTGATGAGTCATAGAATTGTAGGCACCTTGTGCTTAATTGATGCACTAAATCCCGTGTTGTTGACACATGTTAATTTTCATGTAAACTTATAACTCCAATTTACTTTACTCTTTCCAATTTTATTTATTAAGTCTCATGTACTAACTTTAATATCTCCACTTTTCAATCTTAATATATTTATATTTTAATTATATGAGATTTAGAATCTTTTAATAATTTAAAATATATTTTTCACTTTTAAATTTTATTTTTCAAAACTTTATTGTTAAAATATTTATTAGCTTTAATAATAATATTATTTAGTCATCTATTTAAAAATGAGCTTCAAATATATTATTATTAAAATAAATATTTTTACATTCTAAATTTAATATTATAACTTTTATCTTTCAATTTAATTATTTTATTTAATTAATTTCTTAATTAATTAAATAAAATAAATATCAAAATACCATATTAATTTTTTATTAAATTAAACCATTAACTAAATTTTTTAATTAGACTTAATTAATAGAAAATACTCCAAAGACTCATAAAGGTAAAAATACGAAAAACTCATCATAGCCAATATACATACAAATCAAATCAAAAGTTATATCACGAATTACATCATCTGATGCATTCGGAGGGTACTCAATTCAGATACTTGTATTAATTTTTCAATTAGAACAAATGGCTTAAAGGGTTGGGATTTAGACTTAAGAATTTATCTCCCCTCTCTTATCATTGAGATAATGTGATAGGGTACATTCATCTTGGCAATTCAAGGAAGTCAAAAATCGGTACCTGCAACCTGCATAAAAATCATGCATGTACAAGCACAATATATACTAAACTAAACATGCAATGGCAAGAAGTGGTGTATCGTGTATATCCCGACTAGCAAGTGACTACGACTCCTTTTTTTAACCACATTAGACACACCATATAAAAGCAAATACACAAAGCAAACACTCACAACATACACATGCAAGTATGAGGTAAGTATCCATAAGAAAACACATATGATAATAAATCATCTTACTAATTATCATTAATAACAGCAAACACTTAAAATAATCATCATACATACATGAAATGTAAAGTCTGACTAATCTCATTACATATCAACAGAATCCATAGCACAATATCTGATAATCTCATAATAATGTTACTAACCATCAATATGAAACTAGCTCTAAAAGAGTTCAACAATGATAACAAAATGCAAACCAAAGGCAGGCACTACATTCACCTCCCTTGGGATTAGGCTTACTCTTGGAAGCCTACAAGAATGAAAAGCTAAGATACTCACTATGCGGGTCCCATTGAACCCTTTTCCTCCTTATAGGAGAATATGATTCCACTGAAAATTTTACAACACACTTAGAGCAATATAATTCTGGTTTAATAATAAATCGAAAATCATATCAATCTAACATCATTTTTTTAACAACTACTGAAATATATCCCTTAATACATTTTAAACAAGAGCAACTTAATGCTTGCAAAGATAAACTAAGGTATACTACCTTGAAACTTAGATAAAAGATACATGTTTTGCAACTAGAATAAGTTTTAATTTTCAGTTTTTCTCTCATTTAAGTTTTCAGTAGAATTTTCAATTTTGAAAGCTAAGTGTTGAAGTATAAAAAATATGCAAGTAACAGTTTTAAATTTTGTTTTCAGTTCACCTAGTTTTCAAGTTTTCAGTTTGAAAGAGATACACATAATAGTTCAAAGTTTTCATTTTATTTAACTAGTTAATAACTAGTGACATTCCAATATACCTAGAGCTCTCAATGTTGAAACTCGGGCTTTGATACCAAATGTAATGCCCCGCCAAGTGATCCAAAGAATTAACCTAAATTTTTACTAAGTTTGGTAACATTTTTTTTTTTATAACATGAAAGTAAATACCACATATAACTTTTACATAATAACAGAAGCAATAGCAATGTCCATCTAAAAGTAAACATAACATACATAACCGATTTCATTTTTTAAGAATCTCTTAACGTTAAGTTACATCTAAACTAACTAACATACATGAATCCATCTAATACAATATCCACATGAATAATAATGATAAGTCTAATGTTCATACATTACATTTCCAAATACTCAATCATCCACTGTACATGTCACAGGGTATGAAGCTTAAAAGAATATACATATTTAGAATAAGGTACATCATCCTATTCTAATCCATGATACATCAAAATAAAGATAATCACATGATACATCATCATAGAAGACATATACATCCATCATAAAGATCAAACAAAATAAACTAAGCACACGGTTCCTCTCAACCGTTAATAACATCATTAGACCATCGTGGACCCTAGCCATCCCTCCGTGCATAACATCCCAAAACACCGAAGAGATTATCGGTATTAACATAATAAGAATGTCACTCCTAACATATACAACACCATATGTAGAAAGTAATCTAACATGCAAATATAAGCATAAGATAACATCATCTAACATATGCTAATCATCAATGAAAGGATACATATCCACCATCACGAAGGACGCATCAACCACGATGTCTCAATGAATCTCAAATGATAAGAGTGAAAAATACACTACCACCCAATCACGTGGTACCTAAGTGGTCCACTCCCATCGTGATAAGGAGATAATCTCAAGTCCCAAACAAGATATCCATAACACATAGCACAAATCTCTATAGTCCAAGAATCTTAAAAGTATACTAACTCAAAAGTTCCAACACACACAAAATCGACATCTAATTTTCAGACGCACACAATGACATGTAGGAAACCTACTCTACAAGCAAAAAAATGTCATCGCATTTATCTCGTACAAGTTACCCTGGCAGTTAGCTAAATTTCACGGGTCCATACAGATCTCATGCGGCCACTAATATCCTCTCATATTGACAAGACATACTATGGAATGCAAGGTCACAACCATGCGTTCTCACTACTCTCATCCTAGCATATACAATCACTCAAGGCATGGGCGAGAACAAAACTTTTATCTTTTTAAGTTTATTCAGTTAGTAATAGGTGTGAATGTTATCATTTATTAATCCAACTTACAATGAGTTACCCTAGCAGCCACTTAGGGCCCCGGCCCCCATTGCAAACCACTTACCGATACTACAAGTAGATTACCTACCCTAAGCTCATGAAATCATAAATCACCACAGTCCTGTATAAGCAACTGTAAAGAAAATCCAAAAGATAATCCATAAAAAGAATCATCAAATAAACTTCAAATATCCATAATAAGAATTATCAAATCTCCAAGATAAGAATCATCAAATCTTCATGAGCATCCGAAAAGCATCCATAGAAAATCATGACCACACCAGTTCTCTATTGGCAATTGAAGGAATTACTGATAATCATAAGTATCCATTGGTTCTCAATAACTAAAATATATCTCAAAATAAATCACCATAATCATTGGTTCTCAACAAGCAATCAAGAATATCTCAAAATCATACTGATCGAAGACTCCAAAATAGTTAAGTCAAACATGTCACAACATGACATCATCAAGAATAAATCCACATTTTAGTCTCATCATGGTTACTAGAAAGTATTCCAAGAATAACTGATCGATGACTCAAAAATTATTAGCTCAAGTGTCTCATACGCATACATCTCAGCTTCACACATGAAGACTGATGAACAATAACAATCAGTAAATACAAACATTTCATATAGCATACGATCACATTACCATGGTTGGGCTTATAAAGATCGAAACCAAATAAGATCAACATGCCAACACATCTCATAACCCCCGAGCCTCTAGTAACAACCTAAGACTAGTCAACACTAGTCAACCCAAAAATTTAAAACAAGAAACATAAAGAATACACGATGCAAACACATGTTTTGATTTTGCTATCTTACATAGTTGAATCAAGTGTAGAGGTTTCCAGTTTTCTGTTTGCAAGTATATTTTCAAGTGTCTCAAGTTTCACCATTTGACCTACAAGTGAACCCGTTTGTTTTCCAATAACATTATCCTTCCATTAATAAGAATTACATTTAAAAAATAACTTAAGGATAAATATTCACTAGACTGGTCATCATTGACCTTTAATTAAATTGTTCTCTTATTTAACCATAATCCATATTCTAATTGATTAACCTTTCAACTTTTTTAAAATCATTATTCCCTATATTATAAGAGGACCAATTATCATTCTTCGAATAAGAGATTATAACTTTATTTATCTCAATCCATTAACATAGGCACACCATCCATAACTTATTAACATCTTTTTAGTTTTCAATTAGAAACTTAATTTAGTATTACTAAAGTTTGAGTCTTTGAATTTAATCGTCACCATCGTTGACAACCATACAATATCTAAAGTCATAAGAATAAGACCTATCAACTTCAATATAGATAATCTACAATCTCGTTAAAAAAATTATATCAAATAAATTTCTTTTACATAACTTAATTATTAATTAAATCTAATTAACTCTCATTAATTGATCTAATTAATAATTGTATAACCATAAGAACGTTCTAATTAACATCAGTTGACTAATAACTAACTAGAATTCTGTAAGTTTAAAGTCAACTATAATTCAATACTCAAATGATCATATTAATAATTTAATAATAATAACTTGTTAATATTTAATGACAAACTATATTGGAAATCTTATTATTAAATCTTTAATGATCACATACATCACTCTGCAACAATGTTCTCATTTATATTTTAATAATAATAAGTTATAATAAATTTTAAATATCAGGTATTATTATCTCAAATAAGTTTTTTCTATGTACGTTGATTCAGTTAACTGATAATCCTCCAAATTATTAACCAATTCAATTTGATTAATATCTTTTATAGTACTTCGATCATTAACTAATATCCTTTAGAGTAACTCTGTTCGTATTAGTTGATAACTATTTAAACTATTTATACTATTATTTATTAATAGTTTGTTAGACCCAACAAACATTAATAAATAATAAACTTATCACAACTATAAATAATCAATCTAGAAAACTTTTACATAGAATTTCATTAGCTAACTTTTAATATCATTAAAGTATTCAAACATATTAACCAATAACATAATAATTCAATCTTAATCCAATATCATTTAGAATTTCTAAATTTAAATCAACATAATATAACTTATCATCTTACAATTATTTAAGCAATATTAAAATCAACTATAAGACTCCATTTTCTAATTGTTCTAATAATATTTTGTCTATACAAAAGTTATTTGAAAAAGATCCCTATCACAAACCAATAATATTCATTGTAGATTTTAACATAAATAATTTTTAAATTCTTAGCATTATCATTTTCATTAAACAACTCTAAAATTGTTTAATAGTATTTAATATACATTATAAAAAGTCTACTATATAAACTATATTAAAATCTCTTTTCTTTTAATCCATTTGCTTAGATTGACTAATAATTAACTACACTTTTTTTACTATTAACTAATCTTAATTAAATTTGATTTAATTAGATTAGATAATAGACCATATAAAACTAATGCATATTAATAAGATTCTAATAAGAGAAGATTGCAATAATATATTTAATTCATTAAATAATCTCCAATAGATTATTTCTAATCAAATTTGTTGATAACTATTTAAACCATTATTTATTAATAGCTTGTTAAACCTAACAAACATTAATAAATAATAAACTCATCAAACTATATTTTCATAAGTCCCATTAGTTATTATTTAACTAACCTTTAAGGCATATCAATAATTCAAATCGTAACTATGTTATAACAATGTTATAATGTAACTATGACTCCTTGTCAATATAATAATTCTTTTTTAAATCTAAATCCAATATCATTAAAATTTGAGTCTCTTAATAATCATCATTAAACACTTTTACCACCCCTTAACTATATATTAAATAGTATTTAATATACATTAAATAATTAATATTTAAAGTCATCCATTCTTTATTGAATTCAATATCTCTATCCATCAGCTCCATCCACAAACTTTCCATTAAAAATTTTTATTAATTAATTTAGAACATTCTTATTAGTCTTTAGACTAATTAAATAATTATTAAATTCTAATTATATTACTTTGATATATTATTTTTGTGAAGTTTAAGTATAAAGAACTCTTGGTTATAGGAAATGAAGAGACATTCATTTTTGAATAAAACAATCTCAGTACGACGGCCATATCTCCATAATGAACCGTTGGATCGAGCTGAAATTTAAATATGTTGGAGAGGGCCAAGTTGCGCCGATTCTGACCAGAGCGATCGAATAAATTCTCTCCTGATAAAAAGTTATGAATGATTGAATTCGAGCCTATCCAAGAGGCAGCAACATGACAATTTGTGATGAATTAAAAATTTTCTCTTAAAATAATTGTTCTCTAAATTTAACCATAAAAAGGTTTGTTCATATGCATCTAAAAATATAATTGATAGAAAGATTACATCTAATCACTCGAATTTTCACCATAAAATTTCTATTTTAATTCCAAATCTTGTCTATCTAATTTCACAATATAAATTCGAACCCAAATCCGATTAAGATCTAATTATTTCTCCTTAATTGGATTTAAGATTTTTCTATTATTTTCTTCTCAACCAAATAAAATATCTTGATTCCAATTTCAAATAGTAGATTCAATCATAGAGAGTATTCAGACACAAAACAGATATGATGAAGATAGGAAGAGAAAGAGTGCAAAGGAAATATGAAAATATCACGAGTGCACCTAGACACTGATGCTAATTTGTCATGCCTCAGAAGTCCATAGAAAATCTCTTCCTTCTCCATCATTCGCAATTCTTCCTTGAATCCAAGCCGATCGAATCTTCCAAGTGATTAGAAGTGCTAGAAGGAGCATAGAAGCAAGTAGAAAATATATGAGCATATGAATCTTCTCCCATGCATGTAAACTTTGAAGCTTCTATTTTTGCTTGTAACTCGTGGCTTCCATTAAGCTTGTAGCTTTCATTAAACTTGTAGCTTCCATTAAGTTTTTTCTTTTAAGCTTCTATGAATGTCTGAATATCAAGAGCTCTCAAGAAACTTTTGGAATGCTTCTTGAAACTGTTGAAAGGTGTCACCAACTAAGCATGGGTCTTTTCCAATTCTTTTTTGATGAGTCATAGAATTGTAGACACCTTGTGCTTAATTGATGCACTAACTCCCGTGTTGTTGACACATGTTAATTCTCATGCAAGCTTATAACTCCAATTTACTTTACTCTTTCCAATTTTATTTATTAAGTCTCATGCACTAACTTTAATATCTCCACTTTTCAATCTTAATATATTTATATTTTAATCATATGAGATTTAGAATCTTTTAATAATTTAAAATATATTTTTCACTTTTAAATTTTTTTTTTCCAAAACTTTATTGCTAAAATATTTATTAGCTTTAATAATAATATTATTTAGTCATCTATTTAAAAATGAGCTCCAAATATATTATTATTAAAATAAATATTGTCACATTCTAAATTTTATATTATAACTTTTATCTTCCAATTTAATTATTTTATTTAATTAATTTTCTAATTAATTAAATAAAATAAATATCAAAATATCATATTAATTTTCTATTAAATTAAACCATTAACTAAATCTTTTAAATAGGCTTAATTAATAGAAAATACTCCAAAGACTCACAAAGGTAAAAATAAGAAAAATTCATCATAGCCAATATACATACAAATCAAACCAAAGGTTATATCACAAATTACATCATCTAATGCATTCGAAGGGTACTCAACTCAGATACTTGTCCTAATTTTTCAATTAGAACAAATGGCTTAAAGGGTTGGGATTTGGACTAGAGAATTTATCTCCCCTATCTTATTATTGAAATAATGTGATAGGGTACGCTCATCCTGACAATTCAAGGAAGTCGATATCCGGTACCTGTAACCTACATAAAAATCATGCATGTACAAGCACAATATATACTAAACTAAACATAAAATGGTAAGAAGTGGTGCATCGTGTAGATCTCGACTAGCAAGTGACTACGACTCCCTTCCTTAACCACATCAAACACACCATACAAAAGCAAACACACAAAACAAACACACACACCATACACATGCAACTATGGGGTAAGTATCCATAAGAAAACACATATGATAATAAATTATTTTACTAATCATCATTAATAACTGCAAACACTGAAAATAATCATCATACATACATGAAATGTAGAGTCTAAGTAATCTCATCACATATCAACTGAATCCATAGCACAATATCTGATAATCTCATAATAATGTTACTAACCATCAACATGAAACTAGCTCTAAAAGAGTTCAGCAATGATAACAAAATGCAAACCAAAGGCAAGCACTACACTATTAAATGTGACCTTATTAAAGGATTTAATCACCATGTTAAGAGCGGACTTGTTAGAAGAATTTAGAACATTTTATTATAATGTCACCAGGTTAAAGCATTTAGATAGACTATTAAGCCCTTATGACTATAAGCTCAACTTTGATTAAAGGATTTCAAATACTATTCACAATGGTTAGAAAGTAACAATAGGTTAGATATGTTAGGTACAATTCACTTTGCATGTACAAATCTTTGTTGAGCTCCCATATACTAATTCACTATCTTGCCTCCATTTTCATTCTCAATCTTGATTCGCTTGGAAACCCTTCACTTCTTCTCAACTCAATTAAGCCTTCTTAGATTCACCAGTCAACAACATCAATAACAACTCCAACCCTTTAGAATGTCTTCAAACACACATAGCCTCTCTCCACACTCTATACACTTTACAAAAAGATGCCTTTGTATGTCCTTAAATAGGTAATCCTAATCTTTTTTTGCTTAAACACCACCATATCTTAGGGTTCACTATTTGATCCATCAAATTCAGTGAATCTAATCATCATTAGGTTAGCCTCTTCTTTTCTAGAAACTTCTCCTTGAATTCTTCTCTTAAGTCGATTAATTATTCCTCTCTTGAAATTAAATGACCCAACTCATTGTTGAAAATAGATTAATAAGTATGATAAATGTGTTTCAATCATTTTTTTATCATTGATGTCAAACTTGCTACTTGTTGGTAAGAACATTTCTTATATGATTTGAGTACTATCATTTGTTTGATTGATGAAGAGGATTTGATCAAATGAGGTAACAATAGCACCTAGAGGTACAGTTGAGTTATGATATGGAAAAAAAGTACAAGAATCAATTAAGACAATAATATTATAGTGGATTGATAATATACTTAACGTTGCAAAGGATGGTTACACTAATTAAGTTTAGAAGAACAAGTTAAATGAAATTTGTCTATCAAGCTTAATGTTCTGCACAATAGGTGCCAAGAAAAATTAGTGTAAGTTGAGTAGAAAATTAGTTAGAGTCGAGAAAAGTCAATTTCAATGTAAGTCGAGTGAATCAGTGTAAGTTGAGTAAAATTTAGTTGATTTCGAGCACCAGTAAACTTTAGCTCATGCCAAGTGATTTGATAGAGGATGTTGAGCAACACAATATGTTTCAAGCATCAGAAGTTGGTTAATGTGGACTACCAACATTATGAGAAATATTGAGAATTTGATGAATCTAAGCTGACAAATTTAATTTCTTAGATTGTGTGAACTGTGTGGAAGATAAGATTGATGAGTCGGTAGCATAGAATTCATGATGAACCATTTTGAGGTGAATTCAAAGAGGATTGAAGTGGAAGTTTCTAGAATGAAATGAAATGAGATGATGGGTAGATTCATTGAATCCTACCTAATCTAACCTAAATCTGAAATGGAAGATGGAAGATGAACGTCAAAATATCTTAATTCTCTACTTATAGAGATGGCAGATTAGAAGCAAAGATTGGCATGTGTGAGAACCTGAGGAAGACAAGGAGTCTAGGGTATTGCTTCATTCAATGACTTAAGAGAAGAGATTACATTAGCAAGAAAAGAAAGAAGGCTTAAGGGTATGGATTCTTGAAGGGTGAAAAAGCTATCAGAGCTAAAGTGTGTGAAAGCCAAGTAGAATGGAGGACCGAAACAAATATATGTAATCTACAAGTGTGTTGTAAGTTGTTATCAAATCAAGCCTTACTATTACTTTCTAATCATTGTACTAGTCTAGGGTAAATCCTTTGGATTAAGGTTGACCTAATAGTTATTTGTAAATCCCTTAACTAAGTGGCATTCCAAGTGAATGATCTAAAGTCCTCTAAAAAGGCTCACTCCTAACATGGTGATTGAAATCCTTTAGCCAAGTCATATTTAACAGTGTGCATTATAACCTTTAACAAGGTTGGCCTTTCAGAGGGAATCACTTCAAAAGAGTGAAAATGAGTTGCATGTTATTGGTTGTTTTTCTCAAATTGGATTTTCACATTAAATCATTGTATCAAATGTGTTATTGAATCTATTATGTTTCATATTTACATTTCTATAAAGTTGATTTGACAGTAACCTAAAAGTTTAAGGGATTGCATAATCTAATGGATACATGCATGATGAAAATGTTTTACGGATGTGGGTTCACTAAGTTGTGAAAAAATTTAATTGTACATCTAGACCTTGGATAACTAATTCACCCCCCCTCTCAGTTATTCTAAAGAATTCCAACATTCATCGATCCTTATCTTCAACTCCCTTTCCATACCCCAAGAAATCAACTTAGTTGGATAAAAATTATGATTCCTTGCAAATAGTTAAAATTTTGTTCCTTGGCCAACACTAAATTTTGACACTCGATCATCACTGGGTTACTTGGTTGATATAGAATTTCTTGCTCGATATCAACACTATCACTTAGTTGATATTGATGTTTGGTCAACACTAAATTTTCTTGGCACTTACTATGGCTTAATTGACACTAACATCACTCGACATGTTCATCAAAATTCTTTAGTCTTTTACTCAATCAATCCTACAAATCTGATCTATCTTTGTTCACACTTTCTAGTCTTAAACATTGTTGTCTTCTCCTCTTCCAACATGATTTAAGCAATCACTTTCTCTTGTCAAAGTCCAACTAATCAAATTTCCATTTATAGTTTCATCTTTATAACTCAACCTATCCTCTAGATGCTTTTGTTAAGAACAACTTCTTAAATCCTCTTCATCAATAAAATAGAAATAACATTTGGATTAGATAGTAAACTATCTCACCAATAGATTTGACATCAATGACAATATAGCAATTGTTCCAATTGTATTTTATAATATCCACTCATTGTTTGCTTTATATTATATGTGTCAAACTCTTTTAGGCCTATTTGATGCATGTGTTAGTTTCAAATATTTTAAAAGATAAATTACAGGTTATGCATTCAAGTTTTGAAGTTAAATTTTTTTTCAAAGCTTGGGAGTGAAGTCTACAATTTGGTTTTCTTCTTCTTAACAAATCAACTTGGTGTTTGAAGGTATGGGTTTTCAATTCTCTTTGTAATTTCTGTTGAAAAGATTGTATTCCCTATGTTTTATTGATTGTGGATTTAGTTTTAAATTTGAATGAGGACCTTTGATTTTCTGAAAAATAGAGATTAGTACAATTTTATTAAAAAAATTGTTTATGACATAATTGATATTTTAAGAAAGTTTGTTTGGAAACCTTAGGAGATAAAATTTAAAATTAAATATGGTGTTGGTATTTATAATTATTATTTTACTATTTTATATAAATTTAATTAAAATTTATAGTCATATTCTTGATTATGAATAAATTTGTTTGTAGTTACTTGTGTGTCAGTTTGAGGGTTTGAAACATGTAATTTCGCTATAAATTGTATTTAATATATTTTATCAAAAATGTAAAAAATAATTTTAGACACCCATTTGGATTTTATTTGACATATATAAAAATCATATATGGTTATTTTATATGAAAATGATCCAATCTTGACTGTCATGCTAAAACTAGGCCTATTTGAGTTTTATTTTTTAATTAGAGACACATGAACAATCACCTTTTGCAAAATATATAGTTAGGAAAATATCTTCTTTGTGATTTTAAATTAGTCTATTATGAATAGTTTTCTTGATTTTCATAAAGATCCAACAATTCAAACAAAAGTTATGCTCTTTCTTCTAAACTAGTAGCCTTCAAATTTGGATAGTGTTGTTAGGAAGATTCATATTTTACACCATTTAAATACAATTTTATTTAGGACTAGTGATAGTAAAAAATGTTTGAGATTAAATTATATTTCCATCAATATAGGTTGCAGATTTGAAGATTTAAATTACCAGCTGATTTACATAGACAAAATGCATAAAACCTCATTGTTATGAGCTTTGAAAATGTTTTATCTTTATTGGAAAATATTATTGATTTAAAAAATTATTATTATTGATTTAAAAAATTATTATTATTATTATCAGATATTTAACATACTAAATTTATTTACACTTAAATGCCTTTATATAATTAAACAAAACTTTCTAAAAAAATCTAATCCAAATCATTCGTGAAACCTTGTATTATTTGATGTGTGTTTATTTAAGGTTTTGTGGTATTTCTTTTGTGATGGTTTTTAGAAATTTTAATGTGATATTTTATTTTGTGATGGATTTTAAGTTAACTATTTAGCTGGCCAAACTAGGATGTACACCAAAGGCATCTTTTAAGATTTCTTTTATGATGGTTATTTGACTAGATGTCAAGATGTACTTTATGATTCAAAATGGAGGCTTATGTTTATGATATTTGTTTGGTGAGCATATATGATGACTTGAGTTTTGAGAACCAAATTATTTTTGGATTTTCTATTAAGGAATCGAGTTCTATCATTATGGGTGTTTTGGTATGGGACACAACGGTGGTTTATGTACTTAGGGGAGGTTGTCTAGGTACATGTCTTTGAGAGTGGCTTACAATAGGGGTCTAGGACCCAAAGTGGTTAGTACTAGGGTAACCTATTATAAATTGTCTAATAAGTGATAACATAGAAATTAAAATATCTTTCCTATCCCTTTTCCTTGAGATCCATTAAATAGATAAGTTAGAGATCTGTCTTGCTCATGCCTTGAGTACTTGTACAAGAAATGGAGAGAAACAGGATGATATCTAGTGAGAGGCTTGAGTGGTTTTCCTCATCATGAGAGGGTATTTTGGTTTTGCATGTGTCAAGTTGAGGGTCTGGGCTAGGGTCCAGAGTGACCATTTCAGGATAAATCAATGCTTGAGGGTCCAGGGTCTAAGGAGAGACCATTTTACAATAACTTAAGTAGTTTTACCATGTGATGATGCTCCCTATTATGTAGCCTGATTCTCCTCCATAGATTTTTTGTTTTCCTCTAGTGGTGCAGTTATTGGTGTTTAATTTCATTGATGGTGATGGGTGATTCATGGTGATTGTAATTTTGACATGTGTCTTTTGACTTGAGGTGGATATCTTTTATGGACTTAATCTCGTGATTTTGGTACTTGTTATATGTATGTTAATTCTATATGTGGTGTTGGTACTTGGTATTGGATGAGTGTTCTTTCAACTTTGGATATATTTTTTTCTTGAGTAGTTGTGTTACCCTCGAGATAGATTTGTCTATTAGGATTCCTTGTCTAGGAATGTTTTATGGTATGATTAGTTTAATGTGGATTGTTCATTATCTTCCCTGCATGGTGGGAGTGGAGCCTGACTAGGTAACTAAGCAGTTGCGAGGTAGCGACTTCTTACCATTTGGGTCCCCCTTAGATTTACAAATGTTGGAAGGTTGATGATGTAGTTATACCTTTATCATTATTATCCCTATCTCAAAGACTTCTATTCAGTTGATGTATTTATATGTTATCACTTATCTTATGATTTGATGTACTTGTATCTATTCTTGCATACCTTGCGACATGTGCAGTGGATGTTATTCATTAGATGTATTTCATTGTATCAGTTGTATTCATGCATTTTCTTATGAGATTAATATGTTATAATTTTATGATTATGGACATTGTACTTAAGACTTAAATGATTAATAAAAAAATCTTAAACATGACTCAACATGAAGGAACCCTTGAGGAATGAAATCTATATTGTAATTGAATGTGTAAATGTTGTGTTTGTGTATATTATTTCCACATTATTACTTTGATGTTGTATAAAATTTTATAAAATAAAATAAAAAGTTCAGTAAACTTTGTAATATATTAGGTTATTTCTTTTGCGTTCTGGAGTGGGGCATCACATCTAGAATCAAAGCTTGAGTTTCAATACTGGGAACTCTGGGCATATTGTGCACCTTTAGTTAAACAATTAGTTAAACTTGTAATAAGACTAAATAACAAAAATTTATTGACTTCAATCTTAAATCCAAACAGTCAAAAAACATACTTTAGAATGATAGGATTTTTTAATGTAAAACTTCGAAACTCATAACATCTATGCTCTATAATCTTACTTTATGTCTATGAATTGTATCCTTACTTTTTCTAATTGATTCTATGATGTTGTTCTTGATTTTGGGTGCACTAGAAGAGATTCTTTATTGATCTATATTTTTTTTGCAATTGTTAAATATATGAATTTTGGATCAATATAGTTTTTGGTTTATTCTTAAATAGGAATCATATTGCTCTTAGTGATTGAAAGTGTATACATAGTTAACTTGTTTGTAATAGTTTTTAGATAGTATGTTTTGACCTTTTGTTACCCTAGTTATAGTAGCAAGCTTCCAAGAGTAAGCCTAATTCTAGAGGGGTGAATGTAATGCCCACTCATAGTCTTCTTTATATTATATATGTTGAACTCTTTTAGGCATATTTCATACATGTGTTAGTTTCAAAGATTTTAGAAGACAAGTTATAGGTTATGCATTTAGATTTTGAAGTAAAAGATGTTTTTCAAAGCTTGGGAATGAAGTCTATGATTGGGTTTTCTTCTTGTTCTTAACAAATCAACTTAGTGTTTGAAGATAGGGGTTTGCAAATGTCTTTACAATTTCTATTAGAAAGATTGTATTCCCTATGTTTTCTTGATTATGAACATAGCTTTGAATTTCAATGAGAACTTTTGATTTTCTAAAAAATAGAGGTTAGTAGAATTTTATTTAAAAAAAGTGTATAACATAATTGATATTCAAAAAAGTTTGTTTGAAAACCTTACGAGAGAATATTTAAAATAAATTATGGTATTTATAATTATTATTTAACTATTTTATATACATTTAATTAAAATACATGGTTATATTCTTGATTATGAATAAATTTGTTTACAATTTTGATTAAGTAAAAATAGGTTTTGAAGAACTTGAAACCTTTTACATAGTATCAAATAGAATAAGCATAGAAAGCCCACAAGGAACTATGCATCAACACCAAAAAAATAAGAAACCTAAGACAAGAAGCCTTAACACAACAAACAGGAAAAAAATAGCAAAAAACCAACAAAAGAATAGCACCAAAATAGATACAAAGTCTTTAGTAAATTAGTAGCTTGATTTGCAAGGATATTCATGTTCACAACAGAGTCCTTTAGCTCATCAATTTCTTTTTCTTCCAACACCTCAGTCCTCTTTGAATTAGCTCTGGTGCATTTACTAGGGCCTTGATCCTCTTTCATGTCCATGAGACCTTGAATTCTCCCTTGTTCTAGTTTGTGCAATAGAGTTTTAATGTTATCTGCAATAGTCTTCAAGATGGAGAAACTCTAGTCTACAAGTTTTTTAACTGCATTTTCTATGTTGTCAACTCTATTGCCCATGACATCCATTTTTTCTACATATCCTTCATCATTTGTTCCATAGCTCTATTCTTCTCTTCCAACAATTGGATTCTCATATGTATATTGCTTCTACATTGTTACTTGTGTGTCAATTTGAGGTTTTCAAACATGTGATTTTGCATAACTTTTATTTAATAATTTTTCATCAAAAATGTAAGAATAATTTTACATGCCCATTTAGATTTTATTTAACATATATAAAATTCATATATGATTTTTTTTTATGGACATGGTCAAATATTGATTGTTATACTAATACTAGGCCTCTTTGAGCTTGATTTTTCAATTAGAGGCACATGAACAATCACTTATAACTTTTCCAAAATATATAGTTAGGAAAATATCTTCTTTGTGACTATAAACCAGTCTATTGTGAATACTTTTCTTGATTTTCATGAAGATTCAATAGTAAAACAAAAGTTATGCCCTTTCTTCTAAACTTGTAGCCTTCAAATCTAGATAGTGTTGCTAGGAAGATTCATATTTTACACCATTCAGATGAATTTTTTTTTAGAATTGGTAATAATGAAAAATGTGTGAGATTAAATTATCTTCCCATCAATATAGGTTGTAGATCCAAACATTTAAATTACCAACTGATTTACATAGACAAAATACATAAAAACTCATTGTTATGAACTTTGAAAATGTTTTATCTTTATTGTAAAATATTATTGATTTAAATAATAATAATAATTAATTCTAAAATTATTAGATAATTAACATACTAAATTTATCTACACTTACATACATTTATATAATTAAACAAAACTTTTGAAAATAATCTAATCCAGATCATTCGATGGAACCTTGTATTATTTGATGTGTGTTTATTTGAGTTTTTGTGGTATTTTTTGTGATGGGTTTTGGAAACTTTAATATAATTTTTTATTTCGTGATGGATTTTATGTGAACTAATTAGTTAGCCAAGCTAAGATGTGCACCAAAGGTGTCTTTTAAGATTTCTTTTGTGATGGTTATTTGAATAGATGTTAGGATGTACTTTATGAGTCAAAATGGAGGCTTATGTTTATGAGATTTATTTGGTGCGAATATATGATGACTTGGGTTTTGAGAACCAAAGTATTTATGACTTGTCTATTAAGGAGCTAAGTTCTATCATTATGGGTTATGTGTTATGGGACACAACTGAGGTTTAGGTTCTTAGGGGAGGTTGTCTAGGTACACGTCTTTGGGAGTGGCTTGCAATAGGGTTCGAGACCCAAAGTGGTCAGTACCAAGGTAACCTATTGTAAGCTATATAATAAGTGATAACATAGTAATTAAAATACCTTGACTATCCATTTTCCTTGAGATACATTAAAAAGATAAGTTAGAGATGTTCCTTGCTTATGCCTTGAGTGCTTGTACAAGTTGTTGAGCCGTCATTTTGCACGATGCTTTAATGACAGGAATCCTTTTGAATTTCTCTCTTGAAAAGCTAATCTAGGATCAACTCCAAGGTTTTGAGCAATCTTTCATCATACTAGAATCTGCTTAATTGAAGATAAATGTGTATGTTCAATCAATTTCGAATAAAGGAGGCCTTTTCTTGTTCCAATCAATTTGGAATAAGATGTTTGATTTGCTTGTTGTTTCAAAAAGTAACCACAAAAGAGATATATTTTTGGTATTTTTTTTTTATGATGAATACAATTTATCGATGCAACTATATGAATTCCTATTTTAATCAAGTGTTAGAAAAGAAAATAACAATATAGTGTGAATTTGGGTTAAGGAGAAAATCAATGGAAAGCTTCACAAGTGGAATAACTTCTATTTATCGTTAGTGACTAGAGTGAAGGTTTGTCAGAAGATCCTCTCATCATACTCTATTTATTTCTTATCAGCTTGGTTGTTTAATGTAAATTAGTTTAAATATCTACAAAAAATTATCCAAGATTTTCTTTGGTTTGATGGAAAGGGGAATGGAAAATCTCATGCAGTGAGATGGGATTGATGCACTAAAAGAAAGGAGCTAGGGGGGCTTAGTCTAAAAGATCTTAAACTTCAAGGCTTCTCTCTAGCAGTGAAGTGGATTAAAAAAATCCACTCAGGGGGATAAACCTTGGAAAATCATGTGGCTAGAGGATATCCATTCGGTGCCATGTTCTGGAATAATCTTAATATGTTGGACTTTCTTGCTCTTGAGTGTAAGATTGTAGTAGGGGTTCTAATTTCTTTAAGGAAATCTACAAAATTTGGGATAAAGTGAGACCACTATTAGGAACCACTCAATGTTCAAAAGTGGGCAATATATGGTGTGGTAACTATTCTACTTGGTGGAACTTGAAAAGAAATTCCAAGCCTCTAGCCTTGGTTTAGGGGTGCTTAGCAAAGAAATGGGCCAAAGATGGGGTTAAATATTTTAGAGACATATTGAGTGGAGACTGTCTTATGCACTGGACTTTTCTTAAACCTAGATTTTCCCTATGTGATTCCCAGAAGAAATCCTACTTTGTGATAGCTAGTGCTCTTGATGTTATTGAGATCAAAAGGAGTTTTTGTTCTCCTAATTTGTGTACATTCCAGCTAAGATGGCCTGATTCTTCTCCCTTACACTTGGTTAAATCCAAGCTTGTTGACTCCTCCCTTTCCTCTAGTAATGTTGTTCTTGACCACCTTAATGCCTATTGGAAGCTATCCCTTGCTTAGAATGACTAGAAAAAAGATCTCATTCAAATGTGGTCCAGGTCTATTGAACCCAAAGTTATTTTCTTTATTTGGAGACTATTATTGCATAGGATACCTTTTTCTAAGCCTTGGGGGAAACCTAACTATTGTTCTATTTGCTCCCAACCTAAATATGTTCCTCTTTTTTTCTTTTGGCGCCCCTTTGCTCAAGTTGTTTGGCATATATTTGGGTTTATATTGAATGAGAAGGTCTATCCTGAGAATATTATTTTTGGAAAAATCTATTGTGGTAATAAGCATCTTAACGTGTTCTAGACTATCCTTTCTTCTTTCATTTTCTGGTATCTTTGGAAAGTTAGGAACACTAACATTTTTTAGGGTAAAGAAAGGGTACTTACTAAGCCTCTAAGGTCAAGACTCATAAGGGATGACATTGTTGTGTAGGTTACGACCATCTTCATGCTGAAGGAGGATCAATTTTGAAAGTTTTTGCAAGAAGGAAAAGGAGTTCTTACCAAGAAGGACCTAAAATATGGATTCACTATAGTGAAAGAAAAAGGTAAATATGACAGCATGGTGAAAGATGATTTCAATATTCCTCTAGCAGAATTGTTGGACAAAATCCAAAGGGAAGGTAATTGGAGGACACGAGGACCGGGAGCAGAGGGGTCGAGCATGTCTTTTATGTGTTCTCCTCTAAGGCATACTACCTCTAAGTCTAGTGATGATGAGGAAGAGTAATTCAGTGTTATATTTCTATATGTTGTAGTTTGGTTGTTTCTATATGCTGATGTAATATGTTCCTAACTCTTCATTACAACATATGTGTTGTTTTGTGTGCTTCGTTGATACTCTAAACTGAAGTGTAATATATTTTTGGCTCCTTGATATGCAATAGTAAAATAAAAAGATAGGGTAATAAGAGATTAAAGAAAATGACTTGAAAGGGAAATTCCTAACAAACATAAACCATAGTAACGACACATCTATGAGTTAAATCATCAAAAAGATTGGGTAGGGAACCAATGAAAATAGGAGCAATGCTTCCTCAATTCCATTGATGCAATCATCAATGGGAACTTAGTAATAACCAAAATATGTTTAACTTCTCATCGAATTGCAAGGCCACAGAAAGTGTGCACATGCAAGACAAGAAGCTATGTAGGAACAATAGGTGACCTTTTCTTGAACCCGATATGTCATCAAAATTTGTTAACATGAAGAAAACACCAGAATTAAAAGATTGCACAATCATAACAACACAATAAATCCATTGGCTCCATTATAATTCATGAACATGCATTCACAAAAATAACACACTCCGACAAGAATAACTACACTTAGAATTAGAACACCAATAGCATATATTATTGCATCAAAATAATGGCCTAGAGTACATATTACATCCTTGTATTTATAAGAAATCATCTCCTCTTTTTTTGTTGTGAGTAAGAGACCTTATCATGCAAACATATGCTTAACACTAATAAAACAAATCTATTTCTATACAAACTGACTCACTAAATGGTGTTAAGTCGGTCTCCATGCTTTTTTATATCAATTAATGGGTGCATGAGCCTTTAAATGACTTAAAATAATAATAAAAGAAGGAGGAAGTTACAAGAGAATCTGAGAGTCACTGGAAGTTCTAAAAATGGAAGCTTGACTTTCTCTAGGCATTTTTGGGAGTTGCATTATCATCAAAATGAATTTCTAGTGCATGTAATTCTCTAAATTAGGAACTCGTAGTTAATTGTCAGTGTATTGTTACTTCTTCAAAATTGTCGGCACACCTTTGTGAAAAGTGCACTTGCACACCTTGATGACAGGTTTCAAAAATACAAATTTTTCCCAAGTGTCAAAATTGAATTTCTAGCATCTAGGTTTTCTTCCCCTTTAAAACAAAATGATGTCTATATGTTTTCTTTTGAATTTCTTGATTATCTCTATCACTAAGGTAGCTTCTAGAAAATCCAAAGCTCCATATTTAACCTTAATAGCCTATTGGTAGTTACCAACTTTGATCTAGGTTGTCGTAGAATTCTCAAGTTCGGTGTCTAGTTCCAACAACACCTCTTCAATCTTAAATGCTTGTCTAATATCTTCATTTGACAAAGCATCCTAGAAGGTTCCTTAGAGTCATTGGAGAATTTATTGCACCAATTTGAGCTTTGTTTTCAACTCACATTAAAAAATCTCAAGGCCAACATCATCATAGTACCTCTCTGCTTCCAAAATCTATTCTTGAGTCTGATCCTCAACCTCTGTATATCCTCATGTAGTCCCTCCATGACTTTATTATTGACAACTATCTTCTTTATCCAATCATCAAGCTTATCAAGCTCTTTCACTATATATACATCCACAAGTGTGCGATAACTCTCACCTTTTGTTGATGTCAAAATTTGTAGGTCTTTTGCCCAAGTATGTACCTCATCTATTAACCCAAAATCTTGGTTTATTCACACTCGATTGAATATGGTGCAACATGCCTAATTTTCCCTGTATTATTTGTACACCTTTCTCCTCAAAATTGTCATGTCATTGCTGACATGCTCCCAAAAATGAATCCACCTGTACACTACCTTTTTCCTTCCTCTCTAGTGTCACAACAAGAGTGATCTATGGATTGTCTAGGTCTATTGGGCCCACAACTCCATGTAGATAGCCTCTTAGAAGCTCATTTCTTTTCTTGAGCATAATTAGCCCAAACTCATCTTAGTCCATATGTATGAACACCTCTTTTATGCCCGCAATGATCAACACTTTGGTGGTATCTATTGTGGGCCTTCCTAACATGACCTCCTTGATTTGGTAATCTTTAGGAGTCAAATCCTCAGTGTAAGCATGTGGAGGAGGGATGGCTATGTGTGCAAGAAAGTCATGATCTTGGTTCTTTATAATGAAGGTCAATAGTCATGCATCACCTATAGGTGGCTTAGGATTCTTGATGGCTTTGATTAGCTCTTCCATTCCCTCCTGAGTAGTTACATTCAATTGCCTATTTTATTGGACCATAACCTCCCTCTTTAGTCAAGCCAATATAGTGCCCATTGGAGACATATATTTTACAAAAGAGGGGCTTTGCACTACAAGTCCCTTTCCCTTATCAGTCCTCTTTGGAGTCTTCTCCCTTTGAGAAAGATCACAAGTTTGAGTCTATGTATCTTCTTGGGCTAAGGTCCTAGCCTTGGTACCATGAGGAGTTTTTTAAGGTTCTTCATGTATTTTTCCCTCCTCCAATAATTCATCAACTTGCAATTGTTGGGGCTCTTCTTCCTCTGTTGCCTATTCTTCTTAACTTGTAATGGGAGGAAGTGGTGTTATTGAGCCCTTTTCTAGGAATAAAAAATCCTAAGATGGTGGTGCCAGTAGGACCAAAGGTCCTTGAGGTAGAGGCAATAATTGGTTCTAGTCCTTTCCTTGTGGAGGCACTTTCTTAGTCTCTTAGACTTGAGTTGTTGGCTCATCTTGAAGCTCTACTTGTTCAAGATTTCGCTATGGCTTTTTTAGGCAATCGGGCCTGAGATTTTTTTTCTTACCCTTTTCCCCTCTTCTCCTTTTCACTCCTCTATATGCTTCAAAGTACTCAACTTCCTGCTCATGTTGATCAACCATTTTTTCATTCTCACTAGGGATCAAGCTAGGAAAGTTGGTACTGTAATTTACACTTTTACCTTTGGTAGGTCATATTATGGCTTGTAGAGGAACAACTTGAGGAACTAGATCAAGTTTGAGAGGTTTCTTGATCCATTCCTTTGTTAAGTTGACTATATGGCAGGCTTTATTGTTGATGTCTGCATTGTCATCCCTACCAATTTCTACATTCATTATTGGCTTGTCATAAATTTTGTCCCTATTATACAGTGGATCTAAGACATCTTTCATGCCTTTCTCAACACCCTTTAATGGAATCTTTATTTTTAGGGCCTTCTCTACCATATATAGAGTCATCCTATAGTAATCTCTTATTCAAATATCATAGTCTTCTATTGCATTCATCCAGTGGTCCTCCAATGCATCTTTGTGTACAAACTACTTCCCTGCTAGATGCATGACCATCCCTATGTTGTCAAAATAAGGGTGAGGGGAGTTGTAATCTTGTAAGGGATATTGATCCCATTCTAAATTAAAGTTCATGATATCTTGCTTCTATTTGACCTCAAAAGTACCTATGGTGATCAGCCACCCCCATGTCTTTTTGTGTTGTTTCCTCACTCTGTCATATGTAGATTTGAGTTGTCTAGAAATTTCCAACAAAATGATCCTATCTGATGGATAACTTAGAAGTTTCTTTAGGTTCACTTGTGTTCTTGTGACCCTTAGGTAGGTGAATTTTGAATTAAATGTAGTAGGCACTAATCTCTACAATTCTGGTTGTTGCCTCTACTAACATCCTTTTGGCATAATCACCATCTATAAATTAGATGATTGCAAATATAAAACTATCATTGACTATCTTGTACTCTTTTCTTTGATCTAAGACTTTCTTCTTTATAGCTAAGGATATACCACATAGGGCCATGCATTAGCATTTTGCATGCTACCTCTTTTGTAAAGTTTTGGGTAGTCAGTTGTTCTAGCTACCAACAAGTACACCAAATATGATGTCATGTAGAATTTAGGGTCAACCTTAATAGCTACCAGCTATTCATCTAGGTTATCACTCAACATCATGGCCCACTTAATTGGTATCTTGGTCATTCTGATGGTTTCTATGAAATGGAGTATCTAGATATGAAGATGTCTAGTTGTCAGTAGGCCCATGAATTTTCTTAAAATCACAATGTCATATCCCACATCATCATTCATGTATCCCTGGGTAATTTCTAACTTGCTGACTCTATGGCCCATTGGTGTTCTATCAATCAAGAATAATGATTAGATTATCTCTCGGGCTTCCTTCTCATTCTCTCAGTACCAACTTTCTGGTTCCCTCATAAGATATCTGCAAGTATTGATCAACTTTAGGGAGGTGAAACACCTTCTCGATGTTTTGAGGTTAGAGGTCTAGGACTATCTCACCTATGATACTCTTGACAACCTTTTTTTTGTAACATAATTATCTACAAGAGCCATGATGAGTTTAGAAGACTACACAGATGTAGGATGTGATGCCACATTTACTAGCCTTGATTAGATGAGTGCTGACACCATTATAGATCTTTCTTTTGACTTGTTACAAATAGTAAGGAATGCATTCCAGTCAATGTGTCCAAGCTTAGTGTCTTTGATTTCATAATGTCCATCCTCAAAGTGAGAAATCCTTGGTGTACCTTGATATTTGAAGACAACTAGTTTAAGAACTATATTTTCAGCCATTGAAGATGATGATGATGCCATTTTATCTGCACAAAAGAGGAAGATATTAGTCTAGATAGCTAAAGTCATACCAAAAATAAACCATAAGAGATCAAAACCTAACATGAAACCCTTGAAAATAGTCAAAAACTAGTTTATTTCCCCATAAAGTCCTGTAATATAAAAAAGCACACATAGCGCACCTTATTAGGTGTGCTTGGTGGGCTAAATGGCCTTTTTAAGACCATTTTGACACAATTGTGTGCCTATGCATGTGCACACCCTGATGAGGTGCACATGTCCGCATGTGTGCAACTGTGTACATATGCAAATGTAGTGCTTTAGAGAAATAAAATTTATAATTGTTAGTGTACTAAGGATGTGTACATTCACACCTTTATGGGGTGAGCATATGTGCACTTTTATATGCCTTAAGTGCCTTAGAAAGCAAAGAAAAGGTGTGCATATGTGCACCTTGAGAAGGCACATACATGTGCACCTTTCACTATGTGTTTTCACTTAGTTTTTAGGTGGAAAAGGTGTGGATGTGCACACCTTTTGATGACTTAGTTTTTTAGTTTGTTTGCTAGGTTCTTTGGTTTCTTAGAGGTGAAGGAAGGTGCACACTAAGCAAGGCTGTGGAGGTGTAGAAGATTCTAGAGTGCGGAAACAAGTGAAGTGTTGGAGAGGGGGTTTGAGTTTATATAGACCCGAGGTTGGGGTGCATACCCTCTGGAGGTGTGCACATGTGCAAGTGTGCATGTGTGCATCTCTAGAGGGAGATGAGTGCACACATGTGCATTTAGTACACTTGTGCACCTTAGATAGGTATGCATGTGCACTAAAATACTTAGAATTTTGACATTTTCTTCTGCTTTGACACCCCAAACTTGCCCAATCAAAGGCTGAGGTCAGACCTAGAATCATGAAGAGTTCCAAAATGACACAGGCCCCAAACTAGGGGTCTCAGAGACAAAAAAAAATTAATAGGGGGTCCCCATTTCTAGAATAAATAGGGCATGCATTGTGAAACCACAACACAAGCTAAGGATAGGAATGAGATGATACATAGTGAGAGGTATGACTAATTTCCTCATCTTCATGAGAGGGTATTCAGGTTCCACATGTGTCACATTGAGGGTCTAGGGTCTAGAGTGACCATTCCAGGGTAACTCAACACTTGAGGGTCTAGGGTCTAATGAGATATCAGTCTAGGGTAACTCAAGTAGTTTGACCATATGATGATGCTCCCTAGTATGTAGCCTATGTCTCTGCCATAGATTTTGTATTTTCCTCTAGTGGTGCAGTTGTTGGTGTTTACTTTCATTGATGGTAATTAGATGTATGTTATTGGTGTTTACTTTCATTAATGGTGATTCATGGTGATTTGTACTTTTGACATGTATCTTTTGACTAGAGGTGGATATATTTTATGGAATGTATCTCATAATTTTGGTACTTGGTATATGTATGTGGTGTTGGTATTAGATGATTTTTCCATCAACTTTGATTATATTTTCTTCTTGAGTAGTTGTGTTATCCTTGAGGTAGATTTGGCTATTAAGATTCCTTTCCTAGGAATGCCTAATCGTTTGATTAGCTATATGTGTATCATTTATTATCTTCCCTGTACAGTGGGAGTGGAAGCTTGACATGTTCATGCAGTCAGAAGGTAGTGACTTCTTACCATTTGGGTCCCCCTCATATTTCTAGATGTTGGAAGGTTGATGATGCATTTGTACATTTATCATTCTTATCCCTATCTTGGAGACTTCTATTCAGTTGATGTATTTATATGTTATCATATATCTTGTATTTTGATGTAATTATATCTACTCTTGCATACCTTGTGACATGTGTAGTGGATACTATCCATTATATGTATTTCATTATTTCAATTGTATTCATGCATTTGCTTGTGAGATTAATATGTTATATTTTTATGATTATGGACATTGTATTTAAGACTTAAAAAATTAATAAAAAATCTTAAACATGACTCAAAATGAAGGAACCTTTGAGGAATGAAATCTATATCGTAGTTACATGTGTAAATGTTGTGTTTGTGTATATTGCTTCCACATTATAACTTTGATTTTGTCTAAACTTTAGGGGAAAAAAGAAACATTTTAGTAAACTTTGTAACATATTAGGTGTATTTATTTTGGGTTCCTGAGCAGGGCATTACATATTTTCCAACAATATCCCTCTTTTGAATTGATGGAAAAACCTCTTAAAACATTTGAGGAATACTTCAGGTTACCATACAATCCAAAGCTTGTACAATCTCAAGTAAAACTCTTAATGTATCATATCTTCATTAATATCCTTAGTTTCATTTTGATTCATATATTTGATTTTGAAACTCCTCAAGCAAAGCTTATGAACTCCCTCTAAGTAATCACTCTCTGTAACTTAGCATGTCTTTGCCATCTTTTACTTTCTCCCTCTATCATTGTGATCCCTATCCACAACTTTATGATGATCTCTCCCTTGTGGTTTCTTAGATATTTTCCCCCTCTTGGATATATATTTACCTCTTTATATTTTAGACAATCTCTCCCTCTTTGAAAAAAATGCCAAATACTATATCTCTTTCTCATACATATTGATCATGTACATACTTTCATAAAATTTTGAAATTATTCATTTGTCATCTTCATATGACTGGTCGGTTATTCTTTCTTTCTTCTTTACTACTACCTGATGTAACTCCTAAAGTAGAACGGTCTATATCAATGTGTAAGATAGCTTGTTCAATACATTTGATGCAAAACTTCACTATAGCTTAAGTAGCTTTGTCTAGGGGAATCACCCCAAATATATGAAATGTCCCTTTACTGATTTTTTATGATATTTCCAGCCTCAAATCAGAACTTTAAAATCAAACAACCAATATTACAAAGATCTGCCAATTCTCCAATAAAACCCAAATCGGGTATGTCCAAATTAGTGCCAAAAAACTTCACAACTTCACAAATTATTAATAAATTTGAAAATGGACATTTTTACAGAGATTTCAGCAGCATAACAGCCTACAAAATGACATTTCCAGATTTGTATAGCCCTTACACAACAGATCACAAATGTAGGGCAAAACTATGCTCAATCGGGCTCCCGAAATTAACACAAAAATGCCCGGGAACACCACAAAACACTCATAAATTATCTCAGAAGTTTAATCACGACCCAATACATATATTCAGCTCTATTTTAACATCATAAAGTCTAAAATACAACAGCAAACCAAACTAATATGAAACACTCAACTGAAAACCCAAATTCAAACCAAAAACAACCTCGAAAACACCCAAATCGGCACTATTCAGCACAAGGGCAAACTCTGTATGAGCATGCACATGGAATGGCTTCAAACTCCCATCCTTAGCCTTCCTGGAAACCTACAAACTCCCATTCTTGGGTCTCCTTCTCCACAGGTTTGGTAGCCTCTGAAGAACAACAAGAAAATTATCAAGAATCAAGATGTAGAATGAGCCCAAAATGCCTCCAAACCCCTTTTAAAGAGGGCATAACCCTAACTCACATCCAAGAGGGGTTAATAAAATATAATTTAATAATAATTTTTATTTATTAGTCCATTGGTTTCCAAAGATTAACCCTTTTTTCCAAAATTTCACCTTTTTGGAGCCTGCCTGCCTTAACAAAGTTTTTTTTTTTAAATTATTTGAATAGGGGACATGACAAGTCCTCCCCTTCCAAATATTGCTTGTCCTCAAGCAATGAAGGTTGGAATTCTCAAGAATATGTTCTCCTTCCCAAGTTGCATCCTCTAGTGGTAATCCTTTCCATTTGACCAAATGCTCTGTGATGCTCCTATTTCTCAACCTTTTCTCTCTTGTATCCAAAATCTCTTCTGGTATCAAAACTAATTTCCCTTCATCATCAAGAGGTGGTAATTCTGTAGATACTATGGTTTGCTGGCCTAGAACCTTCTTTAAGCAAGATACATGAAAAATATTATGTATTTTGCTGTTTGGTGGGAGCTCCAATTCATAAGCTACCTCTCCTACCTTCTTGATGATTTTATAAGGCCCATAGAACCTTGGCTTGAGTTTCTCTGCCCCACTTCTCTTCAAGGTGCTTTGCTTATATGGCTGCAACCTAACAAATACCAAATCTCCCACCTCAAAAGATCTTTCAATCCTTTTCCTGTCAGCATATATCTTTTGTTGGTTTTGTGCATGTTGTAGATTATCCTTGAGGGACCTTATTATGTCTTGGCTTTGCTTGATGAAATCACTTGTTGCGGGTACTCTGCTATCGGAAAGTATTAGATCAACAAAGGAAAGGGCATCGTAACCATAAAGAGCACGAAAAGGAGGCATACCAATAGACATGTGATGAGATGTATTGTAACAATACTCCCCTAGGTGTAACCATTTCACCCAAGCATGTTGTTGATTTGAAACATAGTTCCTCAAATATCCTTCTATCCATTTATTAATTATCTCTATTTGTCCATCTGTTTGAGGGTGATAGCTAGTACTGGGAGTGAGTTCAGTTCCTGCCAAATGAAAGAGCTCCTTCCAAAAAGAGCTGAGGAATCTACTATCCCGGTCACTAACAATGTTTCTAGGCAAACCATGTAATCTAAAAATTTCCTTGAAGAACAATTCGGCCACTTGTGATGCCTTGAAATCAGATGTGATAGGAAAGAAATGTGCATACTTAGTTAGTCTATCTACCACCACATATATGCAATCCTTACCTTGAACCTTGGGCAACCCAGTGATGAAATCCATAGAAATACTTTCCCATTTTTGTTCAGGAATAGGAAGTGGCTGCAACAACCCTGCAGGAAAATTTTGCTCACTCTTGCTTTGTTGGCATACCATACATTCCTTAATGTGTTTAAGGACATCCTCCTTCATACCCTTCCATGAAAACCGCTCTCGAATTTGCCTGTATGTCTTGAAGTATCCCTGGTGACCAGCCAAAGGTGTGTCATGAAAGGCCCTCAATATCCTCTCCTTAGTTTTTGACCCTAGCACTAAGAAGATCCTGTTCTTGTAATAAATCAATTCATCAACAACCTTGTACCTGTTATAATCCACTAACTTATCCAAAATCTTGGTGGCAAATGAATCTTTAGCATACTCTAAAATTATGGAGACTTTCCAATCAGCAGAGATAGATGATAAGGAACACAAAGTGGGCTTTCTTGAGAGAGCATCAGCAACCACATTATTCTTTCCTTTCATGTATTCAATATCAAAATCATAAGCTTGCAATTTGCTTACCCATTTCTGTTGACGATCATTCAAATCCCTTTGGTTCAAGAAGAACCTGAGGCTATTATGGTCTGTCTTTACAATGAATCTCCCACATACCAAATATTGTCTAAACTTATGAAGTGCATGCATGATTGCCAACATTTCCTTATCATAGATGGAGTACCCTTTCTCTGATTGATTTAATTTTTGACTCTCAAATGCTATTGGATGTCCCCTTTGAGTTAGGACAGCCCCTATACCTTCTCCCGAAGCATCACATTCAACAACAAAAGGTAAAGAGAAATCTGGAATTGCAAGCATAGGGCATGAACTCATTACCTCCTTAAGCTTATCAAATGTTTTTTGTGCCTCTTCTGTCCAAACAAAAGCTCCTTTTTTTGTCAAATCAGTCAAGGGGGTAGCAAGCTGAGAAAATCCCTTGGAAAATCTCCTATAGTAGCTACACAACCCGAAGAAACCTCTCAACTGTGTAAGATTAGTGGGTGGAGGCCAATCCAAAATTGCCTAGATTTTTTGTTGATCAACCTGTACTCCTTTAGAGCTTATAATATGTCCCAAATATAGGATCTCTGTCAAACCAAACTCACATTTAGATAGCTTAGCATAGAAGGATTGCTGCTCCAAGATTCCCAAAACAGTGTCTATGTGCTTTAGATGCTCTTCCCATGTTTTACTGTATATCAAGATATCATCAAAAAATACCAAAACAAATTTTCGAAGATGCTGACTGAATACCTTATTCATACAAGATTGGAATGTTGCTGGTGCATTAGTGAGTCCAAATGGCATAACAAGAAATTCAAAGTGCCCATAGTGACATCTGAAAGCAGTCTTTTCCACATCTTCACTCCTCATTCGGATTTGATGGTAGCCTGATCTTAAGTCAATTTTTGAGAAGTATACAGCACCATGTAACTCATCAATGAGTTCATCTATGCGTGGTATGGGATACCTATTTTTTATGGTCTTCTTGTTTAGAGCCCTGTAGTCTATACACATTCTCATTGTACCATCCTTTTTCTTGACAAGTACCATAGATGATGCAAATGGACTAGAGCTAGGCCTTATGAATCCCATGTCCAGGAGTTCTTTAATAGTTTTTTCAATTTCTTCCTTATAACCTCTTGGATGGCGGTATGGGGTTTTTATAACTGGTTTGGCACCCTGTTCTAACTCTATAACATGCTCAAAACCTCTATCTGGTGGTAATCCTGGAGGCAAGTCATTGAAAACTATACTATGCTTATCAAGAATATTTTGAATTTCAAAATGGAAATTACCTTGATTCTTGGGAGAGCTTGTTGGTTGGATTATGACTCCTGCTGCCCATGTTACTTGTCCTCTTCGAAAAGTCCTCTCCATCCTCTTTGCAGAGACTGCCTTAGGTGCTCCATTCGATAACCCTCTCAATATGACTTCTTTCCCATTGGAATGAAATTTAAACTCCATAGTTTGATGGTTCATGTAATAGCCTCCGATAGAGTGCAACCATTGAACACCCAATACAAGATCTGTCTCCCCAATACCAACCACATAGAAGTCATCACATAACTCATAATCTCCTAAGGTCATCTTGAGTTGTTTCACCACCCGTGTGCAAGGCATAGTGAATCCATCAGCTACAGTAACATTGAATCCCTCAAAATCTTCTGCTTTAAGCCCTCTTTTCATGACAAATCCCTCATCAATAAAATTGTGAGTTGCCCCACTATCAAGAAGAACAGTCAACCTTTGCCCTGCTAGTACCCCTCGAATTCGGAAGGGATGGTATCTTGGGACTCCTGATAATGCTGCTAAAGTGCCATCCTTGCTGATTTCTTTTACTTTCTCTTCTTCTACCTCCTCCTTAGTATCATGAAATTCCTCATGCTCATCTGAATCAGATTCTGAAGCAACTTCAATATAGTGCACTTGACCTTTCCCCAAACATCTGTGTCCTGGAACCCATGGTTCTCTACAAGTAAAAAAAAGCTTTTTCCTTCGTAATTCACTCCTAGTCTCTTCATCTACCTTCTTTTTTGCCACGTTTGTCACATCTTTTGGTGGTAGTGTTGGGAAAGTCTTTTTCTGAAAATTTCCCTTATGTTGCCAAAGATTTGAGGGTTTTTGATTAGTGATTGATTTCATAGGCACGCAAGTTTCAAGTTGCAAGCTTCTTTTGATAGCTTCCTATAAGGTTGAGGGTGAGAAAGCCTTAACCAAACCCTTAACAGAATCTTCTAAACCATCAAGGAAAAGATAAATGATCCTCTTTTCACTCATATCAGGTACCATAACAGCCACTTTTTGAAATTCTTCTATATACTCATTAACTGATTTGGTTTGCTTCAACTTTGACAATTCTTTAAAGTACTCTTCATCATCCTTGAGGTCAAATCTATCTATCACCCTTTGACTGAAATCTTCAAATGTAGTTACCTAATCGTGACCTTGAGTAGTCATTCCATGATACCACCAATCATAGGCTGCATCTTCCAAGTGTAGAATTGCAAATTGAATAGCATCACTCTCTTTCATGGGGTTAAGTGTGAAGAAAGTTTGTAATTTTTGTAGCCATGCTCTAGCTGAAATTTTATTTGTTCCATCAAAAGTAGGTGCTGTAAACTTGCTTATTTTATTTTTGAGCTCTCTTCCACTTGTGTCATGCTCCCTCCTATTCTCTTTCTTGGGCATCAAAGCGTTCATCATATCCACATATTCTCTAAAAGGAACTGAACTACGAAAGTCATCATCTAAGCCATTGTAAGTAGCTCTTAATGTAATCAAATTACCTGTAACCTCTTCCACTAGATTAATGGCTGGATTTGGTACTGGTGGCTCATCTGCAGGCAAGAAAATGGATTTGGTTGATTTAGATGGTGTGGATCTCCCATTTCTCGGCTCCTCTGAAGTGCTCCCTTTCTCATTAATAGATGCAATTCCTTGTAATTTTTCTGTCAATATCCGCAAAGCCTCTCTAGTTTCCGCCAAACCATCCACTGTTTGCTTCTGAGTATTTTGGATGTCTTGGAAGAATTTCTTTGCCATCTCATCTGGATCAGCCATACTTTTTTCTTCCTTGGATTTTGTACTTTTTCTTTCAACTGGGGGTTTAATCAAAATTTCTTTATTCTTTTCTCACTGCAAATATCTTTTTTCTCTTTCACTTAGTTGCATGCAATCATAAAATATGACATGCAAGATCTGGGTAGTTATCAAAACTTGACATGCAAGATCTGGGTAGTTGTTAAAACTGACATGCAACTTCTACAAACCCTCAGGCTGGCAAGATCATGGCTCTGATACCACTGAAATGTCCCTTTACTAATTTTTTATGATATTTCCAGCCTCAAATCAAAACTTTAAAATCAAACAACCAATATTACAAAGATCTGCCAATTCTCCAATAAAACCCAAATCGGGTATGTCCAAATTAGTGCCAAAAAACTTCACAACTTCACAAATTATTAATAAATCTGAAAATGGACATTTTTACAGATATTTCAGCATCATAACAGCCTACAAAATGACATTTCTAGATTTGTATAGCCCTTACACAACAGATCACAAATGTAGGGCAAAACTATGCTCAATCGGGCTCCCGAAATTAACACAAAAATGCCCGGAAACACCACAAAACACTCATAAATTATCTCAGAAGTTTAATCATGACCCAATACATATATTCAGCTCTATTTTAACATCATAAAGTCTAAAATACAATAGCAAACCAAACTGATATGAAACACTCAACTGAAAACCCAAATTCAAACCAAAAACAACCCCGAAAACACCCAAATCGGCACTATTCAGCACAAGGGCAAACTCTGTATGAGCATGCACATGGAATGGCTTCAAACTCCTGTCCTTAGCCTTCCTGGAAACCTGCAAACTCCCGTTCTTGGGTCTCCTTCTCCACAGGTTTGGCAGCCTCTGAAGAACAACAAGAAAATTATCAAGAATCAAGATGTAGAATGAGCCCAAAATGCCTCCAAACCCCTTTTAAAGAGGGCATAACCCTAACTCACGTCCAAGAGGGGTTAATAAAATATAATTTAATAATAATTTTTATTTATTAGTCCATTGGTTTCCAAAGATTAACCCTTTTTTCCAAAATTTCACCTTTTTGGAGCCTGCCTGCCTTAACAAAGTTTATTTTTTTTAATTATTTGAATAGGGGACATGACAATATATCTCTATGATATTTGTGAGCATCTTTAGGTAAATCTTTAGTGAATATGTCATTTTTTTGTTCTTTTGTGTTCACATACTCCAATTTCATTTCTTTTTATTAAACTAACTCTATCAAGTAATGATATTTGATAGGATTGTGCTTTGTCTTTGTGTGTATAACATGGTTTATTGATATATTAATAACACTTCTATTATCACAATAGATAACCATTGGATTTGTAATTTCTTCCTTCATACCTTTCAACAATTGTTTGAACCAAATGATATTTGAATAATTCATTATTGCTACCACATACTTGACTTTAGTTTTTGATTGGGAAATCTAGTTTTTCTTCTTTCTTTTCCATGAAATTGGTCTCTTTCCTAGAAATAATGCGCCACCACTTCTACTCTTCCTATCATCAACATTTCTCACCCAATTAGATTCAATGAATACCTTAAGTTCAAACTTGTCATTCTTCTTGTAATACAATTTATATATCCTTTTTTCTTTGTAGATATCTCAGTTTTCTTTTCACTACCATCATATGGTTTCCCATAGGACTTATTAAGAATATAGCAACTATCCTAATGACTAATGAAATATATGGTCTTCTATGAACAACATATTGTAATTTACCAATCATCGATATGTATTATGTTTGGTTCACATTAGCATAATCATCATTCTTGGATAGTTTATCTCTAGTAACCATAGGTGTACACACTATCCTTGAATCTTCCATCCCAAAAGTTTTTAGTATCTCCTTGATATATTTGGACTGAGTAATGAAAATACCTTGGTTCATTTGATATACTTATAAACCAAAAAAATCTGATCTCACCAAACATTGACATTTCAAATTGCTTCTTCATTTCATCAGCAAATGATTTGCATATTGCTTCTTTTCCTCCAAATATGGTATAATCAACAAAAAGTTTAGATAACAATATCCCATTGTTCTTTCCAATCTTCAAATATAGATTGTTTTTATCATTTGTCCTTGCAAATCTAATCTTCACCAAATAATTATGCAGTCTTTCATACCTTTCTCTAGGGGCTCATTTCAAACCATATATATCTTTTTGAAACTTGTACACCATATTCTTCTTGCTGGGATCAAAAAATCCTTCGCATTGATCTATGTATACTTCTTCTTCAAGTATCTCATTCATAAATGTAGATTTGACATCCATTTGATATACCTTGAATCCTTTATAAATAGAATATATAAGCAATGTTCCAACTCCTTCTAATCTAACTACAAGGGTAAATTTTTCCTCATAGTCAACACCTTCCACTTGTGCATATCTTTTTCATACCAATCTAGCCTTATTCATTGTAACTTCACCTTTTTCATTTAGATTGTTCTTGAATACCCACTTGGTTCCAATAACATTTTTGTCTTTGGGTCTAGGTACTAGAGACCATGTTTTTTTCTTTTCAATGTGTTCAATTTCTTCATTCATATCTTGTATACAATCTTTAGTCTCCAAAACATCTATTATAGATTTGGGCTCAAACTCACAAAGTAAGCATGTACCATTTCTGAGTATTTTTGTTGTTAAATGTGATTTTGTTAAAGGATCTAATCACCCTATTTGGAGTTAGAGGACTTTATAACATTTCATTAGAATGTAACATGGTTAAATGATTTACGTAAACTTTTAAGTCCTTATGACTATTACCTCAACCTTGATTAAAGGATTTCAAATACTATTCACAATGGTTAGAAAGTAATAACAGTTTTCATCTATTAAGTACAACTCACTTTGCATGTACATATCTTTGTTTAGGTCCCTTGTATTGATTCACTATCTAGCCTCCATTGTCATCTCAATCTTGATTCACTTGGAAAGCCTTCAAGAAATTACCCTTCACTTCTTATCAACTCAATTAAGCCTTCTGGTTAGATTTACCAGTCAACAACATCAGTAACTACTCCAACTCTCTAGAACTTATTCAAACATGCATATCCTCTCTCCACACTCTACACACCTTTAAAAAGCTCACCTATGTACCTCCTTAAATAGGTAATTATGATCTTTTACTTCTTAAACACCACTGTAGATCTTAGGGTTCATGATTCAATCCATCAAATTCAATGAATGTTATCACCCTTTTGTTAGTCTCTTCTTTTTTAGAAACTTGTCCTTGATTTCATCTCTTAGGTTGATTATCTAATCCTCTCTTAGAATTAAATGATCCAACTCATCAATCCTTATCTTCAACATGCTTTCCATATCCCGAGAAATCAACATAGTCAATTGGAAATTATAATTCCTTGCAAATAGTTAAAATGATTTTCCTCATCCAAAACTAAGTTCTAACACTTAGTCATCACTAGGGTTATTTGGTCACTACAAAATTACTTGCTCGGCATCAACACTATCACTCGTTGATACTAATGCTTGGTCAACACTAAATTTTCTTGGCACTTAGTGTGGCTCAGTTGACACTAATATCACTTGACATGTTCATAAAAATTCTTTAGTCTTCTATGTGATCAACCCTACACATTTGATCTATCTTTGTTCACAATTTCTAGTCTTGAACATTATTGTCTTCTCCTCTTGCAACATGATTTAAACAATCAATTAATCTTGTCAAAGTCCAACTAATAAAATTTTCATTTGTAGTTTCCTCTTCATAACTCAACATATCCTCTAGATGCTTTTGTTATGAACAACTTTTCAAATCATCTTCATCAAGAAAATAGATATGACTTTTAGATCAGACAACAAACTGTGTCACCAATAGATTTGACATAAATGACAACATAAAAATTGTTCTAATTGTATTTTCCAATAGATACCAAGGCCAAAGGATAAGAATGTGTTTTGAACCAAGTGATTATTCAGAAACATGTTGAATGAGAAAGGTGAAGTGACAAGGAATAAAGAAAGATTGATTTGCAAGGGATATACACAAGAGGAAGGAATTGACTATGGAGAGATATTTTCTCTGGTTGTAAGGTTGGAAGGAGTAAAAATATTACTTGCATATGCTTCTTACAAAGGATTCAAGGTATATCAAATGGATGTCAAACTGTATTTTTAAATGAAATCTTGGAAGAAGAATTTAACATTGAACATCATGAAGGATTTGTGGAACCTAGCTAGAAGAAAATGGTATGTAAGTTTCACAAAGCATTGTATGGTTTGAAGCAAGCTCCTAGAGCATGGTATGAAAGATTACATGCATATCTAGTGACAATTGAATTTGCACTTGAACTAGTGATAATGTTAATCTATATTTGAAAAGTAAATCTAAGGATAAGATATTGCTAGCTAAAATATTTGTTGATGATATCATATTTGGATGACAAGATTTAATGTGAAATATTTTTTTTCTAATGAGATGAAGAAAGAAGATGTCAATGTTTGTTGAGATAAAATTCTTTGTTGGTTTGCAAGCCTATCAAATAAAAGGAGGTACATGCATTACACAATCAAAATATATCAAGGAGATATTGAAGACCTTTGTAATGGAAGATTAAAGACTAGTTGGAACACCTATGACTATTGGACATAAAATTTCAAAGGATGATGATTTGTTGAAGTAAATCAATCATTGTATAGATCAATGATTGGAAAATTGCAACATGTTATTCATAGCAGACTTGACATTGCATTAGTTTTTGGAATTGTTGTAAGGTTTTATGCTAATCCTAAGGAGAACCACTTGATGGAGGTGAAAAGGATATTGAGATATCTGAAAGGAACATAAGATTATGATTTATGGTATAAGAAGAATGAAAAATTTGAGATGAAATTTTACATAGATTTTGATTGGGTTGGAAACATTTATGATAGAAAGAGTACAAGTGGAGGAGCTTTCTACCTAGGCAAGAGATTGATTTTATGGACAAGAAGTAAAAAAATTTTATAACAATTTCCACAATAAAATTTGAATATGTTGCAACAATAATTAATTGTTCAAAAATAGTGTGGATCAAGCAATTATTGAAAGGTTTGAAGGAAGACATTTACTAGACATGTGGTGATATATTGTGATAACACAAGTGTTATAAACATATCCAATAATCCTTTTATGCACACAAAGACAAAGCAGATTACAATCTAGTATCATTACATAAGGGAATTAGTGCAAGACAAAGAAGTAAGACTAGAATATTAGAATAAAATGGAGTAGATAGTTGATATATTTACCAAGGCACTACCCAAGTATTCATTTGTGTATCTAAGAGGTAAGTTAGGGGTCATTCCCCTATCTAAAGAAAAATAAGTAGGGATGCAATAATGTATCAATTTTTATGATTAGAATATCTTACAGATTGATACAAGAGATTACACTTTAGGAGCTTCCTAAAGATATAAAAAGAAGGATAGTAGCATGAGTTGATAAAGCTATAAGTAGGAAAATGGGGATATAGTCAAGGATAAAGATAAACCAACAAGGTGATGAAAGAGGGATAAATTTTTCAAAGATTGGTTAGTACATAGGATAAAGAAATTTACATGAAATCTTTGGCATTATTGTCAAAGAGGGAGATGTGTGCCAAGTTAACATCTAATATATTAAAGAGGATGAGTAGCTACTAGTGAAATTAGAGATATGTCAAAGAGGAAGCCACACAATTGGTATTATAGAGGGAGAAGCATAAAGACATAAAGGGGGATCATATCAAAGGTTACATGGATGAGAAGCAAAATGAAACTAAGGATATTGCATGGATGTAAATCAAAATAAAACTAAGAATATTGCATGGACGAAAATCAAAATTAAGTTAAGCATATTAATAAATATTTGATATAGGCCATAGAGGGATTTGATAGTAAAAATCTAAAGAAAACTTTTGTCATTGCATGGTAACTAAAGATGTTGTCAGTAGTGCCAAAGAGGGAGATTGTTGGAACTACAATTGAGATGCTCTTGCATCAGATTGGAATGATTGTCATGTTGTCATTGATGTCAAACCTTACTAGTAAGACATTTTATAATAGGGTAGATTACCATATCATTTGATTGATGAAGAATATTTGAAAAGAGAGATAGCAAGATGAACTAGTAAAATGGTTGAGTAAAGAGGACTAAGTATGATGGAACTACAAAGGGCACTTGATCAATTATTATTTGACAAGATAATATGTTGTTTGATCATTGTATTAAGTGAAGAAGAAAGACAAATTTAAGTGTAGAAGAGATGATTGGTAGAAGTCAAGAAGTTAAGTAAAACACTAGTTTGACTAAGAAACAAATTACTAGGTCAATGAAGAAGTTAAGAATTACCGAGCATAAGATTAAGGAACTTAAGTATTAGTCAAGTGATAGTAATGATTGAGCAAGATGAAGGAAAATTGAAATAGTGACCAAGAATAGTGATGACCAAGAAAGACAATGCAAGCCAAGTGTAACATATCAATAGTGATTGAGATACCTAGTTATGACCGAGCTAAAGAATACAATGATAACATATTAAAGATATTAATGATGCCTAGTTGAATTTATGAAATAGTCAAAACATATTAAAGATGAGGATTGATGAGCAAGCATATTTAACGTGTGAATTAATTTTGATGAGTGATCGAAAGAGAAGATTCAATGAGAAGTTTCTAGAAGTTTCAAAGAAAAAAGAAAAAGACAAAATGATGTACAAGTTCAATGAATCTAATCAAACCCTATGATCTAAGACTATTTTTAAGGGGAAAAATATTAAACTTTTCTATTTAAAGAGGCATATGAGATTTTTTACAATTTGGCTAGTAGATTTGTGAAGGATAAGTGGAAGAACAAGAGTTGCAGAGGAAAAGTGAGAAGTTGGTAAAAGTGAGTTTGCTTGAGTTGTTGCCAAGAAGATCAAAGATGGAGAAATTTGATGAAGACTAGTCAATGAACTAGGAATGAGTTGAATGGAGATTTGAACATGCAAAGTGATTTGTAATTTATCAGATCAACTAGTTTTTACTTTCTAACCATTGTGATAGTAAAAATCTTTTAATCAAGGTTGACCTAATAGTCATGTTGTAAATCCTTGAATCAAGGTGGCATTCTAATAAAAAAAAATTTGAGACCTCTAACAAGGACACTCCTAATAGGGTGTTTTAAATCCTTTAATAGGGGCACACCTAATAGTGTCTTTAAGATTTTGGAAGTTGGGTGCCCAAAAAAGGATATGATAATCAAAATTAGAAGTAGATGTTGTTGGAAACAATTGATTAATTGTGTATTGTCTTTGATGTTACACAAAATCTCATATCATTGTCAATTAGTGTATACCAAGCTCACTTGGGCATTGAAGATAGTTTTTTGTTTCTATTGAGCATTCTAGAGTTTGCCTAGTTCAGAAGATAATGTCTATCGAGTTCACTCGGGTGAAAAAAGAAAGTTTATAGAAGTTGAGTGTTAATTGAGCTCACTCAATTAATTAAGGAAATGTTGGATGGAACCAATGTTAACCAAGCTCACTTAGTTACCAAACGAACTTTGTGAATATGTAGTGTTAACCAAGTTTACTTGGTTAACATAGAAAAAAAAGATTTTGATTTAGTATCTACTGAGCAGGGTCAGCGAACGAAGGATTTTCTTATTTTGGCATATTGAGTTCAATAGTTTTGTTTGTTGGTTCTAGCTAACTAATAATATTAATTATTCTAAGTTGTATTCAAGCCAACTTGATAATATGTAAGGTATAAATATAAGTTCAAGTTGAGGATTGAATGTGTGGAACATAATTGAAGATTTGATGATGCTTAGAGGAAGCAAATTAGAAGGATAAGAAAAATATCCTTGTTGAGCTACAAAGATACATTCAATCAGAACTTGGATCAAGTATACAAGCTAAAATTGATATCTATAATTAGAAATTTAGTTTCATTAAAAAACAAGTCATCTCATTGTTACCTTCTAACCATCGTAGCAGTGAATCTAAATCTCTTAAAATAGTTGTCTTAACAACTATTTGTAAATCCTCTAACAAGGTGACATTTCTATTGAAGTGTCTAAATACCTCTAACAAGGCCACTCCTAATAGGGTGATTAAATCCTCTAATAGGTTTATACCTAACAGTGTGTTTTGTAACCTTTAACAGGGTTAGCTCCTAGCAGGGCTCACTGTAGAAGAGTGGAAATCACTAACTAGTTGCAATTAGTGGTTTTTCCCAAATTAGGTTACCATGTTAAATCCTGGTGTTAATTATGTTCATGCTATGTCTTTTATGTGTATGTAACTAAGTTAAAGTAAGATTAACCATAGATAATATCTTAAGATTTTCATGTTAAGCTTTTGCTAAGTTATTTCAGTGTTTACTGAGTTACAACATTTGTTAGCGTAAACCAAGTGCCTCTGTGTTTGTCGAGTTACAACAGAGTTGAGTTTACATAGAGTTTTGATTTGTATTGACATATAAGGGATCTAGGATTTATTTTTGTGGAACTAATTCACCCCTCTCATCTTAGTTACTCCTCTTATATTTCCAACAATTGGTATCAAATCTTTTGGTGCTTGCAAAGAAGGTTTCAAGGACCTAAGCTAAAGATCAATATGTCTTATAGAGGAGAGATTTCCAAGTTAAATAAAGACAACTTTGCAACATGGAAAGGACTTATTAGGTTACATTCAGCAACTATCAATGATTCAGGTTGAAAATATCTTGATAGTGAATACAAGAATCCTACTAGAACATTATCAGTTGAAGAAATTGTTGAAAAGAAAAATCATAACATCATGATAATTGATATTGCTTCTACTCTTAATTATCTTGAATTTGATGAAGTCAAAAGTTGCACTACCACTTATGATATGTGGATTGAACTGAAAGCCATCTATGGAGGAGATGATAATATAAGAAGAGCTAAAGCCAAAAGTATCAAAGGACAATTTGATCAGATGAAGATGAGAGAAGATGAAAATATTGCAAAATATGTTGAGAAAATTAAAGAAAGTGTGAGCGCAATCAAAGCATCTAGAGGAGACATTGATGAAAAAATAGTTGTAAGCAAGGTACTCAAAACCCTTCTTCCTATCTATGCAATTAGAGTGTCTTCTATTTAAGAGATGAGATGTGATCCAAATAGCAATATAACTTTGAATGCTTTAGTTGGAAGATTGATAGCTTTTGAGTTGGATAACTATGATAACTATCTCTCTAGTTCCAAAGGTATTGAGTCTGCATTTGAAGCTAAGCTTTCATTGAAGAAAAAGGGTAAGAAATCAAAAGCCAATCAATTAGAAAGTGAAGAAGAGGAATAAAGTTCAAATAGTGATCTTCAAGTTGTTGAAGCTCTACTTGCAAGGAAATATTCCAAAGGCAAACAAAAGTACAAAGGTAAGATTCTTCTAATATGTTTTTCTTGTGAAGAAGTTGGTCACATTGCTGCAAAATGTCCCAACAAAGAAAGAAGAGAAGAAAACAAAAGAAATAAGTTCAAAGGCAAGAAGGAATTAAAGAACTATAAGGACTACAAGGAAAAAGGTAAGAAATCTTGTTTTATGGCTAAAGATTTTGATGATACTGAAGATGAAATGGTATATATTGTTCTCAAAAATGAATCTGATGATTAAGGAGATAAAATGGCACTTATCTCTCATGTTAGTGAAAATGATACATAGACTATTGATAGTGGCTGCTCACATCATATGATTGGAGAGAAAACAAAATTTGAACACATGGAATATTATGATGGTGGTAGTGTGAGATTTGAAAATAGTAAACCCTATTTCATAGAGGGAAAATGTTGCATCTCACTAACCAATGAACTTAGATGTGATAATTCTTATTGGGTTGAAGGACTAAAGCATAATCTATTCAGTGTGGCATAGTTGAATAACATTAGATTCAAAGTAGAATTCATGAATGAGAAGGCCAAACTGTTGGATAGAAAAGGTGATCTGGTTGGCTCTAGCAAACAAACAAAAGGTACTCTATTCTACCTAGATCTCAGTGAAAGTTCATGTTTTATTGCTCAAGTAGAAGAAAGTTGGTTATGGAACAAAAGATTATGTTATGTGAGATTTGATAATTTTGTCATGATAAGAAAAAATAGAAGAGCAAGAGGCAATCCTAGCTTGAAAAAATCTGATATGGGTCTATGCAAAAATTGTCAAATTGATAAGATGGAAAAACTAGTTTCAAAAGAAAGAACTATCATTCTGAAGAAGTCTTAGAGCTTGTTCATACATACTTATGTGGACCTATTAGAATAGAGCGTTATAGTGGAGATAAGTTTTTCATTCTTTTGTTGATGATTATTCTAGTATGATGACGGTAATGTATCTAAAAGAAAAATTTGAAGCTTTTCAAAAATGTAAGTTGTATCTGGCAAGAGTAGAGAAGAAAATTGGAAAGAAACTAAAATGTTTGAGATCGGACAGAGGTGGTGAATTCATTTCCAATGAGTTCAATGAATTCTACATTGAAAAATGAACTAAAAGACATGTATTAGCCCCTAGCACACTACAGTTGAATGGTATAGCTATGAATGAAGAAATATAATAGATATAGAAGAATTAGACTTGGACTCTTGTTCCTAGACCCAAGGATAAAAATATAATTGGCACAAGATGGAGAAGTTTCCAGAAACAAAGCAAGGTTAGTATGTAAAGGTTATTCTCAAGAAGGTGGTATTGATTATGGTGAAACTTTTTCTCTTGATGCAAGATTAGAAGGTGTTAGAACTTTACTAGCATATGCAGCTCATAGAGGATTTAAAGTTCATCAAATGGATGTAAAATCTACATTCTTCAATGTAATTCTTGATGAGGAAGTCTACATAGAATAACCTAAAGGTTTTGTAGATCTTAGCAAAAGAGATATGGTCTACAAATTATACAAAGCTTTGTATGGTCTCAAGCAAGATCCTAGAGCTTGGTATGAAAGACTTCATAACTACTTGATAAAGATTGGTTTTCAAAGAATAAATGATAACAATAGTCTATATATCAAATAAGGACCTGACAAGAAGATTGTGTTGGTAGAAATATTTGTGGATGACACTTTATTCATAGGAAATGATGACTTGTGAAAAGTAGTTTCAGAAGAAATGAGTACAAAATTTGAGATGTCCATGTTTGGAGAGATACAATTCTTTGTTGGATTGCAAATCTAGTAGAAGAAAGATGGTATCTACATTACTCAATCTAAATATATCAAGGATATAATAAAGAATTTTGGAATGGAAGACTCAAGACCAGTTGAAACTCCTATGTCTATTGGACATAAGCTTTCCAAAAATGATGATTCCAAGGAGGTAGATCAAATCACATACAAATCAATGATTGGAAAATTTTAGTATGTCGTGCAAAAAAGGCCTGATATTGCATTAGCAATTGGTATGGTGTCAAGATTCTCAACAAATCCCAAAGAAAATCACATGATGGAAATCAAGAGAATCATGAGGTATCTGAAAGATACTGAAGAATATGGTTTATGGTATTAAAAAGGAGGCAATTTGGATTTGAAAGAATTCACAGATATTGATTAGGAAGTAAGTGTTGATGATAGAAAGAGCACCAATTTTGGAGCATTATTTCTTGATAAAAGACTAGTGTCTTGGACAAGCAAGAAACAAAATTTTATTTCTCAATTCACAATAGAGGTAGAATATGTGGCTGCAGTAGTTAATTGTTCAAATATTGTTTGGTTTAAGTAACTATTGATAGGTATGAAGATATAGATCAAGGACCCAATGGTTATATAATGTGGTAACACTCTAGTGCAATTAATATATCAAAGAATCTTGTGATGCATACCAAAACAAAACACATTGCTATAAAATATCATTTTTTAGAGAATTGGTACAAGATAAAGAGGTAAGATTGGAATATGTGAATACTAAAGAACAAATTGTGGATATATTCACTAAGCCATTACCTAAGGATGCATTTTTGTATCTAAGAGATAAGTTAGGGGTCATTCCCCTATCTAAAGCTCACTAAATGTAGTTCAGTGATGCATCAACTAGAGCATGTTGAAGATCAGTTAGTTGATGTAGTATTGACAAGGGCACATTGCAAATGAATCAGTATATAAGGTACATTGATATTCACTGAATATTGTCTTTGGTATGAGATGTCAAAGAGAGAGAAGTTTACTGTCATATCTTAGAGAGATTTTATAAAGATAAAGAGTAAGAGATGTCAAAGAAGAAGAAGATGTTGAAGACAAAGTTTTGTTGACAGAGGGAGAAACTGAAGGTAGAGGGAGTTCACACTAATAAAAGGAGTTCTCATGGATGAGAATCAAAATGAAACTAAGAATATATTCCTTATTTTATTCTTGCTCCAAAAATCTCATTGCATTATAACATGTTGTGTTTCCATCAATGCCAAAGAGGGAGATTGTTAAAATAATTGATTAATTGTGTATTGTCTTTGATGTTACACAAAATGTCATATCATTGCTAGCCATGTATGCCGAGATCACTCAAGCATTGAAGATAATTTCCTATTTCTATCGAGCATTCCAGAGTTTTCCTAGTTCAAAAGACAGTGTCTATCGAGTTCACTTGAATGACAAAGGAAAGTTTACAAAAGTTAAGTGTTAACCAAGTTCACTCCATTAATGAAGGAAATTTTGGTTGGAACTAGTGTTAACCAAGCTCACTTGGTTACCAAAGGAACTTTTTGGATATGCAGGGTTAATATAGTATTAACCAAGTTCACTTGGTTAACACAAGAAAATCACTTTGAGTTAGTATCTACCGAGCAAGGTCAGCTAACAAAGGATTTTTTTTTTCTGGCATATTGAGTTCAATAGTTTTGTTTGTTTGTTCTAGCCAACTGAGAAGATGAATATTAATTATTCTAAGTTGTATTCAAGCCAACTTGACAATATGTAAGGTATAAATATAAGGTCAAGTTAAGGATTGAATATGTGGAACATAATTGAAGCTTTGATGATACTAAGAGGAAGTGAATTAGAAGGATAAGCAGAATATCCTTGTTGAGTTGCAAAGATACCTTCACTCAGGATGGATCAAGTATACAAGCCAGAATTGAGATCTGTAATCAGCAATTTAGTTGCATCAAAAATTAGGCCATCTCATTGTTTCCTTTGAACTATTGTAGCAGTGATCTAAATCTCTTAATAGAGTTGGCTCAACGGTTATTTGTAAATCCTCTAACAAACTGGCATTTCTATTTTAAGTGTCTAAAGACCTCTAACAAGGTCACTCCTAATAGGGTGATTAAATCCTCTAATAGGGTCACACCTAATAGTGTGTTTTGTAACCTTTAATAGGGTTGGCTCCTAACAAGGCTCACTTTAGAAGAGTGAAAATCAATAACTAGTTGTAATTGGTACTTTTTCCCAAATTGGGTTTCCACGTTAAATCTTCTTGTCAATTGTGTTCATGTTATTTCTTTTATGTGTATGCAACTAAGTTAAAGTAAGATTAACCATAGATAATATCTTAAGATTTTCATGTTAAGCTTTTGCTAAGTTATTTCAGTTCTTTTAGAGTTACAACATTTGTTAGTGTAAACCAAGTGCCTATATGTTTTGATTTGTATTGACATCTAAGGGATCTAGGATTTATTTTTGTGGTAAATAATTCACCCCTCCCCTCTTAGTTACTCCTCTTATATTTCCAACAGATGTGAAAAGTAGAAAGTTCCAAATTAGTAGTCCAACTTTTGATAGGCATAACTTTTGATATGAGACTCTGGTTGACTAAGTGTTTACACCATAAAAAATCTCTCTATGTTTTCTACAATAGTATGGATTTCAAAAGAACATATGTAATATTTTGGGGTTGTAAGAGACCATTTATTGTCTCAAATCTGACTCCGAAGGTTTCTCATGAGGTCTTTAGAAATTCAAAACTATAATAAATTTCAAACAATGCAACATTTTGATCTGATTCTTTTTCTAGAGTGCTTAAAATTATAATTATCACATTCCCCTTAACTCACACCCCCCAATTCTTTATAATATTTTTCCTCCTACAAAATAATTTATTTTTCCTATATTTTTGTGCCAACCTAAATTTTGAAAACTACTCGAGAAAAGTTGTAGTGAAAATCTTAGATTTAGCATCTCTAATCTTCCCAAATGGGTATCTAGAAAAACAAAAATATCAAATAGAAACTATCACTAGATATATTATTTGGGTGATGTGGGATTGCCCTAACATTATTGGATGTTGTTGCATCAAAACATTTACTATAAAATGGCTTCAATTTATCATATTTATTTCTAACCCTAACATTAAATTGGATGAAATCCTATGAGTGACCATAAACTTATTTAATTTTAAAATGAAACAAAAATGAAATCGTAACATAAACTTATTCTAAATAAATTATGATAGCTTCCAAAATTAATTCTACATTAAGTTAATGTTATTGTGTCCATAAAAATAATGTATAATAAATCCCCACCTTAATCAAAATTGAACCTTTACCCTAAACTAAAGTTATGTGTAGTCTTTACATAGAATTGAACCCTTATTGTAAACAAAATCAAACCTTATTAATGAGTAAGCCTAAAAAAAATTAAGCTCTTTTCCTATTTTTAATTTGAGTCTGACAATGATTGAACCATAATCATAAAATAAATACTAAGTTGACCTTAACATGTAGCAAGATTCATTCCTAACATAAAACCAGTGAAACTTTGAACCTAATGCTTAACTTAATTTATGATAACCTTGAGACTACTTCAACATTAACTATAACAAATCCTAATTCTACTTGAAGGTGGATGTTAACCACAAACCACATTTAATTATATGTCTAATTAAAACTCTAAACCTGACTAAATGATAAACACGATCCTTAACTAAAATGAATCAAAATCATGTTCAAAAGCATAAGCTTTTTTAATATTGAACTGAATAACCTAATCTTACATTAAATGGACCCTCAACTAAATTGAATAATAAACTTAACATAACCCTTGCCCAAACTAAATCCTAACTGTGTATTAAATTCACCCCTTACTTTAAACATAATCCCAAAATAGGAAATATAATTGTTTTTCATATAACATAAAACTTATTTTTCAATATCATATTATAAAATATAAATTTCAAACTCAAAAAAATAATATTATTAAAATAAAGTACATTAAAAAATTCTAAAAATATATTTTATAATATTTAAGTAATAAATGGTATTATAGACTAAATGTTATGATTTTATTCTTAGACTTGCCCCTCATAATGCTACTTTTAGTGTATGTGATTATATAGGGTAATTGTGATGATGCATATGACAATTGAAAACAAGTGCCACATAGTGGCTAATATTTGCTGATAAGAAAAGTTTAGTTCAATTATAATATTAAATAAAATTGATAAATATAGTAAACTAAATTTAATTATATTATAATTTTAAATATAATTAGGTATAATAGATTTTTTTTAATAAAAGGTAAATATAAAGAATTAATCACTAAGAATTTAAAAATAAATTTAGTTGAATAATAATATGAAATATAATCAAATATAATAAGAATGCTAAAAATAAAAGCTAGTTAAAATTTTTAATTAAACGCTATAAAATTAGTTAAGAATACTTCTTTAAAATTGTCATTGTATCCTAAAAAATTGATAATGTAATCTAAAATTTAATAATGTATACTTAAACATTAAGAATGCTTTCAATAATTATAATATTAAGTAAATTTGATAAATAAAGTAAATTAAATTTAATTATATTATAATTTTAAATATAATTAGGTATAGTAGAAATATTTTTAATAAAAGGTGAATATAAAGAATTTATCGTTAAGAAGTTTAAAAAAATAAAATTATAACTGAATTTCTTTTGGTTGAATGATAATATTAAGTATAATTGAATAATATAATAATGCTAAAAATAAAAATAAGTCAAAACTTTTAATTAAATACTATAAAATTAATTAAGAATCCTTCTTAAAAATTAACATTGTATCCTAAAAAATTAAATAATGTTTCCTCAAAAATTAAGAATGCTTTTAAAAATTAAAATCTCTATAACAAATAATTTTTTTGTGAAAGAATGTAATATAAAGTTAAAATTTATATGCATCCTAAAACTTAACCTTGGACAAATATGCTAGAATTTGTTTTCCCGCAAAAGTACACTTTATTCTATTTGATCATTGATTGTATCCTATATGGAAGTCTAGATCCCTTCTAACAAAAAATGGGGGGAAGGATGGCAGAGCGCTAGAGAAATGATTTTTAGAGGGGGTTTACAGAGAGTAATAGGAATTTTGAGAGGTTTGGAAAGGGCATGAAGCCGTTCAAAATACATGAAAGAATGTAGTGCCTGCCCTCGTTCACATCTTTCTAGACACATTGTTGTTATTATTGTTGCACTATGTTAGACTAGTTTTATGTTGAAGGTTAGTAGCATTGTTTCGAGACTATCAGACATTATGTTATGGATTCAGTTGATGTATGATGAGACTCTACATTTCATATATGCATGATGATTATTACATTATTTCCAGTTATTGATGATGAGTAGTTAGATGGTTTATGATCACATGTGTTTTATTATGGATACTTACCCCATACTGGCATGTGTATGGTGTGCATGTTTGTTCTTATGTATGGCATTTTTGATGTGGTTAAGGAAGGGAGTTGTAGTCACCTACTAGTCATGATCTACATGATGCACCACTTCCTGCCATTGCTTGTTTAGCTTAGCATTATATATATTGTATGTACATGCATGGTTTTTATGCAGGTTGCAGCTACTAGGTATCAACTTTTTTGAATTGCCAGGATGAGCGTACCGTATCACACTATCTCAATGGTAAGAGAAGGGAGATAAATTCTCAAGTCCAAATCCTAAACCCCTAAACCATTTTTCTAGTGAGGTTGGACAAGTATCTGGATATTTTACCTTTCGAATGTGTCAGATGACATAATTCATGATTTTTAACTCTTTAGACTGATTTTGTATGGATTGTTCTATGATGGGTTTTTATATTTTATCTTGGAGGTCTATGGTGAATTTTCTATTAATTAAGTCTTAATAAATAGATTTAATTAATAAATTAATTATTTGGGAAAAATTAATATAATATCATGATCTTTTGATATTTTGATTATAATTAATTAAATGAGAATTAATTGAGAAAAGAATTAAATAAAAGAAATTAGAAATTAAAATTAAAATAATTAAAATAATAATAAAGTAATATATACGTAATAGTAATAAAAGTTAAAAGAGAATTAAAATAAAAGTTATAAGCTTGCCTAGGAGTAAACACACCTCTTGATTGCACATATGTCAACAACACAGGAGTTAGTGCACAAATTAAGGACATGGTGTCTACAACCTTATGACTCATCTAGAAGGTTGGAAAAGACTCATGCTTAGTTGTGAACACCTTCTACTTGTTTCTAGAGACATTAAGTGCTTCCTGAGAGTTCTTTATATTCAGGCACTCTTAGAAGCTTAGGGAGACCATGTTTGGAGGACCTGGGAACATGGGAGAAGGAAGGAGCTTGCTCTACAGTTTTTGAGGAGAAGTGAATTAGCATCAGTGTCCAGGTAGACACTTGTGATTTTGCCTACGCTATTTTCGCTTCCTGCACTTCCTGTCTTCTTCGTGTCTTCTAAATGCTTTCTGAAGATTCTATGTGTGAATGTTCCAATTATTTTAATCTTGTCATGGATATTTAATTCCTATGTGAGAAAACCCCTCATGCGTAGATCCGATGAAATTATGGAACTAGGATTAAAATTTATAGTCAAACCTACCAGAAGAATTATTGGGTAAATTTAGAGAACAAATATTTTCTTGGAAGCTCTTTAAAAAAAATAGTGTATATGTTCCATAGAAATATACATGTTTATATTTTCAAATCTACATACATATTTATAATTAACATATATATATATGTGTGTGTGTGTGTGTGTGTGTGTGTGTGTGTTTATTATAAATATTCTTTGATGCTTAATTAAAAACTTTGCAAGTATATATATATATATATATATATATATATATATATATGTATACATATATGTATATACATATATGTATACATATATGTATATACATATATGTATACATATATGTATATACATATATGTATACATATATGTATATACATATATGTATACATATATGTATATACATATATGTATACATATATGTATATACATATATGTATACATATATGTATATACATATATATACATATATGTATATACATATATGTATACATATATATATATACATATATACATATACATACATATACATACATATACATACATATATATATAACTACATACATATATATATATAGATATAAATAAATACATATATATATATACATATATATATATATACACATATATATATATATATATACATATATATATATATACACATATATATATATATACATATATATATATACATACATATATATACATACATGTATATATATATATATATATATATATATATATATATATACATGTATGTATATATATGTATGTATATATATATATATATGTATATATATATATATATATATATATATATATATATATATATATTGAAAAATTGAATATGGAATTGCAGTTGAAAAACACGTTTAAATGAAATCATTTTAGAAAACACGATTTGGAAAAATGTTTTTAAAAAATGTTATTAAAAAAAAAAAATTATATATAACATTTGGAGAGGGACAAGTTTCGTAACCCCCCCACTGGCCTACGAAAGGAGGCCGCAAGGTACCTGCGATTAACACGACTAACGTCGTGACTATCGATGCATGACTCAACATTAAATAGCGACAACAATCGCGAGTGTATGTTGCAATCGTAGAGGTATACAGTCCTCGGTATTCGTGCCAAAGGAAATGATGTGCAAGGTATAGTGACAATGTTAATTTGCTTGCATTGTTAAATCGATTGTTATGAATCGTTTTAAAAGATTTCGTTCATAATAATGTTATTGAAATCAAATTTTATACATTCAATTTTTGTGATGTTTTTAAAACATTATCATTATTTTGAATATTGTTATTTTTAATATATATGTGTGTGTGTATATATATATATATTAATAATTGTTATATAATAAGTATATATATGTATATGTACATGTACATGTACATATACATACATATATATATATATATATATATATATATATATATATAATATTAATAAAATTTTAAGATTTTAAATAAATAATGTAGTTTTAAATTAATCAATTTACTTAATTAGAATTTAATCTAATTAAGGTTAATTGAAAATTATAATATTTCAGTTATCAAATATTTAGTCCTTCTCAAAATCGTAAATTGAGTTATTGCAAAATGATAACTCATTATTAAAATAAGTATAACGTATATTCCTAGAACATTTAGAAAATTGAATTCTAAGAGTTAGAGAGAAAAGCTTTAATCCATCAAAACAATACATGGGTCAAGAAAATGTACAAAATGTTCCTCCACTCAATATCTAAATTGGAAAACAAAAACTGAGACCTCCACACTTTATTCAACTATGTAATTTCAGTAAATCAAAACTTGTGCTTGCATTATGCTTCTATTTTGGGTTTTGGGTTGACTAGTTGTTGACCAGTTATAGGACATCTACCAGAGGCTTGGGGGTTATGATTGTGATGTCATGATGATGTCTTTTGATCTCAATCTTTATAAACCCAACCATGGATATGTGATGGTATGCTCTATGAGATGTTTGTATTTACTAATTGTTATTGCTTTCCAGTTTTCTTGTGTGAAGCTAAGATTCATATGTATGAGACACTTGACTTAACCATTTTGTGTCATCGATCAATTATATATGGGTTACTTTTTAGTCATTCGGTGGAAATGAATTGTTTATATGATCTTGATGATGTCATGTTGTGACATGTTTTGACTCAACCATTTTGGAGTCTTCGATCAATATTATTTTGAGATGTTTTTTGGTTGCTTGTTAAGAATCAATGGTTATTGTGATTATTAGGGATACCTTCAGTTGCCAATAGAGAACTATTGTGGTCATGATTATCTATGATGTTTTTTAGTTGCTCATGGAGACTTGATGTTTATATTGTGGATTATCTTTTTTGATTTTGAGATTTATGATTCCACAAGCTTAGGGTAGATTATCTACTTCTAGTGTCAGGAAGTGGCTTGCAATTGGGGCTGGGGCCCTAAGAGGTTGCCAGGGTAACTCATTGTAAGTTGTCTTAATAAGTGAAAACATTCACACCTAATACTGATTTAATGAACCTAAAAAGATAATTGTTTTGTTCTCACCCATGCCTCTAGTGCTTGTATAGACTAGGATGGGAGTAGAGAGAACACTTGGTTACGACCTTGCATTCCGTAGTATGCCTCGTCAGTATGAGAGGATACTAGTGGCTGCACAGGGATCACTAGGGGGTCGGGGTCTATCGGGAGACTACCAGGGTAACCCTAGCCTGATCTATGCGATGACACTTTCTCACTTGCATAGTAGGTTTCTTACATGTCATTTGTGCCTCTAGGATTAGATGTTGATTTTGTGATTGAAACCTTTGAGTTAGTATACTTTTAGGATTCCTTGACTTAGAGAGTATTTATGCTATGTGATCTTGATAACTTATTTGTGACTTGAGATTATCTCCTCAGCGCGGTGGGAGTGGACCATTTAGGTTCCACGCGGTTGGGTGGTAGTGCTTTTTCCACTCTTACCATTTGAGACTCATTTGAAGACACCATGGCTGATGAATTTTTTTGTTGGCATCTATCTTCATTCTATTCATGGATTATGGTGGTGGACATGTATCCTTATATTAAGGATTTGCATATGTTAGATGATGTTATCTTATGCTTTACTTTGCATGTTAGATTTATTTTTTGCATATGATGTAGTATGATTAGGAGTGACATTCCTACTATGTTAATACCAATGATCTCTTTAGTGATTTGGAATGTTATGCATGGAGGGATGGCTAGAGCCCACGATGGTCTAATGATGCTATTTATGATTGGGAGAAACTGTTCACTTAGTTAATTATTTTTGATGATAAATGGTTATCTTTTATGATGATGTGTCATGTATGATATGTGGTTTCATTTATGTTGTTGCATCATGGTTTAGAATTAGGACGACGATATACTTTATTTCACATATGTATATTCTTTTAAGCCTTTCATACCCTATGACATGTACAGTGGATTATTGAGCAATCTGAAATGTAATTACTTAAATGACACTTGTATATTGTTTAAGTACGTTGGATGTATCATTATTATTTCATGAGGATGTGATGTTAGATGAATAGTTAGTTTAGATGTAAATCAATGTTAAGGGACCCATGAAGAATGTAACCTGTTATGTATGCTATGTTTACTTTCACTTGTACTATTGTTATTGCTTCCATTACTATGTATAAGTTATAAATGGTATTACTTTTATGTTTTTTAAAATTAAAAAAAAATTCACCAAACTTAGTAAAACTTTAGGTTAATTCTTTGGATCCCTTGGCGGGGCATTACATTTGGTATCAGAGCTCGAGTTTCTACATTGGGAGCTCTGGGTAATTTGGAACAAAACAAGGACTTTGAACTATGATGTGTATCTTTTCAAACTTGAAAACTAGGTGAACTAAAACAAAACTGGAACTGTTACTTGCATATTTTTCATACTTCAACACTTAGGTTGTAAACTTGAAAATTATACTTAAACCTAAACATAGGTAAAACTGAAATTGGACTTAGTCTTTTGTAGAACATGTGCCTTTTATGCTATATAGTAGCATGCCTTATGGTTGTGATAGTATTTCAGATATTTTTGTAGGATGGTATCTGGGACTAGGTCCTTTGTTAGAGATCGTGGTAGAGGTCGTTGTCATGGAAGAGCTATCAGTGTCCATGAGTCTACCCGTGGGGGATCTGGTCATGAAGAGAGCATAGGAGAGCACGCTAGTAAGCAGCAAGAAGAGAGCTGTAGAGAGGACCAAGCTAAGTCTGAGGAGGTCAACTTGAGATAGATGATGCAGACCATTCTTGACCGTCTACCTCCTATTCAAGATCAGCATAGAGCACATCAAAAAGAACAAAAGCATAGACCCAAGTCTAGGAGCCCTCAAAAGGATCGACAGAGATCCATTGTATCTACTCAGATGAAGGACCTTTCGAGATCCAAGGTTAGGCCCTTTAACAGGAAAGGTTCTGGTTATGTGGCCGAACAATGGCTTATTGCCCTTGACAGGATTTTTGCTATGCAGGACTTTGACTGTAATGTTAAGGCAAGATTTTCCATTACCAACTTGGAGAATTTTGGGGCCACATGGTGAACAATTAAGGAAAAGAAGCTAGGTATAGATATGAGCAATGTCACTTGGGAGCTATTCTTGGAGAGTTTCTGCGAACGATTCCTACCAGAGGAATGGAAGTAGCAAAGGGAAAATGAGTTCCGTAATCTCAAGCAGTATTATATGACTGTAACCAAGTATGCATGCAAATTCTATGAGCTCATGTCCTTTTTAGGATTTAGTGAAAACTCGGCTTAGTTGACACAACACTTTATTAGGGGTTTGAACAACCGTATAATTGGGGGTGTCAAGGTGTTTGAGCTGAAAACCCTCAAGGATGTGGTACGACAAGCCATCCTTGTAGAACAAAGTGTCAACCTTGGTCAGGGAGGTTTTGTGGGAGCACCTGTAGCATCAGGATCTAAAGGCAACTACAATTTAGGTGGTAACAGGAAGCCTCTTTTTTCTAAGGGGAAATAGTATCAGCAACAGTCTCAAAAGACACAGCAACAAAAGGGAACAAACTCTCAAGCTCAAGGTGGTGGCGGAGGTTCTAACTCCAAGAACAACCGCAATGCTCAACGCAATAAACATAATCAGCCTAATCAGCCAACTCAGAGCAGTCAGTCTTTTGTTGGTAGGAATAGTCGTCAGTAGTCAAATGCACCACCTATGGGTAGAGGATCTGGCAGAAATACAGGATGCTTTTCATGTGGGCAGATTGGACATTTTGCAGCTCACTCTCCATAGAAAGCACCTCAATTTTTAGGCCCTAGGTCAAAAAAATCCAAACCTATAGTTGGAGATGTAGGAAGAGCTCACAAAGTGTTTGTAGTGGTAGATCACTATTAGGCATATCATCAGGGAATAGTGGTTGAAACCACAGGAGCTATTCAAGGTACATCTCTTTCAATGTTGTTTGACTCAGAAGCCACAGATTCATTTATTTCTCCATCTATAGTTGCTAGGTGTAATTTGGATGTGGTGAAGCAAGATCATGGTTGGCAAGTAGAACTAGCCTCAGGGATTAAGGTCTCCACAGATTTTGTAGTTCATAAGTGTGGGCTTAGTCTAGGAGGATTTGATACTGCAGTTGACCTTTGGGTTATACCCCTTGGTTCATACGATGTAGTTTTAGGAATGGATTGGCTTGGCTCTCATAGAGCTAGTATAGATTGCAGGAAGAAGATTTTATTATATCAAGATGACCAAGGGAATGATGTGAAGATAGTTGGGATACCAAGGCCTATATCTCTATGGATGATTTCTGCCATGCAACTGAAGCAGAGTTTCTATGAGGGATGTCAGATATTTGTTGTTATGATAAATGATCTTGATGAGGAAGATCCTATGAGGAAGACTTTAGATCACCTGATATTAAGGAGTACGCAGATGTATTTCCAAGTGAGATTCTAGGCATGCCCTTGAAAAGGGACATCAATTTCAGCATTGATCCTATTCCAAGAGTGGAGCCTATCTCTAAAGATCCTTATCGTATGACTACACATGAATTGGGTGAGTTGCATCTTTAGCTAGAGGAACTTTTGGCTAAAGGGAGCATTCAAACTAGTGTGTCACCATGGGGAGTTCTAGTGCTCTTTGTGAAGAAGAAAGACAATTCCTTGCACCTTTGTATTGATTATAGACAGTTGAATAAGGTGACGATTAAGAATAGGTATCCTCTGCCAAGGATTGATGACTTATTTGATCAGATCAAGGGAGCTATAGTATTCTCCAAGATTGACCTTAAGTCAGGATACCACCAGCTTCGCATTAAGGAAGTCGACATTCACAAGACCTCCTTTCAAACTCGCTATGGGCATTATGAGTTCACAGTGGTACCTTTTGGGTTGACTAATGCTCCATCAGTTTTCATGAGTTTGATGAATGGGTTGTTTCGATCTTATCTTGATAGGTTTGTACTTATGTTTCTTGATGATATATTGATATATTCTAAGTCTCAGAAGGAGCATGAGGAACACCTGCGATTGGTTTTACAATATTTAAGAGACAATCAGCTATATGCCAATGTGACTAAGTGTGAATTCTTCAAGTCAGAGATTCAGTATTTAGGGCATGTCATTTTAGGTGATGGTATTTGGAATGTCCCATTTTTGATTTTATATGATATTTAAAGCCACTAATCAAGTTTTTAAAATCAAACAACCAATATTTCAAAGATCCACCAATTTCTCAATAAAACCCAAATCGGGTATGCCCGAAATAGTGCCAAAAACTTCACAACTTCACATATTATTAATAAATCTGAAAGTGGGAATTTTTACAAAAATTTCACCAGAATAATAGCCTAAAAAAATGACATTTCTATATCTATATAGAATTTACACAACAGCTCCCAAACGGAGGGCAAAAACAATGCTCATCATGCTCCCAAAAATGACACAAAATAGCTTGAAAACACCACAAAACACTAATAATATATCACAGAAGTATAACCATGATAAAATACATATATTCAGCTCTATTTTAACATCTAAATGTCTGAAATACAGTATAAACCCAAACTGATATGAAATACTCAACCAGAAACACCAAACTCTTACAAAAAAACACACCCAAAAATTCATAAATTTGCACTATTTAGCACAAGGGAAAACTCTGCATGAGCTTGCACATGAAATGGCTTTAAAATCCCATCCTTAGCCTTCCTATAAATCTAAAAACTCCCATCGTTGGGTCTCCTTCTCCACAGGTTTGGCATCCTCTGAAGGACAACAAGGCAATGAGCAAAAATCAGGTTCTGGAATGAGCCCAAAATGCCTCCAAATCCCTTAAAAGAGGGCATAACCCTAACTCATGACCAAGAGGGGTTAATAAAACATATTTTAATAATAATTTTCATTTATTAGTCCATTGGTTTCCAAAGATTAGTCCCTTTTTTCGAAACTTCACCTTTTTGAGCATGCTTGCCTTAGCAAAGATTATTGTTTTTAATTATTTGAAAAGGGGACATGACAAGTCCTCCCCTCCCAAATATTGCTTGTCCTCAAGAAATGAAGGTTGGAATGCTCAAGAATATGTGCTCCTTCCCAAGTTGCATCCTCCAGTGGTAATCCTTTCCATTTGACCAAATACTCTATGATGCTCCTATTTTTCAATCTTTTCTCTCTTGTATCCAAAATCTCTTCTGGTATCAAAACTAATTTCCCTTCATCATCAAGAGGTGGTAATTCTGTAGATACTATGGTTTGCTGGCCTAGAACCTTCTTCAAGAAAGATACATGGAAAACATTATGTGTTTTTCTGTTTGGTGGGAGCTCCAATTCATAAGCTACCTCTCCTACCTTCTTGATGATCTTATAAGACCCATAGAACCTTGGCTTGAGCTTCTCTACCCCACTCCTCTTCAAGGTGCTTTTCTTATATGGCTGCAACCTAAAAAATACCAAATCTCCCACCTTAAAATATCTTTCAGTCCTTTTCCTATCAACATACAACTTCTGTTGGTTTTGTGCATGTTGTAGATTATCCTTGAGGGACCTTATTACGTCTTGGATTTGCTTGACAAAATCACTTGCTACAAGTACTCTACTATCTGAAAGCATTAGATCAACAAAGGAAAGGGCATCATAACCATAAAGAGCATGAAAAGGAGGCATACCAATAGACATGTGATGAGATGTATTGTAACAATACTCCTCTAGGTCCAACCATTTCCCCCAAGCATGTTGTTGATTTGAAACATAGTTCCTCAAATATCCCTCTATCCATTTATTAACTATCTCTATTTTCCCATCTGTTTGAGGGTGATAGCTAGTACTGGGAGTGAGTTTAGTTCCTACCAAATGAAAGAGCATCTTCCAAAAAGAGCTGAGGAATCTATTGTCCTGGTCACTGACAATGTTTCTAGGAAAGCCATGTAATCTAAAAATTTCCTTGAAGAACAATTCGACCACTTATGATGCCTTGAAATCAAATGTGATAGGAAAGAAATGTGGATACTTAGTTAGTCTATCTACCACCACATATATGCAATCCTTACCTTGAACCTTGGGCAACCCAGTGATGAAATCCATGGAAATACTTTCCCATTTTTGTTCAGGAATAGGAAGTGGTTGCAACAACCCTGTAGGAAAATTTTGTTCTCTCTTGCTTTGTTGGCATACTATACATTCCTTAATGTGTTTAAGGAAATCCTCCTTCATACCCTTCCATGAAAACTGCTCTTGAATTTTCCTGTATGTCTTGAAGTATCCTTGATGACCAGCCAAAGGTGTGTCATGAAAGGCCCTCAATATCCTCTCCTTAGTTTTTGATCCTGGCACTAAGAAGATCCTGTTCTTGTAATAAATCAATTCATCAACAACCTTGTACCTATTATCATCCACTAACTTATCCAAAAGCTTGGTGGAAAAAGAATCTTTAGCATACTCTAAAATTATGGAGACTTTCCAATCAGCAGAGATAGATGTTAAGGAACACAGAGTGGGCTTTCTTGAGAGAGCATCAACAACCACATTATTCTTTCCTTTCATGTATTCAATATCAAAATTATAAGCTTGCAATTTTCTTACCCATTTTTGTTGGCGATCATTCAAATCCCTTTGGTTCAAGAAAAACTTGAGGCTATTATGGTCTGTCTTTACAATGAATCTTCCACATACCAAATAATGTCTAAACTTATGAAGTGCATGCATGATTGCCAACATTTCCTTATCATAGATGGAGTAACCTTTCTTTGATTGATTTAGTTTTCTACTCTCAAATGCTATTGTATGTACCATTTGAGTTAGGAAAGCCCCTATACCTTCTCTAGAAGCATCACATTCAACAACAAAAGGTAAAGAGAAATCTGGAATTGCAAGCATAGGGCATGAACTCATTAACTCCTTAAGCTTGTCAAATACTTTTTGTGCCTCTTCTATCCAAAAAAAAGCTCCTTTCTTTTTCAAATCAGTCAAGGGGGCAGCAAGGTGAAAAATCCCTTGGAAAATCTCCTATAGTAGCTACACAACCAGAAGAAACCTCTCAACTATGTAAGATTAGTGGGTGGAGGCCAATCCAAAATTGCCTAGATTTTTGGTTGATCAACATGTACTCCTTTAGAACTTATAATATTTCCCAAATATAGGATCTCTATCAAACCAAACTCACATTTAGATAGCTTAGCATAGAAGGATTGCTGCTCCAAGATTCCCAAAATAGTGTCTATGTGCTTTAGATGCTCTTCCCATGTTTTACTATAAATCAAGATATCATCAAAAAATACCAAAACAAATTTTCGAAGATGTTGGCTGAATACATTATTCATACAAGATTGGAATGTTGCAGGTGCATTAGTGAGGCCAAATGGCATAACAAGAAATTAAAAGTGCCCATAGTGACATCTGAAAGCAGTCTTTTCTACATCTTCACTCCTCATTTGGATTTGATGGTACCCAAATCTTAAGTCAATTTTTGAGAAGTATACAGCACCATGTAACTCATCAATGAGTTCATCTATGTGTGGTATGGGATACCTATATTTTATGGTCTTCTTGTTTAGAGCCCTATAGTCTATACACATTCTCATTGTACCATCCTTTTTCTTGACAAGTACCATAGATGATGCAAATGGACTAGAGCTAGGCCTTATGAATCCCATGTCCAGGAGTTCCTTAATATTTTTTTCAATTTCATCCTTATAACCTCTTGGATGGTGGTATGGGGTTGTTATAACTGGTTTGGCACCCTATTCTAACTCTATAACATGCTCAAAACCTCTATCTAGTGGTAATCCTGGAGGCAAGTCATTGAAAACTATACAATGCTTATTAAGAATATTTTGAATTTCAAAATGGAAATTACCTTGATTCTTTGGAGAGCTTGTTGGATAGATTATGACTCCTACTGCTCATGCTACTTGTCCTCTTCGAAAATTTCTCTCCATCCTCTTTGTAGAGACTGCTTTAGGTGCTCCATTCGATAAGCCTCTCAATAAAACTTCTTTCCCATTGGAATAAAATTTAAACTCCATAGTTTGATGGTTCATGTAATAGCTTCCAATAGAGTGCAACCATTGAACACCCAATACACGATCTGTCTCCCCAATGCCAACAACATAGAAGTCATCACATAACTCATAATCTCCTAAGGTCATCTTGAGTTGTTTCACCACCCATGTGCAAGCCATGGTGAATCCATCAACTACAGTAACATTGAATCCCTCAAAATATTCTACTTTAAGCCCTCTTTTCATGACAAATCTCTCATCAATAAAATTGTGAGTTGCCCCACTATCAAGAAGAACTGTCATCCTTTGGCTTGCTAGTACCCTTCGAATTCGAAAGGTATGGTATCTTGGGACTCCTGATAATGCTACCAAAGTGCCATCCTTGCTGATTTCTTTCTCTTTCTCTTCTTCTTCCTCCTCCTTAGTGTCATGAAATTCCTCATGCTCATCTGAAGCAACTTCAATATAGTGCACTTGACCTTTCCCCAAACATCTGTGTCCTGGAACCCATGGTTCTCTACAAGTGAAACAAATCTTTTTCCTTCGTAATTCACTCCTAGTCTCTTCATCTACCTTCTTTTTTGCCACATTTATCACATCTTTTGGTGGTAGTCTTGGAAAAGTCTTTTTCTAAAAATTCCCCTTATGTTGCCAAAGATTTGGGGGTTTTTTATTAGTGACTGGTTTCATAGGCACACAAGTTTCAAGTTGCAAGCTTCTTTTGTTAGCTTCCTATAAGGTTGAGGGTGAGAAAGCCTTAACCAAACCCTTAACAAAATCTTCCAAACCATCAAGAAAAAGATAAAAAATCCTCTTTTCACTCATATCAGGTACCATAACAGCCACTTTTTGAAACTCTTCTATATACTCATTAACAGATTTGGTTTGCTTCAACTTGGATAATTCTTTAAAATACTCTTCATCATCCTTGAGGTCAAATATATCTATCACTCTTTGACTGAAATCATCAAATGTAGTTACCTGATCATGACCTTGAGTAGTCATTCCATGATACCACCAATCATAAGCTACATCTTCCAAGTGTAGACTTGCAAATTGAATAGCATCACTCTCCTTCATGGGGCTAAGTGTGAAGAAGGTCTGTAATTTTTGTAGCCATGCTCTAACTAAAATTTTATTTGTTCCATCAAAAGTAGGTGTTGTAAACTTGGTTATTTTATTTTTGAGCTCTCTTTCACTTATGTCATGCTCCTTCTTGTACTCTTTCTTGGATATCAAACTATTCATCATATCCACATATTCTCTAAAAGGAACCAAACTATGAAAGTCATCATCTAAGCCATTGTAAGTAGTTCTTAATGCAATCAAGTTACTTGTAACCTCTTCCATAGGATTAAGGGCTAGATTTGGTACTGGTGGCTCATTTGCAAGCAAGAAAATAGTTTTTGTTGATTTAGAGGGTGTGGGTTTCAGATTTCTTGGCTCCTCTAAAGTGCTCCCTTTCTCATTAGTAGATGCAACTCCTTACAATTTTTCTGTCAATATTCGTAGAGCCTCTCTAGTTTTTGCCAAACTATCCACTGTTTGCTTCTGAGTATTCTGGATGTCTTGGAATAATTTCTTTTCCATCTCATCTGGGTCAGCCATACTTTTTCCTTCCAGGAATTTTGTACTTTTACTTTTAATTGGAGGTTTGATCAAAATTTCTTTATTCTTTTCTCACTGTGAATATCTTTTTTCTCTTTCACTTAGTTGCATTCAAACTTCTACAAACCCTCAGGTTGGCAAGATCATAGCTCTAATACCATTGGAATGTCCCCTTTCTAATTTTATATGATATTTAAAGCCTCTAATTAGGTTTTTAAAATCAAACAACCAATATTTCAAAGATCCACCAATTTCTCAATAAAACCCAAATCGAGTATGCCCAAAATAGTGCCAAAAATTTCACAACTTAACATATTATTAATAAATCTAAAAGTGGAAATTTTTATAAAAATTTGACTAGCATAACAGCCTACAAAATGACATTTCTAGATCTATATAGCATTTACACAATAGCTCCAAAACGGAAGACAAAAACAATGCTCATCGAACTCCCAAAAATGACACAAAATAGCCCAGAAACACCACAAAACACTACTAATATATCACAAAATCATAACCATGACCAAATACATATATTCAGCTCTATTTTAACATCTAAATGTCTAAAATATAGAACCAACCCAAATTGATATGAAATACTCAACTGAAAACACCAAACTCTTACAAAAAACACACCTAAAAACTCATAAATTTGCACTGTTCAGCACAAGGGCAAACTCTACATGAGCTTGCACATGGAATGGCTTAAAAATCTCATCCCTATCCTTCCTAGAAACCTAAAAACTCTCATCCTTGGGTCTCCTTCTCCACAGGTTTGGCAGCCTCTGAAGAACAAAGCAATGAGCAAAAATCAAGTCCTAGAATGAGCCCAAAATGCCTCCAAATCCCTTAAAAGAGGGCATAACCCTAACTCATGACCAAGATGGGTTAAGAAAACATGTTTTTAATAATAATTTTCATTTATTAGTCCATTGGTTTCCAAAGATTAGCCCCTTTTGCCAAAACTTCACCTTTTTGAGCCTGCCAGCCTTAGCAAAGATTATTATTTTTAATTATTTGAAAAGGGGACATGACAGTATTTTAGTAAACCCTGCAAAGATTTAGGCAATAGTATATTGGCCTACACTGACTAATGTGTTAGAGATTCATAGTTTCATGGGTCTAGCTAGTTATTATCGCAGATTTGTCCAAAACTTCTCCAGAATAGTGCATCCTATCACTTCTCTTCAAAGGAAAGGAAAAAAGTTTTTATGGATAGAGAAATGCGAGGAAGCATTTTAGAAGCTCAAGGAGCTTTTGACCTGTGCACCAATATTAGTAGTACCTGACCCGAAAGGTGATTTTATGGTGTGTACAGATGCTTCCCTGGAAGGGATTGGAGCAGTTTTGATGCAGAAGGGACGAGTGATTGCGATGAATCACGCAAGCTCAAGGATCATGAGCTAAATTATCCTACACATGATCTTGAGTTAGTAGTGGTAGTTCATGCTTTGACAAGGTGGAGACATTTCTTGTTGGGGCACAAATTTGAGCTACATAGTGATCATCGCAGTCTTCAATACATTTTCACTCAGCCTAATTTGAATGCTCACCAGAGGCATTGGATGGAATTCATATGCGAGTATGATTTTGAGGTAAGGTACATTCAGGGAAAGGAGAATGTGGTGGCAGATGCTTTGAGTCGCAGGAGACATGTGATATCATCTATGACTCTTAGTGTTGATTTGAGGAGTCAGATTCTTCAGGCACTTCCTACAAATTCTTGGTACTAGGAAGTGTTCAAAGAAATAGATTCAGGAAGACCTTTGGAGGGTAAGTTTGCAAGATACATCTAAGATTCATATGGTCTTTTGAGACTTTTAGGAAGGATTTATGTGCAATTACTGGATGAGCTTAACACCTTGATTCTAGCAAAGGCCCATCGTACACCTTACTTGGCACATCCAGGTGTAAAGAATATGCATGTTGATTTGTGGCATTTATTCTATTGGTCCGGGATGAAGCGAGATATTGTAGATTATGTGGCCAAGTGTCTTGAGTGTCAGAGAGTTAAGGCAGAACACCGGCACTCGGTAGGACTTTTGCAACCAAATCTCATTCCTTCATGGAAGTGGGACATCATCTCTATGGACTTCATAGTAGGATTACCTATGACTATTCGTCGTCATGATGCTATCATGGTCACTATTGAACGGTTGACTAAGGTGGCACATTTTTTACCAATCAGGTCTTCCTACATAGCAGCTTCTGTAGCTAATGTATTCATGCGTGACATTGTGAGACTACATGGTATTCCCCGAAAGATCATTTCGGATAGGGACCCTATATTCACATCTCCATTCTAGACATCACTACAGCATGAACTTGGAGCACAATTGAATTCTAGTTCAGCATATCAACCTAAAATAGATGGTCAAACAGAGAGGGTGAATCAGGTTCTAGAATATATGTTAAGGATTTATGTGATGGATAGGCAGACACATTGGGAGGACTATCTCTACCTAGTAGATTTTTCTTACAACAATGGGTATCATAGTTCTATTGGCATGGTACCATTCCAGGATTTATATGGACGTCCCTGTCGTACACCCTTGAGTTAGGACAGTCTTGAGGATTTCATCTTGTTGGGTTATGAGATGCTTCGTGATATGGAGCAACAGGTAGTGCATATCCGCGAGCACTTGACTATGGCATAGGATAGACAGAAAAAGTATGCTGATGCTCATAGGACAGATACGCAGTTTTCTATGGGAGACAAGGTTTTCTTGAGAGTGCATTCGTGGAAGAGTCTGATCCAATACAAAAAGGGTTCAAAGCTAGCACCTCGCTTTGTGGGACCATTCGAGATTCTTGAGAGGATTGGCCCAGTTGCTTACCACCTTGCTCTACTGCCCAACCTAGCTCGCATTTACAATAATTTCCATGTTTCAGTACTTAGGTAGTATATCCTTGATGTTGTACATGTTCTTGATTGGAATGCGTTGCAGGTAGAGGATGGGTAGCTGGCTTTGGAGCCGGTTCGTATTCTAGAGCAGTGGGAATTGACCCTAAGGGGTTGAACCATAGAGCAGGTAAGGGTCCAATGGGACCCTACAGATGATTTTTTAGCTACATGGGAGGATGCAACTAGATTACGGGAGTTATATCCCTACTTGTTTGTAGGCTTCTAGGAGTAAGCCTAATCCAAGGGGGGGTGGATGTAGTGCCTGCCCTCATTCACATCTTTCTAGACACATTGTTGTTATTATTATTGGATTATGTTAGACTAGTTTTATGTTGATGGTTAGTAGCATTGTTTCGAAACTATTAGACATTATGTTATGGATTCAGTTGATGTATGATGAGATTACTTCGACTCTACATTTCATATATGCATGATGATTATTACATTATTTCCAATTATTGATGATGAGTAGTTAGATGGTTTATTATCACATGTGTTTTATTATGGATACTTACCCCATACTGGCATGTGTATGGTGTGCATGTTGGTTCTTATGTATGGCATTTCTGATGTGGTTAAGGAAGGGAGTCGTAGTCACCTACTAGTCGGGATCTACACAATGCACCACTTCCTTCCATTGCATGTTTAGCGTAGCATTATATATATTGTATGTATATGCATGATTTTTATGTAGGTTGTAGGTACCAGGTATCGACTTCCTTGAATTGCCAGGATGAGCGTACACTATCACATTGTCTCAATGGTAAGAGAAGGGAGATAAATTCTCAAGTCCAAATTCTAAACCGCTAAACCATTTGTCCTAGTGAGGTAAGACAAGTATCTGGATATTTGACCTTTCGAATGTGTCAGATGACATAATTCGTAATTTTTAACTCTTTAGACTGATTTTGTATGGATTGTTCTATGATGGGTTTTCATATTTTATCTTGGAGGTCTATGGTGAATTTTCTATTAATTAAGTCTTAATAAATAGATTTAATCAATAAATTAATTATTTGGAAAAATTTAATATAATATCATGATCTTTTAATATTTTGATTATAATTAGTTAAATGAGAATTAATTGAGAAAAGAATTAAATAAAAGAAATTAGAAATTAAAATAATAATAATAATAAAGTAATAAATAAATAATAATAATAAAAGTTAAAAGAGAATTAAAATAAAAGTTATAAGCTTGCCTAGGAGTAAACGCACCTCTTGATTGCACATATGTCAACAACACAGTAGTTAGTCCAAAAATTAAGCACATGGTGTCTACAACCTTATGACTCATCTAGAAGGTTGGAAAAGACTCATGCTTAGTTGTCAACACCTTCTGGCTATTTCTAGAGACATTCTAGGTGCTTCCTGAGAGTTCTTTATATTCAGGCACTCCTAGAAGCTTAGGGAGAGTGTTTGGAGAGCGTGTTTGGAGGACCCAGGAATGTGGGAGAAGGAAGGAGCTTTCTGTGCAATTTTTGAGGAGAAGCGAATTAGCATCAGTGTCCAGGTAGACACTTGTGATTTTGCCTACGTTATTTCCACTTCTTGCACTTCCTATCTTCTTTGTTTCTTCTAAATGCTTTCTGAGGATTCTATGTGTGAATGTTCCAATTATTTTAATCTTGTCATGGATATTTAATTCTT